>CP099840.1:34828600-36028600 GCA_030062745.1 Capitulum mitella | reverse complement strand
CGTCAATAGCTTCAGCCAGGTGTGTGCGGGACGCACGTGCTGAGGTGTACCCCTTTGCCATTCAGGCATTTGGTTTGGGGACCGCTGATGCTGGAGGCGCCAGATTTTGTGGTGGGCTGCAAGGCCAACGCTATCCAGAACAAGCAAGTCGTAGGGCATCAGTGGCCAGATGCCACCCATGTGAGCGTGCAACTTGTAGGGCTTGGGATTCTCCGTTTGTGGGAGGTTTGTGATGCCTGTTTTATTATCTTCATTTAGATAAAGTTACTACGCGGGTGCACAGGTCTGCGTGCGATACAAAGCTTCTATTTGGCTGCCAGCCAACCGTGTAACGCGTTGGTTTGCCTCTAGTTATTGGGCTGCTGTAGAAAAGCTATCATGAAATTTTTTCCTGTTATTGTATACTGATATATGTGTCCAGGCAGTTTACATAAATATGAATGCGCACATGAGATACAAAAGTTTTACTGCAAATTATCAGAATTATATATCAGAATAAGTTATCAGGATAAATTATCCTTTTAAAGTTGACGTTTCCTTGCGCTGTTCTGCCTTTGATAACTATGACTAAAATTATTCTGCCGTTGATAACTTGATAACTAAAATTATGCACTGCCCGTATATTGTATGGCAGATAATTCGCTTGTTCTGTGTTTCTTGAAACCGATAACCTTACCGTCTACATCAAGGGCAATAATCACCTGTCACTGCTCTAGGGCATAAGCTACCGTTAAAAACTTCGAGGCAAATTCATTCGTCTCGAGGAAATAAATCTAGGGTCTAGGATCTGGGCAATAGGCATGGTTCCAGCCCACAAGTGGAAATGACCATTCTCCGGCTAAAATCCCTGGCACTAAACTCCGTCATGTCTCGTCAAAAAAAGAACTACAAAGTAAAATGGCGGTGTGCAGCAGTTATGCTTTATTGCAAAGGTGCGATCTTTTCCTCCGTTTTACCTGGCTCCACTTCTTTCAAACATCGCAAAACTTGTCATGCATAACATCAACGTTGGGACCATTTTTGGCTAGCCAACGGAAGGTATGGGAATAGCACATTTCACAAACGATCATGTCTTTCAGAATGTCTTGTCTCACAAGTCTTCCTGTGTCCAGTGTACAGTACACACCGAACTATACTGTACTCATTAAACTGTCGAAGGCCTGTGATTGGGCCCGGCCTTCGCCCGGCCAATGGGATAGAGAGAAGCAAGACGTGTAGTCGTACACAATAGGACGATACCCTCTGAACCAATCACAAGCAAGCTCCCATTGAAGGAAAGAGCGGGACATCTGTTTGTGCCGAGGAATGCATTTTTTCTGTCCACACAGGACATGCATATAAAGTAAATGCACAGCATAACCATATAGAACAGTATTTCCCACCGGAAACATGCAATAAAAGCGCCATGAACCGCTTCGAAAAATTCAGGAGATATCCTCTAGTGTTTTTTTTTAATCAGTTTACCCCAAAAATCTTTTCATAAGCAAACACGCGAATGGCCAAGCCGCGAATACCGGGAATCCATTGTATTTGCAAATGCGCGAATAGCGGGAGTCCACTGTATATGCACATGTATTTTCTGATGGGAAGTTGCACAGATATGTTTCCGTGAAAGACATTTCCCGAGATGTCGTGGTTTTTATCGACATCTAAACATTCCAACGACTTGAAATATTTGTTTTTGTCCGGCCCACTTATTTCGCCACCGAAAACGCCACACCCTTGTTTACACGGACTGATCTCACCTGACAACACGCCATAAAAAGTCGGAATTTCCCCAAGGTCTTGTGAGCAAACTTTACGTGATATTGTTTTGTCGCACGCTCAGCCATAAACAAGAGACAGGCACGCCGCGGTCGGCGCAGTTAAGGCACCCGGATTTATTTAGACGTGGCGCGCGACGGTGACAGTTCATGGTGGGGCTGGAAGCGTAGGGCGCCTGACGGTGACAGTTCATGGTGGGATCGGACGCGTGTGGCGCGTGACGGTGACAGTTCATGGCGGGCCGGGCACGTGGCACGGCTGAGCTGGCAGCCGGCGCAGCCGTGTCGGCGTCCAGGGGCGATCGAGACTGACGGTTGCCTTTGATCGCGGCCCTCCATTTGGTCGAGACGCCCGGGGCTCGGATTTCGGACTGTTCCGGAGGGGCGGGCAGAGGGGAGGGGCTGGCGGCTCACGCGACCACTCCGCCGTAGTTTGTCGGCAGCCGTCAGACGCTCGTTCGTGTGAGTCTGCCACTTCAGGACTGCGGGTGTCTCGCCGTAGACGCCCAGGACTGCTCCGGCAGCCGGCCTCCAAATGGTGAGATTTACCGACTGTTGGCCCGAGTAAAGAAGGCTGAGGGAGTTCTGTTAGTCTGATGCATTCCCGGACCATGTGGGCCTCAGCTGATTTAATTTCGATCGTTTATTGAGTATGGTGGAATTGCAAACTAATGGGTACAAAATGGGAGGCCGAATTCAGGGGTGCACACAGGATCCTCCTGAATGCGGGGGGCAGTTAAAAGATGTTTGAAATGATAACAAGGCCGTCTGTTCCTCTCGCGATTTTTCTCCTCACAACAGATTCATTGTGCTCCTTAAAGGGTGGGGGAGGGGGTTGCCACCTTCTTAGACGCGTCTTGAGCACACTGTTTTGATATAAGCAGGATCATTCAAACTGAATTCTTGATAGTCCTTGAATTTAGATCATAGCAAATTTGGTTCTTGTAAATCGAAGGAAAAAACCACTGGATGCATAGTCTTCATTCATCTTCCTTCTCAGATTATTCAGGCTGATTAGATACGCTTCGAAGAAAAATCCAGTGGGCCACCTAAGTTGCGTAGACTGTCAATCTGAACATCTGACTGCGTTGAGCCGCCGAACATCTCATGATTACAAAAAAATTGCGTTGCCAACGCCGCTGGAGGTCATGTGGGTGCAATATGTATATTTTGGCACGCTTGCATTTAGCAAGAGATGTTGTTTTTCTGTTTTGGTTTACGGTTGTAGCTTTTTTGTTTGTCATGTTTCCCTACCGTACGGATAAAAAAAAAAACGAAATTGGACCAGTCTTAATCGACACTGCTTCGGTTGTGAAAACACAACGCAAATTCAGGTTATTCTTGAGCCCTTAAAGCGCCAAACCGGAACACATTTAGGGCGTAATTCGCACGTTTATGCAACGAGATAGTGTTGAATACTTGAACAAGCCGAAACACGGCCTCGGATTCAGCAAACGAGACAAGGAGCGTCTTCCACCGACGCCCGAAGAAATCTTTGCGGAGACTCAGCCAAGAGCTTGCATGCATCAAGCCAACAGTAGGCCGGATCGCGAGAGATGGCCTCCACTTCTTTCCATATAAGACCAGCATCTATCATAAGCTTTCCCGGGATGATAGACAGTCCAGAACCGCCAACAGTGCCTGACGTCTGAGGTAATGTGACGCGTCGGCATCCTTCGAAGAGAACCTTGTTTTTTTTAAGAATCGCATCTTTCTTGATGGCGGTGTAAACAGGCGGAACTACAGGTTCTGGTCTACTGGACTGCTAGGAGAATTTGCTGAGCAATCTCTCTACAGCCTCAAGTGCACTGCTTGAAGCGTCCTGAGCGCGCACAGCATCACTGCCCCGTTCTTCTCTGAAGGCTCGGGCGGCCAGCGTGTCATCGTGAATTCCGTGAGGTACAGGCGAGTCGTGCCCATGTTCTGGAAGAGCCTCACACAAAGACACGGTGTCAGCCTTGCAGGACCAGTAGTTCCAGCAATATGACGTAACTGCTTACTCCGCCGCCCTGACTCGGAGGTGGCTGCGAGAGAGGTTCGACGCATAACTCACCCCTCTCAAGGAGCCAATCTCATGGCCGCCCCATCCTCCGGGTCTGAGACCTCTGTGTGCCGAAGCCCCAGATGTGCCGAAACAACTCCAGAAGCATCCAGGAACTGAAGGAGGTGGTCAAGTCGGTGCGGTTGTCTATGCGCTTCCTTAAGCAGCATGCAGCGCTGCGATCCAGTAGGCCAAACGTCGAGCGTCACTGGGCCTGGAGTGTAGGGGTGCTCATCTGGAACAAGTGCTGTACCGGGAGGAACAAAGAGGAGAGAGAAGAGTTAAACAGAAGGCAAAATAGCATTGCTCATGGTTTATGTTGGTGAAAGTTTTTCAACCAGTTTTTGTTGTTACCCTCTGCACGGTGGACTCGAATGAGTCCTGTTTTCCCGAAACTTCCTGTATGAAACAACAGCACCCGATTCCATAATTTGTTTTGTCTTCAACAAGTCTTCGACGAGTTCAGTTTATGAGTGACGGCTTAACCTTAACTCCAGTCAATATTAGCGCACCTCTATCCCCCGTTTCGTTTTTGAGGAAGCCGATCTGCGACTTACCATCTAAATCTGTTTATTTAGATGGTAAGTCGTATCTATTTGAAGAATTTTAGTTTACTCAGCTTTTAATGGAAACCGTATCATAATCCCGTTCAATTGACTCAAGAGGCTGGTGTAATTCACATTCCTTTGCGAGTCATGGACAGACTTTCGTCTCACTTCATATGTGCACTGATACCCTTCGCAGCACTTCATTGGAAGGACCGTTTTCCAAGCGTTGAGACCTCTGGCAGAATGAAATTGTATGAAGCTGACCCCTGTTTATCTTTACGCATTCTTGCCACAGTATATATCTCAGCTGAAGAGAGATGGAGCGACAGAAGATCGTTTCATTCCCTGTCACTGGAATCCTCGGGAAGAGGGGACAAAGAGGCCACGAACTCCTATGAAGACTAAGGAGCCAACAGCCATCGGAAAACTTGCAGGTGGGACAGAAGAGGAGCACAAATGAGAACCGCGGCCAGCCCTTTCCTACTCGCTTCCATTCCCACTGGGAAAAGAACAGAACCAATATGATAAAAAATTAGAGTTTCGACATAACTTATGCCTGTCCTCTACATTTTGGTAGCCGCCGCTTTCTTTTGTGCTTCCGTGATGTGAACAGTTGTATTCCGTCGGCGTATTGCAGAAGTGGACTGCGATGATATGTAGGACACGGTCGCGAATAACTCATACAGCCGAACGTTGGTGCAAGTGGCACTGGACGTAATCTCTTCAGGATGCTGCCGCCGGCTGCCGTTAAATCCAATCCCCAATGGCGGCCGAAACCGTCACGTGCGGCTCGGCCAGGCGCAGCTTACGGTCGCCATTTTGTGAGCGAGCCACCGCGTCTCGTGCCGAGCCGCCCAAGGCAGCAGGCATCGGTTGATCAATTGAGAAGCCGGCGATGGCGCGGCGCTGGGCCGGCCTGCCCTATGCGGCCCGTATATCGGCTGCCTGTCGGTCAATCCCGCTACAAAACAGGCTGACGATCGGCGTTCCCCGTGGACTGCACCCGCGACCTGCCGGCACCGGCTGGCACGGTCCATTCAATAGACAAACAATGCCCCGCGCAGGCCAGCTATCTTCCACGCCGAATTACTACAGGACGATAACGTGGAAATGTGCCGACGACGGAAGAACGCTACCTCACTGAACGGCGCCTTGCATGAGCTAGATAGTTATGGGCTTCGATGATTTATAAGGTAATCTGTTGTGCTAAGTTTGCGTGATGTCAGTGGTTCTGTTGTTCGTTTGCAGATAAGACGTGGTACTAATGGAGCGTGGTTTTATTGCCAACGTCCGCCTCTCATTTGAACAGGTCATGAACGGACGGTTGGTTCCTTTATTTTCGATAAGCTTTATTTCATGAATTAAGTCGCTGGCCAAAACGCGCTGATGATAACTCACTTGACTTCGGCGACTTCATCAATTTCTGTCCTCTTCATCTCTGGGTCCACGGCAGGGCGTGCGTCTGCGGTTGATGGGGCATCCGGGCTTTTTGCACTACACATGATTTTCGAATATCGCTTTTTAACACCACGAAATTTTCAAATGATGGCAAGAGGACGGGTAAAAATTCAGAGATACGGGAAGCCAAAGGTGAAATAAAGATATTTGGGGCCAAATGGACAAAATGAAAGGCAAACGCGAAATTTTGATGTGTCTATTTGAGCTGAACCGAAATTTTGGCACTGACAATCGATTTAACTATACCTAGTTCAGCAGGGTCTTTCTTTCTGTGATCTGCTTGTGATGTTCTCTGCTTCCGTCCTCTCATTAGGCAGAATATTTGAAGGCTCATGATGAATGCTATTTTGTTTGAAACCACTAGGAGCAATGTGGGTACAAAAACGAGTTTAGTACAAAAACGGTTTTTAAACGCATTCTTATTAAATGAGCGGAATCCTTTGTCAGGCCTGCCTAATGCATTACACTGTTATACGTTCATTGTATACACATATACGATTCTTCTAATGTCTACATTAGCCATATCATTATTAAATTCGTAAGTGATATCCTAGTGTCATGACGTTTAAGATCATGCTGTTTTGAACCTATGTTGACAACTTTGCACAGACAACGCCCTACATGCGTTGCGTTACGTTAACTCTGCGACCCTAACAAACCGAACAAAATTTTAACTTCATTTCAGTTCTTTTCCATCCGAAATAAAATGTATACTTCCTGTGACGAGCGTTCTTGGAGATCCTGTGGTGCGTTACCATTCCATTTCATCTCAGCTATTTCGTCTCTAATACGTATGACAGTTAAACAGCTAGACGGGGCGCAGATATTGAGTCGAAGTTCCCTTAAGCAGCAAGCAACTGAAATGAAGGTATACCAGTGTGGCGGCAAATTTCAGGACTAATTTACGAATATTAACCATCGTCGGGCCAACCTTCGCACCCACTTTCGCCGGACCGATGGCGCATGAGCCCCTCCCCGCCCCCCCCCCCGGATCTCGAGAAATATAAGTCCCACAGAAAAAGTGAAAACGTCGTTGGAAAGGCCTTCGCGGAAGTAGAAGAAAGCACCCAGACTTAGTACAATGAAATCAATACTGAGGTCACCAGAGGTCATCTTAGGTTGAACCGCCTGCTCAATTCAGCTCAGTTCAGTTCAGTTTATTTACGAATGATTCCAACGCGTGGATTACTGTTCGATTCGAGTCACTTCAGAGCAATACATGCGAGATAGTCATACAGATAAAACTAGGTATTCAGACACGTCAAGGTATAGAAGATAGTTCGTCAAGTTTGCGTACAAGCTCTCCATGGGTTCGAGAGGCGGTGATGTCCGGCGGCAGGTGGTTCCAGGACGAGACCGCGCGATCCGAAAAAGCCCTGCGGACCACAGACAGACGTAAAGTCGGCGGCTCTAAGACTCCGGCCGCCGACGCCCGGGTGGCATGCTGGGACACAGCGGTACGTGGAGTGAACAGGGACCGAACCGCCACCGGAGCACGCGAGTCGTTCAGGGCTCGGAAGACACCAATGCTGTCGCGCCTCGCAACTAGGTCGCGTACGGCGGGCCAGCCCAGCGCCTTCACGGTCGCCGACACCGATTCCCGCTTGCGAGCCCCGGAGACGATCCTGGCCCCGAAGTTCACCACCCTCTGAACTCTGTTAAGGTGGCACGACGCGGCACCCACCCCACACCGAAAGGCAGTAAAGGATGTGGGGGAAAACATGTGACAGGATTAGGAGTGTCAGGACCTCTGGCGTAAGGTGGTGACGTATCTTATACAAACAGAGCAGGATGGAGTTGCACTTTTTGGCAACCTTCGATATGTGCTCCTCCCAGGATAAGGAGTTGTCAATGGTGACCCCCAGCATCTCCACGGAAGGAGAAAGGGTTAATGTGTGGCCGGCAAAGTTAAGATGGAAGGATGTGGTCTTCTTGAGGTTATGGGCTGTGCCGACAAGGAGCAGGGTTGTTTTGGATGGGTTCATTTTCAGGGAGTTGGATGTGAAGTAGGATTGGACGGCAAGGAGAGTCCCTTCTTGCCGGTATTTTAGGATGGATAAATGATCAGGATGTGCGGAGTCTAGCAGCTGGGTGCCCTCGGCACAGGATACTAGACGTCTGTGAGGCAGATAGGATGGAAGGTCGTTCGTGAAGATGCTGAAGAGGATAGGACCGACAATGAACCCCTGCGGAATACCGTGGGAGAGAGGAAGGGAGAGAGAACCACCCCTCACCACCTACCGCTGATCAGCCAGGTAGCTCTCGAACCACCTGGAATCGATGCCATACCAATGGAGCTTGGTCAAGTCTGTTGAAGTTTTTTGCAGAAATAATATGTGATAATAAAGTAGTTCACGTGGCTTCAAAGATGTAAGAACTAAAGAGAAGGCCTTATTTACCTTATTGGTGTAGTAAAAATGCAGTAAAAACACATGGATGAGAGGACCTTAGGTCATATTTTGGCCCTTTTACGCGAAATTAAAAGTGAGGGGAAAAGGTCGTCTTTTGCAACTGCAGGAATTGCGTTTGTTCCATTGCGAAAGACTGGGTTAAATTACGCCGCAAACGCGTTTAGGATGCAAATGAGGTCTTAAATTATCATGTTAGGGTCAAACAAGGTCAACCTAGGTAAAACGTTTGACGCATATAAGTCGGTAGCTTCTGGTCTCTGTCGTATCATTTGCCTCACTGCCATTGATAAGACACGACACGGTGCAAAATCGTACAACATAGATTCATGCAATGTCTCTTCTACATCATGAAACCGATGCCCCAAATTGTTTCGTTCATATAAGTCATACGGACACCTGGCAGCGGGCGAGACTGCAAGGTGAAATCCCGTTATTTGGCGGAAAGTTGCTTTAGCGATGACCAGGGTCTTTATTTTAGTGACAAAAGTTAATAACATTGGAACAATAAAAAGCCAACAGAAAGTATGCATGGATCTGGTTCTTACTATCTATGGTCATACAAAGTCAACACGAGATTTATAGCGATTTCCCACGAATACGGAATAGTGATCATAAATATATATATATATATATATATTGTTTTTTCCAACATATATACGTATATATATATATATATATGTGTTAGAAAAAAACATTTTATGTATCCCTATGAGTGAAACATGGGGCCAGGCATGTAACATTGCTGTTTTTCCTTATGAATTTCCTCATATGCCAGCGGAATATGACAAAATTTGACATTTGTTCCCCCCCAGGACAATCCTAGCTACCTACTTGTGCTCATCCACCTCTTCTCCCTCCCCCGGCCCGGCGAAAGTTATTACACTTGGCCATATATGGCTTTGGCTCTCCGTCTTCGGGAAGGTTTTGGATGCGCTGTGACACATCGCGGAACATGGATGTTTCAGCTGAATGGCATTTCGAAAAATAAACCTACATCACTGTTTACTGACATGTTTCGGATGTCAGTTTCGTTTGTCCTGAACATCGAATGCCTGAACAATTCGCCTTGTTACGCAAAAAAGAAACTTACAGCCCACTTTATATCTAGCGTGATGACTGATGATGGGCAACGTGGCCTCATGGCACCTACACATGCTTCGACACAGGGCGCATCCAAATGAGATAATTGGCGGATGAATTTGACCAGCAAAAGACGGAAAGGTGGTTGCTTGTAGTTCAGAACGAAGTTATTTGTGGCAGTTTGTCATTGGGAAATTATCATGTGCCATGTATCTGGTTGACAGAAATCGGCAAATATTTGTCCACGAGCGACAAAATAACAAATAAATTATCTACGCTCGCCGACAATTGGACTATCAGTTTAAAAAGTCGCGCTTCGGAAATCTTTAAATTCGTACCTATATTTAAATGGTTAAAGTATTGACAGCTACTTTTTACGCAGCTCAGTTTTCAAGGTTTTGCGATTTGCTGTGAGCCCGTAATGCACAGCAGATATCAGCTTACTCATCTATGGCATCGTAAAACGGATATAGGGAGGTAGATACCGCTATACAGGTATTTTCTCACCTCACTGCGAGGAGGCGAATAGTGCAGAGGTCTAGTTATGTTCTCTGCTTTGTAAGTAAAGCTGTCTCAGTGTTTTTACAGACGCGGACTCGGGTGTCGGGAGTCGAGTAGCGCTGAGAAAAGAGCAGAGTACGGTACAGTGATGGTGGAATGATTTTTGGTGGGGGAAGTACCTTGCCAAAGACGACGCCTCATTCAGGTCTGCGATCTGCCGCCTTTTTCTTGATCAAAAATGGAGTTGCTAGTTTTGCGGATGGTTACGGAGAAGACTCCTTTCCAGATCGGTCATGCTAACTTTAGCAAAAACGTAAGGACAGATTGCCCACTCAACTGTTTGAGATATAAGTGCAATGTCATAACGAGCCATCCACACATCAGCATAAACCACCGCAGCATGCTGCAGAACGTTTAATGGATGAACGCTTAATGAACTAATCATGGTTACCTTATGAGAGAGTTGCCGTTTACATTGCTTAGAGCTCGTTAGCCGGAGAAAAGTGTATGTGTGTGTGTGTCGTGGGGAAATGACAAGCGTACGCAGGGTTTTTGAATCCCACCCCTCAGCGGATTTGTCCGCGTTGTGTGATATGTACCGGCAGGTAGCAAGACTCTTGGCCTCTGGGTGCTTCTGACTATTCTGACTATTCTGACAAACGGCGGGAAATCCTCAGTAGATCTGTAAGTGCCATTGCGGTTGGGTGCGAGCCCAAAATACCTCCATGCACTGCCGAAAGAGAGGGATCCAGAACGAATGTAAAAATGTACAATGTTTTTCTTTTGTGTCAAGCTTCTTATCTCTAAGGCTGTAAAAATTTGCCCCTGTGATATCATACTGAACAGACTGCTAGCATCTTCCAGCCCCTGTACGTTTTCGTTCAGGTAGAAGTCCTTTGAATCGATGGGGGACTGATAGGTCAAGGATATTTTCTAACATAGTTAATGGGGGATGGTCCCTTAGTCAGGTTGTCGGCCTCCTCCCCTACGTCATTTCTCATTTCTCATTCTCTTGGCTCTCGCCGGACGGGAGAACTTTGACCCACGTACCCGTCGAGAGGGGTTGGTTGCCACCCCGACCCATTTCTGTCCTAATCAAGATGAAGCAGGGAAGCAAGGACGAATTGGTACTCCGTATCATTCGTATTGTATGCATACTTCCTTTGAAAGCTTCAGGTCAAACTGCGACCTCTCAGATTACTGGAAAATAGTGTGCTTCCTGTGACTTGCCTCAGTTGTTATCGTCGTAGGCTTTTTTCGCACTCCGGCGGGGAAGCTATTCTTTAATACGTTTAATCATTTCCATCACTGAAATGAGAAACAAAAAGTTCTCCTAAAACCCTTCAAAGCCATTCCAAGACGGTAACTTCATTGTTCTTACCTGAACTAGAGGAGGTCACTGGCTTTCAGAACCCGAAATGTATTTTCGGTCGTATGTACGGTGAGTGATACATCAAAATTGACTCCATGTCATGTCAGATTGTTAAAGAAAAACATGAAATGTAGCTTACATCTAGAAAAAGACTTGCGAAGCTTACAGAACGACCTCATAACTCCACGGCTCAGACAGATGTTGCTGCAAAAGATGTGCGATAGATGTTAAAACCAACATCGTATCTAAATTTCAGTTCCCTGACGTAACCTGTTTACCGGCAGTCTACGAAAACCCTCACAGAGCGCGACAACCAACCCCTTCCATCCGGCGAGGGTTAATATTATTAGAACGTCGTCGCCGACTCGGGGGGCGTAATCACACTCATCACAGTCCAGACCTTTTGGAGGTGGACTTGTTCAGGACCAGTCCTCAAAGTTGACTTTCAGTGGGAAAGAGGAATTTCAAAAGAAAATCGGGGCGTTTTTATTATCTGCAGCTTTTGGCTTGAAATGGCACCTGCGTGAAACCACACAAAAATATAGGATGTCGGGTCCTGGGAATCACGTTTTCGGCGTCACAGAAGCTAAATATTGAAAGGGAATAAAGACGGGGTAGAAAAATATTGTCCAATGATAGTTCGTACTACACATGCCTTGACCGAGTCAGAAATTTAGTTATAACTATGCGAGATGTTGGGATACTTACTAAGCCTGGCTAGTTAGTGCGAGATTGTTTTATTTGAAAATTATTTACAACTATTCGTAATTAAACCATAAAAATTAGTTAAAAACGCCTGCAAAGAACTTCGCAAAACATTTAAATACAAGATAAAGTAATATTTCAGGTTTCGAAAAAACTATTGACAGATAATGTTAGGTGAATAGTGCCCATCTCTGGTGGTTGGGAAATAGTATAATGCAACGAAATACAGTTCAAAACCGCGTCCTTTACAGTGCGAATAAGATCGGCAAAAAGCTGGATGTTGTAATCCTGAAAACCATGTCTGTACAAGAACCGTACTTTGTACCATTTTGTGCCACGCTGACCAAAACGTCTGTCCGGAGGAGCAATTGAATAACTGTCACGCAATTCCATTACCAAATTAGCTTGTATATTTCGTTAGTTCTCCTGGTTTTCTACTATGCTGTTCATCACGGTATCAAGCGACTGCGTCTCTACAATACTAACGTGACCTCATATCTGCGCCAGGCACTTTTGTGACGGCATCTTAACCAGCATCTTCCTGTTCAATCAATCGGTGGTTCCTAGTGACGCTTCATCGTCCCATCACACGATGCGGTTGCCATAGCGACTAGTGCGTGTTCGATGGCCCCTGGACTGGCCGGACCTGTGTTCCGTGCAGACACCAGCGCCGAAAATAAGCATCCATTTGGCCGTAGATTTTGACGTGGATTATAAAGAACAATTTTACAATGTCTCGGTTCTGCGCAAAAACGGTTGCCGATAAGCAGTTCCCCAAGCAAGATGCAGCCCACCGTCTCAGCGAATGGAGAAAACGACTTCAGCTGCTAGGTAAGTGAAATGTGACAAAGTTTACCCGTTGGAAGCAACAAAAGCTCTCACTGTGTCCATAACGAAGGTCATGTTGATCTTTTTGCAGAGGGTGAGAAAAAGGCAAATTACGAAGAAGGAGAACAAGAAAAAAAGAAAAACGATGCTATGATCAAAAAGTTAAAAAAGGAGCTCCAGGAACTAAAAGACCAAAAGACGAATTTTGGAAAGGTCTGTGTCCCTCGCCGTGTGCAACATCACTGTTGATGAGTACGACAAATATCGTCTTTGTCAGCTGTCATGACATGTCTTCGTGGCTTAGCAACGTTGTCTGTGACAACGAACTTTTGTGTTTGAGAATGTCTCGAGCGCATCGTTCATCGTACATCAAAGTTCTGCTCCATCTGCGACAAATAAGTACTACCAGTGGGACGCTGCTTTGACCTGACGTTGTCGGGACTGTGCCCGAACGTCGCTGGTACACCATAGTGTGAATCGTTGACGTCAAATATTGCTCTAGTATGTTCGTGTCCTTTGATGTCCTCGATTTTGAGCCTCACTGGCGCCGTCATTGCGGGAGGCGCTCAAAACAGGTTGAAGACGCCTGACCGACCAGCCGACATCTTCTAGGAGGTGTTAAATATTATGCGTAGTTTTAGCCCTGGCTCCGTATCTCGTCTCGATGGATGCTTTTGTTGTATAAAATTCATCATGACGTCTGTAGATGTCAGGATGGTATAAACTTCGGCCCCCATTTCTTTTCAACGTAACATGACGGATTTTACTAGACGTTAGTTGGGTTTATTTGCGAATGCGATACAAATTCATTATCAGCGAGCAAATACTATAACTGATTGCAAGGGAAACGACTGACATGACTTGATATGGATGACAAATGAAATTATAACGCCCTCAACGTCCCTTGTCTGAGGCTGGTAGCTACGTTTCTGACATGGCGAATCATCATCTCGGATTCTAAACGGTATCTTGATCAGAACGAGCTGCTGATGCGGGAGGCACTGGAGGGGAGAGCGACTGGCAGTGATGCCCATCAAAAGGTCGAGCCAGCAGAAGTCCTGGACAACAAAGTGGACCGCCTCGGCGACCTCACCAACCAACTGAACAGGCTGCGAGCGACCACGGCCAAGGTGCGCGTACTGGCCGTAAGGGCCGTAGATTTTTAGTCAGAGCTACCAGATACCTTAGGAAAGGACTGGTTGGCAATGGCGGGCAGCAAAGATGGAAAAGCGCGTTAATGCACTTTCTGAATTTTGCTCGGAGTTTTACGGTCGCGCTCCAATCACGGCTTGTTTCTCCGTTATCCAGTCTCGTTTTCACTCTTCCTCTCAAATTTCCAGAAACGACAAAAACTGGCAGCAGTAATGATTGCCTTTAAGGAAGCCGTTGTAGACAACATCGAATACGAAGAAAACCGCCAACCAGAGGCAGAGGTAACAAAATGCCTTTCAGCTGCACCGCATCCTTCTTCTGATGGAGTCAGTTACAATGTCATTCTCTGATAACAGAGAGAGGGCCTTTCTACATTGCCTGTGCCTCCAGATGTGCCAACTTTCATTGCATCATGTGGAATGAAATGGTGCTTGATGTGCCAGAGTTTCGTCTTTCCATGGTTTTATTTTCCACCAGTTTTTATTTTTGCCTTGATATTTTTTTAGAAGTTTTTTCTCATGAGAAAGATGGTAATCAGCTAAGTATGAAAACAACCATTTCCCATGCAGGCCCGTGCGCTGCACGTTTTTTTGCATATGTAATTAGGCCAAAATTTCTGAACTCGGAAACTCGCGTCGTAAGACCCATCTCAGACGAGGTATCAGCTCCAAACACAAATGCGTCTACGCCAAACCCCCTTCGGTCGCAGCACGTTCGCCAGCTGAACAACCAGATCGACTGCGTGTCCAAGAAGCTGCTGGAGGCGCAGCACGTGCGCGACAAGTACCTGAGCGTCATCAGCTCGCTGACGAACGAGCAGACGACGTACGCCAGCCGGCTCGAACTGCTGCGCGAGCAGTTGGCCGAATCGGAGAGGTCGCAGGCGTCCGTCGAGCAGGCGCAGCAGTACGCCCGGTCTGTCTGGCAGTCGGCGCAGCACCAGCTGGAGGACAGCCAGCAGCTGGCGTCCCAGTGGCGCCAGGAGCGCGACTCCGTGCTGGCCGTGCACAAGTCAGTGCCGCGGGGAGGTGGCCTGGCGGGCAGCGATGCGTTTGTGATAGGGTGCCGACTCGCTCACGCAGTCTTCTGGTGTCTGTGTCAGGAATGACACTGCACTGGGCTGCTCAGGTGTTTGCGAATCAGTTGATCTTTGTATCATATTTTCTTAAAGCCATACGCTGTGGAAGATTTCAGCAAGTCGCTACTTTACTGTTTGACTCGGAACCCTGCAGAGGAATCTATTATGGCCTTAACCCTATTCCCGGCAGGGGGGCTGCATCCGCCCCCTCCTCGGGTTTTTTGCTTGCCAATTCCAGGCTTTTAGCACAGCTTCACGAAACTTGGTGACTTTTCCTAGCTATTTTTCTACGCGCCGTGACAAAATTTCAAAATTCTACTTTGCTCAGGAGAGGAGCCAGGCAACGTTTTTGGGAGGCACCTCAGGCTATTTTTGGCCATGTTGAGGGTAAAAGAAAAATGTCTGCAAAAACAGAGTTTTTAAGATAGAACTTAAAACTTTATGTGGATGTATAGCTCAATTGTTGAGCAATGTGCAAATGTAATTTTGTTTATCTGAGGTCACTTTACAAGGTCAGGTCAAAGTCAAAAGTCAAAATTTGCCTTTTTGCAATATTTTCGGCACCGTTTTTTTTCAAATGCCAAAGCCGGAATATATATGACGTAGAAGGGTGCCCTCTACTTGTGTACCAAGTTTCAGCTTCATATCAGGTCGGGTCACGGAGCTATGACCTAAAATGTCCGTGCTCGTACCCTATATCGCAATAGCCATAAAATGAAATTTTTGAAATAGAGTGAATTAAAATAATTGAAAACGTTTACAGATAATATCAAATGCACACGAGATCATTCCAAGTAACCCCAAGGTCACTGGAGGTCATTTAAGGTCAAAGGTCACAAGTTGTCTGAAGAACGTGACCATGACAGTTCCCCCTTTTTCATGTCCCTGGCACCGCCTATGCTAACATTATGCAAACATTGCAATGCGATTTTTACTTCTTTAGCATAGCATGACTAGCAGAAGCCAAAAAAGTGTTTTTGCCTCTTTTGTTCATTCAGTTGTTGGAAAACTAATCCTCCTATTTTTGAAACCCTGTGAACGCCCATGAATTTTCTCAAAATTTCAAATCTGTGGACCCATGGTAAAAGCCCTATCCATAATCTCTCGATTCATACCAGTTTCATTGAAATCAGTCCATAAACAACGGAGTTATAAGAAGTCCAAAAGTACCCCCCATTTTGACATTTTTGCCCCCCTGTATCCACACATTTCAAAATTTTGAAAATTTCTTTTTATAAAAATGCAGTTCACGTCACGGCAAATCGACTGCCGTTTGTTGCGATGAAATCGAACAAGTGGTTCTCGAGATCTCAGGGGGGTCGAATCCGCCCCCCTGCCGGGAATCGACCATACCGTCTAGCCCTCCGGGAATAGGGTTAATGAGTCCAGGTCATTTCAGTGAAGCTCAAATGTTCTTGTTCCTCCTTGCCTGGACGTTGCGAGTGGCGGATTTCTGTCACCTTGGCTTTTGAAACCCAGGTTAATACTGGTATGTTTAGGAATCCCGTAACACGAAGCTGTTCAGACTCAAACCCCCAACACGAGCATTGCGTTACACCGTGTCCAGCTCGAGTGGTCCTCGTCGCTGTGTCCGGTGGCCGGACTGGCGTATGACCAGCTGCTGGCCGGCCCACAGGCGGCGCGCGGAGGACCAGCGGGCCGAGTACCAGCAGCTGCGCCGGCAGCTGTTCCTGGGCGGCCCCGACAACCCGCTGCCGCCGGAGCCGACGCCGTCCGAGTACCAGGCGGCGCGCCGCGTCAGCCACCTGGTGGACGTCCAGCTGCCTGGCCTGTACCGACAGTCCAAACAGCTCATTGTGAGTCGGTGTGGTCGTGAGGAGACATGACGTCTGCGATGGTGACGGGCAGGTGACGGGATGGAGGCGGACTGGTGACGGGCTGATGACGAACTGGAGATGAATTGATGACGGGCTGGGGACTGGCTGGTGACGGGACGGTGGCAGGTTGGTGACGGACCGCTGACAGACCTTGACGAACGTGTGATAGATCGGTGGCATACTTGCGACGGACGGCAGATCGGTGACAAACACGACGGACGGATGATGGAAAGGCTGCAGATCAAAGACAGGTTCGTCAGAGATCAGTGGTAGACTTGCGAAGCGCGAGCGACGAGCTGGACACAGACCTCGACAAACGAGTGACGGACCGGCAACAGAGCTGTGATGGACGATTGACGGAGAGTTGACGAAGATGAAATGCAGCACGCGGCCATCGTGCCCATTGCTGCCTGATTCATCTTCCGTGACTGCCAATGTAAGTTATCTTCCTGCTGTTAGGAGTAACAGGTACAAATGGAATCACCCGACCCTCTAACGGGACGCCTGCGTGCATGTTGCAGGAGGTTCTGGGAGCCAGATCAATTGAAGATGTAGTCAGGCTGTTCGAAATGCAAGCGGACACGTCGCGCCAGCTGACCATGGTCTGGAAGGACGCTGAGAATAACATCAGCCGCCTTAAAAAGAGAAAACTGGAAGCAGAACTTGAGATTGAGCGTCTGAGATACGCTGATAACATGCAGGAAATGAGGTAAAGACGAAGTCCAGCAGGGGCGTCAATTTCTGTAAATGGTTGGGTAGGCCGAGGCGAGTGCCCGACAACCTAACCCCCTTCAAATATGGGTTTGTTAACGGACTAAACCCACTTTGTTTTGATCAATAGAAATTTACTAGTGTCTTGCTACTATTTTTAAAATAAAAAATTCCGTACATCTCATGTATATAGGTATACATATATACATATATATGTATGTATATGTGTATATATGTATATAGAATAGATAGATAGATAGATAGATAGATAGATAGATAGGTAGATAGACAGATAGATAGTTAGATAGAAAGATAGATAGATAAATAACTAACTAACTAACTAACTAACTAAATAAATAAATAAATAAATAAATAGATCACTTTATGCTTCATTGTATACTTTCTGCCTATCTCTTATCTGTTGCGGCGGTTTTTCATTATTTTTGCCCATTCCCCTGTAAAACCGGCAGAAAATATTGGAGAGGTCGAAAACCAACATTGGAGGGGCCCAAATCAACATTGGGTGGGCCAGGTCTCTCTCGAAAGAATACAGATCAACACCCCTGTAGCCCATTTAAATGACAAGGAGCTGTAATTTTTCATCGGCATCATTTTCGAAAAAACGGACCGAACCAGCATCCAAGAGTCGACTATTTAAATAAGCTGACTACGTCAGCTTACTAGCGGACTGTACGCTGTCATAGCTCCGTACAGACACGGACCGAGGTAATATGCCAACTTTGTTCAATTATGGGGTCAACATGCTGTCGCGCTGCTTTGCGACATGGTGCATTTTTCATGATGCTTGCTAGATCTATCTGTAAAAATATTTTCGCAGTATTATCGTTCAAACGAACGATGGGTCGTGCCTTTATAGGAAAGGAGTCTGATGCATAGCCATTTTTGTTACATAACCCTATTCCCGCAGGGCTAGACGCTACAGCCAATTCCCGGCCGGGGGGGGGGGGATTCAGCCCCCCATGTCGGGAATAAGGATAAGCAGCATAAACACGGCTGCAGTATGTTCCGTTAGATGTTCATTTACAGAACAGCTCAACGAGGACCCATTGAAGCATTCGTATAAACGAATTCACCAAATGCCAGTGTCTGACTTTTTAATGATTCCACTGATGGGGTTATGGATATTTGTATATTTGCGCATGCACATTTGAAGACACCGCTTAATAAGGGATTGCTTCCAACAGAGACAGAGACCGGTGCCTCGAGCTCCGAGAGACGATCAACTCCAACCTGACCAGGAAGAGGGTCATCGAGACGATGACCGATGAAGTCAGGAGGAGCCTGGGCAGCCTTAGGGCTGGTCTGGTCAACATGCTCGAATTGTTCCAGGTTAGTTCTAACTGACTTGGTGCGGCCGAGACCGGAACAGGCGTCAAGTGACATGCTTGGACTTATGGCCTTAGCCATGCTCTACGAGTACCTGGACATTTTTCTGTCAGCGGTAACATAATACTGATTCTTGTAACGGAGAGGTCTGAAATAGCTCTTATCAGTTTGAGACATGAACTGACTATGGCACTGGGTAAGGTACACTAGCATTGGTACACTAAGGTATGAGAAACTAATACCATTCTGCACCGACATTCTGAAATTTAACTAGAATGCTCTTTTATGTTTCAGTTCACCAATAAATGTTTATGTGATCCTGCCACACGATTCGGCAAAAAGGTTATCCATCAGTTGCAAGACTGTTCGCTTTCTTTTCCAGAACGCTGGCGTCTCCGTGATGAGTTTGGACGTGGCGGACAAGAACTCGCCACCTGGCCTGGGAGAGCTGTTTGACGCCGTGACGGCCGCCGTCCGTTTCCTGATGGAGCACATGGAATCGATCAATGTCTCCGAAATGGTTCGTGCTCTGCCTCGCCGTGCTGGCGGGCCCGCATTGTGCGGGATTTCCTTCTGGGAGAGCACCAGTGCATAGGCGCAGCCAAGGGGCCGGGGGCCCGCCCCCTCCCCTGAGGCCCGCATTTTGTGTGAAAACCATTGTACATCGTCTTCCCGGCAGGCGGTTTTCGTGTGATTTCAGTCCACTCTGAGCTCCGGACCCCCTCACGAAAATCCTGGCCGCGCCCCTGCATCGTTGTGCCATGGTGCATCATGGTGGTGGGACTCCGACCTGTGTTTCCCGGGGGAGTGACGAGAGGGAGGGGCCGCGCCACTTATCACCAGGCATAGCCACCGCTCCCCTGAGAGGGTGGGATAAATTGTCGGCACATACACCGGCGGTCCATACTCCCCCCGCATCCCCCTCCCCCACTCCGTACTCCGACCTCAGAAGGCTGGCATAGGACAGGTACGCCAGATACTATGCACCTTTTCTCCAGACAGGCAAACGCTGAATAAATCACGGACTGGAAGCATCGCGCGTGGCTCGTTTCAAACGAGGTTGCGGGCAGGTTCCACGGAAAGCTCAGGCGGATTAGCCGGCCCCATCTCATGTCCTCCAGGCACCGTGCCATTAGTAGAGCTGACTTTTCGCTTAATTGCCTGCTATTGCCGTTTTAAAGCAGCCTTTGATGGCTTCAAATGGAGCCCAAATATAAGACGCCTGAGGAGGGTGTTATACTGAATCCTGGGTTATTTTACCGTAAATGTCAGCTACGTAAAGGTACTCGTTTAGAAATGCGGTAACAGCCATATTTGATAATCTTGTGTCACGACAGTTCATAATTTACCCGCCAGATTTCTAGGATATTTTATTTATTTAGTAATCCATGTCACCCATACCGTGAAAAATGATGAACACAAAGTTCTTGGTTAGAAAAAAAGTTCAACCAGTATTGCATACAGGTCGTTGGCTGTTGCGGCTCATCTGTGGCCTTTTAATTCATAGTTATGACGTTTCGACGCGAATGACATGCTAAGAAAAGTATCTTGTAAAAAGTATTTAATAATTCCTACGGAACTTTCCATGCAGATAAGCGAGATGGATTCCGAAGACTTCTTCGCATCCAAGTCTGAACAGCTGGCTCTTGAGACTAAAGTCCGTGGGGTTCCTCCCGTACAGCCACCTGGCAAACAGCGCTTCTCATTCCTGATGGTAAGTGCGTCATTAGAATAAAATACAGTGAATGTTGCTTGAATTCCGAGCTAACGTCTGTTCCGAGTCATCCGTTGTCCGTGTACATACGTCCTCCTGCAGCCAACCCACCGCTTTTCCTACAGTCCATTTGAGCTGAACTGAGCTGAGCTGTACTGAACTGAGTCGAGCTGAGCTGAGCTGAGCTGAGCTGAGCTGGGCTGGGCCGGACTGAGCCGAGTCGAGCCGATCCGAGCTGCGTTTAGCTGAGGTGCCGTGTCCCCGCAGCTGGACCGCCCGGACGTGATCGACGAGGGCCCCAGCGTGCCGACGCGGGCCCAGATGAAGCGCCACTCGCAGGTCATGGTGGAGGCGAGGACGCGCAAGATCCGGGCGCCGACGGCCCGCGACCTGCGCAAGACGCGCCGACGCAGCACCATCGTCGACCGCCCCCTGCAGGCCATGACCTGACCCGGCGGCGCCTCAGGCTGACTGTGAGCCGGGCCCGGCCGCCGGTCACGCACGGCGTGCGCTGCGGTCATCCCGCGAGGCTGCGTCGGGCTCGACGTGCGGTGTCGATAGGTTCTGCCGGCTAATGCGGGGTCCGGATATTTTCTTGGTGAGGTTGGGGTTTGGTCATGAAAACCCCTCTACCCACCCGTCAGCTGTGTACGTCGTACTTCTTGACCCCATTGATGTGGCTCGCTTACGTATTTCCCATGCCGTCTCGATGATTACTTAATTCGCAGGATGTCAGTGTCCCAAAACTTGCATTGCATGGCAAGATTTGATGATACTCGAACAATGCATCTCCCGACTGCTCGACGTCCGTCTTAACCTCACGTGTTTGATCGCTTTTGCTGAGGTCCATGCGAACGTGATGCAGATTTGTTGTAGCACCGAGCGTATTCCTCATTCGTGACGATCATGTAAGAATGGCCTGAATTAGTGCGTTTACTCCCGCACTGCACTCCAACGTGTGTGAACGCACCAAGGCCACATACATATATCCCGCATGCTTAATATGCATTGGCACCCAATGCCGAGGTACTATTGGCGATATCTATGCCAATGGTGTGTATCACAGCATCATAAGTGTTCAGTTGCGAGCCTGAATCGAACGACCCGATAAGTACCGAGGACTTTTGCGACCCTTCTTGAGAAGGGAGGAGATGCTGGAACGTCGCAGCACAACTTTGTTTCTGCCGGCACCGTGTGTACGTGTCCGTAACGTACCGAGCGTCTCGTTTTATGAAATGACTGTTAATATCGAAGCATGAAATATCGCGACTCGTTTTGACGAGAAGCCCGAGTATTTCGCCTTTTTGAACATTGCGTTTATGGGAAGAGTTATTTCGAACTGTGCTAGGTACGCCATTGACAATAGGTAAATGTTTGATTTGTTTTAGCAGCCAGTTTGACACTTGCTATCTGACGGTGTTAGTTGACCTCTCATCTCCTGAACTACTGTATGAGTCCATTATGAATGGCTCCCTACAGTCTGCACAAAATAAATGAAATGATCTCATTGTCCTCTAAAAAGAGGGCAGGAGTAGTTAACTTAAAAAGTTAACTAATACGTGAAGTGTACAGCTAGTGGTGACGACAATTTAACGCATATCGATGAAGAACTAAGAAAATGTTTCATCCTATATAAATTTGCTTTGAGATGCAATTTAGTATTGCAACTGCTAATTAAACTTACACTGAAACAACTTAAAAGGTAGCACCATCGAATCAGTCAGTTCTGCGACGTGTTTTGTACCCATTATTTCCGCGGTTTGTCTGTCGCCTTTGGTCGTTACATCGCGGATCCATTTGCAGCCCATCTATCGACCTGTATTCACTTTTGATTATGTTTTCCATTTTGTTTCCATCGCATCTGGCTTTCGTGTCTGGTCTGGCACTTAAATGGATCTTTTTCTCATTGTTTTGGTTCATTAGCTGGTAACAGCGTAAAAGAGCTCGAGACAATACTAACGGAATCCATGCTATCTCTATTTAACGTATCTGATTCTTCGATCTTCATGGCTTAAATGAACTTCGTAATTACCGACTCTTAATGCTGTGTGTGTAAACGGCTCAAATACAGACCCGCAAAGCCAAAACACAGTGCGGCCGCTAGTGGAAAAAACGCCCGAAAGACCAATTTGTTTTTTTTTCTCCAGGTTCCATGTTTTGTCTGGACTCAACCTGGGTCTTGTGAAATCCCGCATTTTGTTGGAATGTAAGAGCTGAATGTCTGGCTAAGCTCTGGCAAGTGTAGTTCGAGGTTTTCTTCCCTACCATAATACTTGTGTAGGAAGAAACCAGTACAGTCGTCATCCATGTATTTACAACATTTGTTGGAAAGCTTAAAACGTCCCTCCACCTAGTTTTAAAGCACCGCGCTTCATTCGTTCTGCTCGCCATTTTTCTTCAGCATCGCTCTTCGTTTCCAACACGAACGAGAGATGAGGCTGACATTACCCGAGGCCTCTCATACACAATGATACAAAACAAAGGAACAACAATGCCGCTTGTGTCTATATCTCAAAGCAAATGAAAACCATGCACACATCTCGACAATGATGAATGGTTAGCGTGACCGCCGGTGTAAAACATCCACTAAAACAGGACAACCACAACGCGGAGCTTTTCGTCTGGACAGATCAGTGGTCGGAAAAAAGACACCTCACAATTCTATCAAGATAACAGCATTTTCTGTACAAAGGATGGCCGCTGAACAAACACCGCAGGACGAAAAAAGGGTAAAAAAGAATAATCCTCTCGTGCAAAACGAATCATTTCGCGGATTGTGTAAGAGAGTCATGTGTCCAAAACACATAGTATGACGTAAAGACGCGTCGAATAAACTCTAAAATAAGAAATTAGAAGAATGGTCTAACGTCTCCTTTCTTTGCCTTTACGTTGACTTCACCTGTGCACGATGTAAGGAGCCATAGATGTGAGAACGAGAAGGGCCAGGGTGTCTAGGACCTTCCGTTCCTTTTAAGTTGCACAAAACTATTAAGCTCTACAGTACTGGCTGTAGGGAATGATTTCTCGTACCTCCATTACTTTATGATGTTGAAAAAGACGTGTTTGAGCTTTCACTTTGCCTTGTGTTCCTATGCCTATCGATGAAGCTGAAAGCCCATCGCACACCACAGATCACAACCAAAGCTGTGGGTTTCAGCAATGGACTTCGTAATTGCAGACAAATTATTTTACACGAACATAACGGGGTCCAGCCAGCGTAAAAACAAACACCTTTATTGTTGTAACTTCATCTTTCTGTGCCAGTGCAGCTTGGGTGAACCTTGTCGATTTTATTCCAGATCTCTCGCTTCTAAGAACTACATTGCAATCGTCATAGGCGGAAATGAGACAATGAATCTACGCTGACGTGAGCCAGCACCCCTTTCATGGACTGACAGTCCCTCGATGGCCATGGGTGGTACTGGGACACTGGAAAGAAAACTTGCTCTCGACGACTGGCTACAGTTAGTCTCATATGAACAAAAAAATCATGGCGTTTGATTGCAGTGGAGGCGTTCTATGAATGCAAGATCAAATGAATGAGCAACGATGGAAATTATCTTGAGCACCAGCGTAAAATGTGTGCCACCGAAAGGGTATATGGCCAGCTTTGACAACGGAGATAAAAATTGCGCATGAGTTGTCCGAGCCCTGTTCTAAAAATGAACTAAGTCACAATGTTGGCAGCGGTGAAGCATAATGAAATTAAACCCACAGACGGTTAGCAACTCCGGAAACACTATGCCAGCCGGCGGAAAAGTTATTTAGACCGATCTCTAAACGTTTGATTATCCGTACTGCGTCTATGGAATAATGTAATGACGAAGTTCCGCCCGTCCTCCGTCTTCCGGCTCCTAGCAGTCGCTCTCTGCAAACAGCACCCTGTCTTTCATACTGATGCAAAATACGACAGCATCCTTGCCAAGTCAACTTACTCGACAAGCACACCGTGTCTTCGTTCTTTTTTCAAAGCATTTGAAATCGCCTTAACTAATCCGTACACTGAAATCTCACGCTATTTGCGTTTTTTAACATCCACTCATCTTCATTTGCAATGACATAAAGGCATTTCGTCCTATTCGCAGGACGGTATGCCTTCCTGACATTCAGACCCCATCTACGCTGAATAAATAACACCTGCACGAGCTCAGTGTCAGTTCGCCCCTCTGCCGATAGATGGCGGGCTGAGCGCGCCGACAGAATGCGCTCTCGCGTTTCACCGGTAGCCGCTCCGGCTGTCCAGCGAAGATGGCGGCCGGGAGCCGGCGGCCGCCGACAGGCGAGGAAACTCGTCCGTCAGGCTGGCTTCCGACAGATTGTCGGGGTCCTGTCAGTTAGAGCGTGCGTCGTCAGCTGTCGGGCGGTGTTCGTCACGGAGGAGCCGGCGTCGGTCGGGCAGCACGCCCGGGACGTGGGGCACGCACAGCCATGGAGCGGTGGTGGTCAGGAGCCAGACCGTGGTCAGTCAGGGAGCAGCATGCAGAGCCAATCGCAAGGCATGCCTAGAGGACAATAGGGACACACACAAGAAGGGGGCACAAAACGATCCGCAGCCAAGTATTATTCAGCTAGTACAGGACAAGTCGGGCCAGCTAAGTCGTGCTCTTGTGCCTGGCTTCCCAGTAAAGATATCTCTTTAACTCTGTTTCTGTATGTATCTTTGCATGTTTCGAGAGGGGAAAACCGCTTGTTTAACTACAGCGCTCGCCATGTACCCGAGCAAAAACTTTCACGACAGTATTTAACGCACCCTGGCTCTCCGGAACAGGTGAGTTTCCGGAATCACGTAAGTGGACGCTGCATCTCGTTCTGCCATTGTATGGTGTTCCTGAAAAAATACAGACATTCCTATATCATACGCAAGCAGCACATTTCAACAGTGCTGCAAAAAGCCTCCAAAATTCTATCAACAAGTTTGGCGTCGTGAGCGTTTTGCGGCGGATGCCTTCCGGTGAGGCGTAAAGCGTTTCAGGGTTGGTGCAGTCACACTGGGACAGATTAGGTGAACTGAGACCGATGACAAACAAAGGTGCAGTATGCATGCTAGTATTTTTGTTCTTAAAGGGCGACGGCTGGAGTTGTGTCTAGTTTCTCGGAACCGTGCATGAAGTGAGGCGCTATACAACTCGGACAAAAATACTCCTAGGTAGAGATAACGGAACACAACAGACTTTTCGTTGACCTGGAGACCGCTTTTCCCGGATCGAGGTGGCATTGCAAGTACTGAACAGTACTTCAACAGTACAGTAAGTACATCCAGGCCCAGTGGTCATTGGTTGTATCTGCACTGACTCTACGGACCATGCTGTATAACACGCACTTCTTTATTCACCTGATTGAAAAACCGTGCGAAGACTATGTAAGAAATCAGAGCTCATGTGCGCCACAGCTGTGCCTGCTTCTCACAAGAACTTGAAAAATATGCTTATGACAGAAATGTACAACCGTGCAGGACCAACTGAGAAATACGTACGTAAGTGTATCCGCGTGAGCTAGCCGCATTCGAGCTTCGTTGGCTTCTCTGGGTGCCAAACCTGGCCACAGGTCGTACGTTGGGCTGAATGATGGTCTCGTCGAAGGAGCGGGCGTCAGATAACGTTCTGGAATGGAGCAAAAAATTTCAGGCACCCTTCCACAACAGAGGTTTGGTAAAAGCTAAAGCTATCCTGTAGAACCTAGATGTCAGGTAGCATAATGCAAGGGAGTCCAAATGTCATATGACGTTACGCAGCAGGACTCACATACCATACAAAAGCTTCGACAGTCGGGCTACAGATCCCAGATATCAGGCATCGTTATGCAACGAACGCCAAACGCCAGACATTTTGTCACAATGTTTAGACGTCAGCTGACGCCGCCTGATCGGCGGCAGACGCGTTACAACACTACGCAGCACTGTGGAAACGTGAAACATAGAGACCACGCTCCAGCGGAGAACATGCATCCAGCGTTTAGTTCCGCTGAGAAAATACCACGTCTTTTTTAGATACGGTGGGTGCTATGACATTTCAAACTTCGTTTCGATATCACAACGGCGCTCAAATCACGCGAAGCGATGTGACCAGCAGAGGGTCCTTCAGATTTTGATTACAGCCCTGGGAATCCCAAGAAAACCACGAAAGGAGTCATATAAGGCACCCTTTTGCATAAGAATCATTCAGACCCCAGGGCTCGGCGCCCCTACCTGACCTGTTTTGAGGCAGAACCAGTTCTGATCCTATCTAACAGGCAAGTATTTAACGCCACGGCGAATGCCAGTTGATGATCCCGCCAGATCCGACAATGAAAGTGTCCTCCCACCGCGCCGTACTGAGAGACACCAGTAGCGTTTCACACGTTCACTCTGGAGGACCCCAGCAGACCCTCCCGTGGCCGGAGAGGAGCGTTCAGGCCGGACAGTGCCAGAAGTCCCTGTCCCCGCCGGACAGAGCCCAGCCCCCCCCCAGGCCGGACAGCGAGCCAGTGGTCCTTCCCTGCCACAGCCCCACCTCACCCCCATCTGGACAGTATCAGCAGTCCCTGCTGGAGAGGACCGTTCAGTCCGGAGAGTACCAGTGGTCCTTCCCTGCCGGACAGGACCGCCCAGCCTCACCCGCCCAGTCTGGACAGTATCAGCAGTCCCTCCCTGCTGGAGAGGACCGTTCAGTCCGGAGAGTACCAGTGGTCCTTCCCTGCCGGACGGAGCCGCGCCGCAGAGCGCCCGCTCACCTGGCGCGGAAGAAGGAGTGCGTGCCGTACTCGGCCGTGTCGGCGGTCGACTCGGCCGTCTGGCTGAGGCTCCTCCTGCGGGAAGAAGAGTGCGGCGTACGGCCGTTCGGCGGTCGACTCGGCCGTCTGGCTGAGGCTCTCAGTGCTGCGGCTGCGGCCGGCCGGCCGCGGGCAGACGAGCGGCTCCGGGCTGCGGCGGCGGCCGCCGCTGGCGCTGCGGCTCGACCGGCCCGCCCGGAACGTGCTGCCGCCGCCGGCGCGGCCGCGGCCCGGCTCGTCCGGCCGCAGCGCGGCCATCAGCTGCGGCTGCTCGGCGGACGGAGCACGGCGGTCACACGGAGCACGGCGGCCACACGGAGCACGGCGGTCGCACGGGGCACGGCGGTCACACGGAGCACGGCGGTCACACCGAGCATGGCGGTCACACGGCGCGCGGCAGTCACACGGAGGACAGCGGTCACACGGAGGACAGCGGTCACACGGAGCACGGCGGTCACACCGAGCATGGAGGTCACACGGAACACAGCGGTCACACGGAACACGGCGGTCACACGGTGCACGGCAGTCACACGGAGGACAGCGGTCACACGGAGCACGGCGGTCAGACGGGACACGGCGCCCGCACGGAGCACAGCGGTCATAATGGGTACGGGTGCTGGAAGGGCGCGGAGAAGCACGGGCCGACTGCAGAGCGGATTATGCACGACCGACAACAGTGCCCAACAGGAAGAGGGGTTCAGAGGACGCTGCTGCGAAAGAGCTTGGTATGACAAGGCTGTGTGAGGAGTTACGCTCCCGCACGGCCCCAATCTGCGCGAAGTCATGTCATTTCAGTCCAGGTGTGGACCGTATTTGCCCCGTACAGTCTGGGACTGGTCTGGCGCAGTGTGGATGAGTCTGAGCCCCGTCTGACCCTCCAGCCTATACCGCGTCCGACTCTCTGCGACTGCCGCCTCACCTGCGTCCTGCCCGGCTGAGCGGCAGACTCGGGCCCGATCCGGACGTGCGTGGAGCGCGCGCTGGGCGGCCCCGACTGTTTCTGGCCGGCCCGCGGCAGGAACCTGGTCTGTCTGCCGGCCGACGGCGCCTCTCTGCGGCCTCTCTGAGGGCCGGGACTGCTCCGGCCGGCCGGAGGCTGCGGCGCACGCTTCCCGGGCCCCGCCGGCGTTTGCTGCACAGCCAGACAGCAGGGGTCAGTCATAGGTCACGAAAGCAGTCTGGCCTCCGCTGCACAGCCACAGGACAGGAGTCAGTCTCAGGTTACAGCAGTCTGTGTTCCAATATCGGGACATATGCCATGTATAGGCCGTGGTAGCTACAGCTGGCTGAACAGTAACAAACCGGATGTTATTCAGGAGAAATAGGAACTGCGGCAAATGAGCATTTAGGTACGGCTCACATTTTAGAGAAACGACGTTCGACCCCTTTTCAGAAGAAAAGCATTCGTTGCCGGCTAGAATGAGATTGGAGAGTTGATGATGGATATTCGGAACGAAAAAAGGAAGAATTAATAGTGCCAACAAAATGGAATATGATGCTGAAAGTCGGAGAGAGAGAGGGGGAGGATGCATACGCACCCGTCTGGATGGGCTGGGCACGCTGGTATCGCTGCTGCTGTCCAGCATCGCTCGCTGGTCCATCACTGGGTGTTGCAGTCTGGTGCCACGGTGTCTCAGAAAACCGCGAGGGCCAGAGAACACTGGAAGACAACGAACACGGGCATTGGGAGGAGGCTACTGCAACTGTCTTATTAACAAAGAAAAATCGCTAATGTAAGCGAAGGTAGCAACGAGCGCATATGAAGACGGCTCCCTACAGCCTCATGTATAAATCAGCGATGTGCGAGTTGTCCGAGTACAGCAGCGTCATTTTCATACCGCGTCATGCATTATGACGATAGAAAAGTGTAAACCAACACGTCTGTCTTTCTTCTTCTGGGAAAGCTACCATGTGACTACGTCGATAATAATTCGAATCATTTACCAATACTCTCTCGATCTCCCGATTAAATACAGCAAAACTCTGAGATCACTGTCGGCCACACCCCAGGTCGGTTGCCAGTCGTCTGCCTACCCAGTGGCGGGGCGGCCTTCCGGCGGCTGTTTCTGCGGCAGCAGAAGTAGCAGCAAACGCAGAGCAGCAGGACCAGCAGCGCGCCGACGCTGGCCAGCGCGATCAGCAGCACGCGCAGGTTGATCTGGCAGCGAGAGCCCGCGTGCCATGGGTGACACCGGCAGCTGGCCTCGCCGTCCTCCCGGGTGTAGCACTCGCCGCTGTAGCTGCACTCAGGACAGCCAGAGTACTCCCCTGGAGAGGCAAACGAGAGCAGGATGAGCTCAGGGAGGAAAGGAGGCAACGCGTTTGAAAACCTTGACTTATGCTTAAGTAGATCCGAACTGAAGCATGCCAAGGGAGCACGAAATACAAGGGATACATGAAATGAAATACATGAAATGCGTCGCATCAGTAATTTATCTCCGCTTCACTCTAAATAGCCAGTTTCTGATTGTTGGAAAATTTCTGTGCGCCAATAGAAATGGTATGAGAGGAATTAACCTCGTCTGTGTTTCACGCCAGGATTATTGATTTAATCTTACTAAAAAGTACACTATTTGCATTGCTATCAGCGGACACCGACCACACAGCCCTCGTCAAATTCTGCTACAGATCAGGATCTGCATCTGAACACAGGTGCGGGATCGGGCCTGGCAGTTCCGACTCCAAGTCTTGGTCTGCGATCCCGGCCTGTCGTGGCTCACTGACCAGAGCACGTGCGGCCCGGTCGGCCGCTGTCGCCCAGGTCCACCAGGCCGTCCTGACAGCTACACGTGAACGTGCCGGCCAGGTTGTAGCAGAAGGCCTGCGCGTGGCAGTCGTTGTCCTCAGGGCTTTGGCACTCGTCAAAATCTGCCAGAAGACATACGGTGACGAAGGTGGAATGCACTGTACTGGTACTAATGCGATCAAGGCCACTGCACTGGTCAGTGCTTGTGGTCGAGAGAAAGGTAAGGTTCCACTCGACATCGAAATAGCCTAAAGAAGACTTCCCCTTAACTTCCCGCTTACAAGAGCTTTGTCATCGTCACTTAAAGCTACAGACGGTTACAAACGTGGTATATCTAGTGGTTTTATTTTATGAAGCAAAAACGTCACGATCATTAAAACCTCTTTGGACTGTCTGATGCCGGACGTAGATAACAGGACAGAAGGCAAGACATTTAGTCGACTGGAGAAGAGCCAGTCTTACCGAGAACTGTGACACCGCCTTCGTACGGAGAAACCATCACTTGTCTGTCGCCAAGCGAGTAGTTCGTGCGACGCAGAGACTCTTCCACGATCCGCAGCAGGCTGTCCTTGTCGACGGATTTGCTTTCCCTGTCCGTGATCTGGGGACAGTCGGCTGACACGTTACGGACTGGGACAGAGGACAAGGACCGGCTTTATGTTTTTTTCCGCCCAATCTCGTTAAGCTGGTCTGACCGTCGGGATACAACAAGACTCGCACCTCCAGCTTTCGCGATGCCTGGGAAAGACATGAGACACGTGCAATGTCTGGACATGGCCTGAGACTGGCACAGTGTCTCGACATGATCCGAGATAGGCACCATGTCTGGATATGGCCTGAGACAAGTACCGTGTCTGGGTATAGCCTGAGACACGCACCATATCTGGACATGACCTGAGACAGGTACCATATCTGGACATGGCCTAAGACAGCCGCAATGTCTGGACGTGGCCTGCGACAGGTAACATATCCGGACATGATCTGAGACAGGCACAACCTCTGAACATGACCTGCGACAGACACAATGTCTGGGCATGACCAGACAGATAGAATGTCTGGACAAGAACTGAGACAGGCACAGTGTCCGGACACCGCCTGAAACCGCCGCGCCAGAGGGCATGGGCAAGCGCCCAAGCACTCGGAACCGGTCTCTCCCAGACGCTCCACTGCCGTCCGCGCCCCGGCGGCGGTCCTCACCTGCAGCCGCAGCTCGGCCAGCAGGCCGCCGGGGGGCCGCCGGCCGGACGGCGGCGGCCGGTCGGCGGCGCGCCGGAACCCGGTCAGACGCGCCTCGTGCAGCCGGCTGGCGAGCGGGCCGCGCCGCAGCTCCTCCTGGAGGCCGGCCTCGGTCAGCCCGGCCAGCTGCCGGTACTCGGCCGAGCTCGGCTCGCCGAACGGCGCCCGGTACCGCAGCGGGATGTCGTTCACCCGCTCCAGCAGCATCAGCAGACTGTACGTCAGCGCCGCTGCCGAAACCGACCGCAGGTCACGAGCTGTTCAGCCACTCCGGCAGCAGCACCGTATGCGTAATTGCATCAGTAAAACAGGTTGGCTATCGCTGTGAATCGCAGGTAAATGAGTAATCCCTTGGGTATAGCCCATCGCATTTCTTTCTTTATTTGACCCAAATGGTTTGATACGATAATTGTACAAAGTCAGCTTTACTGCCCTGGTGAAGCGGCACCAAACACTGATTGCCGTTGGCCGTTTCCAGCCGGGCGGGGTCTGTACTCACGCTCGCAGGGGTCGCTGGGCCGGGCAGGGTCTGTACTCACGCTCGCAGGGGTCGCTGGGTCGGGCGGGGTATACTCACGTTCGCAGGGGTCGCTGGGCCGGGCAGGGTCTGTACTCACGCTCGCAGGGGTCGCTGGGTCGGGCGGGGTATACTCACGCTCGCAGGGGTCGCTGGGTCGGGCGGGGTATACTCACGTTCGCAGGGGTCGCTGGGCCGGGCAGGGTCTGTACTCACGCTCGCAGGGGTCGCTGGGTCGGGCGGGGTATACTCACGCTCGCAGGGGTCGCTGGGTCGGGCGCGGGAGAAGCCCGGCCGGCAGGCGCACCGGTGCTCGCCGTCCACCAGCCGGCACGCCTCGTTGATGGCGTCCAGACAGGGCCGCTGGCAGCGGCTGCCGTCCAGCGGCGACTGCTCCCGGCCCGGGGCTGACCAGCACCCTGCTGACCTCGGCGCCGTCCGGCACGCCGCGGTCGGCCTGCTCCGGCCGGCCGCCGTCCACCGAGAGCAGGCCGGCCACCAGCACCGAGCCCCGGCCGCCGCCCGCAGTGTCCGTCGGCACCGGCGGCGCCGCCGGCCGGGCCGGGGTCGGCTTCGGCCGCGCAGGGGTCGGCTTCGGCCTCGCAGATGTCGCCTTCGGCGCGGCTGAGGGTCTCCGAGAGGTCACGGAGGTTCTCTTCGGGGTCACAGAGGCCCTCTGCGGGGTCACGGAAGCTCTCGGCGGAGTCGCGGACGACCTCTCCGGGATTTGGGAGGTCCTCTTTGGAATGACGGGCGTCGTTTCGGGCGCTACTGGAGGTCTTTCGGGGACTGCGGACGTTTTCTTGGGGGCAGCTGTCGTCTTCTCAGGTGCAACAGACGTCTGTTCGGGGCTGGTCTGGACTGAGGTACTGTCAGCTGTTCCAGTGCTCGATGTTTTCTGGCGTTCGACCGCACCAGTTGATGACGTCGGCCTGCTCGTCGAGTTAATCGTGCTCCCGATGGTACCAGTGACGCTCTGAAATACATAAACCGGTGACAGGAATGAAAATAAAACGGCGTCATATTGGTCGGCAGTTTTACTTAAAGAACTAAGAAAAATTTCGGGTTTCTTCACCCAAATCAGTCCTGATAAGCATCATTGTAATGTAACGTCTCGCTCTTTTTAAAAATATAATTTCCAGAAAAGTGTGGGATTAAAGAAATCCAAATAACAGAACAGCTGTGTAACGGAATTCCTATAACTGGCACACGGCGTACAGAAGCCGGTTGTGCGCAGCAACTCTCACCTGCGGCTGCTGTCCTGGGTTTCTATCAGCACCACCTCCACCACCTGCATTGAGGATGTCACCTTGCTTCGTGGTCCCTTCGTCTGTTTCTGAAGGCCCCAAAACGTCGGAGGAAGAAGCTGGTCCCGTGCCGTCGACAGCGGCTTCGTCCCCTGGTTTTTCTTGCCTTTCTGCTGGCTGCTTCTCATTTGCCTCTGCGTTGTCTTCGTCGACATCTTGAAGCTTGTCGTTCGTCCCGCCTGACTGTTCTATTCCATCCCGCTGGTCTTTCGACTGCCCCAACGCATTTTCGCCCGTAGCCACCAGTGTTGACTGTTTAGTCTCTGCTATTTGGCTGTCCGGCGCTGATTCACCAATCTCCTCTCCCTCACTAACCGTCAACGTTGACTGCTCGGCGCCCTTCTCTCCCTCGTCCGTCAAACCCGGCTTCTCGGTCTGCGCTTCCGTCGAAGTCTGCCGCTCCGTCTCCGCTGCATCCTGGTCCGTCGGCGCCGACTGCCCTGTTTCGCGCCAGTCTGCCTGCCCGCCTGACTGCCCCGTCTCCGGCCAGTCTGCCTGCTCGTCTGATTGCCCGATCTCTGGCCAGACTGCCTGCCCGTCTGACTGCCCTGTCTCTGACCAGCCTGCCTGACCGTCTGACTGGCCCGTCTGGCGCTGGTCTGCCTGCCCGGTCACCTGGACGTCCCCCGGCCGCTCAGTCGCCTGCGGCCGCCAGGGGCCTGACGGCCTCGGCAGCGCTGTCGGCCGCAGCCCATCCGCAGAGCTCACTCGCACCTCCGAGCCGGACCTGGACGCGTCCACGTCGACCGCGGTGGCCTGCGTGGCTCGCAGCGTCTGACGGATGATGTCGGCCAGGCTGGGCCGCCGGCTGGGCGTCGCTCCGCCTCGCAGCGTCGGGGTCCGCGTGGTGGGCGGCGCCGCGCCGGCCTGCTCCGGCTGCAGGCTGGACGACAGGCGGATGCCCGGCGGCGCCCGGTCGCCCCCGGCGGCGGGCGGCGCGCTCGGCCGGCCGTCGCCGCCGCCCGTCTGCACCCACCGCTCCTGGGAGGACGGGTCCAGCTGCAGGTCGGGGGAGGAGCCGGCCGTGTCCTCGGCGGAGGAGGGGTAGTCCAGCAGGGTCTCCGAGCCGCCGCTGCTCGCCTCCGTCGACTGGTCGCCGTTCTGCAGGAGGGCCGACAGCGCCGGCGACGTTTCGCCCGAGAACGAATCCGACTGATCGCCGGCCGACTGAGCAGAGCCTGTGTTGCCATCCTCGCCCTCGGGCTCCGTGATGGAGTCACCTTCGAAGGGGTTCTGAGACTCCCCCGGGACACGCGAGGGGCCGTCGAGCCAGGAGCCGGTCTCGGGGTCGTACTGGCCGTAGACAGCTGACACAGCGTCGGCTGATTCTCCGGACGGGTCTGAGGTGGCGGGCGCAGTATCCGCAGAGGACCTGTAATCTTCAGCCGTGTACGGACGGTCCCAACCGTAGTCGGCGAACGAGCCACGAATACCCGTCAGCCCGTTGTTGTCCGGATCCCGAGCGGGATCCGTGGGCGACCCAGCAGCACCGGATAGCCCACTGTAGCCGGGCTCACGAGAGGTGTCCTGCGACGCCGTGGGGCCGCCAGGCGGTCCGGTGTCACCCGGCCGTCGGAATATGGAGGCCGCCGACTGCTGGTCGACCTCCGAATCCTGTCCGGCGTGATAATCGGGCGAGGTGAAGTAATCACCAGCTCCACCGAACTGCTGGTTCTCAGGCCGCCGTAGAGTTTCGTCATAATCGTAATATAAGTAGTCGGTAGCAAATCCCTCTCCCTGCTGCTCTTGGCTGTGTTTTTGAAGCTCTTGACTGTAATCCTGGTCAGCTGTGGGCTCATCCAATGGAGCAAGAGTGGTATAATAATCCAAACCGGCCTCAGACAGCCTCTGCGACTCAAAGCCGTCAGTTATTTCTGGACGGCCAGTCGTTATAACGATGGCGGCCTGTGGCCCCGTGACGCCGTCTTCAGGACCGGCGCCGTTCTCGACCTCCCTGTCGGAATTCTGGAGCTCCGTGAAGTCTGGAAGCTCCATGAATCCAGGGTTTTTCGATCCATTGGAGGGTGAGGCGGCATGGACGGAGTCTGAGGATCCCCCCGATTCTTGCCCCGGTTTAACGTCAGGCCGGGGTGGCTCCTGGCCGAAGAACAAAACTGAGTCCTGCGGCGAGACGTCGGCCGTTTCAGGCGCACCCAGCTCATTGGGGCTAATGGCCGCAGCTGACGCCTCCGGTAACTGCGGGATGTTCCGGCGGCTCAGTGCTGTAAAGCAGGTCGACCGCCTGCGGCTGCGCCGGGTACTGATCAGGCCGCTCAGTCGGGCGCACTTGCACGGCGGGGCTCGGCTTCAGCCCGCCTCGGACGCCCCCAGTCTGAGAGCCAATCACCAACTTCGTGGAGAGCGGGGCGACTTCGGTGAACACGTTGGTGGCGACGATGCGGTTCTGGCCCTCCACGGAGGCGATGGTGTGCAGCGTCGGCACCAGGACGGACGTGAGCACGGTGGTCGGGCCGGGCTGCGAGGGCGCCGGCTGCCGGTCCCGCTCTTCACTGCCAGCGACGTCATCCGGAAGCCTGCCAACGCCCGCGGCGTCGTCCGGCCCGAAAGCTTCATGGAGGCTGGCTGCGAGCGCCTGGTCGCCGTCGTTCTCCTGGTCGAAGTCGCTGAAGTGCGCGGGCGGCTGCGCCGGACGTCCGCTCGCGGCCGACACGCTGTTCTGCCCTCCGTCGAACCCCGTCGGCTTCGACGAGCCCGGAGCCTGCTGCGCCGGCTGGTCGGCCTCGAAACGCTGCCCCGTCGCTGAGGCCGGACGGACGATCGGTTTACTGGCCGCTCCGGTGCCCACGTGCACGACGTTACCGGAGGGAGCCCGGTGACTGTTATCACTGTGTTTCGAGAGCGATATGTGGTTTTCGTGGACGGCGCCGGAGCCGATCGGCTGAGGCCGGGGTCGCTGCGGAGGCTGACCCGGCCGGCTGTGCGGGGCGGGCTCCGGTCGGTGTGGAGGCCGCGGGGACCCCGGCCGCAGCAGCAGCGGGCCCGCGGGTCCCGGCCGAGGCTCCTGCCTGGTCAGGTGCGGGGCCGGTCGGGCTGGCGGTCGGGCCGGACCGTGGCCGGGAGTGAGCTCCGCCACGGCTGGCGGTCCGGACGGTGTCCGCTGGCCCGGCCGGACCGCGATGAAGCCACTCGGGCGCAAAGGACGAGGCCGGAAGGCGCCCGGCCGCCGGCCCGGCCGGTCGGCGCGCCGCGTGGGCAGACGGAACTGGTGCAGCGGTCCCGAGCGGCGCGGCGGCGCTGCCGCCTCCGGCGCCGGGCCGTCGATCCGGGACGGGATCCGAGCCAGTGGACCGTCGATCCGGGACGGGATCCGAGTCAGTGGACCGTCAATCCGGGACGGGATCCGAGTGAGGGGGCCGTCGACCCGAGACGGGATCCGGGTGAGGGGGCCGTCGATCCGGGACGGGATCCGAGTGAGCGGACGCCGGGGCCGACCCCCACGCCGGCCGGGCGGGCCGCGCCGCCGCAGGTCGTCGCCTGCGGGACCCGGCCGCCGGTGCGACTGCGCCTTCAGCGCCGGCCGCCGGTGCAGTTGCGCCTCGGCGCGCGGCGGCGGCCGGACCGGCCGGCCCGACTGGCGCCGGTGCGGCGGCGGCGGTGGGGCGGCGTCCGGCTTGCCCTTCAGCCGAATCACCTCGCCTTCGGGCCCCATGACCACCAGGTAGCCGTTGTCGTGGCGCCGGTCGGGCTGGCGGCGGCGGTCGGCCGCGGGGCCGAGTGCGACGTCCGGCCGGCCACGGCGCGGCGGCGGCGGCACGCCGGCCGAGCCGTCGCGCCGCAGCGCCAGCGGCAGCACGTTGCTCAGCAGGCCGGCCGCGTTGCTCACCACCGAGCCGAGGCCGCCGAGGCCGACGGCGCCCAGCCCGCCGAGCCCGAGCAGGCTGCCGGCCAGCCCGCCCAGGCCCGCCGCGGTCGCGTCGCCGCCGCCGGCCGTCGTCGTCGCCGTCGTCGTCGTCTGGACGCCGGTCGACGCCGGCGATGGCGCCACGGCGGGCGCGTTAACCGCGGGTGTTGGCGCTGCCAAGGGGACGCTGGCTGCTGGCACTGGCGCTGCCGACGGGACGTTGGCTGCTGGTGATGGCGCTGCCGAGGCGGTGCTGGCTGCTGGTGATGGCGATGACGAGGGGACGTTGGCTGCTGGTGACTGGCGCTGCCGAGGGAGCGTTAGTGGCTGGTGATGGCGCTACCGAGGGAGCGTTGGCCGCCGGCGACGATGCGGGGCTTGATAGCACGGTGGGTTTGGTGTCTCCAGGCGCCGCGGCAGGAGAGCTGGCTCCAGATGGTCCAGCAGGGCTGCTGCCCTCAGAACCACCAGGGTTCTGTTCCATCAGAGGCGTTGTTACTGGTCGTTGATGCGTCTGAAGACGGCTCCGCTGACTGACCGGCCTCCGTCTCGTCACCAGGTGGCAGTTTCAGCGTTACGTCATCCGAGTCAGCGAGAACGGCGGCGGTCTGTACCGGAGCTGCTCCGCCGGGCGAGATAGACTCTCCCGCCCCCAGCTGTCCGACGGACTGGGACGCAAAATCAGCGCCTGGCGCCTCCTCAGCCAGTCCGGCAGCCGGATCAGCCGTCGGCGTCTGCTGGGCTGACGCGCTGCCGGCGGCGGGAACCCGCTCACCAGACTCAGATCCGGTTTCCGCCGGATCGGCCGAGCTCGGCAGCGAGCTGTCGATCACCGGGATGTCGATCACGATCGAGTCGGTCTGCACGGGCGCGTCCTCGTCAGCGGCCAGCTGTGCCGAACTGCTGGCGCCAGACAGCGCCCCGACCTGAGACCCGCTGACGGGGCTCGTCCCGGCCTGTGCCCCCACCGCCGGCTGCGCGGCCGACGACAGGCCGCTGAGCCAGGTGATGCTCTGCGTGACCAGCGGCCGGAACGCGCCGCTGGACGCCAGCTGCACGCGGCTCGTCAGCCACTCGGTCTGCACGCGCGACGTCACCTCGGTGCGCGTGCGCACCGTGGTCGTGCCGCCCTCCACCAGCGTCGTGGAGAACGTGCTGGTGGTGAAGAAGGTGCGCGTGGCCGCCAGCCGGACGGCGTCGCTGCCCAGCTGGCTGGGGTCGATGGCGGGCGCGCTGGGCGTCGGCCGCTGCTCCGGGGCGCGCGTCGTCACGATCGGCGGCGCGACGGCGCTGGGCCGCGGCGCGGCGGCCGGCAGCCGCGGCGCCTCCGTCACCACCACCTGCGTGATCACCTCCTCGGAGGAGGTGACGCGCCGGCCGGCCGTCTTGAAGTAGGTGTAGGTGGTCTGGTAGGTCTGCGTGTCGCGGCGGACGGCGGAGATGGCCGCCGCGCCGGCCGACAGCGTGGCCGCGCTCGACACCGTCTCCTTGGTGGTGAGCACCACCGTCCGGCCGTCCTTCAGGAACTGGTTGATGTAGGTGAAGGTCGTGTAGTAGACGTGTGTCCGGGACGGCGCCAGAACGGGCCCCGATGACGCCTGGAGAGGGAGGTAGTTGTTTAGCGGCAGTTTCGACATAGTGACCCCACAGTCGGACGTAAAAGCATGCATTTTGGCTGACTTTGTAACGAATTTTCGGCAGCGCTGATTACCAGTTACTTGTTGCCAGGCCCCGCCTATTTCGAGAACCAACGGTCCGACTGTGATGACTTAAACAAATCACATTTTTAACGATGGATAACCAGTGACTGGCGGTCTGATTTAGCGCTAGACCACCAGAACAACGACCATGCCGTTTGCGGGCGTTATTGCGTGCCTGCGTGGCTTATGCACTGTCCAGCGGGACAGATAATCCTCTGATAACGTCAGCTACACCTCAAAACATTATAGGCTTTGGGTGTGTTCACCATTTAAATCCCTTCTGTGATACCGGCTTATAACGAAAAAAAAACATTTGAAAAAGCTCATAAGTGCCTAAGCTAATTACAGACGATGGCATTGCCAGGATGAACGTCACAGAACAGCGGCACCGCCAGTTAATAGCAACATCCCATCGCACGATTTCCCGCCCTAACTTTCGAACATCTGCATCGCTTACGGTCATACGCAGGGTTACGGAGCATTTCTCGGGTGCAGGGGCAGTGCAGTAGGCGGGCGAGAGAGAAAGAGCATGTTTTTGCCCCCCCCCCCACCGTTTTGGGAGGCCCCTTGTACCCACACTGAAAGTTTTGTAGTTACACATATGCTATCAAGCTTGACATTTAACAATCGAAGCGGAATCAACGCAAGGACTAGATAAAGGAAAAACGATGGCAGTCGTGGCCAACACTGCCATATATGGCAGAACCATAGGGTAAATGCCAGTGTCGCAAACCCGGAGTTCATCACTCTGTCATGCACCATGGTGAACAAACCCAGCTGCAATACCCTCGAGCCAATGTTCCCTCCGCCCGGGTTCGCTGCAGCCGGTGAGAGTGCTGACGATAAGGAGGACTTTGACCACGGACTACCAGCTGACACAACGGCGGTGCTGAGATTAAGGACTGATGCCGCTGTGGGCTTTAGACGGACCGCTAGTACTGACAGCCCGGGACTCATAATAAGAAAAGGCGCCGATGCTGTCTAAGTGTTACATAGGTACTGTCGCCGTGGGTGACGTTATCCGATTGCCAGCGGGCAGTAAGCCCCTGTCGTCCTGATCCCTCGGGGGTGCGACATGCGACAACCGCGGCCATTTTGCCCTGGGCGGCGTTGTCACCAGCAGAACCCGCTGCGTCGACTTGAACGGCAGCCGGGGTGTTCTAGTCTTTGTTTATAAAACCTCTGAATTTTCGGCAATGCACGGTCGCGGTTGATCATGAAAGCGTGCGCTTTGCTGGAGTGCTATGGTGGTCTGGACTTTTCCCGGGAGCGTAGTGATGGTTATTGTCATACCAGACCCGAAATTGGTTTCCTGAAGCCATGGCAGCGAGCGGGTGTATGGGAAAGTGAGGCATTGCGCCCTTCGTGCAGACGTGAATGAGGGGATTTTAGTCTGCCGAAACCATCAGCCGAAGCGCCAAGTACACATGACTTACGTCCTGCCCCGCCCCTATATTTCTCGGCATTCACGTAGATGTTAAGTCGACTCACATGGTAATCTTACCAATCAGACTACCCCTGAATGCATCCAGATCCAGACATGTTATTTGTCAGTTTTGTCATAACTGTGCGCTCGTCTTTCAGAGAACAGATTTCGAAAGTGTTTCCTGAAAGGTTCCGTGGTTGCACGGACTCCGATTAGTTATTTCAACGCATTGCAAAACAGCATTGTCGCAGGCCTGCGGTAATGTCACCACCATCAGGCAACGTCGCATGGCATCATTCAGATGAAATCTGACGTTAACTTTCCGCTGAACACCGAACGGCAGTATTTTACCCGATAAAACCAGAAGGGAATGTTGACAGGAGCTATCAGCCGTCGCCGCGGGGGCTGCGGCTGGGAGCGGGACTGACCCCGTCCTCGGCCGGCCGGCCGGCTGGCCGGAGCCGGTTCCGGGCGTGCCGGCGACCGGCATGGCACGAGACACCAGCCGCCGACCAGCACCGGACTGCACGGCTATCGGATTGGTGCCGCGTGACACCGGTCGGCGAAAGTTGCACCGTTCACAGTGCGGCTGGCGGCGGGAGCAGAGCCGGCGCGCCGGGCACGGGGTGAGAGGCGAGGAAGGCGGGCGGTCGCCGCCAAGGTCGCCGCTGAGCCGGCCGACTGCCCACCGGCCAGGGTCGGCACCGGCTGTGGGCAGCAGGTGGCTAATAGCCCGGTCACAGCCAGGCACTGCTGTGGACAGCTCTTGGCTCATAGCCCAGTCTCAGCCAGGCACTGCTGTGGACAGCTCTCGGCTCATAGCCCGGTCACAGCCAGGCACTGCTGTGGACAGCCCTCGGCTCATAGCCCGGTCACAGCCAGGCACTGCTGTGGACAGCCCTCGGCTCATAGCCCGGTCACAGCCAGGCATTGCTGCGACAGCCCTCGGCTCATTCCTTACCTGAAGGCTTATGGCAGCTGATGCCGGCTGAGCTGGATTGCTGGCCGGCTCGGGGGACGAAGCAAAACTCTCTCCGAAAGGTTCCAGAGCCCCTGCAACATTAAACCGTCGTAAGTTCGACCTCATCCGCGGTGTCCGGCATCACCAGGAAGCAAATGCGGCATCCCTGCCCGACATTACTGTGCTGAAATGCTTCCAACCGTGAAGATGCCATATGCATGTTTTTTAATCGTTTCTTTTCGTGCGATGCAAGACTGTCATTGCATGTGAAAGACATCTTTTCGAAAACGAAACCAAAGCCAAACTTTCCTTCTCGGTGAACCTATTCTTTTTTTCCAGTGAACAAAATAAGCCTGCAATCTGTTATGGATTGGAGTTATTGTCTGGAGCAATTTCAAGGAAAAAACAAACGTTAATCAAAATTAACTATCAAATTGCACTGTTTGACTGCAGAAAATGGACTGTCCCACGCATCTCATATTACTGACACCTTAAGTCGTCCATGAGGAATTTCTGTGCGTTTTTACCGAAGCTTTCCAACCCTAACGTTTAGTTTTAAACGTTCCAGCCCTTGAAGGCACAGATATGCCGAACACCTTTACCCGCCCCCAAAAAGAACTACACAGGCAGTGGTCTGACAGCCTTCATGACCGGATTTGGGATGTCGTGCGCGCTAAACCCCGCTCACGGCTGGAGGTTTTCTGTTTCCCAATACGGTGGCCGGTTCAACGCGAACATTTCGCCAGCGTCGTGCAGAAAGCCATCGGCGTGCAGACCCGTCTGTGCGGCTCTGTCTCATGACCGGGCTGACCGGGCTCGGGCCGGCCTATGAGCGGTGAACGTGAGAGGCGGACCTCGTCCGCAGTGGTGGGGATGGCGTGAGTTCATCTTCTCCGAGCCCACGTAGCCAGCGGTCAGCGAGGGCACAGGCGCTTAGCGCTGCCAAATCCTAACAAAGACGGTGAAGAAACTTTAAGAGTTGACAGGTGAGACGCTCTTCATCCGGTGGGCTTGCATCTGTCATTGTCCCGGATGTAGTCAGAGAGCTGGTTTGCCTGACTTTTTTAACACTTAAGAAAAAGAGAGAAAAAACAGTAGCAGCGTGCATTCGAAATGTCACATCACTCACCAGAGCTGTCCATGTCTCCAGTGGAATCCTGTTGGCCGGCCACTGCAGCGACAAGACGACGTCAGTGGCGAACGAGATTTGCTTTGCAAGACCATGGACAAAGAAAAATTACACAAGGTCTGCCACAAAAAAACGAACAAATACGTTTTTGATGATGTGCATTCAAATGCTGCTGATCGGGTTATCTAGAGCACGAAAATTTCGCGTAAAAAAAGAACAAATAAACTAAATAAGTCGACTAGACATGGGCCATGCAATAAAACTTCTCCACATCCATTCTGTTGGGTATGTTGCATGGACACCGGCGATCTTATCACTTTTGTGTGGCTGTGTACTCGTATGTTTAGATTGGCTGATGTCATCCCCTTGATTGCGATGTGTGTGGACTGACTGACAATGCGACCTCACCTTGGTTGGAGGCGGATTGAAGAGACAGATGATGTGGAACTCAGGGCTTCAGAGCCAGAACCTTGTTCAACACGCTTCCACATGAGCAATATGCATGCCGCATGCATTAGAAGCGGGAAGAAACGTTTTTCCGCAACAAAACGGAGACATCTTATAAAAACGGAGGAAGGCGTACCTTTCAGATGTTCGAGCACAGAGGGCATATGAAATGAATCGTTCGATGGAGGGAAGCTAAACGCACGAGCTTTGTTTTTTTCAAAGGCGCATAAGGAGGCATCAGCACCGGCTGCAAAATGGGTCTGTTGTGCTTACAACGGAATGCTACGAAAATACCGCCCTACGAAGAATATTTAAACGTCCAGTAACGTTAATCCTGTTGAAAACAGAGAGCACCTTCACGTAATGTATTGTAGAAACACATGCGCATATGTCTGCAAAGGCGACTGCACTGGTGCATAACAACAGCCTGTACCACAATGGCACTTCTGCGTACCGATGACAGTCAGGATACCTTCACATAGGTGATTACGTTTCTACAGCCGCTTGGAGCGCGTCATGATTGATTCTTCCAGCTGCACAGTGACCCCACTCATTTCAGGATCACGTTGACATGAATCGTGTCTATATCTGGTGTTATAAAATAGACGCGAATGCTTTGATCTAAAGCGATGGTGAACAGAAATATTAAGAGTACAAGAAAGTTTGAACGACGGAGAGGAGGATAGACAGGAAATGATAGACAGATGCAAGCACAGAGAGGTCAAAGCGTGACGCAAATTTAAAGAGAGGCGGACACTAAAAAGGCAGGTAAAGCAAAAAAAATGTACATCCAGATAGTTATAATGAAGCCTGTCATTGCAATAACATATTGCATTCAAACCGGCTTTGCTCACCCCATGGACAGACGCATGACAGCGGCACCAACAAAGTTTCCCATTCATTCATGTCACCCAAAGCAGGCATCAAGGCCCGTCCAACGACGAAATTTTTGCGTTTTCTTTTCCCCCAGCCACGCCATTTTGCAACGTGCCTTGCACTGTGGTTTTCGCGAGGCCAAATGATCACGTTCCGCGATGTCGTTGTCGATGAACGCTGCCGAGCCGCGAGCGCGCTACGCCGGCGTGCCGCTGCGCGCCTCGGCGCCGACCGGCGGCCGGCCCGTGCTCCGGACCAGCACGCGCGTGGCCGATGGCCTCGAGTCGACGGTGCGTCGCGCCGCCGGCGTCCGCCCGACAACGCTCTCCAGCGTCTGCGTGGCCGTCCATGCCGCGCCGGCCGGCTCCACCTCGTTGAAGGCCGACATCAGGTAGACGTCGAGGTGGTTGCTGGGCGGCGCGCTGAGGTCGCGGGGTGCCGGCAGCGGCCCGGCCGCCCGGCCGCCCGGTGTCGCCGTGTGCAGCGGCAGGGTGGGCCCCGCGCCGCGCCGCACCCGGCCGCCGGCCGGCGCGTCCTCGTACACCGTGGAGAGCCGCGTGAAAAACTCGCCCGGCCGCGAGCCACTGACGTACACGGTGACGACGGAGCTGGCGGGCGCGGACGGCGCCGCCTGGCGCTGCACCTCGGTCGCCTGGCGGAGCAGCTCCTCCAGCTGCGGCGGCTGCGACGGCGCCAGCGGCAGCGCAGGCTCGCGCGTCGGCCGGATCAGCGGCAGCTGCGGCTGCGGCGCCGGCTGCTGGAACAGCTGCGGCGCCGGCTGCTGGAACAGCTGCTGCAGCAGCAGCTGCTGCGGCGTCAGGCCGAAGCTGTTGCCGAAGCCGCCGAGGCCGCCGAAGCCGCCACCGCCACCGAGGCCGGCCGCCGGCGCCACCGTCTGGCCGGGGATCGGGATCGACGAGGTGATCACCTCAGTCGCTGTGATCACCTGTAAATCCGAGTTGACGATGACTGTATGCGTGCGCCGGCCTTGGAAGAAGAGAGGCACGGTCGTCAGCGCCGACTCGGTCAGCGTCGTCACGTAGGTGGTCGTGTGGCTGACGGTGCGGTACGCCTGGCGCGGCGGCTGCGGCGCCGCGCCCAGCGCCGGACTCTGGAAGCCGGGCAGGCCGGGCGTGGCCGGCTGCTGGCCGCTGAGCAGCTGGCGCAGCAGCGCCGTCAACGCGCTGTTCTGACCGGGCAGCTGCTGCGACTGCAGCGCCGGCGCGGCGGCCGTGTTCACCTCCGGCCGCACGGTGAACGCCGGCTGTACGTACGACGAGAAGATGGAGGTGGCGCGGCCGCGCAGCCGGGTCGGCGACAGCACGCCCGTCCGGATCTCGGTCGGCTCGATAAAGAGCGTGGTGACCTCGGCCAGGCCGGCGTCGCCGACGGCCGTCGACTCGCCGACGTGCGTCCGCGGCAGACCGTCCACGTCCGTCACCGTGTACTGGTCGGGCCCGAGCGTGGCCGTCACGGCCGACGCCGTCAGCACGTCCTTGAAGCGCGTGCGGCCGTTCTCCACCACCGGGATCGACGTGGTGATGGGCTTCTCCGAGACGACGATGATGAAGCCCTCCTCCAGGACGGGCGTCGGCGCGATGTCGACAATGGCCGGCTCCGGGGTGCGGCTGCCGCCGCGGTTCCGGTCGCGCGAGGCGAACAGCGACGGCCGCCGGTTGGCGCGCCGCGAACTGGAGCCGCGCGAGCTGCCGCGCGAGCTGCTGCCGCGCGAGCTCGACGAGCCGCGCGTCGAGCCGCGCGCCAGGCTCGCCGTCGGCGGCCGCCGCGACGGCGCGGACTGGCTGCCGGTGCTGCCGAAGCGCGCCTGCTGCAGCCGCTGGCGCAGGCTGACCTTGCCGCCGCCAGAGTCGCCGGCGGCGGTCGGCCGCCGGCCGCGCGACGACGGGATGGCGCGCCGCGTGCCGCTCGAGGCCGAGCGGCCGCCCGAGCTGCGCGAACGGTTCGGCGTCAGCGTGAACTGCTGCTTCTCGGCCGGCTGGCTGGGCGAGGCGCTCACCTGGCGCGCGACGGGCGGCTGCGGCTGCCGGCTGCGGCGGGCGTTGTTCAGGCGCGTGGAGCCGCGGCGCCGGCTCGGCGCCGGCTCGGCCGGCTCGGCCGGCTCGACCGGCTCGGCGGCGGCCGGCTTCGGCTTGGTCGAGATGATGTCGCGCAGGGAGGAGCGGCCCCTGGTCCGCGAGCCGAAGCTCGTCTGGCGCTTTTTCCTCGAGTGTTCGGCCGACAAATCCGAGCCGTCCGCCGCTCCCGAGAGCGGCGAGACGGCGAACACCTGGTCGATTCTGGAGCCGGCCGCGTCCTGGTCACGCTGGAACAGCCCCCTGCGCGGGCCCCTGCGCCTGGTGAGCGGCAGGCGCCTCTCTCTGTTCCGGCTCCGGCTGGGTCTCTGCGCGAACACTGCCGCCCGAGCCTCGGTCGCTGGCTCTGCCGCGGGAGGGTCAGCGGTAGTGCTTGTGGTGGCGGCAGTGGTGGCGGCGGCGGTGGTGGCGGCCTTCTCGGTGGTGGTCGGCGGCGTTGTTGTCGCCTCTTCAGCTGGTCCCGGGGCGGCGACTGCGGCCGCCAAAAACCGGCTGGCCAGTCCTCTCGAGCCGCCCTGCTTGGAGCGCCTTCTCAGCGGCAGGGCGCTTCGAGTTCCGCTGCCGCTCCTGCTCCGGCCGAACGCGAACGCCTTTTGTTCGGGCCTGGCGTCGGGGGCCGCCGGGGCCGCCGGAGCCGCCTCTGTGCTCGCCTCCGCCGTCTCCGCCTCCGGCCCTTCGGTCGGGTCGATGGGCAGCTCGTCCCTGATTTCGTTCGCCGCGGTAGACCTGGCCACCGGAGGCGGCGGCGTCGTCTTGACGGCGGCCCTGGCGTCGGCGTTCTCCTCCGTGAGCAGCTTCCTCAGGCCGGGCCTCTTCTGTGCCCTGTTTCTGAGGCCGCCGGACGGGCGGCGCGTCTTGACGATGACGCGGCGCCTGGTCGCCGAGGCCTGGACGGCGGCCGGAGCCGAGGAGCCGGCGGAGGACCTGACGGCGCCGACGCTCGGCGCGACCGACGACTTCAGGGCGGGAACTGCCCTCGAGCTCGCGACGCTGGCGCGCGCGCTCTGCGTCCGCGCGCTGGACGATCTGGCGGGCGACACGGACAGCGCGCGACTGGACGGAGCAGACGAGCTCGGCCCGGACACCGACTGCTGTCGGCTCTTCGCCAGCAGCGCCATGAGGCCGGCCGCCTTGCGGCTGCTGGGCCTGCGGAACGGCAGGAAGCCGCGGCTGCTCGACTGCCGCTCCTGCGAGCTCCTGGCGACGCTGGACGAGCGCGGAGCGGCCGCAGACGACGCCCGCCCGGAGGCGGACGTCAGGATGGAGGACCGCGACGCCGGCGGCAGCGGCGTGGTCCGGATCGAGCGGAGGGCCGCGGAGGGCAGGGCGCTCTGCGGCCGCTCGCTGACTCGCGACGCCGGGGTCAGGGTCTGACGAGCCGACGTCCGAGAGGGCCGCGGCTGCGAGGACGACGCGGAGGCCAGGATCGGCACAGGGGCGGTGGCCGACGCAGGGGCGAGGGTCGCCTCTGGCTCCGAAGGCGAGGCCGGCGTCGCCCCGACGACGTGCGTGGTGCTCTGCACGATCTGCACGTACAGGCCGTTGACGACGGAGCCGAAGTAGCCGGTGGAGTGGACGGTGGTGAGGCCGTCCCTGACCTGGGACGAGACCAGCGAGGAGAGCAGCCCGGTGGCGTGCTCGGCCGGGGCGGCCGGCTCAGCGGGGGCGCTCGGTTCGGTCGCCGCCGGGAGGGCGGCAGCGGCGGCCGCGGGGAGGGCGCTGGAGGCGGCGACGACGGCCGCGCTGCTGTCGACCGCCGTCGGCTCGACGCGGCCCGTCTGCTCGACCGCCACCGGCTCGCTGGTCGTCACCACGTTGCTGCTCACCACCAGCCGGCTCTGGATCACGCTCCGGTCGCCCGTGTACGACGTGGTGAAGTACGTGTACGTCGTGAAGAACGTCTTGGTGACGAACCTGAGCGCATCGCTCGGCGCGGCCGGAGTAGGCGTGGGCGACACCAGAGCCAGCTTGGTGACGTGCTCCTCGGAGACGACCTCCCGGCCGTCGACGGTCGCCGTGGTGGACCGCGTCTGCGTCGCGACGGCCGTGACGGCGGCGGCCGGCAGCCGCTCGGTCGCCACGCTGCTGGCCGTGCTCAGGCTGCTCCGCACCTGGCTCGTGCCGTCGCTCAGCACCGTCGTGAAGTAGGTGTAGGTGGTAAAGTAGGTCTTGAGCACGGTCTTCTCCTCCTCGCCGTCGGCGCGCGATGAGAAGAGCGCCGGTGCCGACGACGGCTGCATGCTGCCCTCCAGCCGGCGCCGCTCCAGCGCCGCCTTGGCCTCGTCAGCGCTGCTGACGATGATCTGCTCGGCCGCGCCGATGCCGACGGCCCTGCCGACAGCGGCGCCGTCGCCGACGGCGGTGGTGGCCGCGGCGGGCGTCGACGGCTGGACCGCGGTCGGCTCCGGACCGGCCGCGCTCGATGGCGTGCTCTGGTAGATGCTGGACGTGCTCTTCGCCACCTTGGCGTACCGGTCCTTGATGAATGTGCCGTAGAAGAGGGTGGTGAAGACGGTAGTGACGTCTTTCTGCACCAGCGTGCCCCCGATGGAGGTCACCAGCCCAGTCGGGTACAGCTCGTTAGTGCTGAACATTTCCGTTGTGGCGGTGGAATAAACTTCGCTCGGAGGCGTCGCTGGAGTGGTCAGGATCTCTTTGGACGCTGTCTCAGGCTCCAGAACATCTTTGGCAGGCTGCAGCTCCACGGGTCGCACTGCGGACACCACGACGCCCTCATTGACGGTGTTTTCGACGATCGCCTTGTCGAGCTCGGCAATGTTCTGCTTCTCGGGCGCCGCCGTCTTCACTTTCGTCACCTTCGTCGGCTTGTCGGGAATAAAGACGGGCACCCGGCTCGGCGCCACGCCCTTGCCGGCCCTGGTGACGCTGGGCGGCGCCTGGGCGACCTGGCGGGTGCGGGGCATGAACACGACCACCGTGCTGCCGATGGTGGTGACGAAGTCGGCAAAACCCACGTAGGTGACGGTGGTGAGGTCGCTGCCGCCGAACGTCAGGTCATCTATTGAGATCGGCGGCGCCGGCTCGTGACCGCCTTCCGCCAATCCGGCGCCTTGGTCGGAGGCACCACTGATCTCTGATAGGAGAGACAGAGAGAAGGAGTCTAATCACTGGGTGGCAGGTTTGGCGAGGGTGGCATGGAGCCAATGCGGACAGAGCTCAGAGAAACAAGACTGTTACAGGAAGCAGAGAAACAAGAGTGACTAAGCATCCGTTCTTTGGTGAAACTTATAACTTCTTTACAAATAAAATGTAAACATTACAAGAACGTTTACAATTTGCTTTACTGCAAAGCACTTATCACCAAAAAGTGAAGAGCTTACGCAAAGAATGGAACACATTGTGTGACTGCATTTGTCGTATTGTTTAGGTCGTCTAATCTTTATCAAAATCGTAGAAAGTCGTCCATCATATCGGACTATAATTATCGGTAATCAGGCGACACTAATTGTGACGTTTGTGAGGAGAATAATTCGGACGTCTGCGTACTGAGTCATGAAACTGTCACGAGGTGCTTTCGTTTTAAGTTTTGTTTTTGTAAAACGGGTAAATTAAGTAGTACAGAGCAGAAAGTCTGAGAAAAGGACAAGAAGAAGGAGTCAAATACGTGCAAAGCGTCAACCTTCTCAAACCAAGCATGCAACATGCAGTGTGTCCAATAGTCTTCTATCTTCCAAGACCCAAAGTATGATCGTCATGCATCGCAGCCTGCCGTATTGTACGTCGGTCAGATCGAGAACCTGTCTGCTGGCAGCCCATCCGAGTTCTTCATCCCAGCAAGACGCCGCTTGACATTTTCGATTGCGGATGCGTCATGACGGTCTGTCCGTCACCATAATTCTGCAGGGTGCACGTCACCGGACCGCTGCGGCGGCGGCGATGACGGGTCAGTCTGCTCTTGTCACTCCAGTCCACAGCCACTCCAGGTCCAGCTCCACCTCCTCCTCCGTATGTCACCGCTCCGATCCGGCAGTAGGATCTTGGTCTCCGTCAGTCAGTCCACCTGTCTATTCCAGTGGAAGTCCAGTGTCCCCAGTGGTGTAATGTCTGTACGCCTTGTGGTGGCTATAGTTCGAGCGTTGTCCGTTATGTCAGAGTCTGATGGTGTGGTCGGTGTCGGCATGTCTGCATCATAGATCGGCGTCGCCTCCTTGGAGGGACTTCTGCTTACCTGCATTTTGAGCCACCGGATCACTGTGTCCTCCATCTGAAACACGAGACCATGAATTATTGACGACGCCGTGACAGCGTAGTGTGCCGTAACGGACGTTCAGCATAAACGGGCATACGAAACAACGATTAGAGATACCCACAACACGGCTGTGTTTCGACGAGGAACTGAGGTGCATCATACAGTTACATGGCAAAAGGCGATAACCAGTAAGGTTTTCCTTATTTGGGACAATGCTGCACCGGTCATGGAAGCACTATGCAGGAGTTGGTGCGGTAAAACGCGAACAAAAAATGTCCCGGTTTAAGATAACATCAGGCACGAGACGAGATATAATCAGGCCATGCTTCTGATAAGAGTAATTATCCAAACACTGTGCACTACATGGACCAGGATCAGACAGACCTGATGTATGGCTCATCCCTCAACCGAACTTATGTCCTTCCGTCATTTCTCTCTCCCTTTCTCTCCGCCCACTTCATTCTCAGATCACCTGCCATTCTCACATGGACCCCAGTGCACCGCATCAAAGTCACCGAAAGGCGCGTTCGCACCCCGGTCCCTCCCCGACGCCGACGCCCGCCGACGCCCGCCGACGCCGGTCGGCCGACCTCGGCACCACGCGCCCGGCGCCGTTCCTGCTTCCGGCGGGCGGCGCGGCAGTGCGAGATCGGCCGCCGCTCGTCAGCCGCCGACCTTTGCGCCACTTCCCGGCGTCGGACGGCGCTGCTGGGCGGCGGATTTCCGGGCGTCGGCGCCGCCGCCGCGGCGCCGCCCGAGGGTGTAAAGCCGCTGACGGCCGGGGCTTCCGCGAGGAAAAACCGGCCCGTCCGGTCGCTGCGTTGGGAAAACATCGTGTCGCAAATGTTGCGGCGACAAATCGCTGGCCTTTCTCAGCTAGCGCTGGTCTGGGAACTGACGTGTCAGGCCTCCAGGGCCGACTGGCGCCTGCTGGCGGATTTTTTCACGTCTGGTACCGGACTGGACGGCCGAGATCCTCCGAGGATCATCATGTTGGCGGATCGAGCCACTAGGGACAGCGTCAGCCACAGTTATCCGGCGGCCGCCGCCGATCCCGGTCCGCCCCACCCTGTGCCCGGTACTGTGCAGCTCACACTGCCAGCCCCGTCCCGGCACTGACAGATCAGTCTGCTGCGCCCGGCCCCGGGACGGCCGGCCCCGCCCTTCCCCCGCTCTGGGCGGCTTCCGCCCGGCCCTGCGGCGCTTCAGGCGGCCGCCGGCGCCGCTCGCCAGGGTCGCCGTGAGAGGAGGCGGTCCTCGTCCCTCCAGGGTCGCCCGGACGGCGGCTCCTCGCCGCCAGGGCCGGACCGGAGCGTGGGCACGCACCGGACCGGGAGCCCTGCCACCGATCCGGCAGATAGCTCAGATCGGGGCCTGACCTGGGCCAGGGATCTCCGCAGGAAATCTCAGCGGACGCGTGCTGGCCACGGCCGTGTAGAGCCTCATGAACGTGATCGCACTCCGGGCCCAAGCATGATCTGCACGTGGACTTTAATAAATTTAACAGCCAGACTGCTGGTCATAAATCATCCAGAGAGGCGGGCTTTACGAGTAGTACGTCGCCGTCACCAACCCAGTCCACTGCTCTCGACACTGACAAGTAGGCTCCATGCAAGAGACCCCGACATCCGAGTACGATACGATGAATGGAGCACACAAGGCAGGAACCAGCACCACTGTCCCGGCCGGTGGATGCCGCCGCCGACGCGTCGGCAGAAGCAGAGCGTGTCGCTCAGTCGGTCATCAGTTGAGCGGAGGCAGGGCACCTCCCGTCACGGCGATCCGCCGCCTCGGGCCCGCCTGAGATTAGCCGGCCCTGTCGCGTGCAGTCACGGCGCAGATCACGGCCAGGCGACCATCGCGGCCGCGCCGAGAGGATCTGGCAACATCTGGCAACATTTGGGCCTCATTTGGCTGCCTCGCGGAAGACATTTGAGCTCGCGATCGCTTTCAGTTGTGGGAAGATGGTGGCAGCCCAACAGAATCGCTCAACGATTAGAGCAGAAATTTGGCGTTGATCTCAAGGCTGCTGAAATATCTTTTGGCAACAGAGACGTGCTTATTAATGACACATTCCGCTAATGTGACCATTTACTATTGCAGTCGATGACGTCGCTTGTGACGTAATAGCAAGGTTTCACCTTTATAGTAAAATGAGCCCAGGATCCCACGATAGGAATATTTAGTTCTGGTCAACTCGTGAGGCAACCGCTCGACTATTAGTCGGTATTCACAGTTCCGAACCACACGCGCGGTCCGTGATTACGGAAACAGTAAATGGAGCGTGACTCTCGAGTATGATCTGCAATCCGTGCCACGGTAGAACGTGTTTACGACTTGCGGTGGTGCTGCGTGAAGTGGAACAGAGCTGTCGCACGTGACAAAACCTGAGCGATGCGACGGAGCAGGCACTGGGCAGACCGTAACGGCTCACGGGGCCGCTGCTGGCCAGGCGGGCAGTAAGTGGCGAGTCGGGAAGGCATTTGCCATGTGGTGCAGAGCCGGAGGCTAACGCTGTTCGTCACGGCTCCGTCCGTTTGGGAAGTAACGGGAGAGGTCGAACAGTGCCTGCCGTTCAGAGCGACATAGCCGTGCGGGCGTTACTGCGGGTCTGGCCGTCCAGTTTGGTCAGCGGCACGGCCGGCACCACCGATAACATTCAGTGGTTCGCGAAGTAAATTCAGAAGACCACTAACGAAACTGATTACGCCAACGGGTCCAAACACACGCCAACAGCTGGTCTAGCCAAGCCTGCCTGCGGTCCTACGGGTGGTCCAGTCGGAACAGGCCGAGCGCCAGGGGTGGCCTGACCGGGCGCGGTCCACTCCCGATGCCTGGTCGTGCCTTTCGGCTTCTTTCCGGGCAGGGACCGGCTTCCACGAACAGTGACCGAGCCGTGAGTTCAGACGGGAAAACAGCGGCAGCAACAGCTGGCAGGTAACTAGCCCGGCGGGCGCGGGAGACCCGGAACACGAACCCGCTACTCGGCGCCGGCCGCCGGGAGAACTGCTGCTCCTGCGCCCCGTGGGAAGGAATGCTCCGTTTGTCTCGCCGTAAAACGCAGACGCGGGCGGCGTAATTTCTCCAGCAGGCGGTCCGGCGCCGATGACAGGGCCCGCTCCGCCGTCCAGAGGCGTAATTTACCGTGGTCGCGGCCACTTGGCACCGCGGAGCACGGCGCACTCCAGCCGGCCGCCCGTTCGTCGGCCAGCTGTCCGGTCGTGGCAGCCCACGCGCCCGAACAGCACGGAACGGCGGGGAAACACAACGCGAAAGTCGAGCGAAAAGACGCGAACGAGATGAGCGGAGGGAGAAAGAGATGGATGGATATGTGGGGCGGGGAGAGACAATGTGGTGGAGAGAGGAAGAGAGGGATTGTGATACAGAGACTGGTGTTTTCTGACGATCTGGTTTAATGAACGCTAGCCACGGCGTTGGGTCTCCACGAGCCGCCGCTGTGTGGTCCCAGAAAACTAACGCTGTGTGGTCCTGGTAATTTGCCGCCAAGAGGTTTCCGTAAACTGCCTTCGCTGACTTTGTAAAGCTGCCATTGTATGCCGAAAGCAAACGTCCTGAGCAGCCGCCGGCGGGCCGCGAGCAAACATTGTCCGCATTGGAAACCGGACAGAGACACCGTTGTCGTGGGCCGCTCCACATTGTCCGGGAACATCCCCACACCGTCCTGTAGCAGGTGGCAGACAGGTGCCGCGGCGGCGGCGGCGGCGGCGGCGGGGCGCGCCGGTCGCCGCCGCAGACCGGACACCAGACAGGCGGCGCTGAATCACAGCCTCTCGATACCGCCGCCGGAGAACCCAAGGCTACCGGCCGGTTCGCCGGCGAAGGCAAACCGCATGGCGGGCATGGCTGAAGGGCGTCACGTCCCAACGTCAGAGCCGGGAGCGGCCACCCCGCCCTGCCCGGCGACCTGGCGGCCTCTAATTGGGACATCCCAGTCCCTGGTACCAGGCAGACGGTGAGGGCGATTCATGTCCTGTCGTCCACGTGGGGGAGGGTCAGCTTCTACTAAATGAATATATAAATGCCTGCTACCAAGTGGCCGAACTAATGATTTAATGGCGTATTTGATTTGATTTGTGGTGGTAGTTTTCTATCGGCGGCCACTAATGATATGTAACCAGGACGCCTTCATTTTCTATTTTTGCTTTATTGTTATTTACTTTTTTATTTTTACTTTTTCAGGACGCCCTCATTTTTTTCTGTCAGTTCAGTTAGTTCTTTTTTCTGTCAGAACAGCATTGATAAAACAGAATGACTGGAATCAGCGACGTTGTTCTGAAGCCGGTGAACAAGCAAGAGGAAATTCCACTGGGATTCTGAAATGAATTCTGGAGAAAAAATTCTCTCCTGTTTCGTCATTTACTGGGTCACCATTCACGAATGAATGAAGTAATCTTCAGAAGTTTCTGACAATCCTAAATGACCAGGAGACATGGCGAAGGGGATCATTCATTCGGGCGTGACAGGTAAACTAAATATAAGGTAAAATCGTGGGCCATAGCACGTTTCTGAACGTGTAATGTAGACGTAGTATGGCATGTTTCTTCACCTGAACTAATTACGTATCTATTGTGAACCGTGAAGCTATAGGGGTAAACTGGAAAAACAATGGTAAATGCTAAAAACTAATGATGGTTTTTGGACACGACATACTCCATTTCCAATCAGTTCAACATGAACTTTCTCGTTTCAAAATATGCCGAATTTCTACTAAATCCGTAATTCATTTTAATATTTCGGTCGGTGCGCCACAATTCATATCGTGACCAAGCGCTGCGTCACATTCAGACTAGTAAGATGCAGGGTTATCAAGCTGTTTTTTGAATAAAAGAAAGTGGTTTGTCTGATCCTGAAGAAGCAGGGGCAATTATAGAAATGCCCTCGATTACAGTGCACGTGTAATGAACATGATGGAATGTTTCAGCATCCGTCGGGTGAATAAAACGATACCGCATGCCGCGCGTTGGAGGGTCTCGCTGACACCCGCCAGTGTCACGGAAACCCTGCTCGTCCCTGCACACCCACGTGACCTAGAAGCCGCTCAGTCTCACCGGCTAAACGCCTACATTGACCTAGAGAAGGCACGAATTCACGCGGTAGCTGGGCGCGCGCAGGCTCGGCTGCCACTCACACTGCCGCCAGCGGACCAGAACAGGCCGTAACCAGAGCCGGAGCCGGGGCCGAGCGTAATTTGAGCCGGCCGAACGAGGCCGCGAGAGCGTCCTGTTCCAGGTCAGATCAGGCCGGGACAGGGCGTCCTGTTCCAGGTCAGATCAAGCCGGGACAGGGGGTCCTGTTCCAGGTCAGATCAGGCTGGGACAGGGCGTCCTGTTCCAGGTCAGATCAAGCCGGGACAGGGCGTCCTGTTCCAGGTCAGATCAAGCCAGGACAGGGCGTCCTGTTCCAGGTCAGATTAGGCCGGGACACGGGGTCCTGTTCCAGGTCAGATCAAGCCGGTACAGGGGGTTCTGTCCCAGGTCAGATCAGGCCGGGACACGGCGTCCTGTTCCAGGTCAGATCAAGCCAGGACAGGGCGTCCTGTTCCAGGTCAGCTCAAGCCGGGACAGGGCGTCCTGTTCCAGGTCAGATCAACAGCGAACAGAGCCGTTGTGTTTAAGGCCAGCGCAGTCAGACAGCGAGGACTGCGATCAGCTGTTTGCAAGGAAGGGGAGAGAGAGTACGGGATGAGAGAGAGGGTGAGAGAGGAGAGAGAGAGAGATGAGTAAAAAAATCCTTGGAGGGAAAACGTGAGATGATGAGGGAAGATCCAGAGGAAGAGCTATTGACGCGGAAATAAAAAGGAGGCAGAGGGAGAGAGAAGGAAGAGGGAGATTATGCAGGCCAGTGATTATAGCGGACTCATTCTCTCAAAGTCCGTAAATGCTCAGCAAAAGTCGACCTTTACGGAAACTCCTGTTCCGTGTTTCACGAGCGTTCCGGGAACTGGACTCGGCCGAAGCGGCCCTGTCTTGCACCGCGGCGCGGGCCCGGTGGTCCCGAACGGTCTGTCTTCCCACCGTCGGCCGGCCGCTGAGAAATGGGACTGGCTAACGCGGCCGACTGGCCGGCGGCCGGCTGACCGGCGCAGACTGATCGGTCCGCGGCGCAGGGCCGCCGACTGCAGCGGGCCGCCGATGCGCCGCAGCGGGCCGCCAATACACTGGCTCAGAGTCACTGGACAGAAGTCGACATTGCACTGAGTCGGCGCCACGGCAGGGAGGCTGGCACTGTACTGCAGTCACTCCATCAGAACAGGGAATTCACCACGAAGCCGTTATTGCCTAGGACCAGAGTTACTGTACCGGACCAAGGAGAACGACGCTGGGCCAAAGTCACTCCACTGGATCACAGCCACTGCACCCGACCAGAGTCGCCCGCGCTGGACCAGGAAATCCGTCGGCGGAACAGATATTTAGAGCACTGGACTAGAATTATTGAAACCACCAATCAGCACAGGACCAGGGCCATCGCGCAGGACCAGGAAGTCATTACGTCGGACAGGCTTAGAACTGCGTCGGAGATTTATTGTGCTGGCAGCATTGTTCGGTCGCCGGACGCGGTCTTCATTCAATAAGTCTTCGGTGTTGTTATTAGTGTTTAAAATCAATTGTGGAATGTAGTGGCGCCAGCCGACATGCTGCATTGATTTTGCGACGCACGCTTGAACGCGTCACAGTCGTGTTTTGCCAACACAGAGACTTTCAAAGCGCAGACCATTCCCCCAGTGGTTGGCTCACGACTTGCCGAGATAATTTTCACTCTCCAACCGCTGGTCATCCATTGCATCAACTCTACATAACCGCGTCATCATCACACGCCGTGATTTGCCCGTTTTTGCCGGCGTCGCCGGTAATATTTCACCGCACGACACGGGTCCGGCGGCGGCGGAGAGTCACCGCCGTCCGTCGGGCCGGATTCGACTGCCAAAAGTCGCCGCGTCAGGGCCGGCGTCCTCCCGGGATGATTAGGCCCAGCTAACGGTCGCCGGACGTCTAATCCGGCGCCGCCATCCGATGTCGGCCGCCGCCGGCCGGCGCGCGCTCGTCGCGTCCGCGCCGCCGGTGTCGCGGCCGGCCGAGCGCGCCGCCGACGCGCGCCGTGACCAGGTGCGTGGGACGCCGACGGACCGACGGGCGCAGCCGCCGGCCGACCGTGTCAACTGGGCTACTTGAGCGGCGCGCTGCAGGCGCCGCGCCGCCGGCGGCGGTCAGCTGGGAGCGCGACACTGACCCGAATGCGGCGGTCCGGTCCGGCCGGGCGGTCGGCCGGGTGCGGTTTTCCGGCCACTGTGACGCGCCGCCTTCTCCAGGAAGTTATCGCGCGCCGCTTACCGCCGGCCGGCACGGAACACCGCCGGCCGTGCAACATGGCCGCTGCGTGACGCGGCGATAGAGAAGTCCGTCACCGACTCGTGAAAAGCCATTGGAAAGTTCATCTGTTACGAAAAACTGTTCCCTGTGAGAACATGGGCTGCAAGAAGAAGAGACGTCGTGCGATCCGGGAAAGTCAATGATGTTTAGATGGATGAAGCTCGGAAGAAATCGAAGCTTTTCCTATGTCACCGCAGACTCTGCACACCAGTCATGGCAAAACATAAATCAAACAGCATTCCGCAGTTGTGATTTATGTTTCTCTCACGTATTGTATCAGAATGAGAAGACGAAAGCTTTACGTGACGTAAAAGATCTGTCATTGCCGACACTCACGTTGTTGTCACGTGGCGTTAGCGAAGGTGTCGGCCTTGGTCACGCTATAGGACTGCATGCTCCTATAATTCGGGAAAGAGGCGTAACATTACAATGACCATTTACTTTAGCACCAACCGTTTTATTAAGTTCTGAAAAACGTGGGTTCTTTGCGATACGTTCTCAGCGTTGCACCACGTTCTGGGCGTGAAGTTTCTGGATGTAGGTAGCTTCTTCTGTAATGCATCTGCAACGGACGGGTCACGACTGACCCCAGGACCGAGGAGGGAGTGGGTTGAACGTGATTTGATCGAGAGCAGATAGCGCGGCTGCGCCATGGGTGAGCCGTGGGAGTGGTCCTCTTTATCAGACCTAAAACGAGGCCGTGTCAAGGTTACAAGAGGAGCCGCCCTTTCAACACCGGTCTACTGTATACGCAATCGTTTTGTGAGCTACGGAGTTTTCCAACAATACTCATTTCAGCTACACAGCAAGGTCGTTTCGAGTATCTGTGATTAAGCAGGCGGAAATTTAAAACTGGTCTTTCGCGTCGCAGTATTCAGCATTGCACCGTGCCATGGTTGAGCACTGAACTACGGTTGAATGTTAAAAACGCCAAGAACAGTTGATATGGAGAACAAAGCGCTGTGTTCATTAACAGACCAACCGGTTTGGTGGCACTGCACCACGGGAGATAGACGAAAGCTAGTCGAACAGAAATAATTGGTCGATATCGAAATTACTGAATTCTTTCAAAATTGTCAAATATGGAGCCAAGAAAACAAATAATTCTCATTTTGTACTAAATGTCATGTGACCGAAAAAAACGAAAAAAGAAACATGAAAGCATGGTGTGCATAACGCAGGCCGTCGGAAATGTTGGGAAGCTTACGGAAGGGGATTCAAAAAGCATCAAGGTTATGAAAATGCGACAAGAAGTCTTCTCTCAGAAGGAAAAGTAGCCCGTCCTTCTTGCACAACATCGGAGCTACTGAACTGGCCACCGTGAGAGAAACTCGCATGCATTCAAATGTCCTCAAGAAAAACTGGTTTTGTCGAAAGAAAAGACGAAACCTTATTTACCTTTATCCCGTCACCGGAAGACATTAATCGCCCGCTTTCATAGGCGTCAGGCTTGACCTATTTACCAACACCTTGCAAAGAATGGCATTGGCCGAACCGGCTATGCTCGACAGAGCGTAATCGGCGGAAACGGCAGCGCGGAGCACGGGCCGGTGACGGGGCGCAGCCGACCGCAGACCTGTGCACGCGCCGCCATCTGGGCCGACCCGGAGGCCGCCGACCGGGCCCCGAAACCTGCCGACCCGGGCCGTCAGTCTGCAGTGGGACCGGCAGTCTCTCGGCGCCCGACGGCCGGACAGCTCATCCTCCGGCCGGCACGGGTTCATCGAACCGCGCTGCATCGGGGTCAGCCCGCCCGGCGGCCGGCCGGCCGTCTGCCGCCGCGGCCGACCGGCCCGCCTCGGCGGCCGAGTCCTGCGCTGCCCGCGCCGCCGGCCCACGCCCGGCCAGGCCGAGTCAGTCCGGCGAGCGCCCTGCCTGACGGCCTTTCTCGATGAGCTGGAACCACACACTGGACACACTGGAACACACTGGAACACACTGGAACACACTGGAACACACTGGAACCAGTCGCCCGGCTCGACATGGTTTCTCCGACCCTCGAGGAGTAACGGCGACGACGGCAAGAGCCGCCTGACGTGAGGATGACCCGGACTTTTACTATCGCGCACCCAGGTTCCGGTCTTTTGTTTCAGCGCATCCGGGACGGTTTATCAGCCAAGACCGTATTATTTTCATTCCTTGGCCCTGTGACGCGAGGCACTGTGCTGCATGTCCCGAAGCTCAGGCAAATGTCTTTTAAAGTTTTAGAAGTAATTCGGCTTATCATTCAAAATGAACGAAACATCGAGTCATTACAGCCTGTGTCCAGAAATGTTTCGTGCCCAATTTTTCGGCAGAGCGCCGCACTTTTCCACCCTCTGCAATCGCCGGTCATACGGCGACGCGATAAGTAATGCCACTCCTGGCCAGATGGAAGCCGCCGGCTGGCCATGCATGGAGGTCGGGGCCAACGGGACGGTTTTTCCCGAGAACGCGTCGACAGTGATCGGAATACTGAGTGTCAGGCGCCTGTCCACTCGCCGCACTGCACCCAGCGCGCGCCATCGCCGCTAACCTGTTTCTCCCAGCGTTTGAAACGACGCATCTCAGACGACTTTTTTCTCACGATCGTCTGCCTCGGTCCTTCTCAGTGATCCGAAAGTATGTAAAAACCGGACACCCCCGCCACAACAGCCTTGGCCGGGGCAGACTTCCAATGGTCGAGCATAACTAAACTGCCTCAAGGAGTAATTCATGATGTGATTCTGGCATGCATTCATGAAGGAGTTCGTACAAGGTTCAAGGGCTATTCAATATTGCATACCCATTGCAAGATTTCCTTCGATTAGAGCCAAATGCCACTTGTGCGGCAGTTTCGATGAGTGGGAACCTGTTGTCTGCTGATATATATTTTGTCAGCAGATACACAGCAGATATGTTTTAGTTAAGCAACATGAAATTGTCAAGATGTCGATTCAAGAGTTTTTAAACGGAAAGTCGGGATGGAACCTTTTAGGTCGGACAATCCTCGCGAAGCGATTTTGGAATCCGGTTAAAGGAAAAATGAAGAAAGTCCCAATGTCCCGGATCAGTGCCTTGAAATCTCAGTTGCATCACCCTTCATACGGCTGGCTCGTGAGAATGCAGCGGTCATGGACGCATATATCCACGGGTGCTACTGGTGAAATCCATCAGGGTGAATGTCCTGCTCTGTTTTTGGCATGCTCGAACAGCAGACACAAAGCTGCCGCCCCAAACGCCTTTGCACGGCCTGAGCCTGAGCGATTTCCGGCCAATGTAGGCCGCGTGCACAGACCTCAGCACATTGACCCACTAAAGAATCCGCCGGGAATGTTTGCCTGGTGGTGCAGGGGCCCGCTTGGGAGAGCTCTCGCAAGAATAAACAGCCGGGGTGATTTAGTTTTGTGGGTACTCAAATGAGACGACGCATTACTGAGTCATCAAACCCCCAGCACTCAACACACGCATTACGCAGAGCGTCTATCCCGCCGGAGCAGCCCTGCTGTGGCCTCGCTGCACACGGGCAGCCGTCACGTACACGGACCGGGCCGGCCCGGCTGCCAAGATGCCGGCTTCGGCACGTGCTGGTACGCGGGTCGTCAGGGGGAGGGGGCGGTCCCGAAAGGAGGACGCCGCGAGCTGCCAGGGAGCCACGTGAGTCACCGTGGCAGAGGCAGGGGCCGGACCGGGAGAGAGCCGCTGCGGCAGGTGCCGGTCTCAGCAGCTGCAGCAGCTGGCCTTGGTCATCACCTGGCCCGGATGTCGCCCGCTGTCCGGCATCGATCACGCACTTTCCAAAATCTGACGCTGAGCCGGCGCTGACGCATACGTCCGGCGGCGGAGACCGGGGGCGATCTGATCCGTCTCCCAGATCAGGGCGGATGTGGTCCCCGCGCTGGCGGAGGCCGTCAGCAGTCTCGTCAGCGGCCGGCGCCGCGGGCACCCTGCACCAGACTCCAGGCCGAACCTCCGCGTCACCGTTCCCAGACAGACCACAAAGGCGAGCATTTCCGCCTCACGGGAGCCCGTCGACGGCCGGGCGAGGTGCAGACAGTAACAAATCGCCAGGAGGTCTTCTCTTCTACCGCGTGTTCTACCCGAAGAGACGGCGGACTCGGATGTCTGCTGACTTATCGGGAACTGTGACATCTATTCCTCACGAGAGGCTGGTGACTTTCAAGAGGCCGAGGACTGGGATTCGATCCTAACTGTGCTGTCTGCCGGATGAACAGCCTATCTGAAACCAGCCCTCCCATAGCCAATGAAAAATCGATGCTAAATGGGACATCTATACCGGATACCGCGCCTGATAACATTCCATGGGCGAGCCCGGCATTGGGTCAACGGCTGATGACGTCAGCGTTTTCTCTACGGCCTCTGACGTGTCCGTCCGGGCAGTGACGTCACAGATCTCCCTTCGGTCTCTCCTGCTGGCTGGTCACGTGACCACAGAACCGAGCCTTAACGAAGGTCCCTCTGCGGTTTCTGTCGCTTCTGCCCTTGCGATGGCGACAGAACGTCTGCGGCCTCCGGCGTGTGAGCTCGACCGAGCGCCAGAGTTTTCTGCTCCGTCGCGTCTGACCAGGCGGCGACATCAGAGGTCGCCCTGCGGTCTCCGTCGTGTCTTTCTAGCCGGCCGCGTGGCCGCGGGGCGGGGACAGGGGTCTCTCTGCGGCTTCTGCCGCGGCGGCGAGCCGACCGTCTGACCGCGGCCGCCGCCAGCCGGCGACCTTGCCGGTGCAGTCAGGCGACCCGCCGGAGCCGGCTCAGCCCTCTCCCTCGCCGGCGGTGAGCGGTGTCGTGTTCAGGTGATAGTTGTTTCAGCCATCCGGTCATGCCTCACAACGCAGGCGGACACTTTTTCGGGCCCAAAAGCCGTTCACCTTGGGAACGGCCCATTCGCTAACCAAGCCGGGACAACCATCGTCAGTCAAGTAGTCTTCTTGTAATGGCGTCGCCCCTTCTTGCGCTGGCCGCATGCATCCGCGCGTCACCGTCGTGGCTTCACGTGTCGGCATGGCGCTGCCTGTAGCAGCCGCGCGGTGGCTGTCCCATGGCTTTCTTCCGGAGACTGCAGTTCCTCACGCGCGCCTAGCACGCGTTTGATGTCTCCGCACAAGCGACTAGCACCATTGTGCCCACGCCACCCGCACCGCCTGTCCGCTCAAAAGACAAATAGTGCCGAACGCTGGCGATCAGCTCGCTGGAGCGCGAAACGAGCTGCGGTCGCCGCTGCGCCCGCCGAACCCCCGCCGAGACGACAGCCGGCCGGGAGCTGCGGCAGCCCGGCCGGCAGCTCCCGCGCTCCGCCAGCTCCGACGCTGCTCCGCCTGCAGACCGCCCCAGGCGCCTGCAGACGGCACCAGGCGCCTGCAGACGGGCGGCGGGCCGCGTGCCGGGCGCGGCGGCGGCGGCGGCTAACGGTGCGCGCGGCGGTCGGCCGGCCGGGACGACCGCCGGACGCCGCATACTGATGCCATTGAGGAGCGCGGCCGGCCGGACGTCAGCCCGCTGACCCATTTACGGCGCTCCGAACCCGGCCGAGACGAGTGCAAGTGAACGTGCACGGCGAGGTGGGCGAAACGACGTCGACTCGTCGCGGTCCGCTGGCTGGGCCCGAGGTGCGCGTGGTGACTCCATTCAGTGGATAATTAGCCGTCGCAAGGCTGAAGGCGTGGTCGAATGAAGCCAGTCGTGCCTGGTTAACTCTGGAATGCCACGCATTTGCCCGAATTGCATAGAAAGACTGCATTAAAAATCGCAGCTTGTGTTTTTTACGGCAATTCGATACGTAGCACAAAGACCACAGGAATGTCAATAGGCAGACAATCTGTGTTATAACAGGTGCACCATTTGGTATGAGCGTTTTCCTGTTTTCGCCGCTCATTGTCCCAGAAAAGAATCTTGCAAGCTAACTGGCCAGTCATTACAGCTCAATTTTGCCTAATTCAGCGTTCCTGTTCAGCAAAACGTGACACGCTCGGACTGGCAGGAAACTAATAAAAAAAAACAGCTTTTGGTCAATTCGCCACCGGAGAATATAACAGAACAAACAGAAATCACTTCTAGGGGCAATCGAGCGCAAAAATGCGTATAATGACGCCGAATCCTTTTTTTCGTCGCTCGTGGTAAACATGTGCTCCTGGCAGCTCTTCATAATAATTCTTAATAAATGAGTAAAAATGCTGTTATGAGGTACATGCAGCACACGGAGACATCGAAATTGGAGTATTTATACCAAAAACAGTAACGAATAGCACTAAGACAGTTGTTACCACTTTCCCGACAGGAATGTAAAACCTGCCTTTTGCCTGTTTTACTTATTTATGTCATTACATTATTGCCGCATTGTGGATTAAAATGCATAACACCTTCACATTTTAGCCAACAGTTTTACTCGTCCACAGCGGATGTCAGTTGGCAGCTTGGAGACTGGAAGTGTCAAAAACAAACTGTTCGTTCCTTCTCCGGAAGTGCCTTCAGCTGCGCAAAGAAAGAAGTAGCTCATTTAAAATGTCACGGTAGTTTAGTTCGGCTTACTACTTTTCCAATGCAAGAAGCAATCTGAAATGAATTGAAGAAATAAGACGAGTTCACGTTGAGGCTCATTTTGATATGATTCTTTGCAAGCTTATAATAACCTTCACAAGCCTATACATCCCCTGCAGAGTCATGTAAATGCTCCTCAGAAATGTAGTGTTGAATTCTCACAGCGACAACATTTTCCAGTTGCCAGCTGGTCGACCGTGAACGCAAGTGATGCACACTTCTGCAGCCATGTTTTCGTGGTAAAAACGCTGGGGTCGCCCTCCACTTTTACGCGTTCACTGATTATGGTCGACACCTGCGCGGAGTGCTGCCGCGATAATGGCTCAATACGCCTGGACAAAAACCGTAATGACCATGATTACTTGCTGGCGCTCCCCGAAGAGCCACCGTTGGCCTGCTACGAACGGCACGCGCCTGTCTCGAAGCGGCGATTGTGGGGATCGGTCGGGGGTCGGCCGCGTGGATCCCATTGTCCTGTCCGGCGCACTAGTGGAGGGCCCGCTGCGGCTGACAGCGCCGTCCGGGCCCGGCTCGGCAGTCGCCACGTGATCAGTCTGCAGGCGCCACGTGTGAGCCAGTCTACAGTCCATGGCAGCGGCCCAGGTCCGTCTACAAACACCACGGGGAGGCCAGATCCGTCTACAGCCGTCATGTGCTGACGGGATCTGTCTACACGCGCTGCGGGCGGCCTAGATCAGTATGCAGGCGCCACGAGCGGGCGGCCTGCATACTTCCACCCTTCCACAGCCCCTGAGAGCAGGCAGCATCTCTCTGCAGCCGCCGCGAGGCGGGGCGAGACCACCCTGCGCCGCTCCGGTGGAGCGCACGTCGACTGTGGCCAGCCCTCCTCCTCTCCGGTCCGCTCGGCGCCGGCCGTCGCGGCCGCGGGCGGCGCAGCCGGAGCCGGCCGCGGCCGCCCGGGACCGGCCGGCGCCGCGTGAGCCCGCCCCGGGGCGCCGGCTGCGGCAGCTCGCGGGCGCCCGGGCTGCCGCGGCCGCCGGCGACCGCCGATGTCGGTCCACATACGACGCTCGGCCGGCGGCCGGCACGTGTGAAACGTCGCGTCGCGCCGCCGGCCGCCGGCGCCGGCTAACTGTTACGTAATGGGCATGCTAGTGGGTCAGCTGGGCGCCCGGCGCCGCCGGCAGCCGCCGTCTCGGCCGGCGTGTCCGGCGCCGCGGGCGGGGTGGTCCCGTCCGCTTCTGCAGGCCGTGCCGGCCCGATTTAGGTGCATATGGCGTGGTGTTCACATATGCAGCTTGTGCCGTGCTGCTTTCAGAGTGCGGGGTTTTAGGCACAGAGCGTCATCGACGAGAAGAAAACACTGCTCGCTGGGTCCTCGATTCAATATCGCATATCTCGTCGCGCGGCATTAGCCTAATTAGCCAAGTTGTGTTCGTGGTTTGTTTGCGAAACGATGCGTTCGGGGATGACGACGAAACCTCATCATCGTAAAGCTGATATATGGCGTGGGCTGAACATGGTAAAAATATGCACATGCCATTGTGGCCTCAGCCGTAACAAATGCCCGACGAAGGAACTCTCATAAGACTGACCAGACCCCAATGCACACAGAGCATGAAAACTGATGAGCAAGACAAAACATTCCACAAACCAACGAGACTGGCATGCAGCAATGTTTAGTGTTCACTGACATTCAAATCTGCCCTCTTACCTAACACTTGTAAGAAAAGTTTAAGTTCGCATCCACTCTCTTGACCGCTTTAATTCCGATCTCGTATCACTATATACTCCTGTTTTCCCGGTTCCAATGATGGAACCAGGCTATGCACTAAGGGGGCCAAGTCCCCATTCGCATAAGCTAACAAACCCCCCAATGCGGATTTTTTGTCTGATTTCGGGCACTCTGTTTCGCCGTTTTTTACAAATAGCATTTCCATGTTTATTTGTTTTTTCTTTCTTTTTACAAAGTCCCTAGAACCTCTGCCGAGAAGCGGTAAACAAAAAACATGTAGATCTCAGGTTTTTCAACGAAACGGGGGATCATGACCCAGATGACCCCTTTTTGGATCCGCCAGTGCCTGACAAAAGTAATCTGCCAGTTCTAAGATAGTATTAAGAAATAACGTATTTATGCTTCCCAACTTTGCAGTTCTGCTCTGTTGGCTGGTATGTCCTATCATAGAAATCTTGCTTTTCAAACAGGCTTTTAGAATTGTAGCAAGTGCAATACATGTTAAAATGTTTTTATCCGGACAGTATTTCTGGAAGACTGTTCTGGCGCAACCGGCGCGAAGCATCGCTATTTAACAGAGTTCGTAGATTTGAAGCCGAGGATTCGTGCAGGCCCGATGATACTAAACAGAAATCCTTTCGTCTCTGCATACGATAACGCAATGGCAGGTGACATATGTATGTCATGCCTCTCGTAAAGGGCGATAGCAAATGAGCTTTTGCATATGTATGCATAGCTCGTTACATAGAATATTCGACAGCGTATTAACCTAACTGTGATGAATAAAGGTGGCTTTTGAAAGGGATTTTTTACGTTCCAGAGTGATGGGGATCATTGTACATGCAAACGATGACCGGTCCTTATGGGGCTTCTTTTAACAGCGAACAGTTCAAATTCTGCTAATTTACCCTTCACTGTTCATATACCACAGTTTATCTATTTTCATTAGAAGTGGGATAATCTAACTCATCGTTCATCACTAACAAAAATTCCAACTGGATTTCGATGAGCTTGCCCTCAACAGACTCGCCGAGGAAAGGAGCGCAATTATCGCACCCAGACTCATTTCTTTGAAATGTTAACGCGTCATGTAACGTAGACGAGAAATCACAGGCAATTTGCGAGCGGAAATTCTAGGCACAAAAGGACAGGTGACAGTCCTTTAACCCTATTCCCGGAGGGCTAGACGGTATGGCCGATTCCCGGCAGGGGGGGGCGGATTCGGCCCCCCCCCTGAGATCTCGAGAACTACTTATCCGATTTCATCGCAACAAACGGCAATCGATTTGCCGTGACGTCAACTACATTTTTGTGAAAAAAAAATTCAAAATTTTGAAATTTGTGGATACAGGGGGGCAAAAATGTCAAAATGGGGGATACTTTTTGACTTCTTATAACTCCGTTGTTTATGGACCGAGTTCGATGAAACTGGCATGAATCGAGAGATTATGGATAGGGCTTTTACCATGGGTATGCAAATTTGAAATTTTGAGAAAATTCATGGGCGTTCACAGGGTTTTAAAAATAGGAGGATTAGTTTTCTAATAACGGAATAAACAAAAGAGGCCAAAACACTTTTTTAGCTTCTGCTAGTCATGTTATGCTAAAGAAGTACAAATCGCATTACAATGTTTGTATAATGTTAGCATAGGCGGTGCCAGGGACATAAAAAAGGGGGAACTGTCATGGTCACACGTTCTTCAGATCAACTTGTGACCTTTGACCTTAAATGACCTCCAGTGACCTTGGGGTCACCTGGAATGATGTCGTGTGCATTCAATATTATCTGTAAACGTTTTTAATCGATTGAATTCACTCTATTCCAAAAAATTCATTTTTTGGCTTTTGCGATATAGGGTACGCGCACTGACATTTTAGGTCATAGCTCCGTGACCCGACCTGATATCAAGCTGAAACTTGGTACACAAGTAGAAGGCACCCTTCTACGTTATATATTTTCCGGATTTGGCATTTGAAAAAACGGCGCCGAAATTATTGCGAAAAAAACAAATTTTGACTTTTGACCTTGACCTGACCTTGTAAAGTGACCTCAGATAAACAAAATTACATATGCACATTTCCCAACTATTTAGCTATACATTCATATAAAGTTTTAAGTTCTATCTTTAAAACTCTGTTTTTGGCAGACATTTTCCTTCTACCCTGAACATGGCCAAAAATGACCTGAGGTGCCTCCCAAAAACGTTGCCTGGCTCCGTCCCTGAACAAAATAGAATTTCGAAATTTTGTCACGGCGCGTAGAAGGAATAGCTAGGAAAAGTGACCAAGTTTCGTGAAGCTGCGTTAAAAAGCCTGGAATTGGCAAGCAAAAAACCCGAGGGGGGGCGGATTCCGCCCCCCCCCCCCTGCCGGGAATAGGGTTAAGCCTTCAGTGGGCAATCAAATGAGTAGTGAGGCATTTTCGCTGGCAAATCAAATGAGATGACTTCTTAAGGCATTGGTGATAGTTTGAGACGAAAAGTTGTGGAATGCCGGTTGGCCTATTACAACTGCTTAACCCGTCAAACGTAACGTTTGTCTGCTCCATCCCAGTGCGTAAAATCACACTTGTATCGCACGACAGAAGGCTCGAAGATAATAGCCAAGCAGCGTTTCCAAGTTTTACGTATGGCGTGCAGTACGTAATGTTTGAAAGCCGTTGAAATTGCAATGTCATATAGATGGTGATGTTTGGGACAGTCCAAAAATGGCTAAATAGGCACATTCAGACGACAGTATGAAGGAAGTCACGATGAAATTGCATGTCTAACGTCTTACAGGAAAGCTGGTCAGCGTGAGCCTGTCTGCAAACCCACGAATAAACTGCAGACGTAAGGTGGTGCAGCTAATGGCGTGTGTTGCGCGGTGGCCGCACCCACTTTACCGTTAATGCACGTTCGATCCAGTGACAGGTGCACCCAATATCAAGGCAATGTGTTTGTCTTTCTTGTTAATCAAAGGCAATATCTGCAAGGGTCTGAGCAGCAGAACAGTTCTTTTAACTCGCATGCAAACCACGCTCCATAAACCAAGGGGATGCTGCCGCGGCAGCCCAAAATCACGTCCCCAATTAAGTTTCTTTAGATGTGTCTTGACTCATCCTTTTACAGACTACTTCAACCCATTCTCAGGTTGCACGGATGATATTCTCTAATGACCAATGACAGCAGCCTCACTATGTTGCGCACGAGAGAAACAGGCGACGATACCCTCCGTTCCCCGGCGGTTCCGTCTGTTCCGAGCGTGGAAATTCATTCCCCGTTTCCAACAGTTCCGACCAGGTCGGGGTACAGCGCGAGATGGCTACTCACCGATGACGAGCGCGGCTGCGACCAGCGAGCCGAACAGTACGGCCAGAGCGCGCCTCGGCGCCATGGCTCCGACCGGAGCGGTCCGGCGCTTCCGACGAGAGCAGGCGGCGGGAGAACTGCCTCAGAACCGTGCCGACCTCTGTCCACTGCCGAGTGTCCCACTGTGTCAGCTGCGGCGCCGCCCGACCCCGTCACTCCCGGTCAGAGACTGCCGCCTGGCCACCGCCCGCCGCCGCCGCCGCCGCCTGCCACTCAGGGGCGCCAGTGCGCACGCGCCGACAGCAGACCAGTCAGAGCGCCGCTGACCCACTGCCGCGCCGTTCGCGCTCACCCAGATATTGCGGATGCAGTGGCCCGTAATCGATTTAAAGACGTAATAGATTCTTCCACCGACAGATAACGCCATTATGGATGGCGTTCAAGATTAATGGCGATCGAGATTTTGGAACAAGCCCGCCCGGGGGTCACTCGGATGTCCTCCTCTGGTTCTGCAAGGGTAACAGAAAACGTAGAAACGCAGGCCTGTGATTTGTTGCACCTTTTCTTCATGTTAGTATTTTTCGTGAAACGTTCAAGCCTCCGTCGTCCTCAGTCAGAGACGTGCACCGGGTCGGCATGTTAAAAAAAGAACTTTAAGGGATTTTGAGGGAAAACATCGCTTCATTGGTCCTAACAGTCACGCTGTCTAAAAATTTTGAATTCGGGCAAGGTCAGTGGTCCTATTTTTCCCATTTTGTGATGAAAACAGGAGGCCTACCAAGTTTCTATAACCTGGAGACACATTTTTAATCATTGCTTGTCATCTTTATTCTGCCTCCCTGTATTTCGCATTTCAAAAGCATCTTAATCCGTCAAAGTGTGTTGTATCCCTGACATTTCTGACTGAAACCTCATGTTTTCCCTTGACGTTGATCGTTGTAATTACTGGCCTGCTCAAAACTTTCGTAAAAACGTCAAGCACGAAAACACTACTCACTGAACAATTACATTGATAAGGAAGCGTGCAAGATATCGTATAGTTAATTAAAATGCAAATTTTGCGTTGATCCATCTTCCAGTATGAAATGCGTGGTGAACACCACTGGATATCAAGTGACTGCAAAGTTTTGTCCTTGTAAAAGGCGCTCGGTTCGGTCTGAGCCGTTCCGTTTTTTTTTGGTTGTTGAGGTTGCCTTTAATCGACTACGAGGCTTCGTTCGTGATGAACCAATGCTAACAAGTTTAGGGATTTGAATAATGACGGAAGCACTCTTCCAAACTGTTCCGAACATAATCATCCCCAGGTTTTAAAGGCAGGTCAGAGGCTGAAGCAGACATCTGCGGTTTGTCGGATCCCGTAATTTTGTACCACTTGCATGCATTGGCTGATGTAGATGCTTGGAAATTCGGAAAGTTTGTCTAAACCATTTGCTAAGCTACAGATAGGATTAAAAGTAACCTGCAGTATGCTGACCGGAAAAAATCACGTTTGCCCCTCCCCCATCTCCACCGCTCCTGCTTACAGGACATAGGTGGACATTGTCCGATATCCTGTGTTGCGTAAGAAATGAGTGCAAACATCCCGGCGCAGAACAGTTTTGGTGGCGATTTGACTTGACCAGAGTTCCGGCAGCTACAAAGGTGTTTTGCATAGCCTTGGGCTCAGGCGGTGTCTGTGCATGTAGTTCGGATCCACTGGCTGCCAGAGATGCTGGTGAAAATTGGCTCCGCTACCCTTTTGGTTTCATTGAAGTTTGCCTTTCCATTAGTGTCGCGTAGTAGTAAATGTTGGCGTGATTTATCAGGGTTAGGTATTTGTTTAAGCATCGGGAATTAAACCGCGCAGTGCAAGGGGGTTTCGCGCTAACGCGCACTGCAAGGGGGCACAAAAGTGCCCCCTCCGACCTCAATAACGGAAAGAGCTAGAGACATGAAATTTTGTGGACAGGTTGGAGCTATAACGATTCACATTGTGTGCAATTTTCATGATCCTAGGTTAATATCTTCAATGTCAAATGGGGTCGAGAAGGTCAACTTTGAACATTTTCTCGGCCTGTACAGGCCATTCCGTACGACTTTTCGAACGAAATGGGAAAATAGTGTTTGTTTGGGCGTTAAAACGTGGAATACGACAATTTCCATTCATTTGGCGTCTTGACTGAGGATTTCAGGCCGAGGTCTTGTCAGGTCACTAACCTATGGCGTCATTTTTTCATCTTTTGCAGACCAGATTTCGAGCAACACGGGACAGGTTGTGTGTAAATAAGGGCGCAACTCGTATCTTTGGGTATTTTCAGTGAAGGTAGCCAAAATCGGTGCATTCGGTCACTTTTGGCGTTTATATTTATGTACGTATGTATATGTATATATGTATATACATATGAGTATCAATGTGCCAAACATGTTTTTAGTAGGGTCTTTGAATGCATATCTCACACAAATCGACATATTGCAAAGCAAATCTGGACCAGGTCATAAAATAGCTGCCCTTGGCTTTTGGTGGCCTTGACCTACAATAACCCTGGTATATATGTAACGTATCCATGTGCGCACACGTGTTTTTATTAGGGTCTTTGAATGTATATTTCATGCAAACCGACGTTTAGCAAAACAAATCTGGGCCAGGCCACAATGTATTTGACCATGACATTTGGTGACCTTGACGTTGACTGACCCTGGTATATGTAAGCGTATCAGAGTGCGCACACGTATCTTTATTAGGGCCTTTGAATACATATTTCAAACAAACCGACATGTTGCAAAGCAAACCTGGATCAGGTCACCAGCTGTTTGACTTTGACCTTTGGTGACCTTGACCCTTACTGTCCCTGGATTCGGTCTTGGTACATCCATCACTTATGCCCGAATGACGTCGCGTGATTGTGCTCAAACGGTAATCTTGGGTAGAACGCTGGTTTCTTTTACAAAGTTCCCATTTGTCAGCGTCAACCTCGTTTTCGTTATCTTTGCCTGACTTGTAACGCTTGAAACTTGAAAAATTTCCGGCTGATTTCCGATTTTCCTGCGTCAGTCGACGAGTTATTTATTGCCATAAATGTCACAAGGTAGCAACAACCAGCCCCGATCCGTTCTTGAAATATTCAAGAAAAATAGGCGGGGGGCACAAAAAGACTCCCTTTTCAGTGCGCGTGTTAAGTAGACTGAACTACTCATTGCAGCATAATGGAGCGATTCATAAGAAAAACAGGTGAAAGTACTACCAACTTAAGATTGAGCGTTATCCCAGAATTTACGGGGCGTAGACTTTCTTTTCAATGTTACAGCTTTATTTTTGTAGGGTCATCACTAATCACACGGTCGACATTTTAAGTTTTCTGTCCAAGTAAGGATGTCGATAATAATGATGTGTTGTTGGAAAAAAAGTATTTCCGCGCTCTGAAACGCTTTATTGGGATCCATTCAAACGTACACGGAAGGCACTCCAATATGCCTTTTCGATAGGAGTGCTAACTTCTAACTAGCACTCCTTGGTAGTCAGCATAAGGTGTCCATGGAACCGCCGGCATGGGGCGATGTGAAATTCCGATGGTGCGGGCAGTTGTCTCCTTTGTGGCAACTCACTGGCTGATTCACGACTGAGCAGGCTTTGTTCCCGGCTTCGCCACGAGCGGTGAAGGGCCGCAGGTTCACGATGTTCCACGAACTTGGCACGAAACCAGGCATCTGTTTGAAATTGGAAACGGTAAAATGAAACCAAAAATATATCGAAAAAAGACCCCGTTTAACAGCTGGAGCGACGAACATGATAATTATCCATCTGACATGCACCAGCGACTTTAAGAGAGGAGCCAGGACAGGGGAGACGGAACAACTGCATTCCCTGCATGCACGGATCCTGACCCGGTTCATAATTAAAAATTTATGAGTACGCAATGCAAATCGCTTGTAGACGTAGAAAGATTACAGGCAGTCGGAAACAAATCTACTACTCTCAGACGGTACCTTTTTACGCATGCCATTTATTTGTAAATGTTTCTGAGGCTTGTTGTTCAGCCCTGCTGAACCCAAACAGACAGCCAACACAGCGGATGCTACAGCAGCGCCATTGACGATACAAGTGGGCTTGAATCTATAGTCATTGACTGCGCAAAATGGGCCGGGCTCGATTGACGCCGACGACACAGGGTAGGCTGGTTGCAATACACTGACGGAATGAGGTGACCAGATGACGTGGAGGACACCAGGCGGTCCATTGTCTCTGACGCTGGCGACATGAGATGGTCCTTATTGATACTAGGGGCGCGCCGTGGGCTGGAGTCTTCAGACGCTGACGGCACTAGATGGGACGCCGCCTTTTTGGACACCGAGACTCACGATCAGTTTCAAAGAGAGCCGGGACGCCCAATGTCATGAGCACAAATACGCCAGTGTTAGCAAAGGTCTCCTCGAAACTCTCGTTTCGTTTACCGCGTAATGATAGAATTGCTGTAACAGCGTCATCTATAGGTGGCAGCACTGGCCTTCCCAATAAAACTAGTCGAACGCCGAACAACTGTCACCGTGCATTTCTGAACGGCAGCCCTTGTATTTTGCGGCCTATTGCTGAACGCTGTTAATGATATGAACGCAAATTATATACAAGTTAGGTCTTTGCAGGCATACGCTCTATTACAGGACCTGACGCGCTTTCATTGCATTGTATCGTCATTACCTCGTTTACAGTTCCGCAGATCATGAGGGATTCTCAAGAACGTTCCAAAATGGCGAACTACGACATCTGCCCAGTTTTTTGTCCTTGGCTGTACAAGGCTTAACACTCAGCAAATAAATCTTCATCGGTGTCTTTCGCCATTCAGGCATTCACATGCCTGGACTGAGCAAATATTTGCATTGCCACCGTACCTTAGCACTTCAGGCCAGGTGTCGCACTTTGCCAACGGGGTGTGTAACGGATGGGCTCCTCTGCCAACATAAGGAAGCGACATCGGTAAAAAGCTCCACGTGCATCTAAAATCCCTGTTATGGTTCTGAAGGCCACAAAAACGCCATAAAAGTTCTATCAGGGTCTCCCGCGACCTCAAACAAATCTACAGGATCTTCAGTAAGGTCTTTGAGGCCCTTCCGGTAGTCTGACAAAACATCTAGGGACTTCTAAGGCTCTCGTAATTAGAGTTGAAAGCCTTAACGGGTCCCATGGATATATGAGGGCCTTCGAAGAGGCAGCTGAAAGGGGGCTCATTGACATCCACAGAGGAGTAAGGAAAAAAGTTTTGAGGACCATCGTGACTATGTGCAGGATCCAGGAACAGTCCAGGGAGGGCTGCGTAAGTTCCAGCGACATGAGGTACCTTCGTGAAGGTCTGGGCTTTTCTCAAACTTCTGGGGACTAGTAGAGGCTGAGAAGGATCTTTCGCTTTGGGCACCTTCCTGCGATGATGTTAGAGCCCATCCTGAAAAGGACTCTGCTTCCCAGTCGCCAAATCCTGACTGCACCCCTGCAGGGAGTCACAACGCGGTCGATAACTGCAGGCAATCCCATGTCCCGAGTTCATGGCGCCCACTGTCATCCTATACCTCGAGCTTATGGCTAATCACCATTTGACGCGGTTTCAGTTTCCTTTGTCTGCTCAAAACCCGCTAACTTTAGGTCGCGTAAGCAATAAAAAAGAAAAAAACAATGGAGCTGGTGCTGCCCTCTAAGCTACAGATCATCCCATGCTCAAGCCCATGGGATCGATAGCCACCAAATCTTCATTAATCAATGCGCCATATGCCATTTTTCTTCCAGAACCTGGTGAGCTTGGCTCGCGTCTGTGACCCATTAAAGCACACCAGCCATTGTTTGGAGCTGCACGGAACCCCGTGTTCGTGAATAGCGTATGGATTGCTGAACGTTTGGTGATCGGTCCCATCCATCCCCTTTAGCCCCCTCCCCTCCCCATTACAAAAATCCTGGTTCTAACCCGAAGTCTGCTGCTAACCAAATCGCAAGAATCGGCATGGTTTAGTAAACGTCACAATAAGGAGCTGATTGCTCAGCATCATCTGTTCCCTTTATTTACGATTCGCTTTACTTCTCGTCAACAGAATCCATGCCTGAATCCAGTGACTTGCCCGGAAATCTCAAGAGTTCCCGTCTAAACATTTCCATCTGTCCCCGAATTTCCATCGGTATCCCGGGCCAGTGTTCCCTCCAGGGACGTACGATGTTGGGATGTGCGGAAAAGTCCTCTGAGGAGCCATGACGAAACAACTCTCGACTTCAATAATACGTTTATTTATGCGTGCACATACGATCATAACCGATAGCGACAACAAAAATCACAGCCGAGCCGTCGCGTGGCACGGGCAGGCTGCGGGCGAGCTCCCATCACTTTATTTCTCAACACAAATTATAACTGCGACACACCGTAATAATAAAACATGTCACACTTTATCGATAGTGCATCCGTTCACAGCAGTATCCGTCGCAGAGGCGCAGACACGAATGGTCGCCAACCTCCCACGTTCGGCCATACCTACGCGCGAACGTGCGCATCCACGCATACGCACGCGCCCCACACAGACGTACACATAAATGCGCGCGCGCACCAAGTACGCGCGCCGCTTTCGTCTGCCACGCCCGGAGAGCCTTAGTGCCGCGCTGGTCGGCGCGATACCGGCACGTGACTAGACCATCTCCGTCTGCGGGGAGCCCAGAGCCCCGGAGCGGCTGCCCCACGCGGGCAGGCGCGGCCCGGTCAGACGGTGGCCGGCCGGCCGCCTACGCCAGCAGCACGATGTGCAGGAAGTTGTCGGCGTAGCTGAAGTGTTCGCTCAACCACTGGACGGGCGTCTCGGCGGGCGGCTCGATGCCGTGCAGGATGGCTCGGGCCCCTTCTGTGGACCCGCGCCGACAGTGTTAGTCGTGTCAGTCGCCCTGGTGGTGGCCGCGATAAAGACAGCAGCCGCCACGACTCGCCCGCCCGACCACCGACCACTGGTCCGTGTCGTCTAGTTTTGTGCAGCCGCACTGAAGGACTGGATTCACAGCGACGCACGGATGGTGGGTAGCTGACCGCACTGAATAATCGGAGCAGCAGGATAGCACAAACCTATTAAGACGCCAAAAGCGTGGCAGTGCTGATAACAAAGACCAAAGAGCTACGGCGGCCGTATCCAAATCATGCGGCATTTACTCCTTCACGCATTCTTGGTCTGTATGCGTTCCAGTCTCTGGCACGCACTAATGTCCGATTACGTTTCTCGAACCACAGGACATGGCGATCAACGGAACTGCTCAGACCAGATCAATACGAGTCCCAGGTTGAGGAACAGTATCTGAGGAGCTCCAATGATCACGAACGGATCTCTCTGACAATCGTCTGAACTGAAATTAGTAAACCAAAATCTTAGCAGACCGATGGAGCCTATTCTTCTCACAGAGCGCGCTGCTTCGGCGTATCCAGCCCAAAAGTCGGCTGGTCCCCGTGAGGTGCGTGAGCACATCTCTCCACCCCTTCCCCTCCCCCCCCCACCACCACCACCACCAATCGCGTGGACCGCCCACCCACATATGAAGACTCCTCCCTCTGGCTGCCTGAGAGACGCGTCACAGCGGTGGGACGGCTAAAAATGGCCACAGTCGCTGGAAGATAGGGGACCACAGCCATGGAACAATGGTACTGGATGCGAGAGACAGCATGCGCTCCACAACTGCATCTTTTCCTGTCGCAGCTTTGGTTCGACAAACGCCAGGAGACTCCGGCCACCGCGCGGTCCGACGGGTGACGCCAGGGAATGAGGTGGAGACCACTGACCTCAGTGGGCCAGGCCCGGCGGGCGAGGACCACTGATCTGAGGTCGCCAGGTCCGGCCGGTCGGGGAGTTACTGACCTGAGGTCGCCAGGTCCGGCGCCAGCTCGGCGACCAGGTGCTGCAGGGTGTGCGGCTGGCCGTCGTCCGAGCACGGCCGGTACGGGCGCTGCACGTACGGCCGGCCGGGCCGGTACAGCCGGACGGGCACGTACCGGAACGTCTCGCCGGCGGCGTGCTCCATCAGGCGCCGGTTCACCGACCAGAACTGGTCAAACTTGTCTGCCGGCGCGCCGACACCGGGTCAGGGGCCGGAACAGCGAGTCTCAGAGACGAACAGCAGGCTGCCTGAGTCGCCGGCCAGGCCCGGACCGGACCGAGCGCAACATCACAGCACCACGTCCGGGACAGATCCCCGGTTCGGCCACGGCTGATAAGAGCTCAAGAAACTGACAGGATGGAGCGAGGATAGAGGCAAAAGGTAATCGTTGGATTGCTGCTGGAGTTTAGGCCAATGCACATATGCAGTCATGTGACATTCAGGAGTGGGCACACAAAAGGAGATACAAAATGGGGAAAAGGGATAAAAAGGGAGAGAGACAAGCAGGGGGTGCAAAGGAACATAAGATAAGAGAAACCAAAAAACGAGAGAGCTGAGAATGGAAGTGAGAGTGGATGCAGTCGACGGGAGGAGAGGCTAAGAAAATGTCCCGAGAAAAATCATACAAGGATACAAGCTAGGTGTTTCTAAATACCTTTCATTTCACATGCCTTACATCGTTTCTCAACATCAGTTGCAACAATCGCACACAAGCCTATTGAGGCCATGGTAACCATATACGTTTCCAGAAGGACCCTATCGACTCACCACTCACGAGGCCCGACCATAACTGATTGTGATCCTTCTTCCCTAACGACGTCATCACATTTCCCTTGTGCTTCAGCTGGTCCGCCTCCTTGACGGATGACAAGAAAAAAGATTCCAGTACATCTCTGAAAACAACACGGAAACGGCCTCAGGGGAAAGTATCAACAGAACAGAATAAAGCATTCTGGTGTCCAAAGAGTGATCACGGAATGCAATTAACACAACGCCTGAAATTCATCCCTGAGACAGGCGTGAGGACGACATCAGGCTTCCGGCTTCGAGGCCGAATCCAAGCCACAATAATAACACAAAGCCGAAGCGAAGCCAAAATCGGTGGCTCTGAAGTTCGGAACTATGAAGCCGAAGAAGCCAGTGGCTTTGAACTTTTAAAGCTCTAAGCTCAAGCCAAAGTCAGTGACTTCGAACTTTGGAAACGCGAAGTCGAAGCTAACAGATTAAAACCACGAAGCAGAAGCCCAATCAGGTGTTCAGTTGTTTCGCGACGCCAAATCCATTGTCGTATGCATGCAAAAAGGTATGTGAAAAGTTGCGAAAAATGTCATCACGTATTTCTTGATCCTGAAAACCAAAGGAGGTTAACTAGCTGAAATGACTTCCTTTTCTCTCCTGAAACCTGACATCAACCCACAATAACTCCTGGTCAAATGTAAATTTACAGTCAAATTAAGTTATTCAGCTATATCAAAGCTCTACAGTCATCCCACGTCGCACTCCCTATGCTCCTTTCCGTCCAAACAAACAGGAAAAATACCAGAGCAGGATACATTCTGTACTTATCGGTTACAGGGCGTTGCACGGCCTAACCTACAGATACATACATATACATACATATACATACCTTTAGAGGAAAGTGGAGGAATGATTTTACTCAACAGTCGTAACTGCAGTGGAAAACTTACACAACCAGAAGACAGCAGAACAAAACTTCCGAAGCCGAAATCAGCAGGTAAAAATCGCGGGAGACCAAAGCCGAAGCCAAAACCAGCATTTGAAAATCGCTCAACGCCGAAGCCGAAGCTAACGCCAACCGTCAAACATGGCATCAAGCCGAAGCCGAAGCCGAAGACGACGCCAACCGTTAACAATGACACGAAGCTGAAGCAGAAGCCGAGATCAGCCGCTGAAAATGGCACATGGCCGAAGCCAAAGTCGGAGCAAAGGAAGGAGAAATGTGGCTTCGCAAAGCCGACATCGAAGCCGAAGCCGGTTTCGTCCCCATGCCTGTCCTGAGACGCCTGACTTGGCATCTCGTGAGACCCTGTCGTTAAGCATCTGCAGAGATTAACGTTTCTGTTAGGTGGGGCAGCCAGACCAGCGATGCTCTGTGCCCGTGACATGCCCTGAACCAATTTCAGTCGGCAGTTTACGCATGCGAGAGCCCATGGGATCCGGCGTTGAAATGCGTCTAACGGGGGAGCTCACGCCACTCGGCGCTAAAATGCACCTGACAATCGCGTCCGACCACCCACAGAACTCGACCGTGTCACTCACCGCTTCATGAGGCAAGCGTCGTCCGAGGGGCTGGCGAGGTGGACGACCAGGTGCCAGGGCAGGACAGAGTCGGTGCACGTCAGGTCAAACTGCAGGCCCACCGGCTGGTGCCTGACGGTCAGACCCAGCCGGAGGTGTCACAACTACCCCGGGCGAGGTGCCCGCCTGTTCAGGGCCGAAATGTTATGCTCACAGCTGGCAAGTGAGCTCGGACGGTCCAGCTTCATGCACGTCAAGCTCTACGTACTCAACACGAAAATAGATTTGCACACAACGTTTCTAAAAGTTTCCTAGGTTTCAAAGTTTCTTGCACAAGAAACGTGCATTTCATTAAATACACAATTCGTTTGTGGAACGTTCAAGGGCAGACAGAGACATATGTATGCATAAGTCTAGCATGCCTGTTAACATGGATAAGTAACAAAATGTACGAGCTTAGAATTAAACTCAGGCATACTTACCATTTAAGAGGAACCCCTTCATTTTCAAGCCATATATCATTGCTTTCATTGTCTGGATGTACGCTTCTCGAAAAATGGCGGCGAACCTGTAAATAGGCGAATCATGATGTAAGACAAACCAGTGTATCCACCACACATGAATTTCAAAGAAAATCTGCCAATGCTTTAATATTCCGAGTTGGCACAACAAATAGCAGCCAAGAATAATGCTGATGGTGTAACATGACAGACAGCAAAATCTCGGACAGAAGTTTTATCTTTTGACTTTCTGTGCACCATAACAACATATTTTTCACAAGTCAGTGCTCAAACAGTGACAACAATGACACCCTGAGAATTCTGAGTCATGCTTTTGAAGTACATAATTAGTTCTCAGCCCCTTCCCTGCGAAAGACACAAAATGATTTATAGATGTCATACCCTGTCTATTGCCAGTGGGAAGTATGTCATCCTTGGCAAAAGAAGGTAGAATGGCTCAGGAGCAGACAAGGTGTGCACCTCGCTGTCAGCAAGCTTAAAGCAGACGGGCACTCGGCCATCCCAGACTTCTCTTAGCACCTGGCGATCTTCCATTTCCTCGCAGGTTCGTAATCCATGCACCACCTGGAACTGAGAATGACACCACTTTATTATTGTGCTGCAGTGACCAATGGGTATGTTACACACAAGCATGTATTTCATTTTAAGCATGCATGTTCGTGGTCTCTTCGACCACGTACGGGCCAAAGACATGGAGTTAGTTCTTCACGGATAATGATGATGAGTGCAAGATCATGTTTGAGTGGGTAATAATGAGGGCAACTATCAAAACTGTTTGTTTTTTCCAAGGACCAGAACAACGATGCAGGGTATTGCATCACCAGGACCTTGGAGAAGTCTCTTATGCAAGCAATCAGCAGCACCACCATTACTGACTCCACCCCCACAGCCATGCAGAACAACCCATGCCTAGCCAGCAGCCAGCAGCCAGCAGGTAGAGATTAGGCATAATGTTAGCATGCAAATGAGATGTCCGGACGTGGTCCACCACAGGCAAGTTAACAGCCTTGTGTTTTCTTTTTGCATCCCTCCATTGTTTGCTGTAATTGTCAACAGAATAACTGGGGCTTTGTGTACTTCCTGCATGGCCTTTTCAGTAAACTAACTGTAGAAATAGGGAGCACTGCCATAAACACTTGAGGGACACAAAAAAAAAACATTAACATGCTCCCAGGACACCACATTCCAACATCTCACCCACATGGTAACATAATGTCTAAATCTCTATCCATTAAAATTACTGGGGTATGCAAGAATGTGACAGAATTATAAATTCCTGAACTGGTCAAAATTTATAATGTCTGGCCTGTCTCAAACACAAACATGCTCTGATGTCTGTTCCCCCTGGTTCCATGGCTGTAGATAGTGGAGATATTTGTTTTGCTTTCTTAAGCAGTATGTTGAGGTCATATTAGCTTGAAAGAGTTGTTTAACTAAAAATATGTGCTTGAATCATTCTATAGTGGTGTATGATAGTCATTAATGTGCATTTCACTGCAAAGACACAGTTAACCCACAACTGCGGAGGGAGGGTCAGATCCCACTCTCCCTCCTTCCCTTTTTAAACAATAAATCATAAACTGCTTTAAGTTATGAGGCAAAACCTACAGTGCTTGTCAAGGAATCAATACTACACATTTTGACAACAAAACAAACTTTAGGTCAGATCAGGTGACTGGGTTATGACATCATTACACAACCTCTGCACAATGTTTTGTGGTACTCAGCCATGGCTGAAGTCTTACCTAGCTCGCACCATTGCAGCAAATTGTGGACATAGATTGGGATTTTTGTCCATCTTAAGTGGTTGAAAATGACAGCCAAGGCATAGGTGTAATACAAGGTTGCTGAACAATGCCATGTAAGGTCACCTTAGTCTTCCATGACCTCATCAATGGAAAGCCATTATTTATATACTACTTGTAGGTATGGAAATATCCCAGGCAGTGTTAAATTAATATTTGGATGTGTCAATGTAGATGTGTTACCCATTTCTAACTATCCCTGAAGAAGACCTGGTGCTAAAAGACAAGGCAAGCTAGTTTTCACTGCTTTTATTCTGATAATGGGCTTAAGGCTATTTACACTTTACCTTCTTCCTATCAATGCACTACTTACCTGAAAGCTAAAACACAACTATGCAAGCTACAGCTATGCAACACTGTGTCATGGCACATCATGAAAAATATGTCCAGACTTAAAGACAATGTGTTGTGTACAAATGTGACACAAGATTCTGCCATAGTTTCAAGGATAAACTGGTTCCAGGGGTGTCAATTCATATTCTTTTATGAGGGCCCTGCCTCCAGTGTTGATTTGCTTCCCCCCATGTTGGTTTGGGCCCCAATATTTTCTGCCCAGTTTGAAAGGAAATGGGCCAAAATGAAAAGAAGACCTGCAATAAATAAAAGATGGGCAAAAAAATAAAGAAAAACCCCACATAATGTACCTATTTATCTATTTTTCAATCTTACATCTATATCTCCCTACATACACCAGGCTTTATGCAATCTTTTATTTGCTAAATAGCAGTAAAAACTTATAACTTCTCCCTGACCAAAATGAAGTGTGCTAAATCTGTTGAAAAACCCACACTGAACAGGTTAGATTGTTGGGCCCTTGGCACCCCCCCCCCCCCACCATTTACAGAAACTGATGCTCCCAATTGCTTCACTGGATGTCCAGAAATTTTCACATTTCATTTGGCCAATCTGGTTGTTTTTTCACCAGGTCTGTTAGCCATGGTTAACTTTAACTGCATTACCCTGCTTTCTGCCAGGTTACACTGCATTATGTTGGATTAGCCTAAGCCAGGTTAAATTAAACCCTATTTTATCAGTCCTTTTGTTCTGTTCATTTGCTTTTGTGCTGTAATATTTTAGTTACACAAATGACATGATGTGCATTATTGGTCTTTCATTGCAGGTCCTTTTATTGGGCTGCTTTCCTTCTAATCATTTCTGTATTTTTACCTTTATGGTAACTGGTATCTAAGTGAAGATCATAACATTCCATTGCAATGCACTGGATGTAGATGCATCAATACTATCACAATAACTGCAGGACAGAGAAATTTGTTTGGTTGCTAGCTGGCCATATTCCATGAATAGACATATTCCTGTACTGTGTATCATGGCAATGCATCTAATTTATGAAAATAATGAAAGTCTGCATGATGCTTTTTACAGTAGTACATCATTTGACAAAGATCATAAAATGCTTAGTTAGACAGTTTGAACTTTTCATTAATGTCAAAACATCTAGAATTATGCTGAAAACATTCTTTCCAAATATGAACCCAATATATTTCTACAACAAATACCATTTTGCTTTCAGAAGTGCTGAGCTATTGCCATAGTTTTCATGCTTTGGGCCTTGACACAGTGTAATGGCAGGAAGTCCCTTCAGAATAAACGATTTCATCTCAAGATATCTTAAGTTTAGCTTGCTTTCAGATCTTGGATACCTACTTACGCAGTTTTACCTCCAGATCAGAAGCGTACATACATCATGAAGAAGGATGTTCAAATATTTGATCAGTGACTTAAAACCGGGGTCCTATTCTTACGTTATACTAAAACGGCACATGTGGAAAAAGCAAAAACCCAAACATAGTCTACCCACCTCTCTTCTTCACACCACGGCTGTTTGTTTGTTGCGGATTACAACGCACTGACTCTTGGGCTCAAGCGTCCGTGTCTTGTGTCAAGTCTTGTGTTTCGTCGGGCGTCAGTCAGTCGTCTGCACGGTAGTGATGTGTTTATAGCACCGTTAGTATTAGCGCACCGCGGCGCCACGATTGAAGCAATTCATTCGGGCGCAGATATGGCAGTATTGTAATTTCTCTCTTGAAAGAGGGATATTTTACCATGGTTGAAAACGCATGGGGTTTTACATAGGGATGCACCGGGTCGGGATATTTGTGCTTCGGCCGAATACCGGATATGCCAGATCGCGGTGCCGAATATCCGGCCGGATGCTTGATAGTATGCTTAGCTGTTTTTATTTGTCATTTTTACCGAAAAATGTAACAAAAAAGACTGAATTGGAAAATGAAAGGTCAGACAAAATTGAAGAATATTGAATAAAATGTTCACAGCGTGAATCATTTACCTTAATGCCAACACTTATCGGGAAGTTTCCATAGGTTTCTTTGCAAAAAAAACAAATAAATAAAGAACACAACTAGGGGAAAAGCCAGGATTTTCTTAAGCGGGGGACCCAGAGCTCAGAGTGAAATTAAATCATACGAAAATCGTCTGCTGGGAAGACGATTTACAATGGTTTTCACCAAAAAATTCGGGCCGGGGGGAGCTGAGCACTCTGGCTGCGCCTATGAACATAACAGTCAAAGCGGAGCTCACGTTTCTCACTGCATTCAAAGGCATGGGTGTAACCACGAGTCAGGAATTGGTGTGGGGACAAGCTGGATGCAATCTAAGAAGAATAGATTGGAGGGGGGTAAACCACTTTTTTCGGTCGTTGCATGATACCGTACGGTTGAAAATCCTCTAGTGGATTCCAGAGCTCAAGAAGCTGTGTCGCCGATGGCAAGCATCCATGTCATACTTTAGAAATTAGGGGGACAAATAACCACTTCCGGAAAATTACGTGGGTCATGCCCCTGAGCCCCCGCAGAGATTACAACCATGGCAAAGGTTCCAGAATACGCAGAATGTCATTATAGCGCCTTGGTAAAGCTAGGATACCTGGCTTGATAAGCATTCTATAGGAGTACTAAAGTATGTCTCTTGGAGTATATTGGTCCCCAATGCATTTGTCTCAAGGGATTTGAGAAAGGTAAATGTCTGAAAAACAGAAAGATAATACACCACAAAACAGCCTGCTGAGCACATGTTGGCTATTGCTTCACAGCTCTGAGCTCTTGTCCCAGTCGCACTCTTGCAAAACATGTCTTAACCTTCCCAAACTAAGAAGGAAAAGTTGTGCTCCAGATAGACCTTGGAACTGCCGTTACATCGACAATCTTCTGGCACATTTCTTCTGAAACGGTTTTGTAGGTTGACTTCAGAAAAACGTCTTATTCGTATACCGGGGGGCTAAATATCCGGCTATATCCGGCCGGATCACAGAAATATGTGGCTGGATACCGGATACCGGATACTGGCTAGTATCTGGCCGAACATCCGGCCGGACCGGATATCTGATGTATCCCTAATTTGCATAAACGCTCAAAATGCATCATGGGATGGAAATTTGTCACGCACCAAACTGATCTAGATGTAGGCAACTGCACAGCAGGCCTACTGCCAGTGGCTATACTTTTGCTTGTTGCAAGGCATGGTTTTGGGAAAAATTCTGCTAGCAACGTAACGAACAAGCTCAGTAATGGCAATGATTGAGGTGGTGGTGTGACTTACACCCACAAAACCGGAAATGAAGCGCCCGATAAGAGGTTGTTGCTCATTTCCCGGTACCCGCCTGACGTTAACTTTCGTTGAAACATTGCGGTGGTTCAGTGTTTCTCCTTTACCAAGCGTTGAGCGAGCCGTCGAGGCGGCTCGTACGACACTCTGTAACCCGACATTGGCGGATCTGGCGGGACGGTTCTATGGCGCAGGGACAAGCCAGCTTGAGGATGGGCTAGGCTGGAGATTTTGTATAAAAGGGCAAACTGTGCTTCGTACGTCATTTATCTCAACACCGTAGATAACATCGGCTCATGAGCATTCTCAAAGTTTGTGATCCAGAGCCATGTTAAGGCCATTTTTCAATTCAATTTTCAGCACAAAGGCCTGATGTTCAGATTATCCAAAGCTGGTGTGGTCACTGCTCTGCCTGCTCTATGGGTTGCTACGCACACCTTAAAATAAATGTTCCACCTTGATCATCTTTTCACAAAAAATCCAACTGTTCTAAAAGAGAAAATAGGTCGCTGGTAATTTTTCAGTATTCGTTCTTTAGGATGTTCCTGACCTTCGGAAAAGCTAATTAGTTAAAAATGATATTCTATAGTCATCCACAACGTGAACAACGCTTGCGACATCCCATGACGTCACTCAATAGTTGTAACAGTTGCAAACAGAACACGGCCGAATGGGACACACGGGAAAACCGCAGGAAGTGAATCTGAGCCTCGGTAGACGTAGAGTTTTGGAGCATGATATATTTACGGATTTACTTCTAAAACTGCAGGCTATAACTTGGCTCACTCAATTAAAACACATGTTAATGTGCATCATTGCCTTTCGGACATTTCCATACGTTTACAGTCTTTAAAACGACTACGGTCCCCTTAATCTTCATCTCACGGCGCATTTTTACGAATGCGACAAACGAGATGGGCCGATTAGCCCCAGCCATTCGGAAACTGAGATAAATGCACCGTTCAGCCAATCTCCATTTGATGGTGTATTATTTGTTCTACAATATATACCTTTGTAGAAGACAAAAGGAGACAAATATACGACGAGCAACGCCGTTCAATACAGCTCTTACTGTTGAACCTGTGCCTGAGGGTCAAGTCAAGTCAGCTCCGCCAAAACTGTCATTTTCGTATCCCGAATGAATGGGCTGCATTTGATTATCGCTGATGAGTGAATGTCGCGCAGTGCTTTCATTGTGCTTCATCATCTGGAACTGTCCCAACGGTTTTCACGCAGAAGTTCGTCGGACTCAAGTCCGTAGGGCAATAGTTCGTCCAGTAATAATTCGTAAGGACAAAAGTTCGTCGAACAAAAGTTCGGGTAGAGCAAAAGTTCGCCTCGCGAAAGCTCGTATGGACAAAGCTCGTTCAGAACAAAGGGAAGTCTAGGATAAAAGTTCGTATCAGACAAAGTTTGTCTAGAACAAAAGTTCGTCCAGCAAAAGTTCGTGTAGGACATAAGTTGGTCTAGGACAAGAGTTCGTCCGGGACAAAAGTTCGTCTCGCAGAAATTCTCTTCGGACAAAAGTTCATCTGGGACAAAAGTTTGTCCAAAGACAAAAGGCGAAATCAGGGGTGTCGATTTGCATTCTTTTGAGAGGGTCCTGGCCCACCCAATGTTGGTTTGGGCCTTCCCCACCCAATGCTGGCTTGGGCTTCCCAATGTTTTCTGCCGGTTTTATAAGGAAAATGAGTAAAAGTAACGGAAAGAACGGCTGCGATAGATAAGAGGTAGAAAGTAAAGAATAAAGTCTATAGTTATGTATCTATCTATGTCTATCTTCTACATATATATATATATATATATATTATATATATATCCATGTACAAAGGATATATATATATATATGAATTTTCATTTGATAAATAGTAACAAAAAAGTTATTAATTCCTTTGGTCAAAATAAAGAAGGCTAATCCGTTCAGAAGCCCACATTTAGGGGGGGGGGTAGGTTGTCAGGACCTCGGCTCGGCCTCTCCCCCTCCCCAATCATTTACAGAAATCGACGCCCCCGGGCGAAAGGTTAGGTTAGGTTAGGCTAGATTAGCTTAAGCTAGGTTGGGTTAGGCTAGGCTAGGTTAAGTCAGGCTAGGTTAGGTTACTATTTTAGGTTCGTTCCTTTTTCGATTCGAGCCATGGGTTTACGAGCCCTTAGTTACGAACCGTTTTCCTTATGAACGTTTTCCCTAACTAGCCTTTTTCCTACCAACCTTTTCCATACATACCTTTTACCGTACGAATGTTTTCCATAAGCGAGATGAACTTACCCTAGACGACCTTTTGTCCCTGACAAACTCTTGTTCTGGACAAATTTGTGCGTGACGGACTTCTGTCCTAGACAAACTTTTTCCCCCTACGACTTTTTTCACGACGAACTTTTGCACGACGAACTTTTGACCTAGACGAGCTTTTACATGACGAACTTCAGCACGACGAACTTTTATCCTACAAACTCAGTCCGACGAACTTTTGTCTAACAGACTTCCGCGATACGAACTTTTGCCCTAGAATCATCCCAACCGTCAGTCCAGGTTGTAAAAGCAAAAGGCAAGCATGGAAGCAGAGACATTCTGAGACAACTGGTGTGGCCAGGCTCTGACAAAACTTCTTGCTGGTTGGTACAGCAAGAGGAATATTGTGAAATATGGGTCTGTAATGGCATTTGCACTGCGTTCTTGATGGTTAAGTTTAGGAAGCACCCACATGTGAAAACAGTGGGTATGATGTTATAAAAAGCCCAAATATTTCGGCTCAGCATGAGGGGTATACCATGCCAGATGCATCAGTGAATCTTCGTCAGGGAGCAGTTGATCTGATCTGATAGCTGATCCCAATGACTGAGTTCATTAAGTTGGACCGAAATAGTTGGGCGTTTTATAACATCCAATCCATTATATATGTTTTTTACAAAAAATGCAGTACACTCCATCAAACAAAATCCTCGTGAGGTAATCTGTGTCCTGCAGCACCACAGGGGCTCATATGAAAGGCCTCTGGAATTGTTGAAACAGCTACCTTACCTGCAATTTACGGGCTGTGACACACTTGTGGACGGGTGTACACCGGGTGCAGGGCACCAAACGACGATATAAATTTGATCCGAAGGGCGGCTGTATTTTGATGAGCATGTGTGGCCGGTCACCAACCGTCAGAGATACGCACCACGTCAGGACAGAGAGCAAGCGTCCAAAGTTCGAAGTCTGTTTGGATTTCGTCTAGTCCGGCCGATACGGACGATTCCGTTGGGCGAGGCGACGGCCGGCAGCCGAAGCCACCCGTTCGACCGGCCGAAATGGTGCTGGTCTGGAGCCGATCTGCTCTGAACCCGCCCCAGGCGCTGTGCATTTTTCATGTCGTGCAGGCCGCAGGAGGCACGGCTTTTGAATGTCAACCATGGGTCCCATGTGACCATGGTCTCTGCCAGACGCACGCTGGGCGGAACCGTCCCTGGCGTGACACATGGATCCCGGAATTGGCCACTCTGAAAACTGCGATATTGTTATACACATGTATATAGAAACATATACATACATGTATTTACATATCTAACGGAAGGATAATATGTCACGTTTCGAGGCGAGCGTAGACAGGATGCCGACATTTCAACACTCTGGATACTTTCGGCTAAAGAGCAGCGCCGTCATCTCAAATGTTAACTCAGTTTTCCCGCCCTGGGACGCGGCTGATCGGGACCACTCGTGCGATGACGCAAACTTCGGCGCAAAGCCTCTCGACGCAAAAGTCAACCCGACCAAGTTTCCGTTCGAATGACGAGCCAGGGGAACGCCTCAGTGCATTTCAACCAGCACAGGTGTGTGCCTAGAATGCATTCAGGAAACCGGTGTCAGTGTGAACTACATGCAAAGGTCACTGCTAGGTTATTTCTATTTGATCGCCTTTGGAAGAGATAATTCCCCTGAGAATGCTTTCGTGGTCGAGTCTCCCCCTCTCCTTCTCTCTCTTCCTCTCCCCCCCCCCTCTCTCTGTAACCGAGCGGTCTCTCTCTGTGCCCAGCGCCGGGGCGACACCTCCCCTGCCGCCCAGGGCCACGGTCGTCCCTCTCCGCGGCTGGCAGTCCCCCGACCGCTCCCGCGGCCGCCTGGCGTCGTTATCGCCGCGCCGCCGGCGTCTCAGGCCGGTTTCGCGGCGCCACGTCCGTCGGGCGCTCGAACGCAGCCTCCGCCATCTGCAGCCGGCAGCTGGGAATTACGACCGGGCGGCGTCATATTCGGCGGCGGCGGCGGCGGCGGCGCCGGCCGGGCCGCTGCAGGCGGCGGCCGCGGCCGCCGGGCGCCTGCGCTCGCGCCGCGGAGCCGGCCATCGATCGGCGGTCGGGTCGCGGCCCGCCGCCGGCCCAGTCATCCGGGCTGACTCCACGCACCAGCATGGCCAGATAGTGCACACCATGGCGGCGACGCTAGGGACGCCGCGCCTCAGCGCTCTGCTCTTCCTCACGCTCTTGTGTCTTCCAAAAGGTGGGTGGCGGCGGCGGCCGGGCCGGGCGGGCGGCGCCGCCCGCCCGGCCGACCGCGGGTCCGCCGCTCAGCTGGGCGTCCTCGGCGCTGATCGCGGCTTTTGGGTGATCCGGCTCAGCTCTGCCGTGCTGCTGCTCAGCTCTGTCGCGCTGCTGCTCAGTCCAGTCGTGCTGCCGCACAGTTCTGCTTTGTTGTCGGTCAGTTCTGTTCCTTCGCCTTCGTGTTTTGCTGCTCTGCTACTGACTGCTGAAGCTCTTCAGCTCTGCCCCCCCCCCCCACCTCCCCATTTGGCTGCTTGGCTGCTCAGCTCTGCCGCTCTGTCCTGCTGCGCTGCTCTGTGGCATGGCCTCGCTGTCCAAGTTAAAGGTCTCGGTATCCGACTGTTCCGCCTGTCGCCGCCGTCTTGACGCTGTCTCAGTGTTCCGTTGCTCGGGTGCGCTGCGTGGCCTCGCCGCTCGGTTTAGCCGCTCGGATCTGCCTCTGCAAGCCTCGCTGCGCAGTTTGCGGCTCTGCCGCCGCGCTCCGCCGTGCTGATTTAGTCTGCCGATCGACTCCGGCGGCTTTGTGTTTCTCCAACTGGGTTCCAGCAGATTGGGGAGATCCGGTGGTATACTCGCACGCAGGAGGCGCAGTGGAGACAAATCGATGGTTGCTGCCCACTGAGATAGCTGTGACTCGTGACGCCCATGGCATCGTCATACGTCACGTCACACGCCACGCCGTCCTTATATGGACATCGACTGATGATGATGTCGCGAGTTGAACGTTAGCTAACTCCTGCAGCTGGATGGCACAGGGCTTCCTCAGCGCTGTGACTTTGTCTTGGTCATCGCGTACTCATCAGGCATTGAAACGCTAAGCCGTGTGACCAATATTTGGTCAGCTTGCTTTCACCAGAAACAACTTGGCCGTAAACTTGTCATTTAAACACTGGAGTCATTAAAGATAAGACATTTTATTAAACACAAGCAACATTAGAACCTGCTACAAAAGACGGTATCTGGGCGCTCGATTGCCACCTGGACCTCGCTCTAGACGACTGTGAGGCGCGTGACCAGTAGGAATGCTCACACCTCAAAGGAGTCGATCAGATTAGCTGGTTTCCACCAGTCTTGAACGATGTTCGCTGTCAAGTCACCCTGTCCAGTTCTGTTCCATTTTACCAATTTTCATTTCCTTCGTTGTCACGTGTTTCATCTCTTGTTGATGCTGCTTGATATATCCTTTCGTCCAGGCAAGGCTTAGAATTTTAACTAGGTACTTTCGATTATTGCATTATATGTGAAGTTAGCATTCAAGCATCTTAAAACCCGCAGACGTTCGGAATAGGTAAATGAATGAATAAGTAAAGTCGCTCTGGGTTATTTAACCCTGGCCAGTATTCGTGATTTCGCCAGTTTCGACAGACAGAGGGTTGGTATGCAAAGATGCAGGAAAGGGGGGAGGCAGGGGGCAGCTGCCTTCCCCGGTTTTGCTTTTAATTTTACGTTAACCCTACGGGCGTTAACTGAAAAGAATTGGCCCAGAATGCCCCTTTGCCCCCTCCCCTCCCAACCGTGGAGAACGTCCGGCGTCCGTGTTGGTATGACTCTCGAGCTGTTTGCAAACCTGACGAGCGACGAAACAGCGTCGAGTGTGCAGTCTGGTGTTTTGGCCGCACAGCGATTACCCGTTTGAGTGCTGTGGTTTTCAAAGTGGCGTGCCAGCCAACCTCAAAGGATTTTGGTTTCCATTGGATCCAGAATTCGAGATTCCAGATTATGTTTTCATTGGGACGTAAACTACGGCGCATCTAAGGGGCTCAAAATGATTTCTGCCAATGAAAAAACACTGCAACCATCGTTATTATGCAGTCAGTGCTTCCGCATTGTTTCATGACCCATTTGAGGTCAATAGTGCGCCAGAAAGTCAATGACCTCATTCATGGCTCTGATTTAGAATGACTTTGACCCAAGTAAAAAGCTTGGCGCAAATGCCACTGACGCTATGGGAACCTCATGCATGAGGCTGGGCACCGCAAAACGCTTAAAACGTTTGATATACGATCACGACCGTCACCGCACCATAGTCTGTCCATGACTTGCTGTCGAGGAATGTCAAAGGTCGGTGACCTGTCTGGTTTACTGACCCGAACCAAAGACCTCATATTTCCTGAGAATACGCTAAAATGTTCTAAACCCATCTATGCAACATTTCGAAGCGCCGGGGCGTTCGCTGTAGGACAGCTTACGAAAAAAAATATTATGAGGGCTGAATTCCCCCGCGCCCTCTTCATTGACGAAGGTTAACCTGAAATGAGGGACATGACAGGTGGAAGCGTTCGTGCAGTTTATCAGAATATTATGTGCAAGAATATTACGTCCTCCCAACAAGGTTTGACACCTCAGACATCGTGACAACTATACTGCCGATCGGAGTTACGGCGCGGGATTTACCGAGCATTAGATGCCGTCGGTGGTGGGCCCGGAGTCCGCTGGTTACAGCAGGCTCTAGCTGACGGATTTGTGGCTGGACACCTCAGAGTACGCCGCCTACACAGACCACCACGGCTACAGGTCCGCCCACGGACCGCCAGACGAACGGATCCCTTTTTACCGACGGCTTGTATTGTATGTCGACGGTGCAATGCTGCTTGCATGCAACGAATGGTGAGTTACGTGCTCGTGAATTTCCCGCTGTTGGAATGCAAAGCGCGTGCGCCAGATAGCATTCATTTTTAACCGATGTTTGTAGGATTAGTTATCTCGTGTTTTTATCATTATCTAATTCTGAATACATGCTGCAGTTAACAATCCAGCGACGGTTGTCTTAGCACCTCCGTTTTTAGCATTGTCCCAGTGATAAGTAGCCTGAAAACTCCAGTTCCCGGATGCATTATTTCTCTCTAAACTGTGGTTAGAATACATACTGAAGTTAATTCTCAACCAACCTTTTGCACTACTTCTCATAAGTTAGTGAGAAATAACCTCAAATTTTTATTATCTCAAAATCAGGGGGGATTTTCTGTATCGCAAAACATCTTGGAACATATGAACATTACCCAGTAGAAAATGGGTCACTTTCGTTCTGAACCCGAATCTTAAATCCGATTTTCATCTCTATGAAAAAGCCCGCTATGTTTAATACATAGGCGATCGACAATCGCACAGTTTAGAACAAGAAGTTGGCCGAGATTACTTCAAAATATGCATACGAAAGTTCAGCATTTTCTACATCATGCGACTTAGCGCGATACTAAGCGTTTTGCTCAGGAAGCCTAATGCTGTTTAAGTCGATTGGTGCAAAGCAAGCAGGGCATTTGGTTTGTTTCCTTTTACCACCAGCCCGATATGATGAAAATCTAAAAATAAAAATGTTTCAAGATAGTGTAAATTCATTTAGCCGTTGTCCTGCAGGGGGAGGTGCAAAATCTACCCCCTCCCACCAACTCGATACTGCTGAATCTTGTTCCGGTACGGCGAAGAGCTACGACAGACAATTTTGGAATTGCTAAGTTAGACAACCAGGGACTCAAGCTAACTTTATAATTCCGATTATTACCGAAAACCTTCATTAGACGCAACCAGGGGTGGATCCAGGACTTCACCAAGGTCAGGGAGGGCAAATGATCACTGTGGGGCCCCCTCCCCACTTGTTCTTTTTGCTCTTCAGATATGAAAAGATGTTGATTTCCTTGGGTACAGGGGAAACATTTGATGAAATTTTGCGTCCTCTATCATGTAAAGTGACCGGAAAAACTCAAAAGCGTCACTTTTTTTATAAACTGTTGCGTTTTGTTTCCGTACAAAGTGTCCGAAATACATCATCAATGGCGGGATTTTAGGCAGCCACGCCCTTCATCTAATTGAAACTGCGTGTGTGAATTTCGTCCAGGAACCCCTCTGTTCCCTTGCAGTTTTTAGAGACTTTTGCTGGCTTAGGTTTGGTTTCCTCTTGCATTTACAGGGACATTTTTGGTGGTCTCGGGTCGTCTGACGTGTTAGGGACCTCTAGTGGTCTCAGGTTTTTTTACAGTTTCATGTGTCCCTCGGGACGTCTCAGGCGCTCCTTTGGCAGTTCCAGGGGCACCGCGGACAGTTCCATGGACCAATCTGGTAGTTTCAGGGATGCTTAAGCCATCTCGGGTCCCCCTCCCCCGTCCCTGGGGAATTTTCGGCCATGCCATGACAGAGGAACCTCTCGCAATCGTTTTCGTGCTTTGGCCGTTTCAGGAGCTATCTAGATGTCTCAAGGTTTAGTAGTTTCAGGGGTCTCTCTGGTCGTCTCAGGGGCCCCTGCTGCTAGAGACTGTTAGTTCGCGGCCTCAAAGGCCCCTTTCTGGCTGTCTCAGTACACCACCCGTTGCTTTAGGTGCCCTTCTTGTCGTCTCTGGAAAACATTTGTGCCGTCTCAGGGGCCCTGTGGCATTTACAAAGATCTTCTGGCCATTTCAGGCCCCCGGTGCAGTGTCATGAGCTCTCGGAACGTCTCTGGTGGTCTCCATGGCTGTATCAGGGGTCTTCTTCTGTTACATAGAGTGTATCTGGCAGTCTTAGGGCATCTCTAGCCGTATCAGTGGCCTTTGTAGGCGCTTCAGGGGCCTCACCAGCAGTCTCAGGAAATCATTTTATGTGACAGGAGCTCGCCTAACACACTCGGGGGCCCTCTGGCTGTCCAGGGCCCCTGTACCGTCTTAACCCGCGCACGACCGTCGGTCCGTTTCGAACATGGGCGACTGGGGGGGGCAGTTGGCTGCCCCCCCCTCTAACTCACGAACGGTTGGTCGCACGATAAAAATAAGCACACCGTTGGAAACCTTGTGACGACTAGAGCTCGAAACTGGTCTCATTTTTAGTTTTAGATAATATGTAAGCAATTTACGCCCTATATATGTTTCCTCATAGTCGACTGCATGAGGCCGAGAAACGGCCTGAATCTCAAGGGCTGTGACTAATAACGCATAGGTAAAGGCACCAGCGCACAAGTAAAGGTCTGCGGATGCCGATACACGTCTATTTTCCCCACATTTGTTCAATATATACGCCGAAACGTTGAGTTAAAGACACGGCAATTCTCCCGCCAGCTGTCGGTGTGCGCCGCTGCCGTATGCGGTACCAAATTGACGGGAACTAATTTTAGCGTACCTTTATTTTCGCGAAAAGAGACGATCTGTGTCAGTTTTATTGGTCTTTGTGGTTCTTGTGATGGTTTCTCATGTTTAAATTTTGGAAAAATTGATTAGTTATCAATCTACAAAATTGGGCGAAGCTTTATTCGCGAGAGCCTGTTTATTTCCAAAATATGCTACTTTTTTCAAACTTTTCGAGGTTCCTGGTATTACTTACGTCTGTGCAAGCTAGTTCTGCCATTTTCTACCCATTCTGAGTAATTTATCGTCGATTTTGACGGTGGTATATTTTGGCTCACTACAGTTATTCGTGACCTGACCTCAGATCAATGGCTGGAAGTCACTGATACTTTGCCCAATGACGGTAACTAGATATCTGCTTGACTCCATACTAAAAAATGTTCTGAAATATTCCGTCAATTTCCGAAAAAAACGGCGACATGTCTTAAAAATTGGCTTGACCTTAGGTCAATGACCCGGAAAATTCCGAAAAATCTGAGATAGCAGATTTGTTGCATCTATCACGATGACTAATCCCTGAAAGTATTATTGAGATATCTTGTTTTGCGAAAAAATTACAGGGCGCTAAACTTTTTTGGACATATGTCCGTTTGACCTGACTTAGGTCAGGCACCTGACCTGACCTGAGATCAAAATTTTGACACGAGATGTAAAATTGATGGAGCAAAAGTTACACAAAGTTTCGTGACTCTGTGTTTGTTGGTTCTCTCGCAATCCCAGAAAAACCTCAGCGGGGGCAGTCAACTTCCCCCCCCAGTCGGGAACGGGTTAAAGATCTTCTTGTCGTCTTTGCCTCGCAGGGCCCCCCGACATTTTTTGCGGCCTCATGGGCCATCTGCCGCGTAGGGGCCCATCTTGCCATCTCAAGACCCACCTGACCTTTCCGGGTCCCCTGACTGCATCAAAAATCCTTCAGGTTTTCAACAAAAAAAAAACAAAAAAAAACACTGTAGCGCACTTGGGGCCCCTCTCGAGGTTGAGAAGTTCACTGAGGAATCCATGTCCATGAGGCCGCTCTGGTTGGCCAGGATCTCCTTCTTGAGTTCTTTTCGTCTCAGGGGCCTTTTTCCACTTTTAGCGATCCCATGGGCCGTTTGCCGTGCTGGGGCCCTTCTTGTAGTCCCAGGTACCCTTGGAGAGTTTCAAGGACCCTTCTATCCATCTAAGGGGCCATCTTGTCGTCTCAGAGTCTCATTAACCCTCCCAGAGGCCCTCTTACTGTATCAGGAACCTTTAATTCTTCTCACAGGCCTGTGAAACCCATTCAGGACCCCTATGACACTCCACGGGCCCCTATGCCGCCCATAGGGACTCAGGCCTCATCTTGGCCGTCTCAGGGGCCATGCGACCTTTCTAACGGTCTCAGGGGCAATCTACCATGGTGGGGCCCTGTTGTGGCCGCAGAAGCCCTTTGGGAGCTTCAAGGGCCCTTCTGTGCGTCTCAGGGGCCACCTAAGCCTCCCAGAGGTGCATGACTGCATCAAGAACCCATCACGCCTTCACAGAGACCCCGTGAAGCCTATACGTCCCCCCCCGGCCCCTTTTGATTCTACGAGGGGCCCCCTCGTGGTGCCCCTTTTCAGGCCTGGGGAGCGATCGCCCCCATCGTCCCCCCCCCCTGGATCCGCTTCTGGGTGCAACGAATGACTCTGGAATAACACTCAGAGACGTTGATATGTTACATCAAGGTGAATTTCTACGCAGAAGCACGAAGTAGTCCTTACTTACCCAAACACACTGCATTAGCCACGCGAAGCGCTTACCCGCCTTAATGGCAGAAACGACAAAATCCTCTGATAAGCGGATACCCATAACATTCCCGCTAGATGGTACGACAGTGCCTCCCATATGGTGGTGTTGTCCAATTTCCCCTATAATTAATTCCATAACAGTTACAGAAATATAAGGACATTTTCAAATCACATTGAGGAATCCGCCAAACTTTTCCTGTAAGCCAAACATCTGCCTGTTCAAAGAGCTCAAAGCTTTTGCTAACCATGAGAGGATATTTTTAGAATGCCGCATGATTTGTCATCACCCTTCAGAAATGATGTGAGATCAACGACCTAATGAAGTTTTGTAATGATATACGGCGTCTAGATTTTGATAGTAAAGGAACTGTGAGTGATAGTTATGAAGAACAGCCAAAGGTCCGGAGTTTTTGCTACAAACTTTGCAAAAATTTGTGACAGGGAAATCAAGCATTCAGATCCTTGCAGATCTCTGACTGGACTTTTAAAACAGACCATTGAAATATGAACAGGAATATGGAGACAAATACGCATCAGTTTTTTTGAGAACTGGATTTATAACAGGTGGCACATTTATAGGGAGAATGGGTAATAGATTGTAGACGCTATAACATGACGTTGTACGACGACCATGTTTCGTCCCAGGAGCAGCGCGTATAGTCGGGCCGGATGGCATGCGTTCAGGATACTGACGATGATAATGATTTCCGTTCAGAACATCGATTAGTTTTGGCATGAAAAATTGTGTCCATCATGTCTGTGTTGATCTTGCCTGGTTGCTCTTCGATCATTTGCACGCTGTACGGAGTCAAACGCAAATATGAAACGGCCTGAAACTGAACAAATGCAACATCGCATAGTGGTTTATTGGCGAAAGCCTTCTCCGTTTCGTTGATGCGCCTAAAAAAACAAAGCAAAACAAACAGAACGGAGTGTAAATCAATAACGAATTTCGTCAGACATCACAGCGCTGAAGCCGGACGTAACAGGTCCTTCCGCCGCAGGTTCGATCCAAGGTCCGCACGAGAAACGCGTCCTAGAAAAGCTGCTCGACAACTACAACGTGCTGGAGCGGCCGGTGGCCAACGAGTCTGAGCCGCTGGTGGTCAGCTTCCGGCTGACGCTGCAGCAGATCATCGACGTGGTGGGTGGCGCGGCGCCGGCCGCGCGGCCGGCCCGACCGTGGGAACCGTGCACTCGCTCGGCCGCGCGACAGTCGTCCCATTCATAGGCAGACAGACACGCACACGCACCTGCTCGCCGCATGAGTCACACGGGTAAAAGCACGCGCAGTAGGCTGCGGACACGCTGGCCGGTGGGCGCGGGTGGGCCCGCGGGCCTACCCGCGCAGTGGGCCGTGGACGCGCTGGCCGATGGGCCCGCGGGCCGACACGCGGGCTGCCTGACTCATGACGCTGAGAGAAAGCGCTTGTGAAACAGGCTGTGGCTCGTTGTAGGAAGCGGGTGAAGGAAGAAGCCGGTAGATGATTTCGTTCCTTGTGATTCACAAATACGACTCAAGGTGGCCTCGCGATTCCTTGTGGATCGTGTTTTCTACAGACAGCGAGTCCCTGGACTCCATACCATCATCATTTGGGTAAAATGGCCTAGTTTTTTGTTTCGTTTTATGCACATTTTGTCAGCGTTACATCTAGAGCTGCTGGAAGCTCAGTGGTGCTGATTATTGCAGCGTGCTTGGTATTGTCCGGTCCACTGCAAAGCTTGACGGCAGCTGTCGCAGCTTTGCTGTGGTACGTCAGAGGCTGATGACTGTTATATATATATACTGTTGGCGGTACACGGCAGGGGCTGGTTTGAATGCCGAAGTGGTGGCTCGATATTACGCGCGGCGATTTTCAGTAGCTGGATGGACACCAATCTTCAACGGTTACCTCACCAAAACGTAAAAAAACCGCTGTAGTAGCGGCAACGGTACGATAACAGAACGGAGTGTACTTTTTGTGCTGGTTGGATACTATAGGAGTTACGCATTTGGCTGAAATCCTATCGGCTGGCGATGGTTGATGTAGCGTTTGTAGGACACCACAAATGCCGCTTTAGGATGGTGCGTTTTAAATAGCACTAGAAATGCGGCTTGGACGCGTTGCAGTCTGCCGGACACTTCGAGATGCTTTTGTGGCAGTGGCTAATGTTTCGACACGACGGAAACTGACAGGGCTTTCTGCTGCCGTGGCAGAACACCGCAGTCGCTGTTGGATTTTGTATTGTTGGCTGGATTAAAGAGGCGGATGTTTTTTATTATATTGGTCCTACCATACAGGAAATTTTGGACGTTTTAGCGCTGGACAAGCCCTATAGAGCGTTGTGGGGACCGTCGCATTCTTGATAAAACATGTCATAAACAATTAGACGCCATTTGGGCAGCCAGAGGCAAATGCGCCGCCACAGGTTTCCAACGGGGTGGCAACGGTCTTTGTGCTGTGGAACCTGATGTGCCTTCATACGCTGAAATACCGGCCGAAGGCTGCTCTGTGCTATAAACAAGATGAAAAATGAAAATGCTCAAGTTACTCAAAATGCAGAAATTCTTTAAGATTCTTTCGGAAACAGTCCATTTACCGTAGATCCGTCCTAAGTTGTTTTGCAAATGATTATAGGTCAATGGCACATTAAATGAACCTGCCATTCTTCCTCTCCCTGAAACTTCCTGTATTTATACATTCCTTATGTTTTTTTTCGCGCTCCCATTCTCAGTCTCCTTTCCCTCTTTCCCTCCCTTCCTCTCTCCCCCTTCTTAACCTCTTCTCCCCCTCCCTCTGTCTCCCTTTCTATCTCTGTGCTTATCTGTCCCAATCTCTGTCTCATCGACTGTTGCTACTATTGTTGCTTCTAACTATTTACTACTACACTATTTTCTCTTTCCAGTAGTGCAGACAGCTGCTCGTCGACTTGGTTTTGTTGCTCCGTTTTTGCGAGACAGTCAAGCCTGTCATTTTGGAAACAGCCTGCCGTTTCCACACAAATACGATCCTCTGTCGCCACTTTCACGACAAGAGGAGACCTCGTCACGCCCTCTTCTGCCGCGTGCGACTGGAGCGCGCGGCTTTAGCGCCCTTTGGCGACGGCCGGGCTCGGTTTTCCTGCGGCGCCGAACGCCGATGTGACGGACTCGCCCACCCCTATCGACCTGGCCGGACGCGGCCGCCGCCGGCCCGGACGGCCGCGTCTCGGGGGAGCTCCTTCGCACCGGTGCAGTAGGCTGAGCGGCCCAGGCTGCAGCCTCCGCCGGCCGGCCGAGGCGACCGGCAGCCGCGGACGGCCAGGGTACTGCGGCCGTCGTCGAGGGCCAGGACAATGTGGCCGCTGTGGACGGCCAGGACAATGTGGCCGCTGTAGACAGCCGGAGTGCTAGCTGTGGACGGTCGGGTCATGCGGTCGCAGTGGCGGTCGGGGCACTGTGGCCACTGCAGACGGCCAAGACACTGTGGCTGCTGTGGATAAACGGAACACTGTGACCGCTAAGAGCAGGAAAGACAGATTGGACATTCTCACAAAGCAGAGTGTAATGCCTCTCATGAACGCCACTCATGCAGCGCACGACAATATGTCACCTACACGATCCCTAGTGACTGGGTGTCTTACGAAGCAGGAGATTCTATTCGCATGTCGAGGAAAGGTCGGGCTAAGACTGCTCGTGCTGTGTATGATAATGCTGGTGGGTGTTTACAACTACGAGATATCGATAACTTGCTATTTGTGACTAACCAGATTGTACAGCCTTTTCACACATTGGGAAGATATTTCGACTCCGGATGACAAGCGCTTGGCTTCAACAGAACAGACGAAAGGTTATCCCGATGATAAACATTGGGAGAATAAGCCACTCCCGGGAGGAGGTGGATGGTTGCCTGGTAGCTGACATCCCCCATGGCTACGTATCTTGCTCCCTTGCGCTCCATCCTCGACCAGGGGCTGTCCACCACCCCGCGGCAACGGTGCAGTCGAGGGAGAAGAAAGAAATGTTTCGACGTTGACAGCATTACATAGTGTGCAAGACAAGTCTCCGAAATTTAGAGGAAGAGACAAAGAGAGCTTCTCAGTCTAGCTGAGAGCCATGGCTGAATTTTCCACACCGTTGGCATGACTGATATGCAGTCTGGCTTCGGTCTCGCTAACCGTCATTTGACGTCATTAGGGCGGACGGGCTTTCACCGCAGCTGGCACATTGAAAGGTCCGCTGGGGACCCATCTCCTTCTCTCGACTCTAGGTTATCGGACGATCTTCCGCACGGTTCCCATTGATATTGATAAGGCTGAGATTTGATCGCACATGAGCTGTTGAAACACTTGTGGCGTACAGAACAAAACCGTGGAAAGCATTCCCAGAAGCGAAGTTAAAATAGGTTCACCCACATCCGAGGACTGGATCTTCTGCCAGTATCCAGAGAGCTTTCTGAGAGTGGTCTCGTGAAACAAGGAAGATGCAGAGGTGGAAATGATCCCCAGTCGAAACGCCGTCAATTTTAAGAGGATCGGGCCGCTTTGATTGGCTTTAATAACGTCCTATTTCTAATTCAAAAGAGGTCAAGTTATTGCCTACCGACTCACTTGTGGAGTAGATGAAGATGAAGGTCTTACCATAGCGCTATTTGGTTTCTAAACGTTTTGAAAAGACTGTGCAATGTCTCTCCGTGCTAAAATTGCTGTTTCCAGCATTCATACTCATGTCCGGTCTTCTCATAGTCCTTAGGAAAACCATGGCGTTTTTAGGTGGAATTAGTTAGGAATCAGAAGATCATCTCAGTGGAACCATCAGACAACCAGGCCCTGCCATCAAATGTTTAGCTCAGCAATGAGACAGATTTTAGTCTCGGTAACCACAAATATATCAGTCTCAGCCGTAAGGCAGATACCTGTCTCAGCAGCCAGACAAATATCAGTCCCAGGCATCAGTCTCAGTCATCAGAATGACGGCAGTTCTAACCATGAAATATCAGTCCCAACCAACAATTACGAGTTCCAGACATTAATCTTTAGTTCCAACTATCAATTTTTAGTTTCAGCCATCACTTAGTAGTTCCAGTCATCAGACAAATGCCATTTCCATCCGCAGGACAAGTATCATTCTCAGCCATCAGATAATTATCAGTTCCAGCCAACAGGCGACGGACAGTGGTCTCAGACATCAGACATATACAATACCAGAAATTATGCCAGATACCAGATACAATAGCATTTAATATCTATTATTATATATATATATATATAGCAATATCTATTATTATATACAATAACATTTAATATCTATCAACAACATCTAATACCAGATACAACAATATTTAATATCAGTCCCACCATCAGGCAGAGATCACTCCTAGCAATCACAAAGATATCAGCCCCAGCCATAGGGAGGTATGAGCCCCAGAGTTTCAACCCCATTTATATCAGTCTTGGAGCATGACGTTTGCTCGTCGCTTGACGACTGTTGGTGCAAACAGCTGACAGGCTCCATTCCGAAAATGCTCTCCCGTAAAATGGACATGCCTTTGTAAGGCCAGTAAGTGTCCCTACTTTTGAAGTACACGTCGGTCATAAGCAGACTTTGCGAAGGTACTCAGTCATGTCAGTTGCACCAGGATAACGCTTACGGAACTCAGTCTAGCACTAATGTGCGTTCTTACTTGAGCATTATGCTGCAGGTGCTGACTGCTGAGTTTATTGCATTCGCAATGATACTGTTATGTGGCGCTCCAGAACAGTTTCCTCTGTATCATAAAGATAGCTATGTTTATGCGGTTGGCTCTTTTGGAGTTAGTATATATGTGAATGAATAAATCACGCAAAGAAATCAAATAGATGAAATGAACACAATTTATAAAATGAAAGATGCAAGGACATCAGTTTTGCGTGTTTTAACCCGCGCCCGACCGTGAGTCGGCGCCATGCGCGCTCGACTGGAAGGGGTTAACCGCTCCCCTCTAACTCACGAACGGTTGGTCGTACGATAAAAAATAAGCACACCGATGGAAACCTCGTGACGAGTAGAGCTCAAAACTGGTCTCATTTTAAGTTTTGGATAATACGTAAGTCATTTACGCCCTGTATATTTTCTCACAGCCGCCTGCACGAGACCGAGGAACGGTCTGGATCTCAAGGGCTGTGACTAATAAAGTCCAGATAAAGGCACCAGCGGACAGGCAAAAGTCCGCAGATGCCGATACACGCCTATTTTTTTATTTGTTTGATATGTGCACAGAAACGTTGAGTTAAAGACACGGTGATTTTCGCACCCCTGCACGGTGCGAAAATCAGAAAATGTTTCGGGCGTCGCCGACGAAGGCGGAATGAAATTAACGGGAACTAATTTAAGCGCTCTTTTATTTTCACGAACTATGCCATTCCAAGTGTCGTTTCTTGATCCTAGTGGTTCTTGGGATGATTTTTCATGTTTAAATTTTGGAAAATTCGGTGGTCATTAATCTAAACAATTGGCGGAGCCTTATTCGCAAAAGTCTGTTTATTTCCAAAATATGCAATTTTTTGGAACTTTTTGAACTTTTGGTATTAGTCGCAACTATGCGAACCAGTTGCCACTTTTAACCCGATCTGAATTATTCATCGCTGATTTTGATGGCAGTGCATTTTGACTAATAACAGTTATTCGTGACCTGACTTCAGGCCAGTGATTGGAAGTCATTGAAATTTTTCCCAATAACGACACCGGGTGTCTGGATCCCCCTCAAATTGCTTTAAAAAATTCCGCCAGTTTCCGAAAAAACAGCACTTATGTTCAAAACGGGCTTGACCTTAGGTCAATAACCCGGATATTTCCGAAAAAATCGTAGATAGCAAGTTTGTTGCATCTACCAAAATCTCTAACTCTTGAGGGTTTTATTGTGATATCGTGTTTTACGAAAACGTTACAGGGCGCTAAACTTTTTCGGACATAGGTCCACTTGACCCGACCTAGGTCAGACACCTTGGTTGACCTGAGGCCAAAAATTTGGTACAAGACGTAAAATGATCAGGCGAAAGGCATACAAAGTTTCGTGGCGCTGCGTTTGTTCTTTCTCTCGCAATCTCGGGAAAACCTGGGGGGCGGTCAACCCCCCCCCCAGTCGGGGGCGGGTTAATGGAGCTTTGATGTATTCCGGCCTCACATTCCACATTTCTGTTGACACAAGCTCTCCTGGGTGGGAGTGTTACCATGACACTGACAGATCTGTCGTTTTTGTTTTGGAGCAAACTGACCGTCATTTGCACGGTCGACGGCGACGAGCATGGCCGCACACTCGGCAGCGTATGACAGAATGAAAGAGTACGGAACTGCCGTACCGAGACAACAGCCCCAGTGCCACCGCACCTGTCTGCCTGCCCTGCCTTGGCCAGCTGTCGTTCACTAATGCCGTCTGTTCTCGGTGCTGCTGTAGGACGAGAAGAACCAGCTCCTAATTACGAATGTTTGGTTAAATTTGGTAAGTTGTTGGCCTGACCATAAATAGACAAGAACCGCTGACCGAACCGGGTTCCGAGTTCAAACGAATCGGCCTTTTTGCAACTTTGCACTGTCTCAAAGTGCATGGCACAACGCAGCTGCACGTTTTTCGTCACTCAATCATGGTCCAAGGTCGTCTGTTGGACTCAACAACCCGGTCACAGTCAGTATGAGTTCTTATAATGTGGTGTGCACTTTTCAGACTGCATGTGCTTCGTTGACATTTTGCATGGAGGGCATGACGTGTGCTTACGCGTTGCAACATCGATGAGGTCGTCCGACACAATCAAAGGGGAAGAAAGGTGTAGATGAACTGTAAGAAATGGCGGGATGCCTTGTCCCAGGTAAGTCGTCGCTACCTATGCTGTCGTAGTCATGTCTATCCTATGCCATTACTGCGTTCGTAGTCTAGCTCTTTTCTGGGATATACCGGAGCTCAGTAGAAATATTTCATGTTGCTCATGGAACAAGGTGACGCATTTCTTGGTTTTCGTGATGTTGGATTATATAAAACGTGGGCGACCTGGTTAATCCGTTCGGTCTTTATTACAATATTCAACGTGCAGGAGAAGATCTGTTATCTTCTCTTGATTTGACAGCTTGTTAACGTGAACCTCAACATATGTAACAGGTATTGTTGACAGGTGCAAAGATGAAGTTGAAGCGAAGTTTAGAAGCCTCACAGCAAGTACCTGACGTACACTCTACCGTGAAAATACCGATGAATCCCTTAAGTTACCAGCAAATACTTTTGTATTGTAGTGATCTCCCATCGCAGTTTTCCTGTAATTTGCATCCGCGACAAGACGGATCAGTATAAGTCCGATGCGTGGTGCGGCCGTCAAAAAGAAAATCGTTGTCGACTCAGGCACGCAGACTGGACGACGGTTCCCTCATCGGAGCGTACCGGCACGCATTGCGGGCATTACCAAGGCCTCCCAAATTTAAAGTCACTGTGAAGTAAAATTCGAGCCGCTCCAACAGCCCACGACTCCCGAACAAATCACCTGGGGTAACGTTATCACTGACGTCATCCGGCAGACGCCATACGTCACCACGGTCGTCATCCCGCCAAGGTCACGGAACCGCTGATGGCCATGCATGGCAGCAGTAGATAGACGCGCCTCAGTCCAGACAACTGTGGAGCCATCGCCGTGCACATGGTCACGTGGCGACGATAGAGGCTCTGCGCAAGCCGCCGGATTCACACGGGGCAGGGGCCCCGCCTGCGGCTCGACAGGTCACGACTGTTCGAACCAGACGGCGGGAAAACGGCCGGTGTTGATCACGTCTTTGCACCGAATCAACTGGCGGTGTAGACGTGGCCAAATGGGATTTCTGGACTGGTCACGACGTTCACGGAATGCAGTTGCAGCTGGTCTTGGCCGGCCAACTTGTATACCAGGATCGCTTCGACTTTGCCGAATCGCAGTTGGTTACGTGGATGAAGACGAACTGATGCAGATATTCCGACGTTTTCCTCTATGTATTTGTGGAACGAGAATATAAGTATTAAGTGATGCGGTTCTCGGGGAAAGGAGCAGCGATGATTGTTTTAACGATAAAGCGCGGCATGGCTAAGTGTTTCTTATCACGTTTGAAAAACGGCATTAAAAATCGCTGTAGACTCTCGGCAAGGTTTATATTTCTATTGATAAAGTAGGCATTCGATCGATTTTTCTCTCACAGAGCACTGACACGGAACAAAGCAGTCCCTCTTTGATGCAGCCAGAAAGTGATGCATTTGTCTTTCCTTTAGGGCTTCTAAAACATACATGCATGACCTCGAGATGCTCGGAATTCATTGGATTTACCTGCGAATTTGTTAAGTACATTCATCTCATATCTAAACTGCTGCAAACACGACGCATAAAACGAAGCAGTAGCGCATGTAGTTTTACCAGGCTAAGGGTTATCATTCATGATCATGTGGTTCAGGACTACAAAAGGGTTGCACAATTTTAATGGCAAAAAACATGCGATCATATACTGGTCGGACAGTTTGCCAAAAAAGAACTATGTTAACAGCTACGGTGCATTAATTTCCCATGTAAATACTTAGTCTTTTATTCATACAAGACCGAACCCGGTCCTTCAATACAACCGCATGACGTGCTGGACTTGCTGGACGAGAACACAGGTGCTGACTGTTGAGTTATATAGATATATATATATATATATATGTATATTTATTTATTTATTTATTTATTTATTTATTTATTTATTTATTTATTTATTTATTTATTACAATATATAACGGCGACCCCTTTGGTTAAGCTGCCGTTCCGCTTTGTTGAACGATTGTTTCATGCTTGTCACAGCCGAATGAGAAGCAAACGTATAGAGCGAAATTTACGATTGTGAATAAAAATGTATGCGTGATTGTATACTACCACGAAAGAAGTGAAGTCGTCCTACCGGGCTTCGCATCTTCCTTGCGACTGAAGAGACTTGTAAAGCCGATTTTCAACATACCTTAGCTCAGAAGGTAGCGTCCTACAAGATTAATCAAACTTTTATGTGTTTCGGTATTTATAAAGAGTGGTAGTTATACTTAGTGTCATATATGTAGGCTTTTATTTTTATATTAGTATTATATTTATGTAACATTGTGTTAATGATGTTCATATTCGGTATTTATAACTAGTTCCATGGTGGCTGCTCACTGGTGTTCCAGTGTGAAATCATCAACCAAGCTGAAAACATAGGCAGGCAAAAGTGCTGAGGCCAATCTGTTTCGATGATCTCGTATCGAGCTGCTTGAGCGCAATCCCCAAGCGTGTAAATAAGCAACTTCGAAATATGTGTTGTGTTTATTATGATCTTCTGTGTGCATGCGTATGCGTTTGCGTGTTGGTCTGATGTGGATATGGATCATCACATTACGCTCACATCACATGGATATGAGCGTGATATACAAAATACGGTATGCGAAATTAGAGAGGTCAGATCAACTAAAGGAAACTTTGGCGTACCGCTGAATTTGACAGTCGGGGCGTAGGGGTTCTAGGGATCCACAAACATGACTTTACCTGGCGAGGGCTCCCTTTGCTGCTATATTTTCCAAAGCAGGGAGAGTCACGACCTCATAACAGCGAGCGTTCGTTATTTTATACCTGGTCTAATTGTTTAGCTGGGTTTTAACGCAGTTTGTCTGTGTGCCTTGATGAAATGGAGCGGTAGGATCACTGTCATTTATTCGCTGCTGGCGGATGGAAAATAAGCTATTGAAAAAGAGGGAACTCAGAAGTCTTTCTCACTTGCCTGGAGCTCCTGTGTATCAGTAAATCCAGGGCATTATTGATCCTTTCGAATGTAAACTGTGACTTTCCCTGTCATTCCCGACGTTTTCCCGATCGACTTGACTTTTCCAAAACTTGAGCTGGCGCGATCAAAGTCCGTAGCTATGCAATGGTCAAACCGTAAATGAAAAAAAAACGTTCTGCTGTACGTGCAAATTTCCGACGCATCTAAACTCCAAAGGGATTTGAAAGCTGTGTTTGTTGAAGCGCATGTTGGAGACATGAACTGGCATTGTACCTCACTGACCATTGCTTTGGATGCAGGAATGGAACGATGTAAACTTGCGGTGGAATGCCTCCGAGTACGGAGGAGTTCAGGACCTGCGAATCCCGCCAAAGAAGATATGGAAACCAGATGTCCTCATGTACAACAGGTACGTTGCCTCAGTGTGTGTCATAACAGTCCAGTCTGCTTTCCGCTCTCCATCTCCCGCTCCATGAATCCTTCCCTGTCAGGCACATTCTGTACGATTCAATGTGTTTGCTCCCCAGTGCCAAACTAACTTTCCTTGCTAGCTTGGGACAGGTCCTGCCTCCCCCTGTGGTAGCCCCGTATGGTATGACGCAGACTAACAAGTAAAAAAGACTAAAAACCTAAAAGAAAAAAGGCTGAAAGACCCACTTAGTCACCACTGGCAACGCTCATTCCCCCTCAAGAGCACCGAACATTCGCCAGTCTCCTCAAGAAATGCAGTCGTATTCCCGTTGCTTGTACTGCACTGCTGTATACCCGCACGGCCTCCGTGGAACTACTGCGTCGCCTGGCGCGAGCAGTTACAGCATGTCTACACGGCACCGGCCTCATCAAATGCTGGCAACGTGCTTTACCAGACCTGGATAGGACTTGGAAGGCAGAATGGCCATCAGAAGCGCCCTGTTAATGGGGTTGAGCGATGTGGTCACGCCCACACATCCTGCCAGTTCCCCATTTCCGTCCGAGGGAACGTCACTGCTCCGGCTGCTTTTCGTTTGCGACTGAGAACGGCACTTCGCAAGTCCCAGTCACAATACACCCCTGGGTTTCAGGTCCACATTTCGTTTGCACGATTTGGCTAAAAAAGAAAGCTACGCTTCGTGTAAGTAATTCACGCAGCCGGCCCCAGCTGTCCCGGATTGTATGGAGTTTCAGTCGAACGCCAGTAAAGATGGGCTGGTGACATGAGGAAGGAGGACCAGGGTTACAGATCATTTCACGAGAGCCAGCAGTCGTATTAGGTCGATCCCGTCTCTGTTTTCCTCGTGATCTTATCACACTGATAGCCGTCTGCGCTGTTTGCATCCCTTTTCTGAACCTCCGCATTGCGCTGGCCATATTTCAGGCGCAATTTATGACCTACGCGCAGAAGGGCATTTCTTGTAAAGAACATCACGGACTGGCAAGAAGTTCTGAACGCAGTGGCTACCTTATGATGGCGCAATACTTGTACATCGAATGCTTTGTGAAATGTTCGTCGTTTACATCCAGAATAACTCGAGACTGCTTTATTATGGCTGACTGAGACTGCTTCATTTTATCGCGGCCGTCTTAATTACATTGCAGTTCGGAAGCCCAAATTTAAAGCCTCGTCCTTTTCGCCAGCAAAATACCTCCGAAGCCGAGATCAGCCACTTTGATCCTCTTTACCTCTGGCAGAGCCGATAGCTAAGCCTGTATCGGCGTCTCGGCGTCTTTCCTCGTCAGCAGTTACCGGTTGCTAAGTCACGTGACCGGCATCCCCCCGGACGTGACTTACGGATCGTGGGGTTGACCCTGAACTAGTCCCATAATGGGCGGCGCGTCTCTTGCCACTCAGCTAAAGCTGCACCAGCCAGAGGGACATTCGCAAGCGTAATAAGCAGTATGAAAAATCCCATCACGCCGGCTTCTAGCTAAGTCTGGCTTTCTTGCAACTGGTTTTCTGTATCCTTTCCTATTGGACGATATTTTCAAGAGATTCCCACAGTGCGTTTCAATGGATTGTTACGAAGCCTTTCTGGCAGATTAAGAAGGGGGGAAAACATTACTTTTGCCTGTCGTATGTCAGACTTTCCATGACCCATGAAAATGTCGTTAGTAATAAATTTCGGATAGCTGACGAACAGAGGTAGGATGAGGAAATTCATCGTGGGCGATGCTGGCTCTAAAATTTTATTTTCTCTTTTTTATCTATTGCAGCGCGGATGAGAAATTTGACAGCACGTATCCGACCAATGTAGTGTTGAAAAACAACGGAAGTTGTTTGTTTGTCCCTCCTGGCATCTTCAAGTCAACCTGCAAGATCGACATCACCTGGTTCCCTTTCGATGACCAGGAGTGCAAAATGAAGTTCGGCTCCTGGACGTATGACGGATGGCAGGCAAGTTCGCAGAGGGTCGGGCTCGCTAGCTGGCAGTTCGAACTCGCATGTTCGCAGGTCGGATCTGGTCTTGCCGCTACACATTTAACGACTGGGCGACGAGAAATCGAGTTACAGTTCTTTGACCTAATCCCATCAAAATCAAAAGCTAGTTCAAGACTATGAGTTATATATTAAAACCATGCATTTTTTTAATGAAGTTGCTCAGATTATTTGACCCAAAATGCACGTACAAAAATCACGAGGACACGTGACTGCTTTCGAAAACTTCGCTTTGCTGTGGGAAAGGTGTTGATTCCATTGTTGGTCGGAACTAAATTCTTATTGGCTTTTTGGTTTCTTTCACTGGGACGGACCACGTTTTCCAGTTGGACCTGATTCTTCCAGACGAAGAAGGCGACTCAAGCACTTTCATCCCCAATGGCGAGTGGACCCTGCTTGGTAAGACATTCGGTCTCTTTTGCTCTACCGCCCCAGAGCTAAATATACCTGATGCGGCGCATAATGTCCGAGCAGTTAACACATTTAGGGAGTTATACGATGTGGTTTTCTCGTACATCCAAAGGCACCGTCCCGTGCACATATATCAAAAACATCAAACCAGAATGAAAGAAAAACGCCGCCTTTTCCTGGTTCAGAAGGCAAAACTGGCCGTGCAATGCATGTTGCACGTTCATACATAGGCTTCATGTACAAGACAGTCATATTCACCAGCAAAGGCACAGTACGTTAAGACATACCAGGCCCAAATCCAAGGAGCATTAGTTCAAAATGACACACTATTATAGGCCCCTGGCGGGCGGAAATAGGTCTCGTCAACACGACAACTAATGCTAGGGTGAAACTGGGTGGCTCCCGCACGACTACTGCCAGCACATTCACTATCCTTCCGTATAGCTATCTGCGTAGCTATGTATAGCTATGTATAGCTATATAGCTATCCTTCTGATAGCTGTTTCTCCTGAAATTAGTCTGGTCTTTTCCGACTGAGAGAACTTTGTGCGATGTACGTGCTTCCTCAATGCTGGAAAGGTGCCGTCATGGTTCTTGACTTATCTGAGATGCTGAAAGCAGTTCCACAGAAGCTAAAATCCCTCGTAGACAAGTATCACTTCTTTGCCATTTCGAGACGTTTTTCCTTGACTCCAAGCCATGAGGGCCCCCGCTCGCAATGTCAACTCCACGTGCAGATCACATGACCGAATCAAAAGACCAAAAGACACTCTTTCTGCGTTTCGCTGTACAAACATATCGTGTCCGCTCTTACTATATACTTCGCGTCGGTGCCTGCATTTGTCAGTGACCCTTGGTTTTCCATAAATAACTAGATGATAACTTGGCGATAAAAGCATGAAAAGCTACTGCTTAATAACAACTAACGAATGTGATAAAAACGTGGTGTATTTCATTGTACTCTGTCTCTTACTCGTCCTCTGTTTTAGGTGTACCTGGCAAACGCAACGAAAATAAATACGCGTGTTGTCCTCAGCCGTATATTGATATCACATACACGATTCTGATCAGAAGAAGAACCCTGTACTATTTCTCCAACCTAATAGTGCCGTGCGTGCTGATCGCGTCGATGGCGGTGCTCGGTTTTACCCTGCCGCCGGACAGTGGCGAAAAGCTGAGCTTAGGTAAACACCGCCGCGTGCCGCCAGCGCCCACTGAGCTGCCCCGCTTGGAGAGCCGGCAGACCACCCACCTGGCGGTGCTGATCCCGCGCTGCTCGTGAGCTCAGGCAGAGAGCTCAGGGCTCTACGCCCGCCGACAGAGGGAGGGAGAGGATCAGACCGTGCCGGGGCCCGCCGACAGCACAGCCCCAGAGAGGGAGGGAGAGGATCAGACCGTGCCGGGGCCCGCCGACAGCACAGCCCCAGAGAGGGAGGGAGAGGATCAGACCGTGCCGGGGCCCGCCGACAGCACAGCCCCAGAGAGGGAGGGAGAGGATCAGACCGTGCCGGGACAGTGAGCGTGTGCTACGTGTGACGCGACGGCTGACGCTGCGTCAGCGGCGGGAGACGCGCCGCCCGGGGTCTGGTCTGCCGGCCCTCCGACGCGCGATCGACGTGTCTGCCGCGTGGTCACCTGTACGGATCGTTTCAGGTATTCCAGGCAAGCGCAACGAAATAAAGTACGCCTGTTGTCCGCAACCGTACATCGACATCACGTACACTGTCATGATCCGGCGGCGCACCCTCTACTACCTTCACAACCTGGTCCTACCCGGCATCCTGATATCCACCATGGTGCTGCTGGCCTTTACGCTGCCGCCGGACTCCGGGGAGAAGCTCACGCTAGGTAGGACGGTCGGGCCCGCCGCCGGCCGCCGGCCGCGCGCGCTCTCTCTACATCTCTCTCGCTCTCTCGCGTGCTCTAGGACGCTCCGCCTCTGCGGAGTGCTTGTTTGCTCTCATGGTCAGACCGGTCGCCCCGTCCATGGAGGGGCAGCGCCCGCCACCGCCGCCGCTCAGCTTCCGCCGACGGCCTGATCGGGCAGACGCACACGGCGGCGGCCGCAGCCTTGCCAACCTTGAAAACAAAGCAGGCCGTTCGCTCCGTTTTTACGCCGAGGCTCAAGGCGGCACAGCTGCCCTGCTTTGACTGATGTCAAAGATCGCTTGATTCGCTCGTAACACGTTGTTCAACTTTATTTAAGCCGCCAGCTGTTGCCCTCCAAAACCTCGTTTTCCGGAATTCATCATAATTTTGCCGAAAGCATAGCAAACCAGTTTAACTGCGTATTGAAAAGGAATTATTTTGGATGACGTAATCCAAATCTTGATGAGTGCACTACTGCCTTACGAAAAAGTACATTGGCCTGGCATTGGTTGTTCATTTCACAAAAAAGCCACCGAAATTAAAAAAGGACTTTCTTCGATTCGTCGTACAAAATTACGTGTCTTACAAAAGCTTTGATAGCACATTGTTTGGTTCACCAGGATGGTGTAAAGGAATGTAACTAGTTCGCAAACAAAAATCGAGACTTCTGTCGTCTGGAATCGAAACCTGCACAGTCAATGTCACTCCATTTTGCTGTTATTTTAATGGTTCCTGGTTGGAACTCACTGCATCGTGCTATTTCTTCACCCTTAACAAATCGCTGGAACTGGAAACGAAATGGACGGAAAGTTATGGGAAGTCGCCCTTAGTTTCACGACCGAAGTGTCACAAAGTTTTGAGATTTAATGCTGAACAAATAAGATGTCGTTTGCCAGTGATCTGCAACTTAGCCATCTGTCCTTACCCACATGTGTTAAATACCCCTTTTTATGAAGTCTTGATGTGGATGAGTTTGAAATCAAGGTGTTTAGTGGTTACAAACAATCGCGACAAAAATAACTGTTCGGAAGAATTTTGTGAATACAATTTCTCGCCCTCTTCAATGTGAAAGTTACTAGCAGTTAGCTACTTATGCTTACGGTAGTCATGCGTAATACAACAACTGACCAAATGATAGACTTTGAGGACTGTGAATCCTGTGTGTATTCCATCGGTTTGGAAAAGCAAAGAAATTGGTCGGTTCGTTTTCGAAATAATTCGCAGCCCAAGATTACCCCTCGTTTCAAAAACTAAAAATCGGCAATGAACCGTAAAACTTCGGTTATGAGGATTATCATACCATGTGGTGAATGTACTGATGTTTGGCCAGGAAAACAATGGCATGACATGAATCATTCCCATGATTCTTGCGTCAAATAACATGTTTGCCATAAAATATTCCGAAGCCTACAACCCTGAGTTTTACGTATACTTTCCCTGGCGCGGGGCTCACTGCTGGCCGGCACTGACCATGACAGCTAACAAAAGTAACACAGCGCGTTGATTAACGCTAACGTAAAACGTTGGATTGTGTCTCAGCTATACGGGTGAAATGACAGTCTTGTGGCTTTTTACTGCGTGTGCTCTGCATCCGTGGCCGTGATACCTCCACCTCGCCGAGGCGGCCTCTGTGGCTCGCCATTTCTGGCACGACGCTCTACACTCGGTGTGACTCCCCTCTGAAGCCCCTCTCCGCCCTCCGAACCCTCCGACCTGGATCTCTGCAGGTAACGCCGGGACAGCATGACTGGGCTGCCTCTGCCTAACTGAGGCGCCCAGCGTCGCTCTCTTCGTTCTTTTGCCGCCCTATAACGGTATAATGCTCAGAGTATCACTTAACATAATGACGCTGCATCTGATGAGCTATCTGCGTTCATTCCAACTCGACGTGCGTTTCATGTAATGTGATGTGCTCACTTGTTCCAGGCCAGATCCTGGTTGCCGACCCAATCTCGTAACCACGTGCCGGGTGCTTTCCCTTTCTGCCCGTAGCGTTTCCCCGGCATGCCCGCTCCCGCCGCTTCTGCGTGATCCACACTTCGCCTCGCCTGTCGCTTGTGCTGCTGGCACCGCTGAGTTGGCTGCCTTCGGCCGCTTTTGTTTGGTTCGCTTGTCTGTAGCCACCTGCCACAGAGCGGTGCGAGCTGATTCCGGCCTCTCCGCACGGGGAGGCCAGCCCCTCCAGCCAGATAACCGTTTTTTCTCCCGCCAGGCGTCACAGTGCTACTCTCTCTGACAGTATTTCTGAACCAAGTCGCTGCAAATATGCCAGAGACCTCGGAGGCTGTGCCCCTCCTAGGTAACGCTGAGCCCTGCTGGCGCTCACATTCCGACAGACTCGTCGCTCCGATAGACTCTGCTTGATTCGATGTTATAATTTACCGCCGACTAAATCAACCAACGCTTATGGCATAACCCCTTCCGTTAAAGTCAGCAGCCTCACTAAATCCGTGCCTGCCGCGCCGCCGCCTCCGGCTCGCCGGGGCTGCCTGCACGCCGCATTCAGTGTGCCCGTCCCGCGCCCCCGCTTCAGTGCCCGGCCGCGCCGGCCGACCGCCGCCGCGCTGGTCGTTGACCCACCAGTGGCCTCTCTTTCAGAGCTCTGCAGCGACCCGGCGCCGGCGGGCCCGTCTGCCGCCCGCCGCATCCTGCGCCCCACTCGAACGCTCCCACTCACTGTTCTCGTTCCTGTTTTAGGTGTTACTATTTTGCTATCGCTCACTGTCTTTCTAAATATGGTGGCCGAGAGTATGCCCACTACATCCGACGCTGTCCCACTCATAGGTAAACACCCGAAACGGCCTATAGACAGAATCCTTACACCAGAGGGGACACCACACAGTTTTCAAAAATTTTCGGCGAAAGGAGGTATGACGGGCATTGCGTCGCTGCCTTCTAACGCCTGTATACATGTTTGTTTTGTGATTTCAGGAGTCACAATTCTACTTTCCCTGACCGTGTTCCACAATTTAGTCGCTGAGACTCTGCCGCAAGTGTCAGATGCAATGCCTGTATTAGGTAGAGAGTCTGTGGCGTTGCCCGACGCGGATTCAGAGGAGTCGTTGTTTTTCGCAGGAGTAAAATATGCCAGCTCGAGTGTCCTCCATGTGTAGAGCTTTAGTCGTGCTCAGTGTGCAAATACTTCTTTCTACTCATTATAACCAGTGACCTTAAAGATGCTTTTCTCAAGCACTTCGTCGTGTTCCAGCACGGTTATGCATGCCATGTGTGATTTCCATCCATACCCAGCTTCGAATCTGCACTGCTTACACCACAGACGTGCTTTGACTCTGACTTATTGCAGGAATAACCTCCCGTCTGCCTCCTCGCCGCTCAGTTTACGTAAAACGGTCGTAGGTCAGACACCTTTCATTTGCATGTGTCTCTTTGAGTCTCGGCTTACCTGGAATGCCCACACCCCGGTTGCACGACATCTCCAGTGACGGCGAGGAGCAGTCTGGAACCGCGTCAGACAGGAGATAGGCCTACTGTCCGTCCAGACTCCTGCAGGGCCCGGTTTCCGACAGTTCCATCACGCGAGGGCCGAAATAGTTTATATAATATTAGTTAAATAGTTTGCCTGGCCTGAACTCCTTCTGACGAAATGTAACAACGCTGTGGCTGCTGGCCGGGCTATGGTGTGTTTCAGCCTCACCAAAGCTGCGTCAAAAGTTTCGGGACTATGGCACGTCATTAATTGGAAGTCAGAACTTAAATGTCAATGGAACGAAGTACCATGACTTCGGTGCCAAACTGCCTCTCAGGTCTCGTACTGCCTTCATTTGAGGAAGTATTTGGCTGAGCAAAAACTGCGTCGAGGGCTCCCGTAAAAGTGGAATGTGAATCATGAAAATGTGAAATTCGTAGCTCTACAGCGGGGCAAGGAAAATAATTGTTTTATGGTAGCACGAAACACATTTTCGGTCGCATGGATTAGAAAGGACTCGAAAGTCTCATAATACTGAACAGGATCTTCTCCTTGAGCTTTAAGTCAATGTGAATTATCTGGCCTGAGCAAATTTGCAGCAGTCGAGATTTTTTACTGGGACCATCACTGTTTTTTCATGTCATTCTATCGGTTTGCATGCCCTTTTATTGCGCCGTTTTTAATAAGCCCGCCAATTAATTGGAAACTGGGTGCTGGTCACAGACTAGCTCGCGATATCTAATCAGTTCCGTATCTATGCAATCATCTTACCACATCCATACATTTCAAAACTCCAGACATAACACGAACAGGTTCGATTACGAACACTGGAAAGCCGTAAACCGTTGCGCCTGGAAAAACAAAATCCTTACAAATGGTGGCGAAAGAGGGAACGAGCGCACCATGAAAAGAGCCGAGCAGAATTTGTTTTCCCTTCAGCATAAGACCCAACGGTTAGGCAGCCTTGGACCCGACTAAAGCGCCACGCCTCGTCTAGTGATTCAATATCATCACGTCTTCCACGAGTGGGATTTGTTTCCAGATAAATGGTTGCATGCTTTTTTACAAAAATTATATGCATGGTCGAACTATCGACGTTTCCTGTGACATTTTTTTCATTCGGACTTTTTATGTCATTGCGTTTCCATTCCTCTTCCTAATTCATTCGCTGCTCTCACTTTTGGGACAAAATGCTCTTCATAGGAATACCGGAGCCTCAAAATGCTCAATCGCTTAAAGACTCAATCGCAGGTGGAACTGGCATGCCCGAGCGATGGTTTGCGGACAGCGAGGACTCGGTCTCTCGAAGCGCACCAAGGATTTCCCCACGTGACCAGCACGCTAGGTTTACTGCAAATGGTTTTCCTGAGCACCTGATCCCGCTTCCGAATTCAGATCTCCTCTGGTCGCACAATACTGCCAGACAGCGCTTCCCTCTCTTGAAAATGGGACAGCCCCATAAGCCATCCGGCGGAAGCGCCCAGAGGGGTAGGGCCGTCTGGTCAATGCTTACGAGTAGAATGCGGCCCTTTCTTGAGGAGTTCACTGTTGATGTATTCGGGATAGAAACTAGACACTTTCTTTTACAGCCACTATAACATTGTACTCTGGTTCATGGAAGCAGACGATCGCCTTGATATACGAGACAAGGCTACATAATTACACGGCAGCTCCTCGTATAGGTTCCCTAAATGAACGGAAACTCCAGAGCCACCTGCTGCTCTCGGCACCTCCGGAGATTCACGCATGCACGCTCCACCAGTTGTCCAGCACCCGCACGGAATGCGTAACCCAGCATGTGTGTGCGTGCACCCGGCATGTGTGTGATGGCTAGAATTCCATTTCCGGTAGATGTGCAGAGGTCGGAGGTGGAGTTTTGCGCCCAGCTGGACGTGATCACAGGGAAATGAGCTGACTCTAAGTCCATTCGGATCTATAATTTGTGTTACTCCGGCCTGGCGCGAACCTTCACCGGTGACAGCTGTCCCGCTACAGGCAATGTATCTGATATGTCGCTAAAACTAATCCAGCTGGTCATAAGTGCTCCGTCCCCTTGTTCTCCTCTCACACTGTCTTCAAGCTGTCCTCTATATCCTAACGCCCTTCTTCCTTTCTTTCCTCTCCGTCTCTCCCTCTCCCTCCCTCTCTCTCTCTCCCTCTCTCTCTCTCTCTCTCTCTCTCTCTCTCTCTCTCTCTCTCTCTCTCTCTCTCTCTCTCTCTCTCTCTCTCTCTCTCTCTCTCTCTCTCTCTCTCTCTCTCCCACACTGTGTTTTCAATCTAAAGTTGGATATTTTCCGCGTGCGGAAATCCAGTCCTCCGGACGGCCTCCCGTTGTCTGCAGTTGTTGACTGCAGTGCAGTCTCGTCCTTCACTCACCCCGCCGGCCGTGCGGCCGCTCGTCTCGGGGTCGGAAGCACTTGTGACCCGCCTAAACCGGCACCATAACACTGACGCGAACACGCTGGCACTCCTGGGCGGCAGAGAGCCGATTTGACACGGCGGCGACCCCGGCGACCTTGTGCGGGTCACGATGTGGTGTCCCCTCTGCTGCAGCCATTAGCGATCCCGTACTGTTGCTACATACCGTAACTTTCACCAACACCGGAACAAAGCGTTTATCCTTTAACGTGTCTTTGCTGTTTAAATTTGTCTCGCTTAAAAACGGTGTCAACACTGGCATAAAATATGCATGCATTAAACCAGAGAGTTAAACGGGCGGATACGTTTAAGTATCCATCTAAGCTAAGATTGCTTTAAAGATAAAAATAAAATGATGAGCCTTCTGCTGTTGCATGGCCCATGTCATTCAACTGTTTGAAGCATGCATATTTGACCCTGTCGCTCTTCCTTAGGCACCAGTGTTATTTTCACCTGTCTTCTGTCTAAACGATGTGTGCGCTGTCACTTCTGAGTGTCGTACTTATCATCAGCAGAAACGTGTACGAAAATAGAATTCACCTGTTTGATTGAACTTTTCAACTGAAAATTAGTGTTCCAACCACAAGGGACCTTGTTATTAAACCTTGAGGCTCGTGCAATCATCCGATGGTTTCCATATGTCATGTTCTCTCGCATCGATCTCTGTAACGCACGTCGTCGGTGTTTATGCCTATACAGTGACTTCGAGTGGAAAATTTTGCATTGGACAGCCTAGTCGTCTGTCCCACTTTCATGCATTGTGGCTGGCTCGATATGTGCGTATTCTGGGATGTGATGAAAAACGGTACACAGAAATTGCCGCCTTTCTTTTCCCATCCAGACCAAAAATAATTGTCGACAGATATCGCGATTCATTGCCCCGCTTGCTGTGCAAAAAAAAATGTTCATTTTTGTGAAACCTGGTGACAAATGTATGGCATAACACTAAAGTCAAATGTTCATGAATCCCTTTCCATTGATGAAGATGAAGCGTGTGCCCTGCAATGGAAAACGTCCTTTCTTGATAGCTAAATTGAATCATGTCGTCGAAGACTGCGTCTAAGAGTGCTGGTTAAGGCGCTGTGCTCCAACGGAATTTGTTGCGAAAGAAACGTTATTAACTTGACGTCATATGTAAAACAGTGAAACAGTAATAACAAAGTGGTAAAACTGTAATAGTAGGTATAAGGTTATCTTTTACCTATTAACTTCGTGCATAGTACCGGATATAATGGGTTCATCAGTACATAACGATTTTCATGGTTCAGCGAGAATTGCGAGATATCGTGAAGAGAGAACATGAATTTGGAAGATTACTCTCCATGCAGATATGTCGTGACGAAATCTTGAATGTACAGATTGCTTGTCCGCAGCTAACGCCATCTGTGTTGCTAGGGACGTACTTTAACTGCATTATGTTCATGGTGGCCTCGTCGGTGGTGAGCACCGTTCTCATCCTCAACTACCACCACCGCTCCGGAGAGACTCACGAAATGGCGCCCTGGGTAAGTCCGTGCCAAGAACCAGAATACCTGCAGACTTGTGGGAATAGAATGTCGAACTCCACAAATGACTGCGCTTCGGAGTATTGCTCTGCAAAGGAGCCAGGAGTTCGTTAATTTCGCGCGGTAAGGTCCACAAGAAAACATCATGGTTACCGGGTTTGACACCATCTGCCGTGATATTCAAAATATAAGAAAGAAGTGAGTAAGTCGAGAGTCTAGAGAAACGGGAAATCCTTCGAGCTCTCCCAGTCTGAGCTTGTTGCAACCGTTGCCTCCAAACAGTCGTAGTCGTTCACGAACTAAGGCGCCACCGATCGACCAGTGGTTGTGGAGAAGTGTGTAAGTCGACTCGGTCCAGTCTGAAGATGTGCGTCTCCCTCTGATGTTCTACCCTCAGATCAACTCTGCTTAATTTAATTAATTCCAGGCTGCACGCCCATTTATGGCTTGAAACAAAGCCGTATTATAGATTGTGCTGCTTTGCCTCGACAGAAAAACAAAACAGTTCTAACGCGTGCAATATTCTAACACTTCCAAATTTGCCGGTTTCCCGTGTTTCATGCAAAAGCTCCTCCACAGGTTTTCAGCTGAAGATACGCGACGGAAAGGTCCAAATCTTTCTTATATTTTACCCTAACTGATCCCGTTGTTTATTACCCCTTGGATTTTGCACACGTAATTTTATGAATTAGAGCGAAACGAGGCAAAAACAAAGTATGTTCGTCATATTCTTGTTTCTTCACAGCTGTCCCGCAGGGGTAAATCCGATGCCTTTTACTCTATAAAACACCAAATAAGGTCGGTTATAGCTACAGAAAAGCGCAACGTCCTTCACGTCAGAAGAGGCCAGGTTTCATATGAAAAATACATGTTTTAAATTGGAATCATCGTAACGTCATCACTTCTGAAGATGGCCTACATCCGACGCTATGCTTAGAAAAACTGTGCACTCCTCGAAGACCAAGGCAGAGCTCGGTGCTGACTTTGACACACGCTTAGATGGATTATTTTTGAGGCCTTGGTGGTTGTATTACAGTTTTTTGTGGACATCTTTTGATTAGACGAATACGAAAGGGTAGGAGGGCAACGGAGCATGTGCCCACTCTTTTGAACCTGTAACGACAGCCGAGTTGACGATTTTTCCGAGAATTTGCTTTTTCAGCATTGGACGCTGATGCCATTGGCTATATGTACATTATGTCCAATGATTTAGCGCTCCCAGTCAACATATGTTTTGCGTGCTCGTAAAAAATTTTATAAAGTAGTCCGCCTGTAATGAAATAGCCCCTCACTTGGTTATTACCATTCTTTCGTGTCCTGGGGCCTGCTGTCATGCTCGTTACTTTTATTATTTGTTTTCCGTGGACCGCATTAGGCCCGGGTTCCCCTTGTCCGACTGAGTGTCTCTTTTTCCGAAGATCTGCCAAGAAAGGTGTGTCGTTTGGCCACCTTTGATCGAACTGCATCGGGAGGCTCGCGTCAACAGCTGGACAAAATCTGCCCCTCGTTACCGTGATCAGTGGTCACTGGCCCCCTCGTTACCGCTTTAACTCCCGTATCACCGTACAATGAGCTTTAAAGGTTGGAGGGAGCTCCCCACGAATTCAGTATTTCTCCAGCACGAAACGCTATGGAGAAGTCTTCTGTCACACGATGGAATTTCCGGCGTAGCGTCGGAACGGCACTGGCCATACACTGTTTAGGCTTTTGTTGCAAGATACGGAAAAAAACAAATGGTAGTCGCACCGTTTTAGGCCTCCCCAGTGACATAGCTTTTCTTTTGGGCAAATTATTCCGGAGTATTCTCCATAATTTTGTTATTTCTTTTTTCGCGGTCGAAGCTAGTTAAATTTGGTTTAAGCCATGCCGAGTACTACATGCCATTCAAGTAAATGACAAATGTCATTGGAGAAAGAGCTTTTGCTTGCACCACGGAACGGTGCTTTCACTAAGCCCAACTATAAATTATGTCGTGCGTCAAATTGGAAGACCAGGTTATTCCGACGTTTCATCTCGTGATGTGCCGGATATGACATGACATGATATTGCGTTGTGCCTCGTTCTAAGTTTCCCTGCAAATCGCGATGACAGTGACAAATGGTTTCGCGCGGCCTAACGCTCGTCACTGGAATTATTGCTTTGAAGAAACAATCGCGCTGGCTTTCTTTCGCTGATTGACTCCGCTGGCCGTTCAGTGACAACAGCGCGGTCGAACGACAATAGGCCGCGGCCAGTTCGCGCCGACGCCCTCCGTGCCTCTGATCCTCGACTGTGCTTCGCAGGTGAAAAGCGTCTTCCTGCAGTGGATGCCGTGGCTGCTGCGTATGGGGCGGCCCGGCGAGAAGATCACCAGGAAGAACATCATCATGAACAATAAGATGCGCGAGCTGGAGCTCAAGGAGCGCTCCTCCAAGTCGTTGTTGGCCAACGTGCTGGACATGGACGACGATTTCCGCGGTCTGGCGCCGGCGCCGCTCGCGATGACGGCCAACAGCGCCGCCTACACCCGGCTGCCGGCCGGCCAGTCCGTGGACGACCTGGCCGGCCCCGGCTGCCTGGCCGGCTACTCGCGCGAGCTGCAGCTCATCCTGCGTGAGCTGCGCACCGTCACCGACCGCATGCGCCAGGACGACGACGAGGCCGTCATCACCAGCGACTGGAAGTTCGCCGCCATGGTGGTGGACCGCCTGTGCTTGATCGTGTTCACGCTCTTCACCGTGGTGGCGACGGTGGCCGTGCTGCTGTCGGCGCCGCACATCATCGTTCCGTGACGCGCGCTCCAGTGCCCTGTCGACAGTGGTGCCTGCTCAAGGGCCGGCCGGGCGCGCCGGCAGCCGGGCGGCCGGCCACCGCTCCGGCCGCATCGACGGCAATATTTCACCCCGTGTTGTTACCCTGTAGCAGCAGAGCTGGCAGTCTTCAGCCCCCCCCCCCCCCCCCCTCTCGACCGGACGTGTCCAGTCAGTATTTCTAGCATTACGGGTAGTTGGCGGGAGTGTCGTTCCTCTGTAATCCAAACGATAAAGTCGCGGATCTCACACACGGGGTAACGGGCGCGTGAGGCGGCTCGCTGCAATCTTGTCAAAATAGACCTACTGCCTTTAAAGACCTTCGCGGCGTTTATCCTACAATGTTATTGTGATTCTTCAACGATTAATAGGACTGAATTGGTGCGCGTTGCAGTTGCATTTCCCATTCCTGAAGTCTACGCTGCATGTGATGTTCTGTTCCCCGCGTTATCGATTCAGATAACGGCATTGGGTGGCGCATTTTTTAGGTGTGAGCAGACACATCTGCGGGGCACCTGATCAAAGCCAGTGGAGCTCTGTTTTGATATTGATCGTGGAGCCTGTCATTGACAACTTTGTCAATTAATTGTACCGAGCCTTGTCACTTTTAAGGATAGGAGGTAGGGCTGGGCTCGGCTAAGTGAGTTCATTTGCTCATTTTTCGAGTATATAAGCATTCTTCTTAAGACTTGATGTTCATTGGCTTATGAAGAATGAGTTGTTCTTATAAATGTTGCGTAATAAAAAGAAATGCGTCCGCCATGTTTCGCGCCGGTCTCAGGGCTCCGGAGCGATAGGTCAAGCATCGCCATGGGAGTCCACGCCTGGTCGTCGGAGCGCTCTGGCCGTCGTAAGTGACGTGACGGTCGCCAGTCCCGTAATAGACGCGGGGCGTGTCCGGACTGCTCCCCAGGGAAGCGGGGCTCCTCGGAACCCTGATGTCAGAGGTATCCCGCAGTCAGAGGGATCAATATGGAGGACAGGTCAACTTTTACCAGTCTGCAGATGCACTCCCCTTGGAAAAGAGACAGGCTGGAACTCTAAGAAAACTGGCATCAAGGGGCTAACTTTGCAAGTGACAATTTTTAATCGTATCAGATCTCCCACTGGGAGCACTGTTATCCTATGCAGGTCTTCATCATCCTGTGTCATCCTGTCCTATGACGGCCTAAAAAGCGACGGTTCATGCTGGATATCAGATAAACCGGATATCATTTAGACCATTCCATTTCCAGGCCAAGTCGTCGCTACGTATTACTGTAGCATCATCGTCTCAAATCGGATCTTGTTTCCAGTCAGTTCAGCTGAGCGCGACGACCGACTGACGCCTGACGAGACACGCGACTTGACACAAGACTATTCTACTTCCGACTTTGACGCTCACTCCGCTACGGTCGAGCGTGACGGATACGTCGAAAAAGAAACCAGAAAACAAACAAACAGACAAATTCAGCTGACCGCGCCGCAGCGAGCGGGCGCGAGCGCTGGCTCTCCTCCCCGCCACCTTCTGCGTCGCCCTGTGTTGCGAGTGAGAGGATTCCGAGTGACTGCAGAGCGACTGAGGCACATGATCGGCTCGAGTGTCATCAAAGTCAGCCTCCGGTCATCGCCGTCATCACCACAGACTGCGGCCAGCATCAACTCTGGGACGGTGAGTGCTGGCGCCATGCATCGCGACGTCACGCGTCTGCTCACGCTGCTCATCATCGGCCGGGTGCTGGTGCTTGTCTGTAATGCGGCCACCTGCACAGTCGACCCTGTGCATCGTTATCATCGTCATCAACATCCCTATTCCGCCTTCTACGTCAACGAAACGTCAGGCGTCCCGCCGGTTCGCGGCGGCCGTCCCGCGGCCCCCGGCCGGCCGCGCAGGCGCCCGCTGCCGATGACGTCGTCTCGCCTCGGGCGGCCGAGGCGGGTCACTCGCGTGACGTCATCCCGTCCGGGCCGGGTCAGGACGGCGAGTCGCGGTGGCCGGCCAGGAGCGCGGTCGGCTCCTAGCGGAGACCGTGTTGGGTCGCAGCAGCCGCGCAGCGGCGACCGGCGGCGGCAGCGCCCCGGCGCGCGCGGACGGAGGTCGAGCGGTGGCAGCACCACAGCCAACGGTCTCGTCATCGGCACCATCAACATACAGTCACAACATACATCCCGGCTATACCCTTCTCCGAGTCGACCGCCCGGACAACCACGGCTATGGAGGAGTGGCTCTTGCCACCAAGGACACCATCACGACGTCACCGCTACAGTTCAACGTCACCCGCAGCCCGGACAGCAAGACGGAGACCCTGTGGGTCGTCATCAAGTCGGACCGCGGACGTCAACTGGTGACTGGCAGCCTGCACCGCCCGCCGCGACACACCGTCACGACCCTTCAAGCGGACTCTGACGACCTGGAGCGCCAGTTGCAGCAGGCCCTGGTCAGCCCCCGCACCGCCACCGTGGTAACGTGCGGTGACTTGAACTGCGATCTCCTGAAACTCCGACGTGCCCCGGGATGTCAGCGCTTCGAGGAGTTTTTTTTTAACGATTACTCGTTGTTTCAGTCTGTCATGACGTCGACTTATATCGCCGGTTTCTTATTAGCTTTGTGCAAAACCGTGACGTCATTCTAACCCTCGCCCGTATAGAGGGGGCTGATGTAACCCCTCGCTGAGGTTTTCCAAGGATAACTTCCGAACTGTTATATATATGAAGCCATGCGTATCTTCTGGGGCATTCATTTCACATCCAATGGTCTTTTTTTCTTCTACGTCACCATGGCAACATGCCATGACGTCATAACGAGGACTATGTCAGCCGTTTTCGCGCGGCGACGCGGCCGGTTTACAACGGTTTCAGTTTTGTCTTACTGTAAGACGGTTGGAGTATACAACACAAATACAATACAACATAAATCCATCGACTCCAAATTTTATGTTCTTTAAGACTGTTCATAGAATGAATCCTTACTACTGGGACTAATGAGTGTGTAAACTGAGGTCATGAGCTACGACGGAAAACACATTAATTTTTGTCTTTAAGAATGCGATAGGAAATAGATATCGCAAAACTACCTATATATTCGGATTGCTTGAGGTGTAAGGAATCGAATGATATACATCTGGTGCAATTTATCTTTTATTTCTTCAAACGAGGGCGCAAGGGCATCGTTTTCTGTAAATGATTGGGGGCCGAACCGAGGGCCTGCCAATCTAACCTCTCCCCAAATGTGGATTTCACAACGGATTTGGCCCATTTTAGTTTGACCAACGGTAATTTATGAGCTTTTTTGTTACTATTTATCGAGTAAAAAGTAGCATTTATCCCCAGGTATATATACATATATATGTATATATATATATATATATATATATATATATGAGATAGAAATATAGGCAGGTGCATCGCTTTAGAATTTTTTCTTTATTCTCCACCAATTTCTTATCTATTGCAGCCGTTTTTTCGTCATTAAAAATCATTTACCTTCAAAACCGGCAAAAAAATATTGGGTGGGCCCAAACCAACATTGGGTGCGCCCAAATCAACACTGGGTGGGTCAGGGCCCCCTCAAAAGAATACAGATCGATACCTCTGCGAGGGCGTAATGCAGCGAACGCCTGACTTGCTGCGACGGCCGGAGCGAGTCGGCCGTGGAATGGCATGGCCATGGCATTAGATTTTTTGTGGGATATCAACTCGAAAAACGCTTTCAAGGCATCTAAGTTAAGGTTTTGAACTAATCCGAGGTCAGTTTAGGTCATTGGTTTTAGGTAATCTTGGATGAACTAAGATGACCTTGGATGACCTAATATGACCTTTATATGTTATTCGGCAATAGTGCTTGTTAATTGAAATGCTGCGTTTTGCTTCAACATCTATTGTTATCTACAAAAATGCGTCTGCAGTTCCGGGAATGCATTTAAGCCGGCGACCCCACATGACAAGGATTGACCTAACATGACCTGGATCAGATCCATGGGTAAAGTACAACCATGTGGTGTACAGACAGACCCATGATTGATTGACAAATACTACGATATCCGTTTCGTGTCATCGTCGATTATTCTTTGCAGTTCATTTGCGCTTAAACTCGCAAAAGTACCACTTTGTGCCAATTTTTGGCCTTTGACTCGACCTGAAAGGTCATCCGTTAACCTCAGACCTTAGAAACAGATAACAGTCGCGAGATCTCGCCACGCGCAACACGCTGGTTTTTTCTCGACGCTCTAGAACGTACGGTGTGGAAATGGTCGGGGGTCGTACCAGCTCCCCCGAGGGTTACATGGTCGCACTGCCTGCTGTCATTTTAGTCCTCGTGATTTCGTACCGTCCGTTTCAGTGTGTCTCGCAACCGCCGCAAACTGTGTGTTATTCGCTCAAGCTCTCTCGACAAAGGTACCGATGTGGGGACACTTATTTATGACCTCCAGAACATTGACTGGGGTTGTGTTTTTTTTTTTTGCTCTCGAAGTGTCGCCGAGAAATGGCGCTTTTCTGCTGCTGTTTTTACCTATTCTTGTCTTACACGCGCCTCTGCGGAACGTCACCATCCGCAGTCCTACGGCACCCGCGGTGTCCGCTGAGACCAGAGCACACGGCCCGGCGCCGCGCAGCGCTGCGTGAGACTGGGAGGGGTCGGAGGAGTATCGGGAGCGCAACAGACTAGTCCGGTCCGCCATCCGCCGCGACACTCGATCAGACATTCAGCAGCGCATTCACCGACAGGGTGCCCACATGGTCTGGTGTACTTTAGGATCGGTGCTAGGCAGGCACGTAGCCAGGATTTTAATCAGGAGGGAGCAAGTGCCAAATTTTGTCATACGCCACTGGCATATGACGGAATTTATAGGAAAAGCGGCAATGTTATGCCATTTGCCTCATGTTTAACGCACGGGACAACAGATAATGTTTGCTCTTGCAACATATATACGATGACTATCAGGCATTCCCGCGAAATCGCTATATATCCAGTGTAGACCGCTTGGCTCTGGGGGGGCACGGCTCCCTTGGCCCCCATGGCCCTCCCCCTTGGCTGCGTCCCCGGTGATAGGCAGCAAGAGGTGGCTCAAAAGACCCAGCCGTGGCTATTCAGTGATGAACTAAACGCTCACTTCATGTCCGTCGGGCCGAGAGCTGCTGCCGAGATTGCTGCTCAGGTAGCAGTCCAGCAATCTCCTTCTCTGAGCTGCCGCTTGCCGCTTGATGGCGCCTGCGCATTTGTTTCATCACCTGTTGACCTCGCCTCACTGCGTCACACCATCATCATCGTGCGCAGGTCGGCGGCGTGCGGAACAGACGGCATGCGTATCCGCCTGATGAAGGCCAGTCTCCTCGCTATTGGTGACGTCATCCTCCACATCATCATCTCCCCCAGCCCTCTCCGAATTCCCTTCCTCCCTCCCGAATCCTGGAAGCACTCCATTACCCATCACATCCACAAATCCGATGACCCTGCAGATGCATCCAGCTTCCGGCCAATTTCCATTTCAGCTGTCATCTCCAAAGTGGTAGACCTGGTGGTGTAGAAGTAGCTCCACCACTACGTCTTCCACAACCATCTCCTTCCCTCTCCCAGCATGGTTTCCGAACCCCCCCCCCCTCCCCACTCCACGGAAAATGCGCTGGTATTCGCCACTCACCGCATCCTCACCGCCACCGATAGCGGGGAGATACCTGTATTGTGGCTGATCGATCTGAGCAATCGCTTTGACGTCATCGATCACGACCTCTTGCTGAAAAAAAAAACCCAACTGCTCGCAGTCGACACCACCTGGTTCGCCTCTTACCTTCGAGGACACACGCAGAGCGTCACACTACCAGGCGCGGGGACTTCAAAACCGCTGGCCAACACCATGGGCGTGTTCCAGTGTCGGCCTTGGGGCCTTCGTTGTTAAGTATCTTCGCGAACGACATGACGTCGCTTTCCCCGTAAGGCGATGTCGTGCAGTATGTGGATGATACTCAGGTGCTTATCACTGGAAAAGAACGATCTCCCAGGCTCATCTCCGGTATGGAAAATGCTCTCGGCTCTCTGGATGTACGTTCCGCTCGAACGCCCTTAACCCGGCAACGCCCGGCGTGTTTTTACACCTGCGACGGCCTGGGGTGTTAAAAAGGGCATCCCCTGTTATCTCAGGATCTAGCCGTCGGATCTGACCCGGCCTACCACCAGTCGACAGTCCTGAGTCTTGCGACTCGGAAAATACTATGTAAGCCGTGATGACTTGACTGATGACGTCACGCGTCACGCAAAACGCACAATACGACATCGGAAAAAAATGGAACCGCTTCGTACATCATATCATCGGCAATACTAGTCCTAGAGTCCTCAGTTGGATATCAAACGAAAGGTTACGATCTTCTAGATCAGAAGCATGCCAAAATGTAATCAAAATGCCGGGTCTGGGTCAACCTAATCAGGTAAAATAACGATCTTACTTTACATGCCAGAGATCGATACTAACGCGCTACTGTTTTGATCCACGTAACAGAGAGGACGGAAATAAAACCTTCTGGCGATCAGTTATGCATTGTCTGCTTTCCATCCAGTCAAGGTTGTTACAGGTCAGGTCAAATGAGGTGGCATTACTCTTCTTGACAAATAGCAATAATTGCTCGTTGGGATTCTTAGCAGAGTAAGTACAGAACTGAAATGGCATCAGGTGATAATTAAATCTCTTCTGTTTGATCCTTATCGGATCAAGGTCAAGCCGGGTCAGGACAGATACTTTTTAGTTCTCTGACTAGGAACAACAGTTGTTTGTTGTTCAAAAACAACAACAGATTTTTGCCGCTACTGGGTGATCTTCCACAGACATTGTTGTATTTCATTGGCTGTGGCATCAACTTATGACGTGGCCTGACATGACCTCACGCTGCAGCTGGTGAACCTTGCTAAGAGGCGCGTATAGATTTGCTTGTCTGGCTTGAACGATGGGAAAGGTCAGCGGCAACCACTTCCATCACCCACAATGCAAATCTGTCCCACTGTCATCATGCGTGTGACCTAACATGACCCCTAATGTTGACGTGTCACGGTTGTATGTCCTTTCGGGGACGGTGTCCTATGTGAATCCAAATAATTCGTGCATTATATTCGTGGATATTATAAAAAACGAAGCATGTTCGCGCCACCGTACAAAGAGGCGAAAGCAAACAAGCAAGGGTTCAGTTATGACATATGTCCATGACCTGACCTAGCATGGAAATGGTTCTGATGTCCGAATATAAAGAACTGATTGGTTAACGGGTACTGAAGGTTTGGTTGTGCTGACTCTACCGGTTCAGAAGTTATTCACGAAAAACCGAGGGGATCCCCATCCCCTCGACTGTCAGGTTAAGGTTATGGACATCCCCAGGCGTTGTCAGGTTAAGGTTAAAGCGACAAAAACCCAACTCATCGTTTTCGGAAACCGCCAAAACCTGCGCAGTCTGCCAAATTTCCAAGCTGCCTTCCGTGACACAGTCCCCGTACCTTGCAGCGCGGTAAAAAAGCTGGGCATCACTTTCTACCAAACCCTGTCGTGGGATGCTCACGTATCCCACGTCAGCCGCTGCTGCACAGATAACGCGCCCGGCCTCTCTCGCGCCAGCCACCTCATGGCAGACGGCATCGTCACCACAGTGGTCACGGCCCCTGTCCTCTCGCACGTCAGATGCTGCAGTTCGGTTTATGGTAATGGCACTGAAAAGAGCATGGACAAAATTCAGAAAGTCTTCAACTCTGGCGCTCGGGTCATCTTCGCACGTCGTAAATTCGACCACGTATCCGACCTGCGAGAGAGACTGGCCTGGCTGACCGCACAACCAGCTGACACCAGCACACTGAGCCTGGCGCAAAGGTTATGGCCCACGGTCGGACTCGTTCGCGACCATTTTCCGGGCGATAACTTCCAACGCGCGCGGAGCAAGGGACAGGACCATCTGTTCTACGTGCCCCGCTCGAGGACCGGGGGCGGGAAGCGGCGCTTCTCTGCCAGAGCGCCTGGCTTTTACAACCAACTCCCGCACAAACTCACGGGACTGAGACCGCGGGCATTTCGCGCGCGCCGCAGTGTGGCATTTGCCAGATCGGCCCCGGAATAGGTCGCCGCTGGAAGTGCGCGCGTGCGGGTGTGTCGGCCCGTCTGCTGTCGTCTGTATGCGCATGAGTGTTATGTGTATGTGTGGGTGGCTGCGCGTTTCACTCCTTTACCTGTGGCTCGGAGTAAAGGAATGACTTAACAGCGACTGAAACCGTGGATAACCCTCCGACGTCTGTGCATACTTACATACATACAGACAAGGCCTTGCTGTCGAGCCTGGGTTTCTATGCTTATATCTGGACCTCCATTGCAAGCTCGATCAAAATGTTTTGAGATCACTGGGACCGCGAAGGTCCTTTCAGCATAACAAGGGTTTCCTATCTGACTCACCCTTGTGCCGATGATCTCAGAAGTTATGTTGATGGAGCTTGGACCTCTCACTGTCTCTGGGCCATTTCAAAGTTAAATGGGCGGTTGTTTCAGTATGATCTTCCAGCTTCAAATCCCCATGTGGCGCTGTGGCCAATTTTCCTGTAGTGATAGTTATGGGATTGGCATGGGGAAGCTTTTCGAGTTTTGCGGAAGATTACCGTCGCGTTTGGATTTCTCGGATTTCCTGCTATCCACGCACCTTCCTTTCCCGGCAAAACGCCCTTCCTTGAGGCCCTGGCAGCAAACTTCTCCGATGAGCTCTCTTTGTTTTGTCTTGCGTCACACGGATTTTCGTGGCTTTTTGGCGATCGCCGCGGGGCACAAATAACATACGCCCGGCTGCACTGGAACTCAGATATCGCATTAGCGCAATAACGAGCGGAAAAGTTGCTGTTTACGCCCGTCAGACATGAATAAAGCTGCTGGAGTTTCGACCAATTCAGTGATGCGGCCGCCATCAGAAGAACATCAAAGTTCCCCTGCAAGCTGTCAGAAAAGCGTACAGGCCATGACGGTGGAAAAAATACGCGTACTGGACGAGTTGAATAAAACGAGTATGAAAGGGATTCACCCAGCGCAATGTATTGAACGTCAATAAGAACAAACGAGGCTGCTGCCATTGAGGATCACGAGCGGCCATCTCCCGGCACACGGCGCCTCAGCGCGTGGGCTCACCCGCTCACAGCTCCAGGTTGGCCACGTCCCGACAAGGCGCGAGTCAAAAGCGTTCGGCGGGCGTCGTATTGCGAGCTCGCGTCGAGCTGTGACGCCTCCGGTACCTGCTGATTAGGCTAAATAGGCAGATCACACTGCGCTGATGAGCCCGCGCGCGGATAAAGTAAACTGACAGACCGTTCCACTAGACCGCGATCCCGTGTGCCCTGAATGGCCTTCCTACATGGCAGTTCGCTGCTTAACTGCATAACAAGAGGCAATCACCGCTGTCGATGCCATTCTCTAGGAGCGGGCAGGCACAGACAGAATTGAGCATTTTGTCCCTAAAACGAACACCTATCGACGACCCGTCTGCGAGGTGCAGAGGCTCGCGGCAGCGAGGTCTGGCGGAGGCCCGGGCCGCCTTCTCCCGCGGGCGCAGCAGCGCAGGGTCGCAGCTCCGCGCGCCGGCTCGTCGTCTGCGCCACTGGCTGCGGCGACTCACGGAGCCGGCCGCGCCGGCCACGGCGTCTCCGCGGCCGGCTGGTCCGTCGCTGCGTCCGGACCGGCCGCCGGCGCCGCTGGCTCGCGCGGGCCGGCGGACCGCGGGGTCGCCGGCGGGGCAGCCGCCCGTCCTCGGCAGGCAGAGCCGCCGCCGCGCCGCCGCCCCTCTACCGGCCCTGGTACGTGTTGATGATGGTGTCCTGGTCGACGTACTCGAAAATGTACGGTGCGTCCATCAGGATGCCGATGGTGCCGGCCGTCGTCACCACGAAGAACAGGTACAGCTGCAGCCGGTCGATCACCATGGCCACGTACTTCCAGTCCTCGCGGATCTGAAACGGGAGCAGACGTTCAGATAGCCTGGGGTCCGGGATTTCGCAGACGAGAGAGTTCGTTCGCTGCCCTTCAGCTTGCACACTACGGGCCTCGGTACGGTCGGCGACGGCGACGTCATGCCCTTCGGCGGCTTCAGATTCTTGCCGCTCAGCACGAGCGTCTTTGTCGATTTTTGTCTCCGCGTCTTCCATGGCGTCCGTCACTTCTTCGATGTCTGGCCCAGGCTCCTCCACAACGGGCTCCGCGTCGTCGAGCACAGGTTCTTCACGAGTTGCGGACGTGATGCCCTCATCAGCACAATGGTGCCGATGAGGCACTCCCTTGAGCACCATCCACATGTGCCGTGAGCAGTTACCAACACGTTCGTTCCTCGCTGTAATGAGCGATGGATGACTCATGAATCGCGTGGTAAACAGTCATGAGTACGTGCAGTCAGCGGTGTGCATTCGGGAAAGTGAGCGGCTAACAGTAACTGAACTATGTACTGTGAATACCCAGGAGTATGTACACAGGGTGAGGCTTATAGTCAGAAGCATGCAACTGCACTGGGCAGTTCACGATCACGACTACCTACACAGCACAGCAGCCAGAATGTGCCGTGCTTGCGCGAGTGTTGTTCGTACGCACGTCCTTACGCAGGTTCGCGCCGCGCGTTGATCGGCTAGTGAAATGCACACATCCCAGTGAACGGTCAGTGGTACGATTACTGAGCAGAGTGAACTAACCGCACTTTGGCTCTGAACTCCGGTCAGAACCGACTCTGGTCAGCCCGACCAGTCCGGACTCCGGTCTGAACTCCGGAGCCCGTCCCCAGCTCCGGGACGGGCGACGGCCCGTTCACCGGACGAGCCGGACCCACGTCACCGGGAGATGACCGACTAACGTGATGACCTGGACCCGCGCCACCGGAAGATGATCCGTTCACGTGACGAGCTGGACCCGGCTCGTCGCAGACTGACTCTCACCTGATGAGCTGAACGCTGTGACACTAATCAACCAGTCAGCACAGCCTGCTCGCTTACTGGTACTAGTGTCGACGCGACATCCGCACCGAAGGCTGTCCATTCAGCAGTATACGGTTCTGCTCGCTCGTTGGACCAGGCGCTCTGGACAGATCGGACTCACCTGGGACGTGTCATTCTCGTGTGACCCAACGGGACGGCACTGACGATGCCTGGACAGAACCCGTTCCCGAGCCGGTGGACTCAACAGGGCCGCAGTTCTTCGGACAGATCTCACTGGCCTGGACCGCCCTCGCGCCCCCCTCTCGGCCGGCGGGGGGGGGGGCGGACCGAGCGACAGCACGCCCCGTCCGGCCGGCGCTCACCTGGATGTACTCGTTCTCGTTGCGCAGGTGCTCCGCGATGAACTCGACGGCCTCGGTGGCTTTGTACGCCTCGGCGGTGAGCAGGAGCGAGTCGGAGCCGTCGCTGTCGCGGCGCGCGTCCGTCGCCGGCGGCGCGCTGCTGCGGCCCGACGCGCAGTTCGGGTGGTGCAGGTCGGACAGCTCCATCGAGTCCATCTTCACCGGCGCGTACTCGGGCGCCAGGGAGGCGGCGGCGAACGAGGGCGCCGCCGCGCCGCGGCCGACCGCGCTCGGCCCCTCCATCATCCACCGCAACCGAGTCTTTTTCGGCCGCTTCATGAACAAGAAAATGGGCATGTACTTGAGGAAGACGACGCGCACCCAGTTCGGCATGTGGTGCGTGCGCGGCCCCCGAAAGTTCCAGTTAATGATAACCACGGTGACTAAGATACTGACGGTGTTCATCACGAACGTGAACAGCAGGTATTTGGCGATCAGCGGCAGCACCAGCGACGTGGGCGGCAGGATCTTGGAGACAAGCAGCAGGAACACGACCAGGGAGAGCAGGATGCTGATGCCGAGCGTGACCTTCTCCCCGGCCTCGGCCGGCAGGTAGAACACGAGCACGCACAGGAACGAGATCAGCACCGTTGGCAAGATCAAGTTCACCGTGTAGAACAGCGTCTTGCGCCGGATCGTGATCCAGAACGTGATGTCGGTCTCCTTCGGCGAAGTCTGGTTCTTGTAGTTCAGATAGGCGGGCACTCCCACGATGTCCCAGGTGCCCGACTTCCAGTAGTCGGAGAGGTCGACAAAGTCCTTGTGCCCGTAGAGCTCCAGGGATACTTGATCGCCGTTGAACGTCCATGACCCGAATTTCATAACGCAGGTTTGCTGGTCGAACGGGAAGTACGTGACGTCGATTGTGCAGGAACTCTGAAATCGGCACAGGATGTTAACATACGACTAAATCCAGCCGGATTTACACGAAGAGGCAAGCTTATGCCTCACAGATTACCTAATAAAAACCAGAAAATCGTGCAATTTAATGTTGGCGTAAGGTAATTCAGAATCAAAGAAGCTGAAAACGGGCTTTGCACGCTTTTAGCGAGTGATTTCAGACGTGTCGGGTCGCTCGCAAAAGTTCAGATCGAGCTGTTTGTCGGCCAGTCAGTCAGTCAGTCGGCTAGTCGGCCAGTCAGTCAGTCAGTCAGTCAATCAGTGTGTCCAAGCTTCGGAGCCTCCAGCGCCCCAACGCGCCAACCGATCGCTAGCAAGCGAGCGGCAACACCGGGTGCACCGACTCGGTAGACAAATTGTGTTGAAGGTTTCGTAGCGATTGGTGGCGTGCGGCACGTGCCACGTGGTACGGTCGGGCCTCTGCAGAATGCAATTAGTCCACAGGTACAAGTCAAACGGCGGGTACCGTTGACTCAGAACTTGGTGACAACATAGGCCCTACTTCTGGGTACTCGCTTTTGTGGTCGGCATCCACGTCCAATCCACGTGGCGATCCACAGACAAGTGTTTCGATTGAGACTTGGGAACCTCTTTAGTGCCAGAAGCCGTAACCTAGGCGGTTGAAATATGGTGGGTAGATAAACCAGCACTAGGACTACCCAACAATACCCCACATGGTCCAACGGGTCACGTGCAGCGCACGTACGTCTTTCTTACACCCCTATGTTTTGTATGGGCTAATTGCAGGGACGCGAACGACGCAATCTGGTGCGATGATAGCTTGGAAAGGCGGACGGGCAGCTGGGCGATAAATATCGATGGATTGAGGTGGAAACCGGATGCGATTTGCACGCGAAGCGCGAGCTACCTAAGAATAACACCCTTCTTCATTGCCTCAAAAGTACTGCCATTGGGATGCTGAAAATTTGCGGGCAGGAGCATGTGATATCTGGCAGTCGATATTCACGGCTGTTTTGCACGTCAAAAGCTTCAGCCAGGTGTGTGCGGGACGCACGTGCTGAGGTGTGCCTGTTTGCCATTCAGGCCTTTGGTTTGGGAACTGTTGATGCTGTTGGCGTCAAATTTTGTGGTGGGCTGTAAAGTCACTAATTCCTTCCAATACAAACAAGATTTAGGGCATCAGTGGCCAGATGGCATCGATATGAACGCTCAACCTGTAAGACATAGAATCCTCCGTTTGCGGCAAGTTCGTGATACCTACCTGACAAAGACACTATGTGGGTGCATAAGTCCGCTTGCGATACAAAGCTGCGATTTAGACCACAAGCCAGTCGTGCAACGCACTGGTTTGCCTCTAACAATAATAAGCATGGGCCTCGCGCAAGTTAAATTCCACGACCCGTAAGGCTCTTTCGCACCAACTTCTTGAATCACAATCCCGACGCAAGACGAATCACTCACAAAGCAATTGTCTGGCATGTGCGCGGGCGGCAGCAAAACCTGGGAGCAAGGCTGGGGCTCACACATGTCATCAAACAGCAGTGAATCTCAGAAACCGCCCTCGCGACGCTGGGGGCGCACGATCGCGTGGTAGTCAGCATGACCCTCCTCTGTCGGCCAGCTGCCAGTTGACCCGCGGGTAAGCGTTGAAGCGACTGCGACCTGATCTGTCGAGGCGGGAGACCAGCTCTCTGCTGGCCGTTCTACATAGTTAACTCAGCGGATAGAGGTTCGGGTTCATAATTGAAAGGATGTGGGTCCGAGTTTCGACGAGGCCGCTCTCGATCGAGGACACGTGTGGTGTGGATCCGAACCGGACGTCTGAACCCAAGTGGCTGTGCGCCCTAACCTTAACCAAACAACCAACGAACCAGCCCTCCACCGACGGAGTTTTTGGTCACGGTAGTTGTCTGAGGAACAGCACACGAGAGTACGAGCTATGGATTCGGGGTATGACATAATCAAAGAGCATTAAATTGGTCGATATAATCATTTTGCACGTCATATTTTTTGCTTTTTGAACATAGGATGTCACTGTTAAAGCACGGCAAGAGAAACGTCGTTTGGGAAATGACGTTGGATATTCAGATAAGGTATAATGGAATGTAAAAGATTATTGAGCACAGGCCTGGAAATTGCCATTCATGCAAAGTACCGGGTTGGAGTATGATTCGTAAGTATTGCCATGGCGACGGAGGTTTATGCTTCAGAGCTGTCAGCAGGTAAATCATGAATGACTTTCTTTTGTTGTTTGTGGGACGTGGAAGCTACATATAGTTAAAAGGCATATAGTACGGCCACCCATATGGTCTCAAATACATTCTTACTCCTCACGTCAAAGGCAAGCATGAAAGGAGTCGTGATACCTTTTTGAGTGACTTTGTTAGGCGGGCACAATAATCCACGTGGCATGTTTTCAGTGGGCATTCATGAGTAGGATTACTCATGTAGCCGTCATTTATGAAGTTAAAGAACTGCACAGGACGTCGCGGCTCCAGGTTGGGAACTGGAAATGTAAATAAAGAAATGTAGCAGCTGAGGCGATCTCACTCAGACAAGCACCAATGAATGCGTCACATGACACTGCCATCCAGGAAACGATGAGCCCTTAGCGCCAGCTAACACAATGGATGCGTGGACAACGGCCAACAGGGCGGCTGGCACGTGTGCGCGGATCACAGACAGGAACATCACGGCCAGATTAACGGTCGAGCCTCGCCGGTCGGCGCGCCGACCTGCCGCTGGCCGCCGCCGGACGGACTCAGCAGCTCCGGTCCATCGGCCATGATTGGTGCCGTGTCGACCTCGCCGGGTCGCGCCACCCTGTCGACTGCGGCCCGCCCATCTGGGCAGCGGCGCTCGGGCCGGCGCGCCGCCGCCGCCGCCGCCGCCGCACGCGACCTCGGCCCGCGCGCTGCGCCGCCGGCCGGCAGCCGGATCAATAACTCCTCTGCTCTTCGAGGCAGTCGTCTTCCTCCGTATCCATGACAACGCGGCTCTGCTCTCGGACGCCGGGGACCGGCCGGTACAGCGCACATCCGTAACGGACCGCCGCCCGCGCCGGCAGAGCGGCCGCACGCAGCGTCGGCGCCGCCCGAGGCTCCAGTTGTTTGAACGTCTCGTTTCCTGGACATCGCCTGTACTCAGTGGCGGCTCTTCCTTTGAGGCACTCCTCACATGTAGTGCTGGTTTTTACCACTGGCTTTTTGCCTTTGTTTTTTTAACAAATTTGTTATCACAATGATAGATCGCAATTTTAAAGAAAACACAAAACCGATGGCAGCTCAACCTGTTAACTGTTTTGAGAAAATTTAAGTATGTTCCTTGGCAAACAGCGCTAGTTTTCATTTGAAGACTATTGGCAAAAACTCTAAATAAAGAATGTCTCACATGGCTACCATATCAGACTGGTAGTGCGCTATCTGATACCTATTTTAGCACGCCAGACAAATGTTTATTGAGCGTCATTCCAGAACGTGGATTCGGACGACCCACTGACGCCAGATGAGACACAAGACTTGACCTGAAACTCTGGACCTCTGTCCAAGAATCCAGGGCATGGGTCCATCAGGCTGTGCCCGAACTCACAAGCAAGCAGACAAACAAGCAATACGAGAAATGCACGTACCTGCAAGTGTCTGCGTACCGTGTAAACTCGCCTGTGCCAAGTAGATATGAACAGTGAATTTGTTACAGGTAACGCTTCGTTTAATTTCTGCCGTCAGCAGTTCGCCAACCCACCTGAGAGTATGGGGGCAATAACCGGGGGGGACCGCAGAACATGTGCCCTCATTTTTGGCCTGTGGTGAGGGCGCCCTCTTTTACACCACCGCAAAAAAGGTTCCGAAGGAAAATATAAAAACATGTCTTAACCCGCGCAGTGGAATGGGGTTTCGCGCTAACGCGCAATGGAAGGGGGCACAAAAGTGCCCCCTCGATCTCGGAAACGGAAAGAGCTAGAGACATGAAATTTTATAGACATGGTCGGGCTATAAAGATTTACATCTTGTGAAATTTCAATGACCCTAGGTTAATATCTACAAGGTCAAATGGGGTTGAGAAGGTCAGCTTTGGACATTTTCTCGACCTGTACAGGCCATTCCATACGACTTTTCGAACGAAACTGGAAAAGGGTGTTTGTTTGGACGTTAAAACATGGAATACGACAATTTCAATTCATTTGACGTCTTCACTAAGGATTTCGGGCCGAGGCCATGTCAGGTCATTGACCTATGGCGTCATTTTTTCATCTTCTGCAGACCAGATTTCGATCAACACAGGATAGCTTGAGTATAAATAAGGGCGCTACACGCATCTTTTCGCGTATTTTCAGTGAAGGTAGCCAACATCGTTACATCTGGTCACTTCCAGCATTTCTACTTATGTATGTGTGTATATGTATATATGTGTATACATGTGAGAATCAATGTGCCAAATGTGCCTTTGGTGCGGTCTTTGAATGCATATTTCATACAAATCAACATATTGCAAAGCAAATCTGGACCAGGTTTCAAAACAGTTGGCCTTGGCCTTTGATGACCTTGACCTGGAATGACCCTGGTACATATAAACTTATCCATGTGCGCACATGTGTTTTTATTAGTGTCTTTGAATGCATATTTCATACAAATCGACATGTCGCAAAAAAATCTGGGCCCGGTCACAAGATATTTGACTTTGGCCTTTGATGGCCTTGACCTTCACTGACCCTGGTATATGTAAGCGTATCGGTGTGCGTACCCGTGTTTTATTAGGGTCTTTGAATGCATATTTCATACAGACCGACATGTTGCAAAGCAAATCTGAATCAGGTCCCAAGCTGTTCGACATTGGCCTTTGATGACCTTGACTCGTACTGACTCTAGCTTTGGTCTTGGCAAAGCCCGAATGACGTCGCGTGATTGTGTTCAGACGGTAATCTTAGGTATAACGCTGGTTCTTTCAAAAAGTTCCCATTTGTCAGCGACAACCGTCGTTTTCGTTAAGTTTGTCTGGCTTCAAATGCTTGAAACTTCAAAAATTTCCGGCCGATTTTCGATTTTTCTGCGACAATCCACGAGTCATTCAATTGCCATAAATGTCACAAAGTAGCAGCAACCAGCTCCGATCCGTTCTCGAGATATCCAAGAAAAACATGTGGCAGGGGGCACAAAAAGGCCCTCCTTTCCAGTGTGCGTGTTAAACCCAGTCCCCAAAAAACGCCGAATCCGAGGAATTTTTCCCCTTTATTCTTTTTCTGCGGGAGAACCTTTTTTTTAATCCTTAGCAACTCATCAGCCGCCTGTCGTACAGATGAAACGCCTCCAAAGAATAAGACTCCCCTCACAGACGACACGCGTCTACGATACAGACGCCCCTTACACGCCAGGCGCCAGTCGACGTCTTGGCACTCTTAGCGAGAGAGGCGCCTCTTACGCATCAGGCGTCCCCTCGGGGACTCGGCGCCACTGACAAGCGAGACACCTCGTACATATCAAGAAACCACCACATATTTCGTGCCCCTCTACAGACCAGGCGTTCGTACGGGACATGTTACGAACTAGACACGGCAACGACGCGCAGGCGCCCCTTACAGGCCAGGCGCCCCCCGTACAGATCCGGCATCCTTCGAGATCTCTGCGCCTTTGGTGAGCGAGGCGCCCCGTACACATCAGGCGCCCCCTCTGCAGACCAGGAGATCGTAAGGAACACCTTATAGACCAGACAGGTCTGCGATGTAGGCGTCCCTTATAGGTCAGGTGCCCCCCTTACAGATCAGGCGCCCCTCGGGGGCTCAGCGCCCTTGGTGAGCAAGGCGCCCTGTACACATCAGGCATCCCTCATATCTTTTGTGCCCCCTCTACAGACCAGATGCTCGCATGGAACACCATACAGACCAGACCCGTCTACGATGCAGGCACCCCTACAGGCGTCCCTTGTACAGATCAGGCACCCCTCGGGGGCTCGGCGCCCTTGGCGTGCGAAGCACCCCGCACACATCAGGCGCCCCTCATATATATGGTCCCCCTCTACAGAATAGCCGCCCGCATGGGGCTTGTCGCCCCATACAAAACATGCACATCTTTCAAGGTAGACGCCCCGTACCGGCCAAGCGCCCAACGTACAGTCAGGAGAGCCTGTGACCATACAGACGGAGCTCCTCTAAGGCCCAAGTCACCACTAACAGGCGCCTCTTACATTAACGACACCCCTCACAAACTCGGCGCCCTTTGGAAATCAGCCGCCCATGCATCGGCTGTCGCGCAGCTTGCAGCCCGCGAACCCCTCACAAGGCTGGGCCCGGCATGGCGCGAACCGGCGACCAGTTAGAGCGCAGACAACTCACAAGCACTTACGGAAACAAACAGTTTCGTGCCCACTCTGGGTGTGTGCAGGCGGCGGTGCTGCGCACAGGGGGAGTCCGCTGAAGCAGGTTAATGAAAGTAATGGCGAACTGTTGCTTTTTTTGCTTGACTGGAGTGACATTCACCGTTTCACAGGCGTCCCTCAGGACGTGGTGGCACGACGCGGGCCAAGCGCTCTAAAATCCAGATCACCACGCGTATCATATCATGTCACATACGGCACAGCTACACTGCATAACAGAGCCTTTTCGGCGGCCAATGTTGTTCCTTTAAGACAAACAATGCGCATCGCCGATTATTATTGGAAGATTGCGTCGCAGCAGACGCTCATCAGCTGATCGGCCGTGTTATTGTCGGTATGAAGATGTGGAGATAGTGTATTAGTATTGGCAAGATGAATATTGGTTTCGGCGTGAGTGCTGTTTTCCTCGATATTGGTATGCGCCATAAACTCTGGAAACAGAACCTGGGTTTTGTTTTTTTTATTTCTTTTTTACATGCATTTTTATTTCTCATTTCCTTATTTTTATACATATCTTCTTGTTATTTTTATTGTTATATGTTTTCATCTATTGTATACATATATACTAAACATACCATTTATATGGTTTTAGGGCAAAAGTTCATATCGCAAAAGTTCGTCGGACGAAAATTCGTTGGACTTAAGTTCGTCGGACAAAAGTTCGTCTTGCAGAAGTTCGTTGTGTAAAAGTTCGTTTAGGGCAAAAGTTTGTCTTGCAGAAGTTTGTCTAGGACAAAAGTTCGTCTAGTACAAAGTTCGTCTGGCACAAAGTTCTCGTAGAAGTTCGTCTAGGGCAAAATTTCGTATAAAGCAAAACTTGCGTGTAGCAAAAGTTTGTCTAGGAAAAAAAGTCCGTCATTTCGGATCACCACCATTATTACAGAAGTTTGTGTAGAGCAAGAGTTTGTCAACGGCAAAAGTTCGTCTAGGACAAGTTTGTCTCGCTGATAGAAAAGGTTCGCACTGCAAAATATCCGCATGGAAAAGATTCATAGGAAATGATTCGTAAGGGAAAAATTCGTAAGGGAAACGGTTCGACACCAAAGGATAGTGAACTTGGTTCGTATCGGAAAAGGAGTGGACCTTAAATAGTAATCTGACCTAACCTAACCTCTCCGTTGGACTGAAACAAGTCTGAACGCACCCTATATCGGACAGTGGCCTCTAGTGTCCTATACCGCGCCTTATGCACAAACCCGGGGCGGCTTCTTTCCGGTACGAACCTTTGTGTACGAACCTTTGGCTACGAAGATTTTTTCTTACGAACCTTTCCTTTACAAAGCTTTTTCCCACGAACCTTTTCCATACGAGCCTTTTGCAAATGAAACTTTTTGCTTCACGAACCTTTTCAGATAAGAGCATTTTACCATGCGAGCCTTTTACCATACGAGCCTCGTGCATACGAACCTTTGGCTACGAACCTTTTCCCATACGAACCCTTGACTTACGAACCTTGGCCCGCTTACCCACTCGCCTGTGACTCGGACAGATCAATACGGTGCACAGTGGCTAAAGTTGGATGTGTACGAGTTGGAATGGGATCAATACCGGATCCGACCATGGGTAGAGCGTTATTCACCAGCATGATTCCATGATCTGTCGTCGAACAGTTGGCAGCTTTTCTTGAATAGAAATATCCTGTCCTGAAGGACTTTCGTGCCAGGACGATGCGACACAGTTTTTTTCCTGGACAAGCTTTTGTCCCAGACGAACTTCTGGCCCAGATGAACTTTTGTACTAAACGAATTTCTGCCAGACGAAGTTTTGTTCTGAAGAATTCTTGTCCTGGACGAACTTTTGTTCGACGAACTTTTGTCTTAGACGAACTTTTATCCTATACGAACTTAAACGAGACGAACTTTTGTCCTAGACGAACTTTTGCCCTGGACGAACCTTGTCCATACGAACTTTCGCGAGACGAACTTCTGTGCTAGACGAACTTTTTTCCGACAAACTTTTTTCCTTACGAATTATTGCCCGACGAACTATTGTCCAACGAACTTTAGTCCGACCAATTTCTGCCCGGAAACCTATTTATATTTATATATTTCTTCCTTTTATTCTTTTATTTTGTTTCCATTACTGTAACATACGTACCTTATTCCATTTTCGTATCCGATTGAAAATTACTAAAGTTTCATTTTGAAACAAAGTTACGTCATATATCGAAATCGCCGAATAAACACAAATGAGATGACAACTCATTTGTACTTTCGATGGGACAACAACAGATATGGCGTCTCACACTGTGACAGTAGGGGTGTGCGACGCATTACTGAAATGCTATTTCCATGGAAATTACAGTCTTTACGTTTTGGAAATGGCATATTTTCGTAACAAAACTACATTTTCTCCGTTCTAAATATTTTTCCTCAGTACCGTAATCTATACGCGTTCGGTGTTGTATGTACAGGTGACCCCACTTGCATCGGCAAATGCAATTTACAGTGCAAATGCACCCATAGTTTAGTTATTTCGTGGTCCTTAAAAGATAATGAATGTTTGGAATCCAACGTCATGTTCTCAAAGAAAAACAAGTAAAAAAAAATTGCCTCACCACCTCTGGTTCCTTGGCACCGAGTATGTCCGTTTACATGCATCTAAATAGAAAATGTATTGACAGGGGGTTAAGACAGGCAAAGTAAACCGAAAATTTAATTTCCGTTGAAGTTGGCCCGTGAACTGAAATAGTTAACTAAGTTAAAGTTAATCCGTTAAATCGCTAAAAAGGTTAATGGAAGTTAAAGTTATCCCATTCATCCATAGCTTTTTTCAAATTATTTTCCATTGCCTGGTTTTTGCCCGTTTGACTTCTTCAAAATGTGAAAATAGATTAACTGTATCGTTTGCTGTCCAATATCAGTTCGAATAGCAGTTCATATGCTAAGCCATGAGCCCACTTGCATTTCACAATTCGATACTATTGGCCTGAAGGGTCTTACTCCCACTTATAAGGTGAACACCCGCATATAAAATGAACAACAGGCAGTACCTAGACATGCATCGAGTCACGTCAAACATCTGGATTCAAGATGACTGGGAGTTCAAGAAAACCTCAACTGTGAAAAAACAAAACAAGGTGGATGCTATGAAACAACCAGTAAGAAAAGATTCCCCTGCACTCAAGTTCCATTTTCAATCCAGCAGCATCAATCTAGTTCTCAATCTCTGCTCTCTGCTTGGCTGCCCTCCTAGTTTCTGGACCACCCCTAGTTCTGGAGTCCTCGACTACGTAGTCCTCCAGTCTTTCGCACGACTGCGGACATGGCCTGATGGAATGTGGTCAAGGTTTTGAGTAGCCAAGAATCCAGCAGGAGGCTCCTTGTTTTTTTGGGGGTAACACCGGTGCCTCGTTCAGAGCCTTGTGGATCTCTTGTACAGAGTATCTAGGCTGGATGGTGACATTTTTTGTCACGAGAGTTGTGCACCTTGATGGCGCCATTTTCTGGCGTGGAAGTTCTCCACTAGGCCCTCGTTGAACTTCAACTGTCCCAAAAATGTTCACATCTTGGTGCGATGTTCAGTGAGGTTCTCTCAGATTGGGTTTTAGACTCTCCTGTTCGTAAAAAGGAGTCTGGAACACGGCCTGGTGGCCTTCCAGATCCTCAAACTGCACCAGCATCCTGTCACAGTTTTTCAGACGGTGGCACGTTGCCACCCCTCTTTGCCCGTCCACGTTGAGGCCCTCTTTTATGGCCTTCGGCGGCACCTTTGGGGTTTCCGCAGAAAAATCTTTGGGTTTTCCCCTCGGGATTTTGTCCCCACTCAGCACTAATGAGCTCTTGCGCGATTACTGGTCCAAGTGGTCGACCTGAGAGCCTATGTTAGTCGCTTTCAGTTTCTCATTCTCACTTTTCAGCATAGCTACCTCAGACTTAACGCCTACTTTTTCTTCCTTAAGAGCACCGAATTGGTTCAATAAAGATCTCATCCTCAGTAGACATCTTCACAGTTTCCCAGATGAACGAGAGAAGACTAACCAACGACCAAGTTAAATCAAATCGGAAAACAGTTTAGGAATCCCTAACCCAACCTTCAGCTGGAGAGCGAAACTTAAGCAATTTTGCAGCGACAGTGGTGTTCATCTTGATCGCCGCCTATAACCAATTTAGCGTAATCAAATACAATGTTTCATTCATGTCTAGAAGCTGCTCGGAAATCAGTATCTCATCCTGGGATTGGGTTGCTTGTTGGTTGGTTATTGGGTTATCTAACGACGCTGTCGACTGCAAGGGTCATTTCGCGTCGCAGCCTCTCACGCCGGTTGTCGCGAGGGACGGCGAAATATCGCTATGACCCGAACTCGAACCGGAGACTTTTCGGCCACAAGGCGAGCATGGTAACCACTACACTACGCCGCCCCACTTGGGATTGGGGGCATATGCTTGTGCACAAGTGTCAGACGTATTTTGATGCACTTCTTACAGGAAAGAAATTTTGTAACGTTTAAGGAAAGGAGAAATGCGTATTTAATTCTACCGCATGCTAAATATTGCAGCAAGACATCACATTGGTGCGCAGATTTTGGACAGCCCGCAAAATCTGCGGACCGTTCCTGACATCAAAATAAAATTCCGTGACCATAATTTATCCCCACTTCGGAAGCTAAAAATCTAGGGCTCTATTTCGATCGCTCACGTAGTTGGGGCTCACACGTTTCAGTGGTAAGCAGACGTTGCTTTGGGGTACAGGGTGGTCTGTCTCGTCTGAGGGGGGCGCCTACCACCCCCGTCACCTCTGCACTGTCTCATCTCAGATCCGCTACCGTATTTCGATATACGGTAACTGTACCAAAAAGAACCTGTGCCACATTAAAAAAATCCATTACTCAGCGAAGGTAATTTTTGGCCGCAAAAATCAGACCATGTGTCCGATCTCCCGAGGAGGTTGGGGTGGCTCAGTGCGGAAAACCTGGTCGCATACGATACCTTGTGTCCCACGCACAAGGTGCGCCATTACGGCGAGCCAGAGGCGCTGGCGGCAGGTCTCACCGCCGTGACGAAGACCCGTGACCGGACCACCCGTCAGGACCATCACATGTATGTGCTCCGATCCCGCACCGAGACTGGTAAGAGGCGCTTCGGCTGTCGAGGTCCGACCTTGTACAACGCGCTGCCGCCCGAACTGACGCGGCTTCCTTCGCCTCTGTTCAGTCGCCGCCTGAGGTGCCTGCCTGCCTCGACGAGGTATTAAAGCTGTGGTAGTGCCCCACCCGTTATGGAACCTGAGCACCGCCTCTGGCCGTGGCGAGGCGGCATCTCAACGGCACGTAAGAATGGCACTGGCCAAGTACTTTAGAGCTTGTCGGTAGGTTACGCCGACTCCGTACGCTTCCATACCCGTCATTGTTTTTTTACGGGGGCCCTGTGCGGCGCCTGGACTCTGACTCTGGACTCTGACGATATATGGAGTCAGTTTTTTATAGGCGATTGTTTGGGCATAAGCCCGACAACATACTCCGTATGTTGTTATACATACGGAGTATGTATGGTAACATACATACGCCGTTGTATCAAAACCCAGACAACATACTGGGTTGTCAAAGGTCGGCAGCCTTCCAAAGTCAAGTGAAGTCACTAATCTGATATGGCCGCAGAATAACTTTAATCTGACCATGGGGTAATGTTTGCCGCTCATTTAAACAAATATAATGTAATGGCCAGTAATGGCGTTTTACCATAAAGGGAATATTCCACCATGGGCTCGGCCACAGGGAGAGATGACGGAGAGGATTCATCCCCTCCAAATATCTGATTGGAACGGATTATAGCCCCCACTAATTGCCTAATGTAGGCTTCAACATGCGTACCCGAGAAACCTGTGCTGCGGTTGAGGGATAATGCAGAAAGCCCACGTACTTTATTGGCGCTTTTCCTTCTTACTGTTGAACCGGGCAGTAAATGGTATATTGGTGTTCAAAAATGACGCAACCTGAGGCAGGACTCTGCGCCGTCACCGGCATACTAGCGCTTGCGCGATGGCTACAGGATCAATCAGAGCAGAAGAGATGTGTTCAGTATGACGGGTGTTCGCATTTTGTACATTATCGAATAATAATAAATCAAAAGTACTAGAAAATACCGAAACTTGTGTTCTTATTTCTTGCATCGTTTGCTAGAGATGGAACAGGAAGGCACTGACGGAGCCACGGGGCACGCTTCGGGTAATCCGTCAGTTGGCGTCACCTCACCAGTCAAGATCATTACACGTGACACTGACACCACAAGTAGCGACGGTGCAACTAATGTTGCACAGAACTACAGGAAACTCGTCTTGGTGGTCATATCTTCGTCATTTTCCGCAACGAAAGCTTAGCTGTAGGGAAATTTAGGCATAAGGACAAAATTAACTGCAAGGAATTAACAAGGAAATGTGGAATTAAGATCATACGTAATCTGTGTGTAATGACGCTGTTTGTATTTCATGGATGATTTAACTAGAATAATGCATTCATTTTCTTTCCGCATTAATCAACATAACGGGGAACATGCTCGCAAAGAGGCCGTACGCCGCGCCGCATCCCCATCCCCGCTGCCTCCCAACCATACGGTGCAAGGCGGCCGTAGAGGCAGCCAGCTCACCCGCCTCCGACGACGACATAATCCTATGAAATAAAACGCCCAAGGTCAGCGTCCGCGAAACTGCACGTCGGCCGTCTCCAACGCAGCTGACCGAGACCTTGTGAGGCAAGATGTAGTACTGCCTCTGGCCGCCGCCGTCGCGACGCCACCGTCGGGCTCAGCGACGAGCAGTGTAACGCCACTGGCATCAGTGGCGGAGAAAGGAACGTGTTGGTAGGGTAACTGTTGATTTAGGTATAATGTATTCACGAATTATTCAACAATGACTGCATGTCCCCAGCAGTGACGATCATTTATTGGCCCTTGAAACGACAGAGAACTTCTCGCCTGGCGCTGAACGTAATACGAAATATAATCTGAATCTTATACGCATATAACCTAATACCTATATATCTATATACGCCATATAATCCAATACGTGATATAATCTGAATACGCTGGCGCGTATTCAGATTATTTTCGTTGCGCGGATTCAAGTGGACGACAGTCTGCTTAGCCTTTTGCAGACAAGACAAAACACCGGTGATGCCTCATGTAACATTTAGTGCATTTTGTGTACGTTGATCTGAAAAGTGTCGGATGTCACTTATGGTTTAGTAGTTCGAGAACGTATACAAGACAGACGGCCGTATGTAAGACAGTTTGGTGGTGTGCCTCAGGTGTTTGTGAGACCACGAGCCGCCGCTGCTCAGATTAGGTATTATTAGGTTTGGTTATGCAGTTACAGGCTGCCAACAGACACAAGCTGTACGTGATCCAGCTAGTGACTGGTGGCTTGCTGAACCGTCGTTGGTAGCGCTACCGTCAGGTGAAGTTTTCCTTTTTGGAGTGAAGCCAGCTCGTATAATACGGGCTTCGGCGATCTGGTCTCCCAACATTTCAAGAATTTTAACGTTAACCCTGTATGACATTGCACGGTAAATAATGAGCTGCAAATTAGCGTTTGCCTCCTCCTCCCCCGGCTCAAACTATGGCAGCTTTGGGTGAGATCTTGTTGTGACGGCAGTGGAAAGGGTCAGCAATTTGGGGCGGACGTTCAAGATTTGGGGGCAGTCCTTGGCATTTTGTGATGAAATGGGATTGTGCGGTGTTCTATCGTTTCCGTTGTACAGATGATGCAGGTCAAATACATGCACGACATTAACAAGCCCGTTAAGTTCGTAATTTCTGAAATCGAATAGGGGAGAACATATCGTGTCGGTGTAACCTCCGAACGCAATTATACCTTGATGTCGGATCGGGTCAAGTGCCGCAGTAGCCTGATGGATGAGGAGCCGGACAACAGATCTGGTGTGTGGCAGACACTGGGTATGAGTCCCAGAATGGGCACCTGTATTTGGTCCGAGACCGAAAAGGTCAACCAGGCATGAGCCGGCCGTGCCATGGAATTGCACTGCACGGTAAAGATCCTCCAGCGCCATCTGGTTCGGCTTCTGGAGAAAAATCACTCCATACTTGGCATGTATAGACCTATCACAATGAAAACCCAATCAGCTTTGGCCGAAACTATGTACTTTTTTCGTTTGCTAGATGGGCATCCGGGGCCACCTTTCCTACACCCCCAATCAAAATGACTTGGCGAAGTCACTGGGTTCCAGTTTGGTCGGCTTTTCACAAACAGTTGATTTTAAAACGCTGATGATAATGCTTCCAGTGCCGTATTTCCGATGATTTGTCCAAAAGCATCAGAAAATGGCCTTAATAAAAAGTATGGTCAGTATTCATTCGGCGATGTGACGCGATACAGGCCTACGCAGGCTAATGATCGTAAGAGATTGTTCAGCTGAGTCTGCTTGCGACGTCACGCAACAGCTGTAAATTCAATACGGCCGAGTAGGACGGGGGAAAGCAGTGGGGAATAGGTCTGAGCATTCGTGCAATGCTCGTCATTAAATGGAATATTCCGCCTCGGTCGACTTTTCATAAACATACTTTGTTGGTCTACGGCTATGGTCTGCGGATTGCGGACTGGGCTCTGAGATTCCGAGTTGTCAAGCTACCGCTTGGTCATCTCAGTTCCAAAACACATAGTAACTAAATTTCGAGCTTTGCATTGCTTGTTGATTCTGACATTATGTTCAGCAATGTCAACAGACTACTTGGATTCAAACCCAAACATTGTTTGTCGTCACCGAATGACCTCTCATCCCATCACAAAGTCGGGTTTCATGTTATTTAACTGTTGACAAAGCAACTTTCGGGTCAATAGGCTCTTGGCCTTTCCCAGCTTTGGAAAGTGAGTAGCTATATTCACTGTCATAAAGACGAGGAGAATCGGTTAATTGGCACCTGCATAAAGGTGGGATGAAAAACATACAAGATACTCCTTCATTTGAGAAATAAGTCGGGAAGTGCTGAATGGCCACGACAACAAAATGTATGTTTGGGACGCTTTGCTGATTGTACCCTGGTTTGAGATGCCAAATTTTAGGTAGCACAGAATATAAAAATTTCACAATCGAAGGAGCTGAAAGCGTACTTTGCACACTTTTATCGAACTGAGATTTCATACATTCAGTTAATCAGTTAATCACGGGCACAGATCAAACAACTGGTACTGTTGGCTGAAGACTTGGTGACAACATGGGGCCCACTTGCGGGTACTTGCTTTTGTGGTTGGCAACCACGTGCGATCCACGTGGCGATTCACAGACAAGTCTTTCGATTTGGACTTGGGGACCTCCCAGTGCCAGAAGCAGTGACCTGGGCGGCTGAAATTTGGCGGGTAGATAGACCAGCACCAGGGATTTCCCAGGGCACCCAATATGGTAGGTGCAACGGGTCTGGTGCAGCGAGTGCGCGCCCCTTTTTAACGGACCCGTTACTAGACGCGAGTCGTGCAGTTAACCTGAGTGGTGCCATCCCAGACAGTCGGTGAACACTGTGAAGGCGTGGTCTATTGGTCATTGTGTCTGGCTTGTAATCAGGCGTCCCGGACTCGAGGCCCGCCGGCAGCCCGCTCTTTTCATAGCTGACAGCGCGCCGCTGTTACGCAGATTTACTCAACGGCGCATATGTGCTGTTGCATGAAGGGGAAAATGACGTGCTTTTGTATCGCCTTGTTTGCGACTATCTTTTACTGATGAGTGGTGGTAATGGTGGTACTAAACGGGTGCACAGGTCTGCGTGCGATACAGAGCTTCCATTTTGACGCCAAACCAACGGCGTAACGCGTTGGTTTGTGTCCAGTTTTATATCAGGAGTCATGTTTCGAAAGACTGCGATAAACAAGAGCAAGCAATTATGAGGAAATGACCTTAAATGGCGTAAGTATATTGTTGACGTTGGTGTTCAGTTAAAGGCCACCAAGGCCACAGGGACATATCATGCCAGTGTTTGACATGGGACCTTTGATATTGTCCTGGCGTAAAATCGCATTACAGTTAAAAGACCATTCGCTCCTTCACATTCACAGCAGATTCCCAGCTGCTCCAGCGAAATATGAAAGTGAGAAAGGTCACGAGAAAACAGAGCCGACGAAGGCAATTTTGTCTGAGTCCATGTTACGACGTTCATGAATTTATGTTTAAGCTTGCGCTCGGAAATGTCACGCATGAACTTTGTGGAAGCTGGGACGCAGGCGTGACATGCATTTTCTTATGTATACATGCATCTTTCATATCTTACCTTTCTCCTACGCCCCGGACGAGGGTATGTTCGCGGTACGTTTCTTTTAATGAAGATACATCGACAAAGTAAAAAAAGACACAACAAAAACACATGAGTTTAGCTCGCTCCTTTCGAAGAGTGCAGCCAGAATTTCGCCAGGGAGGAGGCCAGGACGAACCCAGCTTCGTAAAGAAAAACAAAAACTGCCCGGATATCAGCCAATTTATTTTTCAGATCCGAAAATTTGCATTTATTTTCATTTTTGGTACGCAGAGAAATGTTAAATTCCCAACACCTTGAGGCAGGGGTGTTAATTTGTATTCTTTTGAGAGGGCCTTGGCCCACTCAATGTTGGTTTTGGCCCACCCAATATTTTCTGCCGGTTTTAAAGAGAAATGTGTAATAGCAGCGAAAAAACGACCGCAACAGATAAGAAATAGGTAGAAAGTAAAGAATAAAGTCTAAAGCGATGTATCCTTATATCTTTTATATATACGTATAAATATACCTCCATACATGGGGGTAAGTTCAATTTTTTACTTGGCAAATAGTAACAAAAAAGCTCATAAATTTCCGTTGGTCAAAATAAACTGAGCTAAATCCGTTGGGAAACCCACATTTGGAAGGGGTTAGGTTGTCGGGCCATCGGCTCACCCCCCCCCCCCAATCATTTACAGAAATCGACGCCCCTGCCTTGAGGAAATAGATATGGCCACTTTGGCCCCTTTGGTCACGCCCTGCTTCTTTCTGATGCGAATGATGCCTCCTTGCTTGACCCCTTTCGGACATCTAGTGATCTCTCGGGTCACAGCAAAAGAAAGTATCATTTCGTTTGCCTTCTCCACTGTATATTACAGTTTTAAAACATTCCTGACTACGAGCCATGCTTTTGCAGTTACCGGGTTTTAAAACTGATCAGTCGAAATCAGTGATTGTGTGTCCTTATTTTTCAACACACGAAATATTTTGCAAAGAAGTGTTCATTCCAAACCGCATTTTTAATATTCAAGCATCATGATGAATGTCTCAACAAAAAACTAGATTCAGTAAAATCAGATATGTGATGAAGTCAAAGCCATTTATAATCAATCACGTGAGCACTTCATGCACCAAATGCTGGAATATCGCTTTTGCATTAGCTCGTGGGTGATTTTTTTCGTGCTCGTGCGTGACATGTCACCTCATTGTGTTTTGATCTCGGAACAGTATTGACCACGGGCCGAAATGCTTTATTGAATCAAGCGCAAACAGTTATTGGGGTAAAAGTGCGACTAGAATTTGTAATAACTGTTTCAGACTGCAGCCGTTGCAGTCTGAAACGGTTACATAACAGCCAAATATGCAGCTGTTGCTGTATAAGCTTTGCAGCCATTGAGAGTGGCGTTTGGTGTCATATGGTGTCATGGGTATCTTCCCCGATGCCATAATCCTAGTATGGCGGGAAGAATGGTTTAAGTTTTCTCTCCGTGTTTTGGCACACAGTAGCATTCGGTAAAACCATACATATCAAGGACGGAGCATCGCAAAAAATGCTTGGGGGCCCAAATGCTAATTTTGACTAATCCTGGTGTTTTTGAGGCCATGCTTTCCATGCACCACCATAGACCTAATGCTAAAAATCCAAACTTACTGGGGCCCAGCCCCCCTCAGAAGCCTAAAGTTCCACCTATGCCTCACATGGGCCGCGAACATATAGGGCCTTCGGCAGAAATAATTTCCCAGGACATTGATCGCTGTCAAGATACCTGAACATACGGGTCGTTGTTGGATTTCTGCCCTCGACTTTTGGTCTCGGGTAGAAATCGCAGCAGCGATCGCGGTCCTGAAAAAATATTCTTGTGTGGAAAATTTTGGGGCAAAGAGCACACAAAAAATACACCTTTTTGAGTTTAATGAGCCAAACATGCAAGGTTTTGGTCAACACCCCTAATTCGGGCTGTTGGAGCAAAAACGGCCTTCTGGAACCAGTTTTATGCACAGTGGTTTGCATTTTAAGCTTCAATGAGTGTGAATGGCTCGGCTGAACCTAGTGTAGAATCAAGTGTCTCAGCTGAACGCCTCCAGGCTTGGCTCCTTCGCGCAGAACTGGTTCATGTGAACGCATTATCTCCAAACGATATAAAAACAGGGTCACCTGAGCATGTTTTTCAACCAGTCATCTCGTGCCACACCACGTTGGTTCATCTTACACCAGTGGAGCTTTCCGCTCTCTCAAAAAAAAAAATGTTCAGCTGAGCAAGAAGTTGAGATCATTCGAGAAGACGCCAAGCGAGCATAAAAAATATTGCTTAGAGTCTACCATCTCGTATTTCTGGTGCGGGCGGCAGTCAAGAGTAAACGACGCGGGAGTCAGACGTTGTGCGAGGCGGCGATCAAGGCAGCAGTCACGGGGATTTTTGCTTTTAGGTGAAGAAATTTGTGTCGTACTTTGGTGCCGTGGAGGTTGGGCACTGACAGGTGCATGGATCACAAGATCTGTCAGTTGCATGGATAACAAGGTTTGTCATGAAACTGGTCTCGGTGGATGAAGAGTCCCATATGTCCCGTCCCATATGGCAGCTACAGCACCATCTGACTGATTGGTGATTGGGTTTTATACAGCGCTTCGGCTACTGCGGCCATTTCGTGCTTGTCGCAGGGGCTATCTAATCCAGAAGTTCGTGTACATGGGAGTAAGCGCCTATTGGGGAGAGTTCTCGTAAATTCAGTTATGACACTTTCCTCTAAAGTTATTCTGTTCTTAAGCTGTATTCCCTCTTCAGTTCGGTTATGGCAAAGAGGTAAGTTGCCACGGTGTTATTCGTTTACTTCTTGGTGGCGTCAGGCACCCATGTTGGCTCCGCAATAGCTTGGTGGCATATTCGTAGTGCACCTGTTAGAAAAGTGAGGCCTCAAGAAATGGGCCAGCGAGAGACAGGAAGATAGCATATATAGATATAGAGAGAGAGAGGGAGAGAGAGAGAGAGAGAGAGAGAGAGAGAGAGAGAGAGAGAGAGAGAGAGAGAGAGAGAGAGAGAAAGAGAGAGAGAGAGAGAAAGAGAAAAAGAGAGAGAGAAAGAGAGAGAGAGAGAGAAAGGGAGAGGGAGAGAGAAAGAGAGAGAGAGAGAGAGAGAGAGAAGAGAGAGAGAGAGAAGGGGAGAGAGGGGGAAAGAGAGAGAGAGAGGGAGAAAGAGGGAGAGGGAGGAAAGAGGGAGGGAGAGAATTGTTGATGCCAAAGAGGATAAAAATTGGAAGGACCAGGGTACTCTTGAAACTGGAGAATATCGGTGGGGAGTTTTATCAGAAAGAACTGCCTGGAAATGGCGCATCTCAGGCAATCTTTTCTTCAATGTTACTCGAATGTTCGCTAGGGTACTCGGGTGATTTTTCTAATTTATAACTGTGTTATATTCTAACCGTGTATGGATAAGTGCTAAGCAGAGCTTGTTGCACCGACCCTATACTCATATCCGGTCAAGCAATTTTAGATCAACGGCTATTTCGTTACGGAAGTTCTACGACAAGGCGCTTATGGCAGTGCCATCTTGAACAGGGCTGTTACGATGGCAGTAGTCAGTATGCCCCTCTCCTGGACAGCTGCTTGCTGGCCCTCCGAATGAAGCCATGGGTGTAAGGGAGTAGAACCCGTCTTGCTGAAGGCGGGAAGGCGAATGCTTCGCTAAATGAGTAATCTGCATCATTTATGTCATCCTATAGATCATCATATCGATGTTTTCACCATCCAAGAAACACTGATGTGTAAGATACATATCAACCCACCCTAACAGGGTTCCATAAGATATGTCTAGGATCGAGACAAGATGTGAATCATACAAAGGAAGATAACGTTTGGAATTTGCACTCAGAATTTCGGCTTTTTGCCCTTGGTCAAATATAGGTGCATCCCATCGGGCGAATTGGTCATTGAAGACACTTCATAAGACCGTGGCGCTCGGAGAATTAGCATGACCGCCTACGCAGTTCATGTCGTTCGTCCCTTTGGGCCCAACAACTGTCGTGAATGGAAATACATGATAATATGCGGGGGAGCGCAGCATGACGCCATACGTTTGGGTTCACATTGGTTCATTTATTTTACTGCTAAAATGATTATCGTGTGAACAAGGGAGGGTCCAGATCATTTTCTACCCGAAAAGTAAAATCTCCATCCGTGTAACCTAACCTAAACCTGCATGCTGGTCCCCCCTCCCTCATTTCAGCCACCTTGTCTCACCATTTTCGGAAATTAGCGTGTACTGTAAAAAACTCGAAAGCAAAAAATTGCACTTCCATCCCAAGGGGGAGGACAGAAGACTTGTTGGCCCTTCCTTTTTCAAACGGAAGGGGGTCCATGGTCCCGGCGACCCCTCGCCCTTGGATCTGCCAGTCTGAAAGCATGTCTGTTGCACCCAGTGTCCGATTTCATTACAACAGATATCAAATTAAAACCCCTGCAATTTCAAATTAAACGATATGGCGGTTGTTAACGATAACCCTAGGGACAAAGAAACTGTTGGCGAATAGCTCCAACATGTCGACCTCATCTGATCATGATCAGTCTCTCTCCCTCTCTCTCCCCTCTCTCTCCCACTCACTCACTCACTCACTCACTCACTCACTCACTCACCCTTCTCACCTGGTAGATGGCCGGGGGAATCCAAAGAACGTCGCCGTTGGAGTGGACGAGCACGTTGCACTTGTAACGCACTTCGTAGTTACCGTCGGCACTGCGAAGAAAAAAAAAACAGGTTATGACAGCGTCACATATTTCAGTTGGGTTTAGCTCCCTCTCGTCAGCTTCTTTTCATCCTTTAGTTTGTTTTGTTAGTTTTGAGTTTGATTGCAATCAATAACTTTTACCATCCGCATCGTGGATCTTCAGCAAGATTTTCGTAGTCGACTTCGTGATCGATGCTATAAATGTCATGGTGGAGTCCGCATTTTTCAGCATTAATTTCGTCACACCAGCAACCACGCGACTTATGCACAGCACAGTGACACAGGACCCTACAAGAACCTTTCAATACAAGGAATATTCCACACATCTAGGTTACATTTGAGTAGGGGTATACTTGTAGGCACGGGGCTCTTGAAAGAAACTTACTTGTTGAACAATACGATGTCGGGCTTCCAAACCTTATCGGGAGGCAGCCTGAGGACCTGGATACCTCTGTAGTCCGATTCGTCCCACATCAGTTGATAGTCCCGCCATTTCTGCAACGGATAGTTATCATCCGGCCCGTGGCTTCAACTATCAGGCATGAACATGGATGTAGTAAAATGAGCAGAAACTTGCTAGCCAGCTTACCGAACACGTAATCGTCAACTCCAATCAGCTACCAACGACATGCGAGCCAAGAAGATGTCCAATACCTAGAAGAAAACATCAGCATATACCAGTAATGTTCATTTCGGAAATGTTAAATCGCTGATGTGTATGCCAGATCCTCGTGCTACGTCTAGCTGTGTGGTTAACCCAGCCATGTACTTATCCCAATAGGTGAAGTTCAAAGTGATGGCGTTGAATTTGTGAAGGCGGCACCAGCCAGAAGACACAGACAATGCTCCAGCACAGACGTCGGTGGCATTCGGAACGTTAATGGTCGCTGAACCGTTCGTAATGAGGTCGCTTGGCAATGGCGGAACGACTGGAACAAAGGCTGCGAGTCTCCCGGCCAGAGGGTGCAGACATCGACAGCTGGGCCTGAGCAGTCGGTGCTTTGTGGTTCTATGCACACACAAACGTTAACAAAAATGCTAGCCAACTGAAAAGAAAATCAAATGCCGGACGTCCGTTCGAAATTAGACGAAAATCTGACCTGCTCGAAATCACTGCATCTCTCTTAGATTACTACGAGAGTCTGCGTATTATAGATAATGTATTGCACTGTGTTGTAAAGACTGGGGCTATCCACAGTACAGTCGCTATTAGACACCGCGACATAAAAAGGGAAAGGGGTGAACACAGTCACATCAGCATGTCTATACCGGCAGATGTTTCGTTACACAGGCTACGGAGATAAAACATATGGGCAAATCATATTTTTAGACGGTCGACATTTCCAGTGAAGCTTGAGGCGGCGCTTGAGACCGTGACTAGAGCACGTTATTATGTCGTGCGGTATAGATCTGTGAAGGGAGGGCGCACGGCAGCGGAAACGTCGCTCGCCGGCCTCCGTCCGCGGTCGAGGCGCACGCAGATCGTCATCCCACCTGGTGTTCCTGAGCAGTACGTAAATGCCTGTTCCGGTAGATGTCGCGAGCAATAGCCTGGCTCCCCGTGATCCGGGCTCTTCTAAGCACGCGCAGTGTCTGCTGTCCGAAAAACTGTACAGCTAGCAACCAGCCATGCCTCTGTTTCAGATCCGTCACGTTTACGAATTTCCGTCGACCAAAATTTACCCTTGCAGCAAAGTTGAAAATTTTTCTCGATTCAAGACCGATTTATTTTTTGGGTCTTCTACCGCATACCAAAAGCGCAAACGGGTCTGAGAGGGAACCAAGACTGTCACCGAGGATATCATTACGTTCCCTGGAACGTGGTGACGTAACTGGGAAAGACTGGACAAAATATGGAAGCACCGGCGGCCCAAGTCGTAACGTGTGAGTTTCAGGGCACATGCTTGTCAAAATACGCCTAGATTCTTGACTTACGGGTATAGCGAAAGGCGAGATCATCAAATGTGACGTTTATTTGCCCTAATTTCAAGTTGGTTCGACGGCTCCCATATACGACCAGCTGGGCCTTGCTCTCGTCTGCTTTGAATGCACAGGCACGAAACCACTGCCACAGCGAAGCAAGAGACGGCTCTAGCCCTGTGATCGTGTCCGGAAGTGCAGTCCTGGGACCACTCACGAGCACCCGTGTGTCGTCCGCGCACTGAAAGACGCTCTGTACGCCTCCTGGGGGTACTGAGCGAGGTCGCTTGAAAAGGCAGTGAATAGTAGGGGGCCCGGGGAGGAGCCTTGAGACGTTGCGTCGCAAACGCTGAAGCTGCTGAACGCAACGTACCAGAAAAATAGCACGTGTAAGTTCAGGGTAACACATTGCAGTTCGCTCTACCACACTAGCACCGTCCTTATCTTTTACGACCATGAGTTATGGTTTTGGCAGAAACCGTTGCAAAATTTGGCTTGCAAGAAATGTTGAAAGCAATGTTCACAAAACAAACTGAAGTAGAAATGCGCATTCTACGGGAATGAAAAACAACACTTTGTTGACATGGCCTTTGTCAAAGGGAGGGCAACCGGACCAAGGTTCGTAAGTCAAGGGTTCGTATGGGAAAAGGTTCGTAGCCCAAATTTCGTGTGCATAAGGTTCGTATGGTAAAAGGTTCGTATGTTTAAAGGTTCGTAGGTGAAAGGTTCGTATCGGAAAAGGTTCATGTCAGGAAAGGTTCGCACTGCAAAAGGCTGGTCTGGAAAAGGTTCGTAAAAAAAATATTTGAAGGGAAAAGGTCCGTGAGGGAAAAGGCTCGTAGACAAAGGTTCGCAAACATAAACTTCGTGTAGGGAAAGGTTGGTATCGGGCAAGATTCGTGTTGGAAAGGTTCCTTCCGGGCTTGCAACGAAGGCGCAACCTCGCGCCGGAGGCGCGGTATAGGATGCTGGAGGCCGTAGGCCGACAAAGGGTGCGATCGGACTCGGCTCGGTCCAGCAAAGAAGCTGAGTTAGGTTAGGTTAGGTTACTGTTTTAGGTCCGTTCCTTTTCCGATACGAGCCTTAAGATTACGAACCCTTGTCTTTATGAACGAAAGAACATTTTCTTTATGAACCTCTTCCCTTACGAACCTCTTTCGTGCGAACCTTTTCCATACCAACCTTTGGCAGCGCGAACCTCTACCATTACAAGCCTTTCACGACATGAACCTTTTCTGATACGAACCACATACCATACGAACATTATGCACACGAACCTTTGGCTACGAACCTTTTCCCATACGCAACCTCGGCTTACGAACCTTAACCCACGGGGAGCGACGAGACGCGTCTCCTGCGTTTTTTTGCGAGCGGGAAGCTCATACCATTCGGCCGCCCACTATACGACATTGGTCTTGAGTGATCTTTGGTGGTCTTACAGTTTTTAGTCTTTGGTAATCCAGGTGTGGTCTCAGTTCGGAGCCCAGTTGAGTTTTTTACTAACATCGGCATTCAAGCCAGCCAGAACTCGCTGGAAATCACGTGCGACTGACTGAAGACACATTCTGTCGCCCCATTAGCAATTAATCTTCAGTATAACGCCTTTCTTCGAATCGAGGCATTAAGCTGGATGATCAAAACACCATGGACGCTCTTGGAACAGTTAATGGGAGATTTAAGTGTCACTTCAGCTGAATTAAGTCGACCGTCTCGTGAAGAGTTGTAGTTTTCAAGCAGTCGTGCTGTGAATGGCTAGCGCTTGTCTTTCTAACCAATTGCAGCATGATACGGCCACCGTGTTTCCTGATTATAAGTAGTTCAGACGGCAGTTAACACTCTAATTTGCATCTAGCCCTCTCTCACCATCAAAGTCTTTACACCTTCTGCGCTCCTTTGGACAACAGAAACCATCCACTTTTGCTTCCATTTCATACAGGTCTGAATTGCCACATTTATTTGCTGATTACAACATGGCTCGAAATGAAAGCCTTGTCTATTCCCAACGGTTAAACCACATATTGGAATCAGGTGAGTGGCATTGATTCAGCAATATTTGGACATTCCAGCGCTTCTTTACGCTAAAAAGCTCGGGAGAGCGGAAACCTCCCAGACCAGCGGACTCACAGTTAAACAGCCTTTATCCGCCCAGTTTAGAAATACTCAGCGGTAATGTCGAGGCTGGAATCACTCTGTATCGGTCTGCCGAACCGGAGCATGCTCAAAAGCGATTGCGGCTGATCAGTCTCACGTTGGCAGCCAGTCGGCTTTGGTGGCTCTCAGTTCGGCGCCGTTCAGCGGCAGACGTTGTGGACTGGTGAGAGTTTTGCCGTCGGTGTCCGAAACGGAAACCTCGGTAGAATTTCGTCCCCGTATCCGCCCACGTCGTGCCCTCAGGTTGACGGTGCCGCCTGGTCGCTCGGTACCTTTCGTTTGCACCGAACGTTTAAAAAGGTCGCCGCTCCCGAGATGGCACGTTTTTTAATGAGCAATCCCTGCCGATGTTTGTATGCATGTGTGTGAACATGGGCGTTCAACAGCATTTCAGATGTGTAACTATCATTGTTGGCGTCACAAAATGGACTTCAAACCAACCAACCAAATATTTCGAAATAACCCGTTCGGCGCGGGTAGCATGCAGACAGTCACTTGTCTTGTGTATTCATTTATGGAAACGGTGGAAATTGTTGTTCATGCACACATACATTTTACACGTTATCAGCAGCGTAGCCAGGGGAGTGTTAGATGTGTCCTCTTAGACACTCCTAAGCACTAAGTTGTTCATCATTTGACAACCGTCTGAGCCAAATGCTTTGCACTTTGTATTCATCTGTCCATATTTGACACCTAAGGGAGGATCTTGGCTACGCTGTTATAACCACGTCATCAACATATTTTAAGCACATAGAACTGACCAGTCTGAGCCAGACGTTGGACTTCATAATTTGATTTTTCTCGTTCTGAAAAAGAACATACCAATAGTCATTATGTCCGGAAACGCCTCAAACCAGTTTTACAAGAGCCAGCAAATAATATTTCTCCTCGGAACACGAAATATGGCACAACGTAAGCCGCTGTTAAGAAAATCTCGAACGGCTAAACGTGACATGGTCCAGAAGTACACATGATTATCGCATCGTTCCAGTTTCAAACCCGTGCTCTTTTCTCCTCGAACGCCGCCACTCACCACGTGTATGAGCTGGATGAAGGCCAGGCCGAACTGGACGGTGACGGTGCGCGTCATGTTCTGCACCGGCCGAATCAGCTTGTTGTAGCCGAAAAACAGATCCGAAACGAGCCGTTCCTCGTCCTCTGAGCACAGTCCTGCGGCGAACGGCCGGACGTGAGTGGTCAGAAAAGAGCCGCTCCGCGGTCGTCTAAACAGAGGACTCCGACACGTGGCACGGTTTCGCCGACCAGACGAGCGCTGCTTCTGGTCTTCTGGGCAAAGTCTGGCAGACAAGAGAAAAAATGCGAGTTCAAAAATTGTCGAAAATAGCAGGTTCTTTGGAAAAAGCTTGCATCGAAACACTTGGTTACGCTCTTGTCTGGACGAATGCTGGCTCTGGATTTCCAAGCAGCCCGGATGTCTCGTGTCAGTGAGCACGGCAGTAACTGTAAGTCCCTCTCAGTGACCTTAGGGTCCTCCAAGAACCCGAGGGCGCCCAAGATCTCTTCAAGACTCCTCAGCCGACTAACAGATTTGGGGAGGCATGGAATTTGCATAACAGCAAATTCCCGAGGCCTGGTCCGAGAAAGCAGTCATCATAACTAAGATACTGCGTGGAACTCCGCAAATTTCGTGGAACTCAACACGAAACTGGTGTACAAAAACTTCTATCACAATGAGCCTCCAGGAGGCTGAAATCCTCTGCAATCACCAAACCATGTACAAAGCATTCTCTGGCCTGATCCTATGACTGACTAAAACTGAAGTCCTAGTCCTGGTCCTGGTCCTGGTCCTGGCTGTCAGCTGGACTGGTGCTGATCACGGTACAGCCAAATAAGCCTGGCTTTCGAGACATATAAGCATTTTGGACTCCTGGTCTTCCGCTATTTCTTCATCTTTCAGACGCTTCTAGTGGAAACGTCTGAATCGCATTGCGCCTGTGCCTCATTTAGGCGACTCCGCGTAAATCACCGCCATGAGATCAGTAGTGATTTACGTGGGCGCCTGAGCCCCGGTGGACGTGAGGTGGCAGAAAACGAGCAGGTGCTGCAGTCGTGGACCCAATCCGGTGGCCGGATTGGACGAGACGTGTGAACGAAAAAGGAAGAAAACAACTATGCGTTTTGACATTTTTTGAAGACGTAAACATTTCGTCCTCCGCGAGGAAACTCGATTTGGAGTATGGTCGTGAACAAAGGAGCTTCATCACGAACTTCATTAAATGCAAGATAATCGTAAACAGGGACATATTGAAGCCCACCACAATTTTCGAAGGTCCGAAACAGCTGTTACCTTGTTCTTACAATCCAAACAGTTGTTACCTTGTCACAATCCAACAGTGCACAGTATGCGTACAGATGCACTCTACACCCTGCGTCAACAGTGACGCATTCCCGACTACCTTGGAACCTGCAGAAGCCAGAAGACAAATTCGAACATCGACGTTTCTAAGGGCTTCACAGAAGAAACATGACTTGCGTTTTAAATGTCTAGCAGCGCTGTCTACAGTTTCTCCAACCCTCGCAGACAATGCCGATGTGCGTACGTTCGTTCCATTCATGACCGAGACGGATGCTCGCCGTCCATCCCACAAGACGAGCGCCCGAAGATCAGCTCTCCGACCGCACATCCGCACACTGCTGTCCACGAGCAGGACCGCCCGTCCTCCAGGGGACACACTCGGCGCCGGACTCAGCGGCCCGAGGTCACCGTTGGACGACCAGTGCCGGACCCCGGCTCACCTCTGTCGACCAGCGCCGGACCCTGGCTCACCTCTGGCGACCAGTGCCGGACCCCGGCTTACCTCTGGCGACCAGTGCCGGCCCCCGGCTTACCTCTGGCGACCAACGCCGGACCCCATCTCACCTCTGTCGACCAGCGCCGGACTCCGGCTCACCTCTGGCGACTAGCGCCGGACCGCGGCTCACCTCTGGCGACCAGCGTCGACACGATCAGCAGCAGGGCGGGGCCGCCGCGCCGGGTCAGCATGCTGCCGGCGGCGACACGAGTTCGGCCGGGCCGCGGCGCCCATGCCCGCGCTCGCCCCAGGCGAGACTGGCGGCCGCCGGTCGTGGCCAATCGATGCCGCCGGTCGCCGATCGCCGCGCCGCCGACCGGCCAATGAGCGGCCACGCCGCGCCGACCTCCGCCGAGAGTATCGACGGCGGCGGCCGCCACCGGCGCCGCTCTCCGCGGCGAGAGGAAACGCGGGAAAAGGCCACGACCGGCCGCAGACGGTGATCGTCGCGGTAATGCGTTCCGCTGCGCGGCCCCGCAGCGCACGTGATGACCTGTCAGGCACTGAATGACTTCGCAGAACGGAACGTATGGCAGACCCATGCCAGGCGTAGCCGTGAATGCTCGTGTCTCGCTCACATGCTGGTCCGACGAGGCGCTGCGGTTCGGGACGCTGCGAGCCTCCCTCAGTCTTTTTGCCCTCAGCGTTAGCTCTTTGGCACTGCATGGGATTCGGGTTTTCGCTGCGTTCGCCAAATGGTCGCCTGCCCTTATTTCCCGGATGGCTGCGTTCTTGACAGCGTATATGTGTGTGTGTGTGTGTGTGTGGTGTAGGTGTCGTCAACGCGTCAAGCCCGTGTTATTGCCAGTGTTGTAAGTCGTTGTCTCAACTCAAAAATGTCACCCGCTGGTGTACGTACAAATGAACGTTCGACAGAATGCTTGCATGCTTTCTGAAAAGCACGATGTTGACTGACACGAACAAAACGTATCGTCGTTGCCGTGGCCAACCAGTCTGCTATTATTTTCTAAGAATCATAATCATAAAATCTTAATAATAATGCCGCAGAAAGGTCAGCTGACGGTAGGAAGGCCGTAGCGCTCCGCAGAGAAAGCAGAACCCGGCGGAGGTATTCAGCACCCCGGAAAGTCGGGCAGAAAACTATAGCGGGAAAGTCTAGCTGTCGGAAAGGGGAGAATCCGATAGGGTTCGACTGCGCCGTGATGGCCGAGCTTTCGGGCGATCGGTGGCGGTGGCGATCTCCAGCATCAGTTATGAAGATGGACGCGCGCCGCGGCCGGCGGCGGCGGCCGCCAGTTACAGCTGCAGTGATGGAGGAGGGTCAGGATCTCCGGCAGCAGCAGTGGTGATGGACGTGGCGCTTCCGCAGCCCTCTCGGGGCGCGAGCTGCACGGCGCCAGATGTGGACGTGCTGCGAAGGTAGTGGTCTGTCTGTCTGTGGATCGGTACCCGCTTTAATCGTCGAAGTCTCGGATTTATGAAAAGGTCAGGACTGCTCACGGGGCACTAATTAACCAAACAAACCAAAAGATCAACGTCCTGTCTGTCTCGCAACCGGCGTATCACTGACGGGTAGGGTGTCTTTCGCTTGGAAAGCGTACGGCGTGCATTGGTCGCGTAACATAAACATTGTTAAACGACAAAGGTGTAAGATACGTTTGCATACTCTGGGTACGTAACGGATAGTACCCAGGGTTTACGAACTGAGTTGCTGGTTCACACCACTATTGGCAGTACAGTCATTTGGCAATGAATGCCTGAGTTGTAATATGTAGCCGAAATGGCAGCCACGGGCTTTCAATGGCAATTTTGAAGCGTGGTGCCATATCATTCGTAAGTGACGTCGTTCTCTTCTCGTTTATGCCAAAGCACTCTAAAGTTTCCTGTAACAGCACCGATCCAATCTTGCTCCGTTGATTTCTGGTCCAGCTCACGAGGAAAGCCGAATCTTGCCACTGAGTTATGTAGAACTCAAGAGAATAATCCTCCTTAGTCGATGTTTCGGAAGTTTTCCTTATCAGTCCAAAAAGGCCGCTAAGTATGTTTTTAGCACATTTTCTTGAGGCAAAACTAAGTATCAACAAACTTAATAAATCAAAACTAAATTTGGTGTCACCCACTGACGACACAACACTGCTGTCCTGCTAACGTCCAGTGGTCTCTGCCCGCTCGCGCTGTCACGCAACACTTGAAAATGGGACACGGATAAATGCAGGAAATTCGAGGGAAATAGCTTCGGAACTGCGCGGATGAAAAGTGGCTAAACATTACGCATGTTAGAGGGCAATTATAAGATAACAAACCACGAACTGGCTGTCTCATATCAAAGCAGGTCCCAGAGGCGGAATATTAGCTCTGAGGCAGTGGGGACGGTCGCCGTGTCGTCGTCTGCGGACGGTGCGCCGCGATCGTCTCCCGACGGCGCGTGGCAGACGACTGTGCGTGTGCTGGCGCCTGACTGGTGGCGGGACAGAGGTGGCTCCGCGACGTCCAGGCAGGAGCTGCCGGAAACGGCACGGTGTTCGAGGCACTCCGTTGCATGGTTCTCGTCGGGTACGGTCCGGCCTCCAAGTCGATCAGCATCCATTGCCTGTTCGCTGAATATATATATATATATATATATATATATATATATATATATATATATATATATATATATATATACATGGGCCAGAATCTCAAAAATTTCCCTTAACCAAAACCAGTGACAAAACTTGCTGCACAGTAGGCAGACAGCTAACAACAGGCTGCCGCCCGCCGTTCGGCTGGTGGAGTGGGTTGCGTTGAGCGTGAGGGCGTTGCTCGGACTCAGGAGAGGGCACGTGTTGGCCGCGTGCCCTGCTGGATGTTGCTCACGACAATGACGCTGCGCCGCGCGCTGCAGCGCCGCGGGCCCTCGTCGGTTCTCATCCGCCGCCGTCTGCGCCCCGGAGCTCTGAGCGCGGAGCTCCCAGGTCCACTCTCCACAGAGGTCGCCGTGCGTCCACAGTGTCCGCAAACGTCGCCGGAGTGGAGCAGATTCTGTTCCTATTCCCTGTCATAGGATGTGGCCACAGTAAATTCGTGGCCTATGTCTCCCCTGGGCCTCTCCCCACCTTAATGTTGCATAGAGAAGAGGGATGGTTGTCGGGATATTGCAGGAGCCGAGGGGCATGGCTGATAAATAATTCCCAAGACAGCTTGCTCTGAACAGGGCTGCTTCTCCCGGTCTCCTGGGTCCATCGTGACCTGACGGCACTTGCAAACGAGGCCCCACTTCACAGGCTCGGGGAGCTGAATCGTTGCACTTGACGCAATACGAAATTCCGCAAGATTCACGGGATACACGCTTCATACAGAAAGTGTGACTCAGCTTGCTATGAATAGAGGAGGATCCAATTTAAAAATGGGCTACGTATGGCTTGGCAGGTGAAATATGTAGCTGTACATGACACCACCATTTCAGGTGTGTTACACGGTTTTCCCCGAATAGCAATGCAGACAGTCGTTCGTCGTGAGGTCCCACCACATGCTTGTTGAAACTGCAAAATAAACTTATTTGCCACTGATCCCTTTCTACTGGAAAATATGGACGCTGGTTCGTTCAGGTCGTCTCTTATTACGCAAAAATGTGCCAATGCGTTTGGAGTTATCAATTTAGTTCATACACAGAACGAAACAAAATGTACAAAACTTCGAATGTAACCGGAGTGTAAAGCTCTTAAGAAGACCTTAAAGACCTTAAAGACTGAACTGCCATTCCGGCATTGGATACTAGACGCAAACCAAAGCGTCACTCGGTTGGTATGGGCTCAAAATCGAGGCTCTGTACCACACGCAGACCTGTGCACCCGTTTAGTACCAGCATTACCCCTATGAAAAGACATTTGCCGTCCTCGTCATGCTGGTAGAAAAAAAACGAATCGTGCGCCTTTCCCTAAACGGAGGACCCTAAGTCCAACAAACTGCACGCTGACATGAGTGGTAGCTTGCCAATGATGTCCTAAATCTTGCTGGTCCTGGATGACGTTTGTGACTGCAAGTCACCACAAAATCTGGCGCGTCCAAAATAAACGGTTCCCAAACTAAAGGCCTCAACGGCCAAGTGGTACCTCAACCTCAACCTCAAGTGGCCAAGTACCTTAGCACGTGCGTTGCGCACGCACCACGCAGAAGCTATTGGTGTGCAAAACAGTCAGACATATCTACTACTACGTATCACGTGCTCCTGCCTGTCAGTTTTCAGCATCACAGCAGTAGCGATTTAGCATCATGCAAGTAGAAATGAATCGTGCATCTTCTTGTAAACGGAGGACCTCAAGTCCAACAAGCTGCACGCTCACATGGATCGCATCTTGCTACTGATGCCCTAAATCTTGCTTGTCCTGGATGGTGTTTGCAACTTTACAGTTCAACACAAAATTTGGCGCCTCCAGCATCAACGGTTACCAAACCAAAGGCCGAAATGCCAAAGGGGTACACTTCAGCATGTGCGTCCCGCACATACCAGGCTGGAGCTACTGGCATACAAAACATTTACGTATGTCGACTGCCACGTATCACGTGCCCCCTACACGCCAATTTTCAGCATCCAAGCGGCTGTAGTTTTACGGCTATGACGGAGAGGTGCTCTTGGGCACCTCACATTTTAGTGCCAGCTGCACCCCTATTTCGGCCTGAATCCATCACAAGTGATTGCCCACCTGCCCATCCGCCTTTTCAAGCCATCATAGCACGAAACTGCGCCGTTTGCGTCCCGGCAATGGGCCCATAGAAACACGGGGGTGAAAAAGATGCGCCCGCCATATGGGGCAACGATGGATGGCCCTAGTGCTGGTCTATCTACCCACCAAATTTCAGCCGCCTAGGTCATTGATGAAAGCGCTCACAGGTCCCCGAGACCAAATCGAAACACGTGCCTGAGGAACGCCACGTGGATTACACGTCATCGGGACCGCAGAAGCACACGCCTTCAAATAGGGCCCACGTGTTGAGTCACCAGCACCCGCCGTTTGACCCGTACTGTACCCGTTATTGACTGACTTCTGCAAAGGTTCGGTTCGCGCCACGTGACACGTGCCACATGCCACGAATCGCTTCGAAACCTGCACCACAATCTGTCCGCTGAGTCGGCGCACCCGATAGTGCCGGCTGTGTCGCGATCGGCTGGTGCGTTCGGACGCTGGACGCTCGGAAGCTTGGACTGACTGACAATGACAGACAGTTGACAGACGATCTGAACTTCTCCGAGCGACCGTCATGCAGGGGCGGCGGAAACTTTTCCGGGGATTGGAGGGAGGGCAAACCGTTCCCGAATCCAGCCACCCCATTCGGCGGAACCTAAGGTACCCCTAAATTGTGGTTTCTCCTGGGATTTGGTTTATTTTGTTTGGGTTCAGACCAGACATGGCAATAAATAAATGTGGCGAAGTTACGGTGATGATGATCAAAGATTCAGTGGACTCCCCAGTGTCTTCCGGTGCAGTTTTTCAGTTTGTAATGAGTTCATATTAATGTACCACATGTTTTTCGCATAAACCAAGCGCGCGCAAAGACAAATTGCTTCATTTGATGGAGGTGGTTTGGTCTGGTGCGCCGAGGGCGCGAAACGTGCCGCCTATAGAATAACGTTAACCGCGTTTTTTACCCAGTTTCTTGCCTTTTGCGCCAACACTTCATGAGGCTGAATGTGCTGGAAGGACTGGGACTACAGTCTAAGCGAACGTTTCAAGTAGCTTTATCGGACTCGCATGCATGCAGGATACAGCGCAAAGACTTCGACAAGAAAACAAAAACAAAAAACGAGGTTTCAAAAATGTATCTTGAACATCAGTCAAGACAGTTCAAGTCAGTGGCATGACCCGGATTTCGTTCGGGGGGGAGCAGAGAGTGAGGGGGCCCCAACACTGATGGGACCCCTTGAAAACCGAGGGAGCCTCCATGGCTGGAACACCAGGGGCACGTGGCACTTATTTTTGACTGTCATTATTACGAATGTGAGTGCCCGGCACCGACAGCACTGAAACATATGGGGATTGCATGTGTATGATTTCTGGTCCGCGCTGAGCGAAGTTTCGAACCGCCTCCTTTTTCATTCACCAGTTCATCCCGCATCTCAAAGAATGAAAATTGCAGAGGTGAATTATATGATCAGCGCTGTTCAAGTTACTTGTGTCTTACGGCGCTACGGCCAAATTTCATTGCGTTGGCCAGGGATTTGTCCAGAACCATATACCCTTTCCCTGAGTCTGACCTAAAGAAACAAAACCAGTTTTTTACAGACTTGTACAGGATTGATCAAGGAACTTAATGGCGCAGCGGTACAAGCAATGAAAGTTTGAAAGCGGGTAACGCCAAAAACAATTCGTATTTTAAGATTCGGCTGCCAAAGACTTGTACGTGGAACGCGGCCATTTTTGCTGGGGGGGGGTCATAAAGATATGTTTGCCCCCATGTCTTTGAATGGGAAGGGGCACTTTGCCCCCGCTGCACCCCCCACCCCTCCCCCTTTGCTTCCACCGCCACTGCCATCATGTATGAAATCTCACATTTTTTTAGATTTTACCCCTAACCTTATCTGACCTGACCTAGACTGACCTTGACTGGATGAAGGCAAGTAATGCAAAGCTGACCATTGTTTCGCTTTCGTCCTCTGTGTCACGTGGATCAAAACGGCAGCGAGTAAGTATCGATCCTTGGTATGTAAAGTAAGACCAATATTTTACTTGACCTAGGTTGACCTGGGCCCGACAGTTCATAACATTATGGCAGGCTTCTGATGCAAAAGATCGTGGCCTTTGGTTTGGTACCCAATTAAAGGTTCTAAGATCAGTGTTGCAGATGATATGATGTATAAACCGATGTCAGTTTTTCCGACGTCGTGTTATGCGTTTTACGTGACCTGTGATGTCATCAGTCAAGCGACCAGGGCTTACATCGTATTTGCTGAATCTCGAGACCCAGGGCTGTCGACTGATGGTAGACCGATTTAGGTCCGACAGTTAGATTCTGAGATAACAGGAGGTGCCTTTTTTGACATCCCCAGGCGGTCGCAGGTGTTAAAACACGCCAAGCGTTGCCCGGTTAAATTGATCTGGCAATGCTCCTGAGGAGGTGAGGGCTGAGAGTCCGCGCTAAATAAAGCTTGTTGCACGTATTCGGGACCCAGCACCTGATCGCGTAATCGTGCAATGTAACGACCGAGTTTATGGAGGAAAGAGGCTTAAAATACGCGGCGTAACCATATGGTAGTCAGCACGACCCCTCTGCAGTTCATCAGTAGCCAGCTGATCCGCGGGCCAAATAGCAAGCGCTGAAGCGGCTCGAACCCGCCTTGCCACAACGGGGAGGCCAGCATGGTTGTAGACATGTGTCAAAGGTTGAGGGCCAAACGTGTCATTCGGCCCAGACTTAAGACCAACAAAATTTTTTAAAAAAAAAATTGTCAACTTGTTAGTTGGCTTTTTAATTACCTTTATTTTATATAATACAAAAAATACATAATTTTGTGAAAGTCGAGGGGTGGGAATTCCTTCGCAACTCAGAAGTTTAGGAGATAAATAACCACACTGCATCCACGGGATCTAGGCAAACGTGGAGACCGGAAGTTTTTGACTTGGGATACCGATCACGGTATCGTTACAAACAGCTAGGCAAACTGACGTCTAAATATTTAAGAAATCCAGTGAATATACTGAATGTATGCGATGACTAAATCAAGTGAATAGATGAAATTACTTTTCTGAACCGATTTCATGCCTGTCATCTTCAGTTTATGACATCTCTGACCCTAAAACAGTAAAAAAAAACGGCATTTGGAGCAAAAATCGCTCCGCAAGCCTTCCATAATGACGCCATAGCTGACCTGAATCGCTCTTTTTCAAAACACGGACGATGAATGTATCGTCAGCTACGCCAAATTTCACTACTGTGTCGTGTGCCGTATTTTCGTGGTCTCGGAAACACTACCTGGGGCGTAACATCCATCCCCTTGTCGGGCGATGGCTAGGCTGCGAAATAAGACGAGTGGAACATTTTGTCAGTACCGCGCCACAATAATCTTTCCCAAGTCTTTCTGCTCCCTGAAAACGGAAATACGCGCAGGGGCGGGAGATACGCAAGGAGGTACGAACTGTTGGTTGTCGCATTTGTTTGACAGACGACTGACTGACGCCCGACGAGACGCAAGACTTGACTCAAGGCACGGACGCTTGAGCCCAAGAGGTTGTGCGTCCTAATTCACAACAAACGCATTTGTTTGAGAAGTCAATAAGGTACATATGCGATGGAACTTTTGGAGTATCCTGATTAGCACGTTTGCAGTCATCAGACTTGGAGTTACATAGGCCCGACTAAGTGACCGACTGCCGTCTGGCTGCCTTGCATTTAAACCTTGTCTATTGCAGCTTGCTTTATCCTTCTCTGGCCAAGACTTTGTACCTTGTTTTATATGTGAGCCTGGTTTTCCTCACCCAGGTGTTTGTGTCCTGCTCTGTCTGTGTCTGTGTCTTGTTTCTGTCCTGTATTTCAGTCCTGTCAAGGATTTCTTAGGTGTAACTAACTGAAAGTTTTGTAATTGGTTATAATGCCTGCCACATCATAAGAGTTTGTATTAACACTGTTTTAAAACAATCAGATTTGGTGCTGTATTTTCACATGTCTTGTCAGCTGTTGGTGCAGGCCAGTGAGGGTTGGCATCAAATGCATGTATGGTGATTCATGGGAACATCTGAAGATTTTGTTGGTCTTATTTTTACACTTGTGGATATTTCTCAGAAAATGATTGACATTGAGTTGAAAGCATGACAAGGATTGTTGTAACAGTATTATTGGTCCTGATAATTATAATTGAAGTTGTGATGTTTTACAGTACTCTGGAGTACAAAAATAAGGCCAAGGACAGGCTTCATCAGTCTTCATTTTTCACGGAATTCATTTACTTTTTGTTAACAAAAAGGTGGTAACTGTGTAATTTCTGTGAAATGTTATGAAATTCTGTTCAGGGAAATTGTATGTTGTTGCTGTTGTCTACATAACTTAACATGGCTTAGATGTGAGACATTCAATCACTGTTAATATTTAAGATCCCTTGTTGCTGTTGTGATCACTTGACATGCACATGTGTTCTGACTGTAGGTAGTTATTACCACCAAAAATTTTGCTAGTCATGTTCCTTCAAATGATTTCAATAGGTCTTCAGGACTGTTCTATATTTATGCCCACAGTATTGCCTACTTCTTTGGAATCTCATTGCGTATTCAGTGCTGTATCCAATGGATAGAATGATATTGCACCACACACCTATAACTCATCCATTTGGATGTTGCTGTATCACCAGATCACAAATAGCACAAATTTATTATTGAATTTTAACTTTAATTTAAATGTAGATGTCTAAATACCTGTAGAAGAGTGATGCCATTATCATGCTGCAACAGATGCACTGGTTCAGGTTTTGTTTGGCATGAACACAGCCCAGCAGTCAAGAGATCAGTCACATGGCAAATCCTTTGTTGGTGGCAGGCATCCTCATTTGTATTGGGCAGTAAGATGGGCATTGTGTTGCATATGGAATACTCTCTACTAGGCAGCAGGCTACAAAACAATTTGAAGAGTTAGTCAGTGTAATGAATTTATAATTTAACTGCTCAGGTAGCCTGGGCAAGGCCAGTCAAGGCCACCCAAAATCTGATGATCAAGGTAAACCATTGTCTTTTCGTGCACATCCATTCAGTTTGAATGAACCTGGTGGAAAGTTAGTCTACAAGATAACTTTTTTTACCCCAAAACATAAATGACCTAGGTCAGGGCATCTGAGGTAAACTTAGGACAGGTATTGAAAATGTGTCATGTTACAAATGGGTCATATGAGAATTTGGAGGAGAATTTGGGTGAATGACTGCAGATGCTTTTGAGCATGGTCAGATGAGTTAAGATTAAATGAGGCCACTGAAGGTCAATTAGTAAAGACACAGCATTCTCGTTTTCCCCAGACTTACCCATATGGTCATAAGATTTTGTGAGGATGCAGCATACTAACCTCAGGTGACCTAGGCTGGCCACAGATGACTTAAAACTGACTTACAAAAATGTAAGGGTATGCAGTATATGAACAGTTCACTGAATCTTGTATTCCATTTTGACAAAATCCATAATTTTCAAATATTGGCTTAGTTTTACCATGACTGATGTGCCAGGCTAACCTTGCATGTCATCTGGGAGTTCATTATATGGACTGAGATCTTACAGTTTTTTGTGATCAGTTCAGTAAGTTTGCAGAAAGGAAAGGTGCTGCATATCCAAGATTCAATCTTGTTTAACCTCAAAGACTTGACCTGGGTCATGTGGTTTTTGGCAGTTGTAAGGTCACTGGCAGACTTCATAGCCACAAAATGTCATTGGAGCAGTGGAATAGGTCTGGAGATAGAGGGTGGGGGGGGGGAATTTGTTTTCACTTACACTACTTGTGCATGTAATTTTCAGGCATTAACCAGGCATATGTTCATGGTAGTTCTGATTGGTGTTATGTAGTTTTGGGCACTTTTATGTCTAGACTTATCACAATGGTACCATTTTTGGCATTTGTCTGTCATTGTTTGTCATGTAACAGTATTTTTCAACATTGTAAAAAGTTCTGCCAAGGTGACATGGAGTAAAACTAAACATCATTTCATTGTTCTGTAACCATTTAATGCCATCAGCAACCTGTAAGTTCATATGTTTTGTTTTGACACCAGTTTAGTTACTTGTTACATAAAGGCAAAATGCAAATGTGCTGTTTTCTTCATTAAGGCAGAAAGTTTCATCAGTTTCTTGCAACACTGTTATGAGCATGAAAAATGGTGACACTCTGGCTTCCTTATGTTTTGGAAGTGTACGACTTTTGACATTTGTTTAGAGGGACAAAATTAGTAGATTGCTGCCAGTTGAGACCTAAATAGAATAAATAACCGGTGTTGGCATGAAACAACCAGCAAATATCTCACACTTTAGCATACAGTTTCCTGATGGAACTTGGCCAAATTTACACATTTCACATCTGTGTAACAGTGAGATAGGCATGCCTGAGTGATCTACACCGAGTGCTGTGTAGGTCGTTTTGCTGTTTGGAAACCATGGTGTCGATAGGTCTGTTGTGCGCCTTCCGTCAGCTGGCGATGGAGGACCAGAAGCCCAGGGCTCGGGACGACTGCTTGCCACTGAGCAAGATCAGGACCATTATGAAGAGCTCGCCCGACATTGAGCTCGTCAGCCAGGAGTCGCTGCCGATTGTGTGTCGGGCCACGGTGAGCCCCGTCCGCTCGGCCGGAAATGTCGCCGGCCGGTCCCGGCCAGCGAGCCACAGTCGTCGCATCAGCTCGAGACTCGGCTGGCGCCAGGACTTCTTATGTTTTTCAGCGTTGTTCTGTGTTTCATCGTTATCGTTTGAGGTGTTGTAGGATGTCTTGTGTCATGTGCGAAATTTTAACGAATCAGGCCAATTTAGCGACTTGATTTAGAAGGAGCAGCAGTGGCGTAGCCGAGGAGTGCCAAAGGGGCCATGTCCCCCCCCCCTCCAAGGCCAAGCGGGGTCCCATGGCGGCCGAGCGGGACCCCCTGGGGCCGAAAGCCCCAGTTCTTCGGATAGCGTGAGGCGCCCACATGGCTTCTTACGCTGTCCGAAACGGACAGTTAAGGCAAAATAAGAATATTTTAAGTCTTAAAGAAGGCTTACAAACCTAAACAAAACGTACTCCGAATATACAAGAAGGCTTTGTGTGCTATGAAGAGAGGCTCGTGGTCTGAATAGACTGCCGGTGAGGCCCCTGAAGCGCCAACAAGCCCCTTGGTACTGCTAAAGAGGCCCTGAAAGACTGCCAGATATACGTCATATAACAGAGGAAGACCCCTGATGCAGCCATGGGGACCACCGGAGACGTTCAGAGAGCCCATGGCACTGCACAGGGGCCTTGAAATTGCCAAAAGGTCTTTCTTAACTGCCAGAGGGCCCCTGAAATGGCAAAAATGCTTCCCAGAAACGATAAGAGGGGTATCCGGGACGACAGTGGGTCCACTGGGACTGCTAGAGAGGGACATTTGAGACTGCTAACTAGAAGTCTAGCAATAGGGACCCTCGAGACGACCAGAGGGCCCCTGAAACTACTAGGACTTTGAGACGTCCAGACTGCTCCTGAAACGGCCAAAGGACCTACAGGATTGCCACAGGCGCCTCCGTCACGGCAGAGAGAGACTTAAAGAGGGCCTTTTTTAGTGCCTGAGGGGCTCCTTAGACGGCAAAGACGTCCTAGGTACGACAGGAGGGAACCCGAGGTGGCTTAAGCATCCCTGAAACTGCCAGATGGGTCCCTGTGACTGTCCGAGGTGCCCCTGAAACTGCCAAAGGAGCGCCTGAGACGTCCCGAGGGACACCTGAAACTGTAATAGGAACCTGAGATCGCTAGAGGGTCCTGGCACGGCAGACGGCCCGAGACCACCAAAAGTGTCCCTGTAACTGCAAGAGGGAACTTAAACTAAGCTGACAAAAAAGAATCCCCAGAAGCTGCGGGATGGGGGACAGACGGGCTCCTGGAACAGATACAGACACAACATTTCAAATGGAGGGAGGGACGAAACCGTCTAAAATCTCGCCGTATTTGTCATATTTCCGTCACTTTGTTGGGAAACAAAACGCCAAATTTTCTCAAATAAGGCGACGCGTTTGAATTTTTTTTCGGTAATCTGTATGGTAAAAAACAAAATTACATCATTTTTCATGTCTGAAGGGCAAAAAAAAATCGAGGCCCCGCACTGACCATTCACCTCCATCCCCCCCCACCCCACCCCCGCCTTGGCGACACCCTGGATCCGCCCTTGGCGAGGGCCCCCATTGATCCGATTTGGACCCCCCGGGCGGAATTCTGGCTACGCCCCTGAGGAGCAATGTGCCCAGTTAGCATGATTTGTAGATGATTGCTCAGCCTCTCTTGAGGTTATACCATTCCGCCCTTAAGTGAGCTGGCAGCTGTTTTACGAATGCCTTCTTACCTGGGAAACATAAGGTGTGTGAATTGTGCGCTGACATTGTTTCTCACGGTAGGTTCTGAACATTAGATCGCTCTCTATATTGCTCAGTTGATTTTATGGTGGAATAACTGAGGCATTTCTGGTTACATTTTCCGTGTGCTGTCCTTCGGACACTGTTTGATTTATAGCCCTTTTTTTTTTAATCGCAGCCTAATGTCCAGACCGAGGCTAGCATTTTGCTTTCTTGGCCTGAGGTTGATGAGAACAGAACTAAAGAAGGTGCCTGTGCAGAGTCTAGTATTGAGAACAATGTCAACAGGACACACATTCGGATTTATTTTTAAACTTACAATCTAAATTGAGGCTTCACATCGTTATCCTGAAACGGAAAGCAGATTGATAATCTTGAACCCACATTTTGTATTCCGATAGGGGAGTGGGACGAGCGTTCGGGGCAAGACACTTTTTGTTTGTTTGGGAACAAAATGATTAATTTCACCCACACCAAAGATTTTCAGAACAAAATGTCTCGAGGTCCGTAAACGTTGAGAAGTGCTCAGAATTCTGACCTTGCCCAAACACGCAGTATTTCTTGGTCTTCAAGTGTTGACCTGTTACAGGAAATGTTCATTCAACATTTCATCACACAAGCGTACGTGCACAGCAAAAACAAAAAGTGCATCGAATACTCGGACATTGCGGTGGCGGTCGAAAATGAGGAGAATCTAGCCTTTCTATCTGGTAAGTGTCCAAAATGACGGCCGGGCTCCTGATGAAACACAGCATGCATCAAACGCGATTTGCACAGTGTGTGGTTTTGCGTTCCATTGGCAGTGTTAACGTAATTACCATGCGTTGTTTGCTCTTGGTTTGTAGCTTGTGCGACAGCATCCTTCTATGATAACCACAGTTGATTCATGGCTTACTGTTTCCTATATTTTCCGCATTTTCCAGACATTCTTCCGAGGAAGAGGCTAGCTGGTGAGTGCGTCGATCTGAATAAGAAAAAGGTGCCAACACCGACGAAGTCCGAGCCTTAACCCTTAACGAGTCATAACCCAACGGTGATAGTCCCCTGTTAAACCCTTGTTCTCCTTTGATCATCCATGGTCGACATTCCAAGTTGAAGGCCTCTGGACCGAGGCAGTTTTTACGGGCTGATCGATTATGATGTTGTAATAGTGTAGAGTCTGGATTTTATAGTGTTTCACTTTTCGTTCGTGCAGTGACCATGCGTTCTTGCACATACGCTAGATACTTGTCATCACATGTTCATTCAGTGCGTAAATACATTTTCATAGTTTCTTCCCTTGGTTTCTTATATCGTTGTGTCATACGGATTCAGCCGGAGTGTGGTTAAGTGGCTAGTGTGTGGACAGTGAAGCCAAGTCGTGCCGTTTGTGCAAGCTCTGACCCGTTCGTTTATTTGTCAAAAATGGTTCTGTTTTCCCTAGACACCGAGCCAGGTACAATGGGAGCAGCTTTGCCTTGCCCCACGATACGGTTGTCTCGCGGCTTTGCAAACCGTTTTACTTCGGGCCACATTCCGTCACCCAGGCTGCGGCCCGAACCCGGACCCAGCGGGGCCGAAATTGGATCTCCGCCCCAAACTCCATCGGGCCAGTTGGCGATTCCGTATTTCAGCATTAAGAATCGCTGCAGCCCGAACACGTTATCGGCGAGCTCTTTTTCGAACCTGGCCGTGGTAAATTTTGTGTCACATTGTCCCAGGGAGACGCACAGATACATAGTCTAGGAAGGTATTTTGTCGTCTTCGTCATCCGTTTACCTCTGAATCGCGGCATGGCCGGACAGACCGTCACCGGCGGATTTACATAGACGGCTTGTTAAGCAATTTTGACGTGGAACTTACCTGCAGGGTCGTAATCACGTTTCCAAAAATCGTTCGCAGTATGCTGTGGATTCTGTGTGAAATGTTGGAACGCACAATCCTTGTGTTTGAAAACATTGGGGTTTTCATGGCTGGAAACCAAATTGTGTCATGAAAGCAGCTTTTATAACTGGTTACGTGATCTTAAGTTGCTCTTCTGCACCCAGAAGTGTGGCGTGTGGTTCTCGACTGTGCAAATGTAAATATAGACAATGTTTTGTGTACCATGTCTCATTCGTATGAACCAGTGACACCGTGTGCGGTTGGCGACAGGAAAACAACCAGGAGGGAAATATTTGAGGCTGGAATCGCTGTTGGCTGATGGCAAAGGCAGCATTCGGGTAAAGGATGGCAGTCTTCCACTTTTGGTTGTAGATATGGTCGAAAGCAGTTTCCATGTACATCCATCATTTTCATACGTGATTATTCGCGAGATAACCATATTTCAGTGCCACAAATAGAAAAAAAGGACTTCCCGTACGTTCTCTATCCGCTAGAGGCCCAACATCTGGACAGACTTATCCATATACGGACTGAGCACGGGATATCCGCCGACCCTTGGGCCGCCAATACTTCTCTTCTGTCCGCCAAACTTCTGCACGCCGACGTCCGCGGTTTTCTTGCGCTGGCATCTCGCTCTCCTGTGCTGCCTCACCCTGCCGGAGACGCCGTTGATGTGGGCGAACAGCACGCGCAGCACGCTCTCCTTCTGCGGCCAGGTGAGCGCCGAGACGTCGATCTGCGCCGCGTCGTCGCTCCACGCGTTGCGGCGCCGCCAGCCGTCGGCGATGTCGCACGACGAGGCGGCGCCGCCGTCCAGCGTCATGACGGGCGGCGGCCGGCCGCGGCGCAGGCCGTCGGCCACCTGCCGCCGGTACCGCTGCTCCGAGTCGCGCCAGTACTGGCGCCGCGCCGCCGCCGCCTCGCCGCCGGCCTGCTCCAGCGCCGACAGGAAGAAGTCCTCCAGCTGGGAGCGGCGCGCCAGCACGCGGCGCGCCAGGCCGCGCAGCCGACGCACGGTCGCCTCGCGCGTCTCCAGCTGGCGGCGCAGCTGCTGCAGCTGGCGCTGGTCGTGCTGGCGCTCCTGCTGCGCCCAGTCGCGCAGCTCGGCGCGCACCTCGGCCAGCGAGACGGCCTCCTGGAGCCGATCCTCCTCGGAGGCGGTGAGCCGACGCTGCAGGTCGCCGGCCGCGTGCTGCAGCCTCGTCAGCTCGCGCCGCAGCTGGCCCAGCGCGCCCTCGGCCAGCACGGCCCGCTCCTCGGCCTGCCGCAGCCGGCGCAGCCGTTCCTCGGCCGCCTGTTCGCTGGCCTGCAGCTCGCGCTGGTACTTGTGCAGCGTCAGGTTCAGGCAGTGGTTCTCGTTGTAGACGTTGGCCGTGGTGGCGCCCACGTTCTTGACGGCCATGTCGTGGGCGGCGTCGACCAGGTCGTGCACCTCCTTCTTCGCCATCTGCTCCAGGTTTCTTTTCTCGTGCAGTATCATGGCCTCGTATTCGACCAGCTGGTTTTGGTGCCGCACCATGGTGTCGAGGAGCTCCTTGCTCAGTGTTTCGTTCTCGTTTACCAGTTGGGTGTTTGTGTCTTTCAGCTCTTTTAAGTTGGCTACTTCATAACGCAGGATTTCAATCTCACTGTCTCTAGCTTCGATGGCATCGCTTAATCCCTTCATCTTCGTCTCGTATGTCGTGATGAGGGCTTTCCTTTTCTCCTCCTCAACTTCCCGGGCTTCAGCCAGTTCCTTCTCGACGACTTCAAGTCTTGCTTCGTGGGCACTCCGTTTCTGGTGCAGATACCCAACTACCTCAATGCATTCCTTTTCAACCTTGATGAGCCGTTTGTGTACGTGTTCATTTTCGTCTAGCAAGCTGAACGCGCACTTGCGGTACCGTTCACGAGACTCTGTCATTGCCTCCAGCTTAATGCTTAGCATTTCTCTCACCTTGTCGCAGCTCTTCATTTCTTGTTCCATGCCCGCATACTGTTCCGGCGAAATCATCTTTTTGCGTCTTCGCTTTTTTACCCTTGCGTTTTCCGCGTTTGCCCCTGGCGCTGCTTTTGGAGCGCGCTGACCGTTTACCTCGACGACTTGAGCCAGAACGACCTTTCTTGGGGCTCTTCTTGCGACCCAGCGCCGACACCTTGCCAGGCTGTGTCTTCAAAACGGGAGCCATGGCAGCACACTCAGATCTGACCAAACTCGTCTTCAGGTGGTTCAAGGAATTAACAGTGGTCCAATTGCCAGTTAGTAGGTCTTTAGGGGAGGGTTTGACTTCAATACCAATGGATGAGTATTGCCGGTTCAGATACGGCAATGATTAACGCCAAAAAGAAAAAAAACGATCCCGTATATTGCCACTGAATAGAGTGAGATTATCACAGGTATTTTTCTCTGTGAGACACGCGGGAAAGATTGTTACGATCTCTTCGCCTAAGAAATTACACCACTGGGCGAAATAACCATTACACGCTGGCGACGGTGGAATCGCCCCGCCAAGCCCGTAATGGAAGCGTACAAGAAGCGAGAGCTTCTAACATGTGTTAGGGGGCAAGACTGGTCAGCCCATCGTGACGGAGGGACGTCGTCAGCGCTCTCTACGCAGGTAGACGGACGAAGCCGAAAACGCTGGTATGAAGTCTAGGGACAAGAATTGTTTACGCTGTCGTCTCGGCCTTTTGGGACCACATGAGCAGAACTGGTGCCCACTTGGAGGAAGCGGCAGCTCTTCCCAGCGGTGTGGATAGTCGGCGATCACCACTGTTACCGCTCGTGAAAGCCCTGAACGTACCACGGTCCTCTGAGGTTACGCCAGCAGCCTGGAACGTTCCCCGAGCCGGCGTCAACGTTCTTTTTGGACGTTTTCTTCCATGCAACGTCATGTGGCCATTGACCAACGCCCAACTTTCTTTTCTAGAGCGCACGCATGCTTCTCCCCTGTCTCCCTCCCCCCCGCAGTAGTGCCTCAAAATCTATGCCGAGCATATCGTACTGTAACAGTATGCTACGAGGGAGGCGTCAAATAGCAGTCTGACTGACCGTCACTGATTGGTTCATTTCCTTGACTCATCGCCAGAAGGGCGGCACTCGCAAGCCAGAAATTCTACGACCCCGGTCTGACATGTTAGAATGAGGTTCAGAGATTGTTCTGTAGTCATCTGCGGTTCTACCACCCTGAGAAACCAGACGCTTCGTCTCCAGCTGCGCCGTTCGGCGTCACCGTCCCGCCACTGCCAGGTCTACTGCTGGAGGATGATATCACGAAAGATTCTGTCGGCATCACGGGCTGCCGCGACGAACAACAAATGATGGGAACACGCACGGTCGAGGTTACAAGCCACCTTCGAGCAGTCGAATGGGCACGCAAAACATTGTTATACTTGGCCTTAGATGGGTCGAAAATTAAATCCAAACCTTTCTAAAATCTGTTGGTTGTAGCACTGTAGTTGGGTGAATGACGTCCTTTCAAAGTTGCCTGCATCCCAGCGTGCGACTTTGGTCTTGGATAGCATATCAAAGACGATATGCTGCGTATCCTCTTCCACGGAGAAATATCCAGCCGGTAAGTGCTTCTCCATCTCAGCTCTGCCGACTTGATCGAGCCCAAACTAATGTCATCGACCCCAGTGGCGCCATCACGCAGCGCCTCCAAAATAACCGAAAATCTGTGTTTGAACGATAGATGGCGGGAACATCGGTCCTTGTCTGCTGGGTTCCCCGTCGATCAAGCTGTTTTTCCTCTGAATGTTTTTTTGTCACCTTTATTGATCTGCGATGCTGTTTTTTCTTCAAATTTCCGATGCTCCACGGGTACGGTTGTTCTCATGATTTCACACCTCAGGAATTCGTCACAGTGTCCTTACCTTGCAAATTTGTTGACGCACCCAAGGTTACGATGAAGACAAAACGTCTCTTCGGTCGTCCTGATTTTTTTCTATACCAAACGTGCCGTGTTCCAGTTTCCCAACTACTAACTTCCATATTTATGTCGCAAAATGTTTCAGCGGTTCGACGGCCATCGGTCAACTAATGAAATCTTCGTTTTCACCTCCGCAAGTGTTACGCCGGGTGATAGCGACGTCCACGCAAGGTGAGCACCGTTCCGGTGCGGGTGGCGTTTCACAGACCTAACGGTACGCCACTGTCACAGCAAGAGACGGCGCTGCTGGTTACACCCGCTCCCACCAGTCTTGGTCAGTTTCGAGCTGTGAGATCAGTAAGGGAAGTTCGGGTGATGCCTTGCTGGTGTAGAGGAATCAGCGTAAACGGCGACGCGGACCGGGAAGCAAGGCCGACGGGTCGGATGGGATAACAGGATGACGCCATGGCACTGCATTTTGTAACGACGTGGAGGCCATACGCGTAGAAACGTTCTGGTAACTAATATGGCCACAGTCATGTTCCCAGTAATTTCCTTACGTGCAACACCACAGGACTTGCCATAGGACTAATATACAAAGTCTCCACGCTTAATGGGCCCAAATTTCCTGTCGAATGGGCTAGTAAGCCATGGCCGTGAACAGGCAGAGCTGCGCATTATGGCAGATCAGAATTCGGAAGTCTGTAAGACTCTCAACTGGCATAACATTTTTTTTCAGGAACGAAGCGGTGGACTCAGCGTTTGACGCTTCCTGGCTCTGGTGATGATATTACCACCGCCAGATGGCAGGCCACAGGTTCCACTGTAGCTCACTCGGCTTCCAAAGGAGCACCTTGTGTAACATATGTGCCGTGAATCCCTTCCTGTATCCTAGAAGCTTTAATGGCAGAATGGTAATCCAAAACCGCGCATCTTTAAGCACCTGAAGTTTCTTCGTTCGATCATATCCCGAGGTGGTTTAGAAACAGTCTGCAAGAGAACCTTTATACGAAGTTTATTTGCAACTTTTCCCTCGACAGACAAATAAAAAAGGACAATGGGGAACTTCTTCAACCAGGAGATCCCTGGCATATGTTACTTTTTACAACAAACCAACAGAAACGCAAATAACACATATGAAGCACACGTGTTTCACTGGTACCCGCATCCTCGAAAAAATGGAATCTGTTCAGGCTTAGAAAACAGACCCTAAATTGCAGCAACACCCGCTTCAAGCCAGAAACCGCTACTTCATGCCCACCCCCCTCTGAAAAAATAAATGGCAATAAAAACATCGTAAAGATTGGCTGTTTTTGGTGAGTCACAATCCCAACAGATACATATTTATCCTCAGCTCCAGGCGGAAATATCATGTGCAGTTGGTAGCAGCCCGGAGAACATATCACCAACGACAATGAATACAAAATGTCTTGGTTCCGAAACTTTCATCACTGACAGTTTCGATTATTCTTGTATGGCTACAGAACCGTGATCACGCTGAAAAGTTCCAAATCAACACACCATTATCACCTTGATGGTATTCATCCGCCAGTTAGACATCCTTCAGTGCATCTGGAAGATTGTTCTTGGGGTGCTTGCTTTCAAAGTGCTGCTTGTAAGTCTTTGGGTCCGGCATTTGTGACTGAAACAGACAGCAAGACTCGTCACAAGGCTTAAGATAATTTGGGGTCTGGATTTTGGGAGTCATCTGGGTCACGTAACAACAAACCTAGTCGCCCATTAGCACCGAGCGCTTTCCTGCCGACTAGGGCGCTGAGGTCGGCATAACTGGTTTCATTACATACTGGACATTCAGTAAAACAAAGGCCACAATCGCCTCCACAACTTCTGGCACTAAAAGGCGACCGGGACGTGATGCCCAGTGACAATGCCCATTAACGGAAGACACGGAAATGTCAAAACGCTTCGGAGTTTAGGAGAAATACTTTGTCTAGACATGGCCGCCAATGTCTAAGCTGACAAGCAATGCTGAGCTTTACCTAAGAAAAAAACTCTCTTTGAGTAAAGCTGGTTCATGACCTCAGTTCGAACCGGAAAAAAACGCTACAGTTGTGTAGTTCTGTGTGGTCCTTGAAGAGCTGTCAACATAACGACGTGAAAGGACAGCCGATGTTCCTTTTAATGAACGATCAACTTCGGGATGTAACGTAACAGGATCACACGGACATGGAAGGGCGCTTCATGATCGGCCATTTCAGGACAGGGGCAGTAAAAAGATGTGTTACTTCCCGTGCGAGACCGCCAAACATTCTGACTCGGGCGTTCAATGCCGGTGACTGTTGTCGCGGACACCAGCGTAACCCGGACCCCAGAGCCGGGTCTTGGGGTCTAATGAATGTACCGAACAACGCTATTACGCGCCCGATCAGCCAAGCACGCTGCCCGAGTGCAGGAAACGTAATGCATGTTTTACGACGTGGTCTGGCGATTCACCTTGCCCTGTCGGAAGTATTTAAAAAACTTTTTAAACAATTTTCTTTCGAGGCTTGAATTTAAGGACAGACGTTTATCACACACGAAAAAATAACCATGCGCGGGATGAGACATCGGAAAATGGATGAATAGGATGCCGATATGACACGACAAGGCTAATCTGGTTTTTACTTTGTCATCAGAATATGAATTTTGTTCTGGTGCATACGTTTTTTAAGCATGTAAACAGAAAATACAGGTACAAACAGAAATTTTTGATTTGACAGGATACAACCATCCTGATTTGTGGCATCAATCAGCGATTTTATGATCAGGTGATGCACGTTTAAAGTTGAAAACGTAAGAGTTATGAATAGGTGATAACGCACGAATTTCCACAGTTGCCAGAGGCACGATTCTGAAGAAGCTTCGCGGCGATTCCACGAGTCACACATTAGGTATTCACACCATTGTGGAATGACACACCAACGAGTACAATGACGTAAAGTAATGAAATAGCTGACTTTCGGCACATTACATGTGGCCCAAGAACACACACAGGAAGCATCGCCTAGGGATTAATGATGGGGGTTTCACAAACTTACCTTGCAAATTTCACAGTTAAATGACAGTCCAGCAGCTGCAGCTTTTTTCTGATCCTTGAGATTATGACCAGCCTGCTTCTTTTGGGCTGCTGTCTTTGCCTGGGCCTTCTGTTGTGACTGAATCTTCTGCTGACCACGAGCCATCTCCGGCAAAATGATACCCTGCCATCGATGCCCAAAAGACCATGACCCTAACTTTTCAGTTTCATTAGAAATGTCACATTGCCAAACCATAAAATGCAGTTTGTGAAAAATGGACATTAAAAGCATGAACTAAGCACTTCACACCAATACTGTGCAATTAATGACAGCAATCAAAACGATTGTGCTAAGTAACTTTGTTTGTGCCATTACTGGTATGTAATGCCTCAATGGGTTTATGTGGGTCTCATCCTAGCATGGATGAGAAACATCTTGACATATGTGACTTTTTCAAAGCACTGTTACAAGCCCTCCTGCAAAATGTGAAAAGTATTCCAAAGTGGTGTATAAGTTCACATATCTCGATATCTTGGCCACATCAGGGCCTGGAAATCATGTTCTGGAACTCAACATTGTGTGCTTTGGCATCCAAGCAATATCAATAGCCAGCACCACCTCATTTGGAATAAACACCTCTCACACCACAAAGTCTCTATTGGCACATGGTGAGCTAAAAATGTCAACTCAACTCTGTGTATGTTTGTAAAAAATGACCTTACTATCACCATACCACATAGCATCAATGGCTTTGAAGGCCATAACTCCACAATCATGGGGAGGAAATGGAAACATCCATGCCCACAACTCAGCACCATTCTTGGACTGCTGGCATGCTTTTAAACAGACTGCCCAACTGATTAGAAGAGTCATTTTCAGAAAGTACAGTACAGAGAAAATGTTGCAACCTCATCCATTTTTGAATGCAATTTGGTTGGCCAGCCCCCCCCCAAAAAAAAATGTTTATGACCATCATTCTCAACACATTATGACTGGAATCTTGATCACCACAACATGAACCTTTAAAGCAAAAGATTGCATTCTGGGCTGTGAATCATTCTGAAACTGGGTCCGCTTGTTTGAATCAGTCCTTCCTCAATAGCAGTGTCTCCTTTTTTGCTCTGCCTCCCCTTCCCTAAAAAAAAAACGGCAATCCAGCTGTGCCACTGATAATCAATCAGGATTTTTGGAGTTTCAAGGGTCTGGAATTAGGGCCTTTCAGCTTTCCTGAGATTTTGGCATTAGGCCTCATTTTTATATCTATTTCCAATTCAGGTACAAATAATCTTGTGCTATCACATATGCTGTGTCAAAGCAGTCAGAAGCATGACACACCCAGTAACATGGCCAGGAGTTTCACCAGGTCAAGAGACAAGAAAATGTTTTAGCTACTGTACAACATCTGCAACCATGTGCAACTGATATGAAAAATCAGTTACATTATTCTAAAGCAGCTAGCTGAGTCCAGTGTTATTCCTTAGCTACTCCACAGTAACCACTTGATGCTCAGTGCTCGCACAGCATTTGTGGATACCACTGTGAACAAGGACAAGCAATAAGCTGTATCATATTCATACACATGCCTGGATTCCAACCAAATGCGGGTTATCATCATGCTGTGTCATCATGTTGTATGCAACCCCTTGTTGACCTGGGCAAGTCACCGCATCATCTCAGAAAGGCTGTGTCGAGCAAAGTGGTGCCCAGACCATGCAACACTTACCCTGGTCAACTTAGAATGTGATGCAAAACAAGGATAACATGCATTCAATGGGGATCCCAGCATGTGCCCAATCATATTATTATCAGACATTACATGGCAATAGGGGATATCAAACAATGGTCCCTGATCAAAGAGGTGCACATAACTTTTCTACCCTTTTGTTCAAGTCAGTTTTAGGGTACCCTTACAGACATACAACCAATCTTGTTGGCAGCAATAATGCTTCCTTTACATAAGCCAATTCTTGTATTTTGTGCACATTTTCATAACTATAGGCCATAGGCCAGCAAACCATGTTTGCATGGCCACACACAAACTGTTGTGACTGCTAAAACAATAAAGATAGACTAATCCCATCTTAAACATTTTTCTCTTCTGATTTGGATGAAACATTTTCATGGTAGCAAGAAAAATCTGCAATGCAAGACAAATTTTCCCTTGTTCTAAGCAGAAATGATTTTTCACCACTAAATGACACAGGTTGGTAGGGCACTGGCCCTCCTTACCTTCCCAGTGTCTATGCCTATGGACTGGTGCGTTGGAAAAGGGGGCAGGGGGCAGCCACCCCCAAGTTTGGGAAACATTCAACATTAATCTTATGGCGTTGCATAGAAAGAAACCAGGCAAAAATCACGTTAGTCCTTCATCTCCCCAGAGGTCCCACCGCTCCTACATATGGACATCACAGAATTTGGCGACTGTCACGTCATGAACTGCAAGGACAAACGGTGTACTGTCAGTTCCCAAAAACCTAATACAAGAAAGGCGATACTGCCCACTAGTTCAAAACTTCTCCTGGTATATTCCTTTAATCTTTCTTCTTTAATTTAGTCCATTCCGCACAGTTTTGCCTCCATCGTAATGCCCATTACCACGCACCTACCACCCTGCTGTTACCGTTGTAAAACTACCACCACCTTGCTAGCGACCGTGCGCCACCGCCCGCCGCGCTGACACCATTAATGCCTGTGTTGAGAGCTACCGTTTTTTATTCTAATTGTACCCTGGCACTTACATTAATACTGATTTCCCTCCAGCTTTCAGCTGTTTTTGTCAAACTCGGAAAAGTTTGAATACAGAATTCATTACTTTCCGTAAAAAACGTGTAAAACGGCCTTTTTTTCCCGACCGAATGTTTGTAAATAATATTGATATTAAACAGCATGTTTGTGGGTTATTGCACCAATCTGAAATAAGGTCTTACCCTGCGAGGACGGAGCACAAAAGCTTCAAATCATGTAACTTGCCAGTTCGTACCAAAAAGGAGTCCAAAATTTATGCATTTAAATGACGGGGTCAGAGTGCAAACATTTTGTAACCTAATGGGTACAATGGTATCCTAAATGCGACCGTAAAATTTAAGCACTGATTTAAATAATTAGCTGATCCGGAAAGGCCTCAAAACAAGTGAGATAGCAATTCCCTGGAAAGACCGGTGAGACCGGAGGAGATCGCCATACCTGTATGTTGCTACACGCATGACAATGATTCTATCATAATATTTAATTTGATAGTAATATTTAATATAATAATATTTAACATAATAATATCATCCTCTATCATAACATCATACTTTAACACATAATACCTCTATCATAATATTTATTAATATTTAGTATTAATAATTTGTTGCCATGTGCTAGTATCAGTAATTCAGTTTTTGACGGCTCAGACAAACAGCAACTGATCTTTTTCTTTCGTTTTTTTGTTTTTGTTTCTGTTTTCTTTTTTGTGAAAAGTGGTGTTTCGTGGTCTAAAAATAGGGGCGTACGTATAGCAGCATGCAGAAAAGTGGAGCGCCGAAGGCATTCTTTCCGATTGGACGAGTGTTCAATTCCCCAAAAAGTTTGGGCATGGTCCTCCTTGTCCCTCGTTTCTACGCCCATGCCTATTAATGTACAAACCCTAGCGCCGAACAGTGACGGATGCAGATCCAAACCATGTGGTGGGGGGGGGGGAATCCCCATCCTTGTAAGGCAGCCTATCCCCAAATATTGCCTGTTATCTCCATTGCTTTCGGCCACTTCAAGAAAATGATAAACTGAACTGGACTGGAAATGACGCAGTAGTCATGATTTTGCCAGGTCATGTCGCATTACGTACAAGCATCGTCAAAAATGGTGGGGGTAATATACGAACGAGGTCGTACGTCGATGCGAAGAGACGGCAGCTGATTCCGTCAACCCGACGAAGCCGTGAGCTCGCCACGAACGCCACACGTGACACACGTCTCAGACTGCGGCGCGTCAGGCCGACCAGCATCCCGGCTCCTCGTGCACATGGTTGTAGACAGTGGTGCGTCTACGGGAGGTGGCGGTCCCATTGCCCTGAGTGGGACCGCCCCCTGTCTATGGCGAGGCTGGCGCTATTAGTTTCGTCGTTGCTTGCTTCTTTGAACATTTTTTCATGAGAAAACAAAAGCAGGCGTTGTCTGTTCCGTTTGTCCCTATCATGGCATACTGCAATGGCCTGATCCCTTTTTATTACTCTGACCAATCCAAAAGGTTTCTTGCGGTTAGTTGTTTTCTGGCCGGTGGGTGACATGTTGCTGTTCTCTGGATTCCTACGGAAATTTTCATGAACAAGCGTCCCGAACGGAGTTCTTCCTGATACACAGATGGTTGACACAAATGAGCTGCCGTTCCTTGAAAAGGCGTTGGTTCGTCTTCGGGTAGGGCGGGACAGTCTGGTGGAGGAAATAGCAAGCATTGCACCACCTCTCGCCACGGTCAGGCCGGGAGGCTGAGGAGGGTAAGCGACCTTCTTCAAGGCTTTTCCGGCGGTTGTCTGACGTCAGTTCCCACCGCTCGAACGTCTGCGAGCGACCTTCTTCCCCGTTCATGCGCGCGGCGGTCGCTGGGACGAATCGGTCGTCCCGTCCGTCGCTTTTCCGCGTGGTCGACGGCAGGAGCCGGCCGGCCCGGCCCGGCCCGGCCCGGCCCGGTCGTTTCCACCGAGCAGGGCGGGGCCGCCGGCGCGTGCCATCGAGAGGAAGACTGTCTCTGTCACAGCAGTGAGTGACACTGACTGTCTTAAAACTTCAGGGGTTCAAAATGGCCACATATACACTCAGCGGCGGCAACATTTCTGAGTCCTTTCTTTCCTTGCATCGTGATCGGGTGTTAAATCGTCCCGAGCGGCCGTTTCCATTCCCTCCCCGTAGCACCGCCTGAAAGTGTCGTCAGTACGGTATGTCCATAGGAGGAGAGGAAAGCTACCAAGTTTCACTTTTGGCTCGAATTGTTAAATAAACTCCCGAGTACGATCTCCATCTCGCAACATCACCTGGTCATCAGATCTCCCATTCCGGACCAAGCAGTTAAGAGCTTTTTATCTCGTTTATTCCGCCTGTGATATCCTTAAGCATTCCGATGTTTTTGTCGACGTTACTGCCATCGCAGAACATTCGTCTGATCGCTGCTGTCTCCGCGGATGGAGCGCCCGGATGGAGAGTTCGAAGCCGCCCAGATCACAGTCATCCTTTAAAACTGCCGACTATTACCAGCGAGACCAGGCAAGGGTGAGTTTTGGTTTAATGGTAGAATAAAATCTAAACTTGCCACCAGTGCGGCCCGGCCCCCTCGTAAGGCTTATCACCGGCAAAAACTTTGCAAACACTGGACACCCAATCATGGGGCTTTCGCCTTTTCCCAGTTGTGAGCCGTTTAGCAATGACAGCAAATGATATCAGGGGCATACGTAACGTTTCAGCTTGGAATTTTCATGTGCAGAATATTGGAAACGACCGATAAATTTGTGTTTGTATTGTGGAATGCACCAAGGGGCTATATTGTACCTACCAAACAACATTTTGAGTCCCCAAATCTGAAACCAGACGTGGTAAATTGCGCTCGTTCTGCGTTCCACAAAACGGCTTACTAATTTAATAATGAAGAGTTGGATTCTTACGATGCCTGTGTACAGCCTTAGCAGTACGGCACACCAGTGTGTCCCCGTCCTAAGCATCCAAAAATAACTCAGCCGCGACCCTCCCTGGGTCGACGAGGGTTCGCCTATTGTGACGTCAGCCAACCATGCGTCCCCAAGGGCGCGGGAAGCAGGGGGGCAGGGGACCGCTGCCCCCCACGTTTTAGAAGCTTAACATTGGCCCTATAGGCGTTGACTGGGAAGAATTGGCCCAACATTCATCTTTGCCCCCCCCCCCCTTTTCAACTGTGCAGGAGTTCCTGCGCCCTTGTGCGTCCCCCATGAACCTGTCACCCCCACCAACAATTCACCCGGCTCATTGGAGCCAGGGGAAGTTGAAACCTTGTCTCGACAAACTGGTGTTTCATGCTTTTCCGACTCTCAGTAGTCTGATGGGGAGAGATGAAATAGATGAAAAACGATTGGCTATTTTTTCTTGCTGAAGCTATTTTGTAGTTCTCTCAAGCCATGGAAAATATGACAAACATATAGGTACTACGTTCAGCACCTTCGACAAACAGCGCCTATTTTAACATGTTGACAGATGTCCAGATGAACATCCACTCCAATGAAACGGACAGCTAGTCGCACGAAAATGGACCCCCAGTTACCGGTGGCTTAGGGGGCAGATATTAGTTTATAATAATTTACTTAGATTAGTCAACACATGTACCAACCCCTTTGTTCTTTGTTCTTTGACACCAGTACCAACCCCGTTTCGCACAAATCAGGGCTAAATTCCTTTTATTTACATGTGGTGGCGTTTTGCAATGCACTTATTGTAAGTGAAGTTACAAATTAGCTGCGCATTTTTCGCTTTTGAAGAATCGTCATACGTATTCCTCATTTCTTTAGTTAATCAGCTGCGGAAAACCACTAAGCGAAAACCAAACAAAAAGGTTAAATAAATCGCACCTAATCGACATGCAACAGGAGCGAGAGCCTGATGATGAATGTCAGGGTCAGCCTAAATAAATCATGATTTGCTATGTGCTTGTATTCTTTCTTGGGTTGATAGTAACACTATTTCTTGAAGAGTGCGCATCATTTTTTTGTGTTTAAGGTGGTGGTACATAGAGCCTCTTCGATCAATGTTCATCATCTCAGAGCTATGGGATTAAGGGCCGGGGTTAAAGTAGAACTTTAATTGTGACGGGAAGGACGGGGTTTTGGGGACGAGGATTGCGATCAACGATGATGACAGGGCAGATCATTACCATGTAATGAGAAGCATATGGTGTGACATACGAGAGACATGCCTGTTTTTCAGAGCGTTTGTTCTACGTCCTAGACAAACATTATTCGTTTTTTTCCCCTTTTTCGCCTCACGAATCGAGGCAAACTACCCAGCATCCTCACTGGGATTTTTAATCACATTGTTTGGCACTGCTGACAAACTCCAGAATTCATCACAAAGACGAACTAAGGCACTGGTCGTCGTCGCTTTTCGTTTGCTATAAATGTTATTGGACTGTTTTATTACGGCGAAATTTGTGGTCAGAATCCATGGAAAACAGATCTTGTTGCAGAAACCCTGAGACTCACATCCGATCGCGCAGCCTCAGGGTAATAGCAAAATTCTGTCTGCGAAAGTTAAACGTGCCAACAGGAAAGCCACAATAGTGTAGCCATCGGTATGCAGACTGATCAACACACACAGTCGCCAACAGTTCCGCTGGCCAAATATCGAGCACCAGAACTGCTGGAAACTATTGCTATGGCGTCCGTCAGGGCGGAAGGAGAGATTCTTACGAACAAAGCGACAAAATACCATTTGAAAAGATACCGACTCATGTAACATATATGTACACGTTACGTTTGGGAATACACAAACTGGAGAGTGCATTTCAAAATATCACAAGACTATCCTTCGATTAGGCGCTCGGAAAAAAACCGTCGCGTTGCGTCCAGCACAGTCAGATGTGGGTTTCGGCGGACCAGCTAACCGGTGTTGATTCTCCGTTGCACTTTGTAAAAAAATGTTTTTCTAGTCTTGTTTGATATGGTCTTGACTTAGGACAACGCAGCCTGTTTTACGTAGGGTAGTCAAATGCGTAGAGTTGACAACCCAAGTTTGTCAAATTCGATAGAACATAATCTTTTCGATCTAAAGCCATATCTACGTGGCCAAATAATCATCATAGTCAAGGACTGCTGAACGCTGATTTCGATGTAATGTTGTATGCGATATAAACTGTTATATAGAGAAGCATTCACAACGTTGATTAGATGAGTACAAAACAAATTTTGGGACAAAAATTGCTTAGGTACTACGTCCGAAAAATTCGGACATCCAGTGAACTCTCTTAAATTAGGTCCCATTTCCCGACCCTGACATACGGTTTAGTCCAAGAACGCAGATTGTCGGCAAGTACGTTTTCTGGCAGAAGGTTGATCACAACGACAAGGTTTTCCAAGGGTGGGTGTTGGCCAGTTTCAATTAATAAGCGAACACGAACGTGCTGTTTGCGAACAGGGCATGTTCGCAGACGGTTTGCCGGTCGATGGCCGAAGTCGCGAACGAACAGAAACGAACACGAGCTGTTCACGAACAGTTGGCGAACAGAAGACCTTGCAGTAAATTGGCCATATTTTTTTCTTTGGTATCCGGGGCTGTGTTGTTGGGCGGTTGTTATTGCTTGATTGCTGTCGTGTCCTTACCGTCTGAACCTTTCATTTCAGTCGTATCTGCCGATATAAAGGCGATGGTCGCGCTGTGCCTATCGTGAGCGCACTTGCCAATGGGTGGGACGCCCAAGCGGCTAGCCAAGCTGCTGAACTCGCCAAACTGAGCTCGCCTAGAAAACCTGGAAACTGCATGACCAGAAAACGCGCATCAAACGTCCCTGTATTTCGTATGTGGCAACATCACCTTCCAGCCTGCGCCATCTTGTGCTGCCTGGACAGTGATCTTTCCTGACTGAGACATGATTGAGATTTGGACATCTCGCCATTCCCCCCCCCCCCTGAGACCCTTCTGTCCCCCCTTGGGAGAATTCCCCCCGGTTGGGAACGCCTGATCTAGGCAAGTAACCAAAAATTCGCTTATTTTGCCAGTAATTTAACTCAACAACCATTTTTTCTGCTTCATTCTGAACGTGCCAAAACTAAGTCGACCCATTCAGCACCACATTAACCCACTGGATGGTGTAACTGCGAACTGGTTCGATCGCTGTCCGCGTTTGCGAACAGTTCGCGAACTGTTCGCGACCAGAGCGTGTTCGCAGTCATCTGGCTGGCCGGCGGCAAAGTCGCAAAACGAACACAAACGAACACAAACGAACAGGGGGCTTGTGAACTGTTCTCGAACTGCTGGCAAATACCCAGCTTTGGGGTTTTAAGTTGCGAAACCCGGAAAACTCGTTAGATGCAGAAGTCTGCATGTGAAGGTATATTTTACGAGGAAAAATCTGGCAGTTATCACTTTCTGAACATGGCACAAAATTGGTAAAGCTAGTTGAGGAGTTTTAAAGTTGTGGGGTCTTATTTCTTTATAAGATAAGTTTGTCGAAGTTAGGAATCTTGAGCCATGGTTGAAACAATGCAAAAAAAGAAAACACGAGATGCTCGTAAATGTTCTTCGTATGTTTATAATGAGGGACTTTGAGCCATTCACCCAGTATGTTTCGTCAACCAGAAACCCGGTTAGCTATCTTCCAGAACATTCGAGAGACGTTTTCGAACATTCTGACCGGCAACTCTTTCTTTCCGATACATGCACGGAAAACGACTGTCGTTACACTGAACATCAGTCTGATAATAAACTTCGCACCCACCCGCCCCCAACTTCCTGTAACGGAACCAGCCTCGCCCTCGAACTGCGACACGTCCGAGCGCTGCTGACGAATCCGCTCGGCCGGTCGGCGGCGATGCCTGCAGCTCGAGCGGGACCCGGCGGCGCCAGGTGCAGCGGCCGCCACCTGGGCGGAGCGGCGCGGCGCCGCCCGCGCGCGCGCCAGGCCCTGCCGGCCGCGGGCGCGCCAGTCGGCGGTTGGCGGCGACGGGAGGTGGACGCGGTCCGGACACGCTGCGCACTGACGTGGAGCCGTGCGTGGTGATGCGGTGTGACCTGGGTGGTGACATGTTCCCGTCCTGCACGGCCGAGGAATGGCACGACATGGAGCTGGCGGCCTCTGCGCTCGTGCAGCTCTCTATGCCCAAGCGCCAGAAGCTGAACACTATGAACCAAGAGTCGGCGTTCAAGATCGCGCGCATCCTCTCTGACTTGGCGCACGTCCGCCAGGAGCCGGTGGAGCCGACCACAGAGGAGGAGGATCAGCACAAGGTAGCCAAGCGCACCCGCAAGCCCAAACAGACTCGCTCAAAGCTCGTCAAACAGGAGAAGGCGTATAAATGCAGCCACAGAGGCTGTGACAAAATCTACGGCAAGAGCTCGCACTTGAAGGCGCATCAGAGGACGCACACAGGTATGTTTGCTCTTACACCGCACATGGCGTGTCTTGCTCGTGTAAACATCTCAACAGCCGTCAGATCCTTGCCTCGAGCGTCGCGCTGAACCTTCCAATCGAACATGCTGAATCTTATATGCTCCTGAAAACCATTCACGCCGCGTGTCGACGCCTCGACGCAAGATTGATTTTCCCACCACCGTCCTCTGTCTGCCCGGTGATGAGGTTTCTGATTTCTCCTCGTCTGGCGGGCCCCCCGTTTCCCGGACTGCGGCGGATCGGTCCCGTCTGCGCCCGGCTCGGCCCGCGTGGTCGGCGGAGCGGGAGTTTCCCCTGCCGCGCCAGCTGACTCCGCCCCTCCCCTCCCCCGGCCGGGCCTGGCGCCGGCGGCGGCCGCTCCCTGCGCGCCGTGGGCGTGTCGGTCCGCCGGGACGTCCATGGAAGGTCCGGCGGGGGAGGGGGTGCTGAGGTGCCGTCGCGGGGCGCTCGGTTTCCCCTTTTTTGTCGGCGGCGGCGCATTCCGCGACGCCGCCGGCCGGGTCTTTAACTCGCCCGGCGGTCCCCTCCCAGGCGGCGGACGGCGGCGGCTTTAAATGATGCCGCCGCCCCCGGGCTGGCGCCGTCCGGGGGAGCGCCGGCGAGGGGAGCGACGGCGGCCGCCGCGGCAGCGGTGACGCGCCACCTGCCACGGCGGCGAGCAGGTCGGAGCGGCGGCCGGCCGGCCGAGCTGGTCGGGTCCAGGCCGGGCTGTGCGATGCGCCGCCATCGTCGGGCCCTGATTACTGCGCTCGGCTTATCCATGTAAACACACGTTGGTCACACGTACTGCGCAGTCGACCGGACCGATAACGGGGCTGGTCTGTCGGCCGGCCGGCCGGCCGCCGCCGGACGGCGCAGGTGGAGTCTGCCGGGGGCGCCGGCTGCTGTCACGCAGAGGTCGTGCACAGTGCCGCGCCCTGCCGACCTGTTCTCCCCGTTCGACGATGATCAGGCCGTCTTTGTGTGGGTCGGGCTGGCTATTCCCGTCCGGCCGCCCCTGCCCGTGGCGTGCGGCCTTCCAGCCGCGCTCCGATCCGGCGGCGGCCGGCCCGGCGCGGCTTTGTTCACGGCCGCCATCGACCGGCCGAGCCGCGGCGCCAGCCAGGCCTTCGGTTCCGAGGAAGGTCTTTGCTCCCGCCGCGCACCGGCGCGGCCGGCACGAGATTTGGCGCGAAAATCCACGTGGCCGTGGCGGAGGGCGGTGCGCAGGGTCCCGGACGGCCGGTGGTCGTTGGGGCGGCGGAACAGGCTGCGGGACGGTGGGGGGGGGGGGGAGAGGGGCAAAGCGGACCCCCAGTCGAAGGAATGGCGAGTGTCGCCCCTCAGCAACTGGCCGTGGGGCTATTAACATCTAGCGGCAGGCGCTGCAGCGACGTGTTAATTTGTACGTTCATGAAGTTTCGAAGTTCCCAGAATTTAATTAATTCAGGTACGGAAGTGAGGACCCGTTCGATCGCACCGTCAGTGCGCTGGCATTGCGAGCGGGCGGAGCTCTTTTTCCGACAGGCTCGGGAGCTTTTTGTTCCAGAGCGGAGGCCGCCCGGCGGCGTGAGCTCCGTTGCCCGGTCTGGTATCTGTCCCCGGGATAAAATTAACGCTCTGCAGGAGCCCCGGCCGGGCCACCGGCGGCCGTCAGCGCCGGCCGCCTGGCGCCCTTGAGCGCGCGCGCCCGAGCTGGCGCGGCGCGGCCGCCGCCCCCCGCCAGCGGCGCGCCGACCGCTCTTTGTTTGACTCGCGCGGAAAGTCCGGCGAACCCGGGCCGGCCCGGCTCGCCCCCGCCCCGCCCGCCGCGCCGTGGAAGCTTCCGCAGCTTGTGACGACACGAACCGGGTGTTGACGTCACGAGGCCTCCGCCGGCCGGCCGGCCGGACGGACGGCGGCGCTGCGAGCCGACTGGGATTGGCGAGGGAGGCGGGGGCGAGGCGGTGGCGAGACGGGGCGCCGGAGCCCGACGGCAGGGGAACATGGATTGATGGGGCCGATTGATGCGGAGTGGTCGGCGCGCCGGACGAGCCCCCGAACCGGCGGGTCGGGTTGCTGGATTTGACCGCGGCGCGCCGGACCTCCCGTTATCGGCACCGCGACCTTTCATCGGACGGAGGGGAGGTCGCTGCAGGCTGGGGCCAGTAGGCGTCCTGCCCACCCCCGTCGCCCTGTCCAACCCCGTGGGGCTCGGATTCTGACCGGGCGAGGCGGCCGGGGCGGCCACGTGGCGCGGTTTGCGCCGACGGAAGCGGCCGGCGCGGCCGTCGGCTGCGTCCGGTCCGGCTCTGATTCAGCCAGCGCGGCGCGGTTATCGAGCCGCCGCTGCCGCCGCAGCTGCCGGCAGTGACTCAGGCGACATGGCGCCGCGTGACGGCCGGACCGTGCCGGGCGGCCGACGCGGCGCGGCCGGCCGGCGGCCACGTCACGGCCGACGGCCCGGCGACCGTTGCGCAACGCGGCCCGTCGGCGAACGTATCCGCCTCGGTTCTGCGCGCCAGCCGGCCACCGGCGGGAGGCAAACGCTCGGCGTCGGCGCGGCCGCGCCAGGTCCTGGAACTTTCCCGGGCCGGGCCGCTGGCGAACGATCTCGGCTTTTTCGTCTTGGCGCTGGCTCTGTTGCGCACCAATCACGGGAGCAGGGGGCAAGTCGACCTCTGGTCGCCGATGTCCTGGTACGGTTTGTCCTTAGTTTGCTCATCGCTTCTGGAAAGCTGTGTCGAAGAGATCCCGGAACTGTTATGGTGGACGTGGAATTCTTGGTGAATCATTACCGTAGCGCGACAACTCTTCCGTCTTCCAGTATCCAGTTCACGCATTCAGTCCCGACATGTGACATTATTTGCCCGCTGATGGCTTGGAAATCAGACGAGTCGCTGAAATCTCCAATCAGAGGCCGACAGCAATATGGGGAGCCGGGAAATGGTGTTCGACCGAGTCTGTTCGGGGCCGCTGAGAGTTCCTGCGGTCCGGCGGCTCTCCGGAACGCCGGCGGCGGGCGACGGCGGCGGCCGGGGCCAGCAGGCGTCCGCTGTTACCAAGACCCTCCGGCGGCGCCACAAGGTCCCCAGCTGTCGCGTCGGCCGCCCTCGACCGTCAGAGAAAGTACCTTGGCCTGGCAACCGGCTCTCCCCCTCGCCCTCTCTCTTTATCGTTCGCTCCGTCCTTCCGTCCGTGCCTCCTCCCGCGCTCACCCCCTCCGTCCCGCTGAGGGCGATAGGCGGGGTGCGGTACGGCCCGACGTTCGCGTAACTGAGGGAGACGGCAAACTGGCCACGGGCGTCCACGGGGGGCGGCACGATGGCCGACGAGAGTAGTGTCGATCGCAGCCCACAGTCAGCTGCTGCAGGCCTCGCTGGCAGTCCGTCTCCAGCGCGTGGCCGCCGCCACGCCGTTGACTCACGCTGCAGTCGACTGCAGGGCCCAGGGCCATCGTTTCGTCATTCCACGCCCGGCCGGTGCCGCCGACTCGTGAAGGAGCGGGAACGCGCCGGTTTTCGCCGCTGCGGTTTCCGCGCCCCGTGTCCACATGGTGACCACGTGGCCGCGCGGCGCCCTCCCCGCCCCGCCCGGCGCGCCCGGCCGCTTGCGCAACACGTGTTTTGGCTTGCGTGTTTTCGCGGCCGCGCGCGCCGCCGGGCACCGAGTGGGCGGCCGGCGGCCGTGGGGCTGGCGGTGGGTCGTGGCATCGCCGCCCGGCCGGCCGCCCGGCCGACCGCTCGATCCGGCCGAGGCCGCGTCGCCGCCGACGTCACTGTTTGCCGGGGTCGTGGGCGGTGCGGCGTCACAGGGGCAGCGCCACGTGCGTCACACGTACGCCAGACGGGGCGGATGTGCCGTCGGGAGGCGGCTCTTTGTTATGAAGTCGGGGGGTCTGCCGTGGCCTCTCGCCGCTGGTAGTCCACGGTCACCTCCCGCGGCGTAGAGTCCACGGTCGCCGCCGGAGGACACGGGCTCGGCGTTGGTAATTCGCTGCAGAGGGGATCGTGGCGATCGCTTCGGACGCGCCTTCAAGGTCGTCGGTCCCACGCTGTCGTTCGTCAAACACAGGGTTATTGCCAAAGCTGCCACGCTGGCGTCGTCGCCCGTGACCTAAATCGCCCAGATTCGCGACACCGTAAGATAGCATTGCCCCGCGGCTCCTCGCATGCATGCAGTTGTGATTAACTTGTCCAAAGGGAAGAATGTTTTCCATTGCGATGCTAAGTTCAGATTTCAGTGCCAGAATTTAGGGGGATCGGAATCTTCGATTTCCGTTTCAAACACCGTGGAAAAACTTCGAAGAACAAAACGCTGGAAACAGCGGCACTCGGATAAACGGATCTTCTGCTATAGGAGGAAATAATGTCCGGGTATTGCGCAATAGCATGGCCATGGCCGCACGCTGAATGTCACGTCGGCCTTCAGTCTTGTAGCAGGACGTCACAGCGGAGCGGACGGAATTTTCGCATATTATGTAATGAAAGCGGAAAATGCAGTTATCCGCAGTCCACGGAATATGTCCATCGTCCAATGACCATTGATCATGCATAGGAAATGCATTTTAGAAACGGTATTTGCATCCGCAGTGGTTTTAGAGACGTCCGCGTCCGGTTACACTGCGACGGTTGTTCCCGGGCGTGCGGTTTTCCCGCTTTTGCATGGCCCGGGCCCGGTTCGGTGAACCTCGTCCGTCTTCGTGAGGCTCGGCCGGGATGCATGCTGCGAGCTTTCCGATCGGGTGCACCGGCTGCATCGATCCCCAGCGCGCCACATTGTACACAGACTCGCGTCGTCAGTGGCCTAGGTGCAGCGGTGCCTGGTGACCCGGATACGGGCGTTCTCTCTGCCGGGTCGACGACGGAGGCCGGGGGCGTCGCCGACAGACGCGCAGATCCCGGCGCGGCCTGTGACGCAGCAGAGGCCCGCTCGTCCCGTTCTGCCAGGCCTCCAGAACGTTCGGGAAACTCCGGCCGCCGCCGAACTGGAGTCGTCCCAGGTGCACCTGCCCCGCGACGCAGCCCCCCGCGCTTTGTGCGGCGCTGCGTTGAGATGGCGCCAGCCCCCCTCCCCCCTCCGCGCAGTCCTGCGAGGCGGGGCGGGGGGCCGCGGCCCCGCGAACAAAGAGCCGCCGCGGCGCGGCCGGCCGCGACGTTTTTCGACCGGCTTGCTCTTGTTTCCGTATTGATTGAGGCGGCCGGGCCCGCGGAGTGCGGCGTTGTCAGGCAAACAGAGCCGCCGCCGACCGGTCGTCTCCGCAGCGCCGGCGGCCCCGGCCGAGGGTCAGCCGCGCGGACGGCCTCGGCCGCCGCTGGGCCAGGCCGCGGTCGGTGCCGGGTCACGTCAGAGGCCGCTGGTGGGTCAGGACGCGGCCTGCTGTTGCGTCCCGTGCTGGGCTGCTGGAGTCGGGTCGTGGCCCTGGGCGGTCGTGTTTGGTCCCTGGACCGTCGGGTCGATGTCGGGTCGGGTCGGGACCGTGGTGGCGGGCAGCAGGCCGCTGCAGGCACGCCGCGCGGCCGGTCACGGCCGGGCCGCCAGCTGACGCAAGCGTGACGCAGCGGTTTGGCGGGGGGAGGGGCGGCTGGCGCGGCGCCCGCGCGCGGTCCGGCTATTGCACCACGTGGCCGGCTGTGACGTCGTTGGTCGTCGTCCGAACGGTGGCAACCAGGTGGCGCCCGGGTCAATGCACCAACTGCGGAGTTGTGCCGGTCATGGGCCCGGCGGCCGACGAACGTTCGGAGAAGTCCGCGCCGCCGCCACCGCTGCGCCGGTCCCGTCCTCTTACATAATGAGGGCGGGGGGCGGAGGCCGCCGCCGGCCGGCCGGCCGGGGGCGGGTCGCCGCCGCGCCACCGTCCTCCGCAGCGCAGCGGCCGCCGGCCACCTGACGCTCTGCCGCGGCGGCCGCCGCCGCGCCGGCCGTCTCAGAGCGGCTGGAACGTGACGCCGCGCGATCGATGACGGCCGCCGACGCCGGGAAACCACCACGTGCTGCCGGATGACGTGGCCACGCGCGCGGCGTGGCGCAGCGGTCGGCCTCTCTCGCGGGATCCGGCCGGGAACGCCCGGCCCGGCGCGGCCGGCGCTTCCTGGAGCTGGGGCCGGCGGCGCGGAGAAGCCTGAGCTGTCGGCCGTGGGCGTGGCGGGCGCCGGTGGGGCGTCGCGACACGGCGGGGACCGACGGGGGAGTCCGGCCGCCTCTGACTCAGCCCGGTCACGCGGCGGCCGGCGCTGACTCAGAGCGAGCGGGTGCCGGCGGCAGGTGCCGGCCGTCCCGCCCTCGCCGTCTTTGTCCCGGCGGCCGGAGCCGGTTTTTGGCGCGCCAGATCGCCGCGTGCCGGCGCGGCTCCGCGGCCGGCGGAGAACGGCCTGCCGCGGCCGCAGGTTTGTCGCCCGCGGAGGGCGGTGAGAGGCGGGCGCGGCTCAGTTGCACAACAGGACGGGCGGGGCGGCGGACACGCCCAGCAGCGCGAGCCGCCGCGCCGATTCGAGACGCGTCACGCCCGTAAACACGAGCCGAGTGGTGGCGCTATAGAGCAGCGATAGCCGCACCAGCCGAGAAAGTAGCCGTCGCCGGCGGTTTTGCGTCGCGCGGACGGCTTCTCCCCACGCCCCAGCCTGGGCCTGGCGTCACTTGAAGGTTACCCTGCATTGCGAGGGACCCGGTCTGGCCTCGCTGTGACGGGCGAGCGTCCGCGGGCCGTATCTGGCCGGGCCTGGCGCTGTGGGGGGCGGAACTGCAGGCTGGGGGCGGCGCCGCGGCCCTGCCTCCGGCCGGCGTGACTCAGGCGGCCGCCGGGGGCGCGGAAATGCCTGCCGCACGCGGCGCCGCCTCCGCGGGCCGGAAGACGGCCGGCCGCGCGCCCTTCACAAAGCCCGGCTGCCCTCGCGCGGCCGACAACCTGGCCGGCCGGCTTCAAGGCCCCGGCCGCGCGCCGCGCGGCGCCGGCGGTGGCCGCCGGCAGCGGTCGGGTGCCGCCACGCCCACCGCCGGCGACGGCGGCGGCCGCGGCGGTGCGCTGCTCTCTTTTCGCCGGTCAGGTCCGGCTGGCGGCTGGAAAGTGGCGCACGAGGCGACGGGTCGACCGGGAGCCGGCCGGCACCGGTGATGCAATTGGGGCGGCCAGGGGATGCCCGGCCCGCTGCAGGGAAAGCGGCGCCGCGTCCGGCTGGCGGTGGGCGTCAGCAGGGCGGGCCGGACCGGCCGAGCCATCGCCGGCGGCCGCCGCCCTGCCGGCCGCAGCGCGCCTCGGTCAACACCTGCACCTGCCGCCGGCCAGGGCCTCCGGAGAGACGCACCGTGGTAGCGGACAGTGTCTCGGCCTCAGTCCCGGGTCGGCCGGACCGCCCTGCGGAGCGCGCCTGCGTCACTGACCCGCAGCGTCCGGTCGCGGCGTGATGTGGCAGGCACTACCTCGGGCACGCGTCATCTCTGCAGACCTCATGAGTGCAGGCCAGGGTCTGGGCGCGGTGTCAAACCGTTGCGTCAGCGATTCCTTGATTGCGGTCTTTGCCGTTTTTGCGATCGCTGGGCGGTGCAGTGAAGCATTCCGCCGGGTTACCGTAACGTTCATTGATTTTCATTGCCGGCGGTAGACGTAGGTGGCTGAGCGCTGCTGCCTCCGGCGCTCCTGGGTCTTGACGTCACGTTCGGAGGGCGTGGGAGCTCCGCCGCAGCTGGGAGACGCCCACCGCCTGCTCCCCCCCCCCCCGCCGAGATGCCGGCCTCGGCCCGGGCCCGGCCGCGCCAGCGGGCCCAGCCGCCCAGGGCTGGGCCGTGATTCGCCAGCAGCCGGCCGGCGCTGGCAGCTGCAGCGGCCGCACCTGCCGCCGCGGCGCGCGGCCGCCCCGCCCTCGCGGTGGCGGCCGCCCGCAGCCGGTCGCCACGCGCCAGGCCGCGGCCCGGTCGTCGGCCGCGGTCGATACGTGGCCGCCGGCCGCACGTGGTGAGCGCGGCGGCCAACGTGCGCGTGTCAGGTGCGTGGCCGGCCGGGCCTCGTGTCCCGCGCGGCTCGGCCCGGTCGATTGACGCTGAGAAATGGCGCGACGCTCTGCTCTGGATCAGCGGCCACAGCCGGCTCCGGCCTTTGCTGTGACCCGGGAAACGGGCTTTGGGAAACCCGTGGTGTGACACTACGGTTTTCGCGTAATCCGTGTAGCGCCAGAATGGTGTCTATGCACACTTGTTTGATCAGTGCGTCGCGAGTTCATAAAACACTGGAGTTCTGAGATTTGTGGCGACCACTTCATGTGGACAATGTACACTGTGGTTCCGCGATATTAAAAATAAAATAACCAGCAGCTGGTGAAGCCTCTTGCGTTGATTATTAATCAGCGGGCCCGGAACAGGTCTGTTCAGAGAAACGGTGATTTGAACAAAACACTCATTTGCGTCTGGTTAAGCGCCTGATGCTGCCGTGTGGCCCTGAAAGCGCAATAAATGTCAAGTATTATGACAGACACACAAAAGGGTGAGTTATTCCGTGTCATCATACAGTCATGATGACGCTGTTTTTGTATTTTGATTTCCACAATGTATCTGTTGTGGTTCGCATCCCACCCATCCCCTGGATACCTCCAGTGCTGGTATGGACCTGGCTGATTTGTTGCGGGAGTGTGTTGGAATACGGTAAACCGACATCTTAACTATGCAACCATTTAACTAACTGGCATTGCGTTCAGTGAGCTGTACACTAGAACAGGCCGCGCGATTGGGACCACTTTCCGCGACGCAGGGGAACGTTACCTGCGACATCCGCAACTGGCACAAGTCTAGCATTCACGCGACAGATTTTAAATGCGAATCGCATAGGAAGAAAGCAGTGACGGGATGACTCAAAGTGAGGTTGAAATTGCACGTGGACCAGTACCTTGTTGGTTGCATTCATGTTTGATTGGTGGGGAAGCTGGACTGGACCGCGCGGGTCGTTTCGCGTCGTTTCGTGTCGTGTCTTGTCCTATCGTGTCGTGGTTTTGCGGTGTCATGTGCTGTGACAGGGGGTTCCCGGACCTATTTGGTCATACTATGTACGGCCGTTGCGTTGCCGCCTGCCTACAGTTTGACGTGCTCTCCAGCGCTCACGCCGGGCCTCTTGTCTCCAGGAGAGAAGCCGTTCGCCTGTCACTGGAAGGGCTGCGCCAAGCGGTTCGCCCGCTCCGACGAGCTGGTCAGACACACTCGGACGCACACCGGCGAGAAGAACTTCGTCTGCTCCGTGTGCGACAAACGCTTCATGCGCAGCGACCACCTCACGTGAGTTGACACCCGGCGGCTGGCCGGGCCCAGCGGGCGCCGCCAATCAATACAGCACCTGTTGCAGTGGCGGCCTCGGGTCGCAACTCGAGATACAAATCCAGAGATGGCCGCGCGGTCGATCGTGGCCTCGAGCGACTGCTAGATGCGCTCGCGCCGCTCGCTGACTCGCCTGCCATCCGTGTTCGCCAGCCTCACGCGCCGCCTCTGCTCCGCAGGAAACACATGCGCCGCCACCAGGAGCCGCAGCTGGGCTCGGCGCGGGGCTCGCGGCCGGGTTCGCCGGCCGGCGAGACGCCGCTCGACCTGCGGGTGCTCAAGCCGCCGCACTCGGTCAGCTCCAGCATCGCCACGCCGTCCGACGACCGGGGCTCGGAGACCGAGTCGGCGCCCTCCGTGCATGGCATCTGATGACGGCCGCCCTAGCGGACGCCGCCGTAAACTGTCGTTCGTGCCCGCCCCGCGCGATGGCGCGCCGCGCGCCCCGAAGCGCCGAGCCGCGGCGCGCGGCGCAGGCGACGATTTTTGTTCCCGCAGCTGTGTTCGCCCGAAACGAGGCGCGATCCGATCTGGCCGTGGGCATTGCCAGGTGTTCCGGCGCTGACTCACGTGTACTGGGCAATTTGTGGACGCTTTTGTGCCACTGTGTATTGGTGTTTAGGCTAGTCGTGGGCTGGAAGCGCGAGGCCGAGAGAGCCCACCACCGTCCCCTGTACTTTCATCCCATGTTCCATTGATTTTAGAAGTGAGTTCACTTACAACGCCATTCTGGGTAAAATGGTGCAAACGGATAACAGCACAGACGTTCTGAGCTACTGGTGACGTAGAGTATTTTTAGTACAAAGACATCCTCACACTTGTCATCTCATCAGACGCCGACGGAGGATTGTATGAAAACGGTGCGTTGGTGGCAAGCATTACCATATACATACCTTATATTTATGCTTCAAGATGAAATGTGTAATATCAACTGGTAACTAAATACATGAGAATCCTTAATTGCCGCGTTTTCCTGACGATTTACGATGAACTGAAAGACGTGGAACGTCGTTTTTCGTTTTCGCGAACGTTTTAGTGCTCACGCTTCCTTGCTGACGAATGCGGCATACTTTGCAGCTCTACGCTGCTGCCAAGGACAATCTTTCTTTGCCAGGAACGGGATGGGCATTACCCAAGCACCAAATGCGAGCAGCCGACGGTCAGGATTTTTTTTTTGCAGGGACGTTGCTCGCAGAAAGCCGTGTCGAGGAGCCACCAAAGGGTTGCGTTCAACGGAGGGTGTACGGAACCTTGGAGAAACATTGGGAATTTCCATCAGTAAGTAAATATTTTATTAAGGGACGCAGAAAGTCGTTCATAATTTATGTCAAGGGTAGGAAATTCGGTAATTACTTTGATACGTTAATTCTCCACATTTGACGGCAATGAGGAATGTTTTCTGCCGGTGTTTTGCAGACTTGCAACTGGACAAAGTTCAGGCATGCTGCTGCATGCTTAGGGGTACTCGGACAACCAGAGACAAACTCTACCCCTGGAGCAAATATGGAGCACGAATGCTTTGGTTGGTAAATGGTTGGTAAATGGTTCAGGTTGCCAACCACGGCAACCTGAACCATTTACCCTGGGTCTTCAGCACTTCATAAAGTCCTAAATCTCCTTCACACAACCAACAACAAACACCAAAGAGTCAATTCCATTGGTATTGATGTCACATCCAGATGAGATATGCACTGTATTGACGGCGTATTAATGCTGCACGGCACGGCCCCTCGCAGGGCACGAAGAAAATCGCACTTTAGAGCAAACGAATCTCAACACAAGCGAAACCATTTAGTGAAGGAACGAGGAGCGTTATGCCACGAGGCTGCACGACGTCGCGTCATCACGTGTGACTGTGTCTCGATGGGGGGGGGGGAATCGGCGAAGCGACCCGCTGGCTAGTCCTCGTCCCAGTCCTTGTTCTCCCGCGGCTTCGGCCCGCCGGCCCGCTTAGCCATGATGATCTGGTCGACCTTGAGCACGGTGCAGGCGGCGGCGGCCGCGTACTTGAGCGCCCAGTGCTTGGTCAGCCACAGGTCGAGCACGCCCGCCTCCACCGAGTCCACCGTGGTGTCGGCGCCCTCGCCCTGTCGGCGGGGCGGTCCCGTCTCACGAGCTGAACGGGCGGTGGCACTCTCACACACACGTCTCATCACACAAGTAACTCAGCACGCCAGTAACTCAGCAAACGGAGCGATCCAGCCCCTTGGCCGGACAACGGGACCAAAATACAGACGGCGGCAAGGTGCCCAACAACGAAATCCTTTAACGGCAAACCTTCGAACATCAGTACACGATGCCCGAATGTCAGAGCTTTCAGCGCCACGTGCTTCACGGCACCTAAAAGACAAACGAGGCTTTCGAATCCAGCGGCTCCGCGGAACACCTGACGCACGCTGCGGCCGCGGGTCCGGGGACACCTGCAGTGCGCCGCCCGCTCCGGACCGGACCGGACCGGACCGGACCGGACCGGACCGGCGGCCGGCCGGCCGACTAACCTCGACGTTGAAGCCGGCCGTCTTGCGGCCCTCCTGGTGGGCGGCGTACAGCCGGGACAGCACCTCGGTCGACTTTGTGCCCGAGTTGTCGGCCAGCACCTTGGGGAACGCCTCCAGGGCCGACGCGAACCGCTTGATGGCGTACTGCTCCAGGCCGGGGCACGTGTCGGCGTACTGGGACACCAGGTGCGCCAGCTCCATCTCGCATGCGCCTCCGCCCGGCAGCAGACGGCCGTCCTGCGCACGGAGAACGGGTCGTCAGTGGGCTTATCATCACGAAAGAAGCCATCAGTCGGCGACAGAGCACGTCATCAGTCGTCTCGCTTCGACAGAACACGTCTTCAATCGGCTCACTATGACAACGACATCAGTTGGGTCACGACGACAGAGCATGTCATCAGTCGGTTCACTACGACAGACACGTGATCAGTCGCTCCGGGTGCAGACATAGCACGTTACCATCCAGCTCACGAGCGTGAGTCATCAATCGGGTCAGTACAATCCGCATTCGGCTCGGTACAGAAAAAATATAACATGACTTGCGCCAGCCGACGGTACACGTCATCAGCGGGCTCCCTCCGCACACAGCTCGTAACCGGACGTCTCCGCGAAAACCGCACACAAAACCGCCGGAAAAGCAAAACCGCACACAAAATCGCCGAAAACTGCCGGCCCAGTTCACGAAACCGTCGGCCCGAGCGGCCGCGCAGCCCACCCACCCTGGTCAGCGCCTTGAAGTTGTTGACGCCGTCGTCGATGGCGCGCTCGACGTCGTCCATCGTGTTGTCGGTGGCGCCGCGCACCACGATGGTGGCGATGCGGCTCTCGGCCGCCTCCTGGCGGAACACGACCACGGCCGTCTCGCCCAGCTCGTCCGTGTAGACGCGGTCGCAGTAGCCGAGCTCGCCGGCCGAGGGCGGCGTCAGACGCGGCAGCGCCGTGGCGCCCACCGTCTGGCACAGCCGGCGCAGGTCGAACTTGCTCAGCAGCCGCACCGCCATCAGGCCGTACTTGTTGACGTAGTGCAGCGCCATGTCGCCGAACTTGCCGCCGGCCACGATCACCTGCGGCGGGATGGGGAGTCACATGCCGGACGGCGGCGCGTCACGTCGGACAGGGGAGAGTCACATCGGACAGGGGGAGTCACACCGGACACAGGAGAGTACACCGGACAGGAGAGTCACACCGGACAGGGGGGAGTCACACCGGACACAGGAGAGTCACACCGGACAGGGGGGGGGGCACACCGGACACAGGAGAGTCGCACCGGACAGGGGAGAGTCACACCGGACAGGGGCGTTACACCGGACAGGAGACGGCAGACCAGAAATGTTGCACACATGCCAGACAAGGGCAGAGCGAGAGGGAAACAACTCATGTATGACGCCAAACAGCCGCTGGTAGATATTTGGTTGCCTGGTACTGCACCATGGCGCCTTCTACTTCGTAGTCATTCAGCGTCACAAAATAAGTCCGGCTGCCAAAGGGACGGCACAGCAAGCAATCATTCAGGAACAATCGATCCCTAAAAACCATTCGACGCGACATTCAACGGAGCAATCACTCTAACTCGCCATTATTCGGAAACGGCCTCTTGGTTCGCAATCCAATCAGCTGGTTAAACTATGCAAGCTGCTCCCCACAAAAAAATCCACGGACGTATGCCAAACAAACGACAATGGACAAAGGACTAAATGGAGGCATAACGAGGGCGACAACACGCGAAAGACAAAGCCGTACAACAGAGGCGTCCAATGCGACAACGCAGAAAAGAGACGCCCCGGAAACAGCAGGCGCAGGAGACAGACGACGCTGCAGAGGAAACAAACACAGGGCAAGGCCGGACCTCGACATGCCAGACAGGGCATGACAGGACACCAAGGAGGCCCCTGTCGTGGCACACTGAAGAACGCCGTGGGCATACCGAGGGACAAGGCACGTCGCACAAACGCCCTCCACCTTTGTCCAAACTGACAAGACAAGGTACATAAATACACTCGGACAGGCGGTACAACTTAGCAGAAGCTGGATGAAATTATGGCCGTACCTGCGGCACCACTCTGAGGACTGGATGGACAGCATTAAACACGAAATACTGCAACGAACTTGGAAGATTCATCCCACAAAAGGGTTGGACATTTGGTTTTGTCCTTGGTGTCGGAGTATAATTTTTGTTTTGGAGTACATAATTTTCCAAACGGTTATACTGGTTTAAGTTGGCGTTCTTGGTGTAAGCCAGTTATGACATCATACCTGCTATTTACTGAATGGAGACAGTCATTTGCTTGCAGCATTAGAAATCTGTCAAGGTGCTTATAGTGTAGCTTTGAGATAGAAGCACAAGATTTAACTGACTGGAGCATAACATGTTCCTGAAGGATACATTTTCTGGTGTTCTTCAACACCAAAAACACCACATATTGCAACTTTCCCTCACACAGTGAAAACGAGTTCGCCACTTTTAATTAGAAATAAATAACAATCTCAGCCGGTTGTAGGTGTCATTACCTTGGCTCCTGAGTCAGCTATTGCCTTAATTTGCTCTTCAAGCTGGCTTTCTTCTCCACGAGAGAAGTCTTTCAGCTCCTGAGCAGACTTAATTAAAACAGTGCCCTGAAAACATGACGGTGATGATAAGTGACATGAAGGAACACGGTCCCCTAATGAGAATTCCCGCGGCCCCTCGCTAAAAACGTTCAGGCATCAGAGCACGCGCATTCTTGCTAAACATGGTCATGTTCCGGAGCAGTGGAAAATCTGTAACCTCAACTGAAATGAATGAAATGAAATCATATGAAATTAACTGAAAAACCTATCACACCCTGAAAATCAAGAAGCGGCAGTTCTATCGCCAAAGATGTACCGTGAAGACTAAATGTTTGGTTAGACAAAGATGTACCGTGAAGACTAAATGTTTGGTTAGACAACGATATCGGCTTGTTATGGTTTTTGCGCGATATTACGCCAGGGCAGCGCATAATTAACAGCTTATAAAAAGCTGCATCACAGAGGAGAGATACAGCAAACTCCACTGAATACATAAGTTTAATGAGCACCTAACTGTTCATCTAAAATGGCAGTTGTATCTGAAAACAACACCATAAGCAATGATTCCGAAACACAAATTATTCCTGCTATCATAAAAGCAGTTTACTTAAAAAGGACAAATGACTAAGATGTGTGCCGTGCTATGTAACACATGCTCAGATCAGCAAACCCAGATGCCAATACCTCTGATAAACTGGCCTGGCGCCTCTGCTTCGATCTCCGAAAAATGGCAGCAGGCACCAGCAGATTCCAATCCTTAACTTTTCAGGGGAATGGGTACTGATTACAAGGGTTCAGGTATTTTGGTTCGCACCTGAGTCATTTTTGTTGGTTTTAAGCAAATTGGACAGTTGCATGCTGTCCAACTGAAATTCCAAATTGGAAATCAAACTGAAAAGGCTCCGTTTGAAGTACCACATGACGTCATTTTGCTTTCAGTCATGACGTGAAGTAAACAAGGGGAAGTATTCTTGTAAAACGCAAAACATCAGTTGTACAAAGTTTGCTTCACTGTATTTGCATTTCACTGCAAAGCCGGGTTTCATCGCGTTGGTTGCCATTTTGTAAACTGAACGTGGATTCGCATCCACGTCCAATTTTGGGAACTGAGAGTAACTCCAAGCCGATTTTTTAAAACAGCGTGTAAAACCTGGGCCCATGGCAGCTACAACCATGGTTCCATGTATAGGATAGGTCTGAATTTCCGAAGCCGTAATGCAAAACGTATTCCGGGATATAGCAATGACAAAGAGGACGGGGCAGCGCGCGCCCGGCCACCGCTCCCACCTTGGTCTCGGTGGCGGCTATGTCCACCGGGCAGGTGAACACGGCCACCTTGGCCTTGTCCATCGAGGTGACGGTGCCCTCCGCCTCGCGCCGGAACACCATGCCCTGCACCAGCTGCGAGCTGTGCAGGCCAGCGCCCAGAATCTTGGCCACGCGCACGTTGTCCACGCTGAAAGTCGTCTTCTGCGGCAGGATCGACACTGCCGGAGCGGAGCAGAGGTTGTCAGCACGGGCCCCGCCGCGGCTGCCACGAGACACGCGCTGCGCTCGACCCACCGCCCAGTGATGCCTCGTGCGACGATGCTTTTGACGAACAAAGCAGTTCATTCTGCTTTGTTTAACAACAAAAATGCACTGACGTTAATTTTAAGTTCACAAGAAATTGCTTTTAAGAACGTTCCTTCCAACAATACCACCATTTTATTATTGTCAAACTCCACAATTTTAATAAATTTCAGGCTCTGGTGCTGGATATGTAGCCAATTATTCCAAAACGACTGCCACTAGCGTGCGGTATACATCTTGAGACTACGCCTGTCGTCCAGACGATCACTCACGGCACGCCTTGACGATGAGGTCTGTGATGAAGTCCTCGTTGCCGTACTGCTTGCTCATGACGGCCGGCCGGATGGCCCGCTTCACCTCGGCCTCCGACTTCACGTCCTTGACCTCGCCGCAGGTCAGCGAGGGCAGCAGCTCCAGCGCCTTCTTCAGCGCCATCTCGTAACCCTCCACGACCTCGGTCGGCGTAAGGCCCTGCCGAACACACGGCGTCAGCACCGGACTGGATAACGGCCCCGTCCCGAGGTTACGGGCTCGAACCTCGGCACTGCGTTCTCACGAGCTACGGTGGAATGCAGCAATGGATCCGGGCAACACTGGACGGGTAACACGGTCCACCTGTATCACAGCCGTGGCTGCAGAACAAATACGTTCCGATGCCGGATGAGAACTGCCCGAGAATCGTGGCCCGCTCCGGCGAGGCTGCTGCAGAAACAGTGCAATATCTCCTGACACAACGCCACAAGACGGCAAAACATCTGCCACCGCGAGCCCGACCGTCCCGTCTGCGGCAGGATCCCGGCAGACGACAGGCCACACGACAGCGGCATTTCCCGCTCCTGAACTGTCCCGTGAGTGGAGCAACACCGCTCGAGATATGTCAGTCGTAAACAATATGTGGTCGTCGCGAAAGCAGGTCGTGCTGAGTCATTTCACAACACTGCACTCTGGTGTGTCATAACAATTCTCACAACCACGACATCCAAATAAACAGTGACAATATCAATAAGTAACGTCCCCATTTGTCATCATCTGGGAAAACACTGCTTTAACCCAGCACCGCCTGGGGAGTATCAAATACGGCACCCCATCGGCTTCTCGTCAACAATGTCAGAACCGTTAAAGCCAGTCCAACCAAACTTTCCGTACCTGTTCATCAATCAAATTTCCATGTTTTAGCATCAAAACCACTTCCTTGCCAGATAAGGTCTTCGGGGATGTGACGTCATAAGTGAACCCTTGCACGTATACTCCCGTTTCTTCGGGCGGTGGCGCGACCATGCTTCGTTTTCTTGATAATGCTCGCGGATATAATGCATGGATTATTTGGACTGACATAGGATACGGTCCCCAAAAGGATACACAACCGTGACCCGACAACGTTAAAGGATATGCTAGGTCTCATGTAAGATGACCACTGGACTGATTTGCATTGTAGTGATAAAGTGGTTGCTGCTAACCTTCCCTATCGTTCGAGTGAGACAAGCAAATCCATATGCAAACGGCTGCGAGTAAGTATCGATCTTTGGCATGTAATTACGACCAATATTTCACCTGACCTAAGCTGAGCTCGACCCGATATTTTCTGACATTTTGGCATGCTTCTGGCATGCATGCATGGCATGCCATGACAGGCACGCAGAACACAGCGATTCTTCGTTTGGTACCCAGCTGAAGGCTCTAAGACCAGCATTGCTGATGATATGATGTACAAACCGATGTCAGTTTTTCCGACGTCGTGTTATGCGTCTTATGCGACCTGTCACGTCATCAGTCACGTGACCAACAGGACCAACACAGTATTTTCTGGAGGTAAGATCCAGGGCCACCGATTGGTGGCAAACCGGTTCAGATCCGACGGTTAGATCCTCAAATAATAGGGGGGGGAGGGGTGCCCTTTTTTGACACTCCCCGGGCGGTCGCGGATACGAAAATACGCCAGGCGGTGCCAGGTTAAACCCGATAACCTGGGCATCTGCAACACTATGTTTCAGGATGCCTTTCAGCACAGTACACGAAATCTTACGCACGCAAACATACATTCGCACACAAGGCAGAAATTCACAACGAATGTGTTTTTCGTGAACCTTCCAGCGCCTAACGACCTCTCACCATCCTCAAGAGATCTTCAGCTGACTCCAGTAGCGAGCCGGCCATGATGAGGACGAAGTTGGTGCCGTCGCCCACCTCCTGCTCCTGCATCTGCGAGCTGAGGATCATCATCTTGGCGGCGGGGTGCTCCACCTGCCGAGCAGACGTCCCGCGCGTCAGCACGCCGGCCGTGTCGCGCCGCGGACGGCAGCCGTCCACAGCCGGGCACCGGCCGCATTCTCCACACCAGTCGTCACCCATAACAAACAAACACGTGCCTTAAGTCCTCGCACTACATGATTTATTTCCTGCACATGGCATCACTACTAAACATGCTCTGATGCTCCTGTGAATAAGCAATGGTTAGGTGATAAACAATGGTATTGCGAACTGAATGGTTGTTTCAAGGGAACAGTAAATTGTTGGCTTCGTCTTCCTCGTACCTCCAATTCTCTGATGATTGTGGCAGCATCACTTGTGACAAACAGCTTGTCGATGTGGTTTATCACCATCTTGTTCATGCCTCGGGGCCCATATGCTGTCTTTACAGTGTCCGCGAACTCCTTACAGGCATGAATATTCCTGTACACAGCCTCTTCCAGTCCGGAAAAATGCTGAAACCGAAGGAGTACGGAATGAAGGGAGCAATCCCAACGACAAACGGTCGAGCTCTAAGCAGTCCGAACAGCCGGCGGATAGATAACAACCTAGTTACTGAAGCTCATGTTGATGACTTTGTTGATGATGTTGATGACCTGAATGACTTTTCCATAATAGCCTACATGCTCGCACCCCATGGCTTGCGATTTCATATGAAGCCTATGTTATTATATTCAGACTATGCCTGGCTGATGAAGCATCACTTAGCATACCGACCAACAACTTCGTCCATGCCCCCATCTCTAGTACTTCATTTTTTCCTAATATGACTCTAGCACACGACTGTCCGGCCCAGTGTTGGGAAAACTGTCGTTTTCTGGTGTCAAGGAACACCAAAAAATTTATACTCCAAGAAAAATTTTGCACTCCAAAATGGTCATTTACCCCTCCCCCAAAAGACATGGGTATTCCTACTCAATCAGAGTTTGAAGTTGCCCAGCATCCTCCCCGGCTGATGCTTTCCATACTCGGCCACTGAAGTACACTCCGAACCCACGGCCAGCAGCCTTCCACCCCCAGTCAACAACTTCGCCGACCTACCATGCAGACCCAAGAAGCCAGTTTGTCCCCTCCTCCAAACGGAGCCACTGGATCCGCCCCCGCTGGCCACATATGCTTGCAAAGCACCTAGTTAGTCCATGTTTCTCACATAAATGCATGACATTTTATGCTCCAAAACAGAATTTTTACTCCGACACCAGGAAGAAAAACCAGGTTTCCAACACTAGTCCGGTCGCACGACAGTCACTGAGTTCTACTGTCATACTGCACTCTTTATGGGGTGTCTAACATTTTGTAATAAAGCTGGCAATTGCCTGGAATTGCCTGATTGGTTCTAGGGCCCAGGTGTAAGCAATGAGCTGTGCTCACCATAGGTTTCCATCTCTATCACCCAAGCAAAATCTGGAGCAAATTTATACAAACAAACAAAAAAAAAAAAAACAGGAATCCAGCAAACTGAGGATGCAACATTCTGCCTTTTCCCCCCAAAAAAACAGCAGAATGATTCACAATAAGCCACTCTCCTGAACTTATGGACACATGGGCTTATTCATGTTCATAACAACCCAATCAAGATACTGTTATTCTCCATTTGGATAAACGACACATTTCAAGTATTAACCTGAAATGAACTAACTTATAAACCTGTTCTAAGTCAGCTATGCTTTGCACAATGTAATTTTATCATCAATGCTATTGAATAACTTGACCTACTCCACTCAGACCATAAATTTTATGAGATGTATGTTTTCTCTACACACCATTACATAGCAATTCATAGTATTCATTGCAATACAGGGGGAGGAGAAAATGTTTTCTCCAGCAGAACACACAATTTTCAGGGAAACATCAGTGTGTATTAACTTCAAAGTACCTTTGTTGAATAAAGAAAGGTGGCATTAGGAGAAAGAGGTATAATGAAGTGGGGGATACATTAAAATAAATTAATAATATCACAAATGGTATTCACACAGCCAAGTATTGTGTGATAACAGGTTCCAAAGAATGCACCAGTGCTGAAAGTATCTACCTCTGGGGCATCTTCCTGTATAACCATGTGCAACATACTGCATAGTAATGGAAACAGGTGTCATATATGAATAAAAGCATATACATATGCAAAAATTTTGTCCTGCCCACCTACACCACTGCCTTGCTAAAACACCACAATACTGCATTTATAGAATAGTGTGTTGAGTAGCAATTGTACTACTAAAAATATGTTTTATTTTCCAAATTTGCATTTACTGTTCCAACCATTAAAAATTTTGTTAATTTAAATGGAAAGAAACACTCTGATAACACCATTTACTTTTACCCTTTAACCAGATTTTACAACATGAATAATAAAAGAAATCAGCTTCTGCATCTGAGGGCAAAGTCACAGAATATTATCTAAGTTTGAAATCTCAGGTGTGCTGGTGAAATTTCCTGAAAGAAACACCCTACTTCTCACTGCAGGCATGGCACATGGAAAGAGGTGAATGACTGTTTCACATCACTAATCTCAATCTAAAATGCCATCCCTCATCACAGCAGATGCAGATCCAGGAACTTTTATCACACAGGCCACTCCATCCGGGCAGCACCATGGGTGGTGTCCAACAGGGGTGCCTTCAGTTGCCTTCAGCCTTCAGTTGGGAGGGGCCATTACAAGAGCTTTACCTTTGACATTACAAGAGCTTTCTGTACAGGTGGGGCTGCATTCAGTAGATAGGGGCACCTCCACCTGGGTGGATGCACCTTTGGTAGTAAGGGGCACCTTCAGTCAGGAAGGGCACCTCTGATATACAAGGCACCTCCACAGCCAGGGCACCCCTGGTAGGAAGAAGCAGGAATGTCTTCAGTTGGGTGGAGCACTTCCAATGGGGCAACGGTATGTTTGTTGGAAGAGGCAGCTTCAGTAAAGAAGACAGCAGGTTACTTTCAATGGAGCAAGAGCACTAAGGGCAGGTGTGGTTACATGGTTGACAACCAGGAGAGGCACATGACCCATGCCTGCTCCTGTAACCACACCTGCATCACACAGAACAGATGGTGCCACTGGGACAGGTAAATAAGCAACTGAGCACAGATACAGCCATTAATCTTTACTACGTATACCATTCCAGTCAGAAACCAGTTTCCAGAAAGAGTCTACAACATAAATCCAAATACTTTAGACATTACAAAACTTGAAGCACAAGTTCTGTGGGTCTGATGAAATCATTTTTCTCCACAGTTAACTAATATTGTTGGGTAGCAAAGTGAAAGATAGTATGACAAAAGACTGAAGTTGGATTTCTGGTGTTGAAGAGCACCCAAAATATGTGTACCAAAAATATTTTATGTTCCAAAAGTCTGATCACAAGCCTCCATCAAAAAGCTACATTAAAACCATGTTGAGAAATTTATAACTGCATGCAAATGACTCTGTCTCCACTCAGTAAGGAATGGGCATGATGTCAAACTGACTTACACCAAGAATTTAACTTTAACCAGTTTCATTCTCTGGAAAATTTTGTATTCTAAAGCAGCAAATACACTCCAACACCAAGAACAGAAACCAAATCCCAAAAATAAACTGCCCACACGACCTGTACCGCATCCACTACTGCACTAGATTTTTAATGGATTATCTTGTTGGATTAGTTCTTTAGCTGCTTAAAAAAAACAGATAACACACAGCAATAATGTGTAGAACTATCTACTAAATGCACAGATGACTTTAGGGACAGCCCTGCACATGGTACCCATTAAAATCTAACCAAAGACTGCACTTAGCACAACCTGACCCCTGTTGAACAGTCAAGTCCAACTGACCCTTTATTGGCTTGTGGCCTCTAGTATCCTGCAACATACCTCTTGCACCCAGGTGTGCCTTCTGCACAACATTTTGATCCATTATTTCCGTATTTGTCTGATACAAACACACAGAACTTGTACTTCAATTTCAGTGACATTAATGACATTTGTTTCTGCTGTAATCATCCCCAAAACTTTGGATTATGGCTGGGATGGAAAACTTAGTTTATCATGCCCCTCAAATCAATCATTACAATGCCACACATGATGTATGAACTGAACATGGTTCTGACATGATGAAGGCAGTATCTGATATATGCAGGCTAAATGATTCAGAAAATATATCCCTCATGATCCAATGATTATTCGAAAGATTTTGCATCTTTAGTTTGAAAGCTTAACATCTACATCTTGCATATACAAACAAAGCATAAGTCAAGTGTCTGATACACAACTTGGTTCTGCACTGAAAGAGCTTAGGTTCATAGCTGCAGAACTGGGACAAATTTTGCTGTGGAGAAATAGACTCATCACACCCTAAAATGTGGCAATGGCAACTTATTTATGGAACTCGGCAATACTATACTTTTTCACCCTTTCAAAGACCACTTTTGCTATACATACCGTACAGAGGAGCTCATAAACTTCCCTATGAAAGCAAGAAATTGTGACACTACAGGTATAGTTTTTAAAGGAAATGGGATTATATTTTGCCATAAGCAAATGTAACCAGAATGAGTGGCACCATCTTGTTTACAATGCATTCACTCCAAGGATGCCCTATCAGGCAATCCTTTAGAAGCGCACGCCATAAACCAAGCACACTGGATGACACATATACGGCGCGCGTGGCAAAAGGAGACGTCAGCTGTTGCAAGAAAAAACAACATTATGCACTGGAGCTCCAGGTCATAGATCACCTACTATTTGCTCTTGTTCTACTAGGTTAGGTTAGGTTAGGTTAGGTTAGGTTAGGTTAGGTTAGGTTAGGTAAGGTTAGGTTAGGTTAGGTTAGCGAATAGTAGGTGATCCACAACCCTGGAGCTCCAGTGTATAATGTTGTTTCTCGCAACAGCTGACGTCTCCTTTTGCCACGCGCGCCGTATATGTGTCATCCAGTGTGCTTGGTTTATGGCGCACGCTTCTAAAGGATTACCGCCCTATCCACTGTATGAGGTTCGATGACATCACCAGTAAATGATACTAGAGGCTGCAGTCCAATAACTGGATGTTCACAGAGCATAATTTGCACTGAAGGTGCAACCCTGTGCTGGAGGCATGGTATATAATACCAGAGGCCATAGGCTGATAAAGGGTGTGATCAGACTTGGATCAGTCCAACAGAGGTTAGGTTGTGTGACCAAATGGGTAAAGTTAGGTTAGGTTAGGTCAGGTCAGGTCAGGTTAGGGATAGGGTTAGGGTCAAGTTAGATTAGATTGGGTTAGTTTTTTTATTATTCATTAGGTTCTACCAATGATGTCATTAGGCCCTCAGTACCTACACCTTGGGAATTGCCCTATTTGATTTTGTTACTGTAGGATTGCAGCAAGTCAAACAAACAAATGGTGCAGAGGTCAGCAATGAATAAAGTGGTGATATTTTCCAGTAGTTTTTTCACATTCTTGATCATGAAACAATATTCTGCAGCCACGAAATCAAAAGTATTTCACTTACAACCATTTGTTGTATCGCTTTATGCCATTTATGCTGTTTTTCACTGCCTGGTAAAAATTTCATGTATGGCCAAGACTTTAAAAAAAACAAGAAAACACATAAATGGGCCAAAATAATGGTGTGAAATTCCATACCAATATTTCCTTGGTATAGAGAGTTCCACGCCAATATCTCTAGTATTGTGATTTATAATGCCTGTAGGCAGGTACACCACAGTAAGTACCTGCCTAGATCCCACACAGCAATTTTGAGTAATTTACTGCACAAAATACATCTAGCCAGCTGAGTACGATTCATAATGTCAAAAAGCGCCCAATTGCCTCTTACCTTGGAGCCTTCTTTCAGCATTTGCCCGAAACCGGGAGCCCTGGGAACGTGAAGCGCCATGGTAGTAGTTCTGAAACAGAAACCTTTCAAACGACGCCTCAGCTGAACGAGAAACGCAAATGTTCCGCACTTACAGCGGAAAAATGCGTCAAGATTATGCGTGACTACGCTCGTCGCTACCACTCCCAACCGAGAAACAAGCCGGCTTTCCTAAGGCGTGCAATTCGTCACGTTACTAGTCAAGATCGTCTCTACTGCGGTGTAGTTGTCGCCATTTAATATTTGGATGGACTTTCAGTTTCTGGTATGCAGCTACTTTATTATCAGCAATGTTTCTTTCATGGTCATATAGGAAAAATAAATGCAGGTTTTTGGCATAGTTTAATAAACATTCATCAAGCCATATCTTTGTTTACATTTATGCGGGGTACGGATGTGCAGAAAAATTTTTGTGGAAGACCTTTCTAGAACCGGGTTCTCAACCAAGGTTCAATGAAACGATGGTTCTTCTGGATATGCAATTTTATTGTGCACGCTAAGACCCCACAAAATTTGATTCTGAATAGTTCAACAGATCTGGAGACATAGCAACGTGCATTCTACTATACATTCTAAGTCTGGTTTCACCTACCATTGAATAACTTGGCTTAGTCCATTCAAACCATAAATTTTATGAAATGGCCATGTAGATTTTCCTCACACACAGTTATATTGCGATTAATAGTATAGATCACGATACAGAACGTAACTGAAGCAGTTTTGGATTTACTTGAACTCTGTGAAGTTAGCGTGGACGTAAGAGAGGACATCCACGATAATAGGGAGTGCCTATAAATTATTCAGCATTCAAAAACAAAGAAACATCTATGCCGTGTTATAAATTTATTAATTTTTTGCCCCGGCCACGACGTTTCCCAGTGGTCGTGACCATTTCTCATGAAAGCCTGTGTGCCATGGCTGGAGATTTCCGAAAATTACTGGGGAGTCCAAAGCAAACTGAAGCGCACAACAACCTGCCTATGCAGCTGCCTGACGCCACAGTTCGGTAAGGTTAAAGACAAGCTCAAGGAATCCAAGATGTGCATCGACTGCTGGGCGGAGGCCATCCCCAGGCACCGTGGACCTTCTCGGACCGATGCTGACCGTGGGGCGGCCGGTGGAGCCATTGGCGCCATGTTTCAGTATGTCACTGCCATTACACCGTTCCCAACGCCCCCCCCCCCCCTGCTTTGATCAGCGGGGGGCGCGCCGGGGTGGTTCTCTCCATCGTGAGTCGGGCAACGGGGTGGTTCTTTCCATCACGTACCACCAGATGTGTTTGATGACACGCTTGGGTGGCGTGCGAGTGAGGCCTGGCCTCACCTGACGTTGGCGCGAAAATCTGAGGCGAAAAGCTGAGGAAAAACAGGCGGGGCCTACACCTTCCTAACCCGCCGAAAGGGTCCGCCAGTATCACCGCTGTCGCCGACTCCGGCGCACGGACCTGTCTGATGGTACTGCCGGTTTTACACAGGCTGGGACTGCGACAACAACACCAGATTCGGGTCACCAAGCGCATCCTCGCGGCGAACAGTGAGGGAATCGACGTGCTGGGCCCCGTGTTTCTGGAGCTGTCTGGGTACAACGCACAATGCTTACGGCTCGCGAGGTCCTCCATGGTCTACATCACCAACTCGACCGACCGTTTCTTCCTGAGCAGGACGGCACTATTACAGTTGCGGATGTTGGGACCGGGATTCCTGCAGGTCGGCGCCGCGGCGGCAGTTATCATGTGCTCGGGCGCTGGGGGCGCACAGCCAAACCAAGTTGGCGGCGTGCGGGTGCCCTTTGCGCACCGCTCCATCCGGCCGCTCGGAGAGCCTGCCCGTCAAACCGTCTTCGGTGGACTCGGAACGCATGAGAGCAATGGCGCAGGCGGGGGCCCGCTCCCCTCCCCCACCCCTCCCCTAGGCCCATATTTTTTGCGGAAACCATTGCACATCGTCTTCCGGGCAAATGGTTTTCGTATGATTTCAGTTCACACTGAGCTCCGCCCCCTCCCCTTAAAAAATCCTGGCCGCGCCCCTGCATGAGAGCCTGGTTGCTGGAGAGGTATGCGTCATCTACCTCCAGCACTTGCCCCCGCCAGCCGCTACTCGCGATGACTAGGTCACCCATGGAGAACAGGGTCGACCCAAACGTGCAACCAGTGGTAACGAGGAGACCTCCCAATGTCCCGGTCCACAGGCAGGAGGGGTTGTCGAAGCAGCTGGGGGGGGAGGCGACATGGCGCCGGGCGTCATCGAGCGCGTGCCACCCAACGCGCCGTGACATGACTGCACAGCATGGTGTTTACGTCCAAGCCAGACGGAACACCTCGTCGAACAGTGTGCCTGCAGCCTCGAACCGTCATAGTGTGCGCGAGACGCATCACGCCGTCCCGTCCGTCAAAGAGGCCAGGGCCATTCCGCCGAGAACCTTGAACACTGTCACAGAATCGTGGAACGGTTTGCACTCCATCGAGGCCAAGCACGAAGACAGACGCAAGACAAAGTTCTTGACGGAACAGGGCAGGTTTCAACCACGAGCAATCATGGGATTTCTCGCGTCCCAGGACGCCTACACGGAGCAGCACGACGCGATCACCGCTGACGTGCCGAGGAGGTCCCAGTGCGTCGACGATACGATCCTGTGGGATGAGACCCGCAGGTTCACTGGTGCCGTGACATCGACTGTTTCGTACTGGTAGGGCAGAATGGCGCGGTGCTAAACCCCACCATGTTACAATTTCCGTCGCTAGAGGCGGCTTTCGCGGGATTTCGGATCACGCTGACCGAGATGAAGCCCACGCTTAATTATCTGGGCACTATCGCCACGTTTCCGAGGACCACCAACATCACTGATGTGCAAGTGTGGTTTGGTCTAATGAACCAGGTGTCCTGTTACGGCAGGAATGATGGCGCCATTCAAGCCACTGCTGGGCCCTAAGGCCGGCTTCTGGTGGGGTCCGGACCTCGAGGAAGCCTTCCAGCGCTACAACGCAGCCATAATCAAGCAGATGGAGGACGGAGTTGAGATATTCCACCCCAGCCGACGGACGTGAACCAGCCTCGACTGCTTCACGACGGCTGTGGGGCGCTGGCTCCACCAGAAGCCGCGACTTGCTGACCCTCAGATGTTGCCAAAACGGATGGCGAGTGGCGCTGGCCGGCTCATGTTTCCTCAGAGACGAGGAGAAGCTGTACGCTCCGGTCGAGGGTGAAGCCCTAGCGGTGGCGTGGGCGCTGGAAGACAGCCGCTTCTTCACAATGGGTCGCCGTGACCTGGTCATCGTCAACGATCACAAACCACTGGTGGAAATTATCGGAGACCGGCCACTTGACGCCGTCAAGAGCCCCAGGCTCTTTAGGCTAAAGCTACGGACGCTGATGTGGAGGTACCAGATTGTGCACGTGACATCCCGGCACGGACATCCCGGCAGCGGACGCAGCGTCGAGATACTCGTTGGCCATAACCCAGTCTGACAGCGGGGTTAGCACGGGCGCTCTGGCCGCGTCCAGGTGGACGCCGATGATGCCCTGGAGATCGGGGTCGTAGCTGCGGCGAAGTCTTTCGCGCCCGTAACGGTCACGTGGGAACGTGTAAGGGAGAGGACACGGAAGGATGTTGACCTACAGCTGCTCATCCAGCTCATCCAGTCCGGTTTCCCACCGTCTCGCGACGGGCGCCGGATGCGCTGCAGCCGTAGTGGCAGTACCGTGATAGGTTGTCGGCGGCCGGCGAGGTCATCATGATGGACGGCCGGGTTCTGGTGCAACAAACGCTGTAGATCGGGGTGGCACGCGCGCTCCACGCAGCGCACCAGGGCAAGAGCAGGACGCCCCCCCCCCCCCCCGGATCGCCAGTCATGCTGTGTTCCAAGGATCATTTGTGAGGACTGGGTATTTCTAACGACGGAGATCGCGTGGCATGTGCGCCAGGCAGACTAAAATTTTCTTTTTCCGTCTTGATCACAAATTCTGTGAGTCCATGCCAGACCCAGGTTAACACAACGCCTGTGTCCAATGCCGTGAACAATGCACCAACGCACTGACGAGCCTCTGACGTCTCGTTGTTCCGGAAAAGTTTCTTCGAAACAACTCTGACATTTGTTTGCTTTGACATTTGTAATTTTGCTCACTTTGAGGGGTGTGACGAGGTGACGTCACAGCAGGTGTAATTTCATATGTCACCAGAAAAGTCGTCACGCCAGTCGCATAGTTATGATAGTTATCTTTCCGAGCAACAGATGGCGTTAGGTTTGACTATTTAACTTTTCCGATGATACATGTATGTACATGTGTCGTATACATGTATATATTCACATGTTATTCATACGCACACACATATATGTATATATATATATATATATATATATATATATATATATATATACATATCGTATAAAAGATGAAAACAGCCAAATAGCTGTCTTCGTCCCTCTATATTTTCACTCGTTGTCTTTTCTTTTAATGGGCGTGCATAATTCGTATTCCATTGTCGGCCAAACGAAACTTAGCTTTTCTTCACAACCGATCATCTTCATTGTCATCGCTATTATTGTACGTTATCTCTCCCGTTGATGATATTTCATCTAAACTAGGCATCATTATCACGGGACGTAGATAATAATTGCCAGTTTGGGCGAACTGTTTTTATTCATCAGCATCATCTGAAGATCTGATGTAAATAAGCCATAACTCGTAGTTTACCACTGTGTATCACTGACCCTAGACGTCGAAGTGTTCTCAACCGGGGGTCGACCGCACTATCGCACAGTGCGAGCGGGAACCGAAACGGTGCTGGTTTACGGTGCGAGCCCACGGCCGGCAAGTGCTTGCGTAAAGGACAGGGGTGTAGCAAATGCACCTCGCTACATGATCATCCATTTGACATGTTCCATGTCAGGTCGTATTTATCGATGACGTTGGAATTTCTGTTTACTAGTTTGGGTCTCGTCACATGGGATTTGCATCTCGATACCAGTATCAGCAGGGGCGAATCCAGGATTTCGCCAAGGGGAAGGGCAACGAATGGTGAGCTAGGTGCCCCCCAATCCGGCCGGGTCCCCATTTTTTGCTATTCAGATGTGAAAAAAGCTTTGATCTGCGCGGCTTCAGGGGGAATACCTGATGTAATTTTGCATTTTTTTCCATGGAAAGTAACCGAAAAAGTTGAAGCGCATCACCTTCTTCGAGAAAACTTTGCGTTTTATCCCCGTAAAAAGTGCCCGAAATAAGACAAAAATGCCGGGATTTTAGACGGCTGCGTCTCTTGTTCAGTTTGAAATGCCATACCTGTAACTGGTTCGGGAGCCTTTTGCCCCCTCGTAGTTTCTGGGGACTTTTTTGCCAGTTCAGGTTAAGTTCCTTCTTGCAACTGCACCACGTTTGGTGGTCCCGGGCCGTCTACCGTGTCAGGGCTGTCTGGTGGTTTCAGGTTCCTTTTACAGTTTCACATGTCCCGGGGGACGTCTCAGGCACTCCTTTGACAGTTTGAGGGTTACATTGTGCAGTTTCAGGGACCCATCTATCAGTTTCAGAGACGCTTAAGCCATCTCGGGTTCTCTCCTGTCGTCCCTGGGAAAGTTTTGACGTCTAAGGAGCCCTCCAGGCAGTAATAAGGGCCCTCTGCAAGTCATTCTCTGCCATGAAAGAGGCACCTCTGACAATGCTCTGGGTCCTTTTGCCGTTTCAGGAGCTGTCTGGGCGTCTCGAGGTTAATTAGTTCCAGGGACCTCTCTAGCCGTTTCAGGAGTCCCTATTGCTAGACGCTGTTAGGTAGCAGTCTCAAAGGCCTCTTTATAACAGTCTCAGTGGACGCCTGTTGTCCTAGGTGCCCCTCTTGTCGTCTCTGTGGAACATTTTTACTGTCTCAGGGGGTTCTGGCAGTCACAAAAGACCTTTTGGCGATTTCAGACCTTCCTGCGCAGTGTCATAGGCCCCCTGAACGTCTCCGGTGACCTCCATGCCTGTATCAGAGGTCTCCATTTGTTATATGGCAGTCTGGCAGTCTCAGGGCCTCTCTAGCCGTCTCAGTGGCCTTCGTCGGCGCTTCGGAGACCTCACCGGCAGTCTCAGAGGGACCTTTCCGTGCCGTGAGCTCGCCTTACTCACTGGAGGGCCCTCGCACCCCACGTACGCCACGGTAGCGCCGCCCATGCTTTTGGTGCGGCTATGGTCGCACCAACTTTGGTTTTGGCCCCATTAACATAGATTAAGGCCGTTCCAACTTTGGCAAGACTTAACGTTTCTTAACAATAAAAGTATATATGTAAGCCACTTTCATGGATTACATCCATTATCATGATAAGCGTAAAGGTCGTGGTTATGTCTTCCCGACTCAAATGCTGTACCGGTGAACGTCCGTGTTCTGCTACCTATAGGCCAGTCCCCACTACGATGAAGCGCCGACACAACGTCCGAAGACTGCTGGATGGTGGTCGGCTTGCAGTTGCCGGCTCTCTGCGGCGCAGGGCCGCGACTGAAATACCTACTATTACTACTAAAATAAACTAATCTGCGACTAACATGTATGAATCATAACATTACGAACATATTTTATGGACTTGTGTGCTGTGTTTTGTGTGCAGATGTCCGTGCGCAGTACATGATTTCGCTTGAAAAAAATCGACGTTGTATCCAGCGACCACGGGCGTATCAGAACGCTAGTATACGTTGGTTTGGGGAGGGAAAATTCCGAAAAGGCATACTGATTTCCGTAACCTCATCGGATTTCGCTTTCTTTTATCTCAAGGACTGTTTTAAAACAAACTTCATTGAAAGTTGCCTAATTTTCTCCAAACTCCAGAAATGTGTCAACTTTTGCCCGATTCTGGTCATCTTGGGGGCACCATGGTCCCGTTGCCCCCCCCCCCCGATCCGCCGGTGGCAGCGACATCCTGCTCACCCGTCTGCAGCCACAGCACCCGGGGCAGACATGATCCGAGTAAGAACGTAGACAAAACGCCGGGATGTCTCATGCCCTCCTTTGCCAGCTAGGTGATGGAGTCTCGCTGGGTGGTGACAGGGTGAGCATGGAAGTTGGACGTCAAGGGTAGAATTTTTAAAAATCCTTTGTGAGTGCATTCAGGCACCAGGACTTTCGCACACGACGGTCCCAGTCGATCCTAATTTGTCGAAACGAAATAACGTCTCGCATTTCGGCCAATTTATTTTCAGATTTCGGAAATTCGTATGGTGTATTTTTTCCGGGCTAAAAAAGAGACGTAGTAACTTCGGAACATAAGGACGGTTGGTCCTCCTTGGGTGCGCCTATGGGTGAATTTCTGTGGAGCGTTTTTTGGTCATGTAGGGGATACCACCACTTCCGTATAACTGCTTTATATATACGGGTCCCTTTATGTCATGAGAGTCCAAGTCTTGCGCTTGGGCCACAAATTGCTTGTTTGGTTTGTGGCAGCACAAGTCATGTTTGTGAGTACACGTATCTTATTTGTGTGTGAATGTACGCCCACAAAGAGGTATAAAGTTACACCCATGCTGGACGTGCTCTCAGATTTGTGCTCTCTTGTCGCAGCAGCCAGACGGGCGTTGCTCTGGTCGGCTGAGGTCGGACGAAAGCTTCTCCGACGCTCTGGCCATCCCGACGGCGGGTTCGACGCCAGGCTCACAAACGGTTCCCAGCCTTCACCTGCGCCCGTAACGCGGCCTGACACGCCGCCAGGGATGTTTCGCGAACCCGGCTAGCACGCGTCTTATTCGGCAATGGACTGTAGTAGATCACGCGCGTGGTCATGTGACCGTCCTCGCCCGAGGCGGGTTCGCTCGAAGTCGTGCCGGCTCGCTGACCGGTCGGCAAACAGTCAGCTGAGAACGCCGCCCGATGCAGCTCCCAACCAGTTATGTCGAGTTTTTACGTAAATATGCTGACTGTCTTCATACTTGACAGTTTATTACATTTGTCCTCGGAAACTGACGAATAATAACGGAAAACGGTTATCGTGCTGATTTCGCCCATTTTTCCCGCCGATGACGGGCCTGGCCCCGCGATACTCACCTCCCGTCCCTAGCGAGCCATCTCCCGGCTGTGACAGGGCGCGGCCTGACCGCTGACTCACCTCATCAGCACAGCCCGCGGCCGTGCAGCCGGCAACGGCCGCCGTCTCCGCCGCCCGCCGCCTGGCGGCGCCACCGGCGGGCAGGGAGTGCCGGCCGCGGCCGCCCCGCGCCCGCCTTCCACTCCCGCTCCGTCACCGATAAGGGCCGTGTCAGCGCCGCCGCCGCCGCATCGACACCGACCGTCACCATGGCCGTGCCCAACCGCGCCACCAAGTCCGGCTTCGCCGCCGAGGCTCAGAAAAAGGTCGGTCCTCCTCGAGTGGTATCTCGTGCTTCACCGCTTTCGAGCTCGGCAAAGCGGAGAGCTTCGTTTCTGTTGACCAGTCCGCGAGGCTGTGTTCTTATCTGAAGCGATACAGTATTTTGGTACTCCATATTAGTCTAGACAAATATAACATGTCTTCTGCCGTAGCAGATAAGTGGAACCGTTAGAAATTAAGCCGTTCATATTCATTCGTCCACGAACCGGGAACGGCATGGTGACTGAAATATGTGTGCTACTGTTATCTGCACTAAGATAGAGATAGCAAGGAAAGCCTTGTCGAGATAAGAAATGGCATGACGTGCCCTCTCAGTGGAGGTGACTCGCAGCTCATGCGCACTTTTGAACGGGCACTAAATGTTTTCGTTACTCATCCATTCGTCTACTCATTCGTTCCCGAGATACACCTTTACTCACCGGATACCCCACCCACTCACCGATTCAACCGTTCACGCTGTTTCTTATCGGAGCAGTGAGTCACTCTGTGACCTGTTGCCCGTGGAGGGCGGGACCTGGTTATGCAGGGCGCTCTGCAGCTGCGGGCCAACTGTCGGCGGCCGCCAGACGGCTGACAGCTGTGCACGAGAGGGGCATATGTTTGCGACGCGTGCCGTTATCGGGCTGAGTCGGGTTCGGCCAGCTCGTCCTGGTTTAGGACCCAAACTGTGTCATTAGTTGTCCACATCGAGGTCACATCTCCGACCAATCATGCGGGGCTGAAAGCTGTGCTTCGGCCCGCCGTCCATATATGTAAAAAAGCGTGATACGGGCCTCCAGCTCCGATGTCTGGCGTGACAATATGCATAGCTGGAGAACAGAAAATCATGGTCAAGCGTTTGCAGGCATCAGGAACCCGAAGAGTGCAGTACAGTTGCTCCTTGCAAGCTTCAAGAAAACTGACAAGCAAATTGCTCGATTACACCTTCCATTTTACTACATATCCAGTATGCAGCAATTTCGACCACGCAATCAGAATGCTGATTGTGGTTCATAACTTGCATTGCATTATACGGATATGTGGCATGGAAATACTGTGGATCCCTGCATGGAACCAAGATGATGTTTGTTCTCATGTTCTCTTGTTATGTTCTGATGCAAATGTAAGCTTCGAAAAATGCAGGGGCAATATATTTTACCTCGTGATTAATGAATCCATGATCTTATTGGGACGTAAACTTTTTAAACGTAGAAAACGCACAAATTTCTTTGAAATATGTTCCGCGAAAAACTTGCCGTCGACAAAAATTTACCAGCCGTCCAGACACAGGCAGGGCATGGCAACAGTGTAAAACCAGTTGAGGTAGGACTTGTGGGCCCGAGACGGAAATGACCTCCAAGTCTCTGCCAGCGGAAGGAACGCGAATAAACGCCGGTTTTCCAATAATAACAGCTAGCCTGACCGCAAGGTCCAAAGACTGCTCAGGGTGGCTATAGTCTTATCGCTTTTCATCACTGGGTCTGAGATCGCTTCTTTTTGTATTCTTTCCTCTTTCTTAAACTTTCTTAAAAAAAACTGAATCGGGCCCTTTTCAAGCGTCCCCGAAGTTGATGTTCAGTCGGCCATCTATGTGCGTTTTGACGACCGGGGAGAGCGCTCCGTTCCGTATTCTGCGGCAGGAGTGTGGCCAGGGGGTGGTGGATGAAGGACTCTCCAATGTGGCCTATTATAGGGGTCATTATTTTCGGCGTTTTAGGTCTTTCCCAGGTTATTTAAGAACGCATCTTGAATTTTAGAGTTCTATTAAATTAAACAAGGAAACATCTGTTTATTTATTTTTGAAATTTGTGTCTGCGCCCTGCCATTCTACCAAAATTTTGACTTCGCCTCTGCTTGAGAGACCAAATGTTACCGCACATTAACATACTGGGGACAGTGAAGCCACAGGTGAGACGAATTCCTTGAATGTTTATCCGGGTCCGGTCCAGGCCGGCTGAGTAGTCGGACAGCGGCTGGCGGCGCGGTGGCGGCCGGCCGCGACAGGTGGCCGGGCCGCGGTGCGGTCAGGCGGCGGGCCGGGCTTTACCCGGTCATTTGTCACCGGCAACGGGTCCCGTCACCGGCCGCCGACCGGCGCAGACATTTGAACCGCGACAGACGGCAGCAGAGCAGATCTGAACCGCGACAGACGGCAGCAAGGCAGATCTGAACAGCGACAGACGACAGCAGAGCAGATCTGAACCGCGACAGACGGCAGCAAGGCAGATCTGAACCGCGACAGACGGCAGCAGAGCAGATCTGAACCGCGACAGACGGCAGCAAGGCAGATCTGAACAGCGACAGACGACAGCAGAGCAGATCTGAACCGCGACAGACGACAGCAGGGCAGATCTGAACCGCGACAGACGGCAGCAAGGCAGATCTGAACAGCGACAGACGACAGCAGAGCAGATCTGAACCGCGACAGACGGCAGCAGGGCAGATCTGAACCGCGACAGTCGTCAGGCAGGTCTGAACCCCGACAGACGACAGGGGCGCCATTGCAGCGGGCAGATCTGTACCGCGCCAGACGTGCCAGGGGCTCCGAGCGGCGCCAGATGACAGGGCACAGACAAGCTTTTTGCCAGCTCTTTTGTGTTACAAAACACGCAGAATTTATCGCGAACTGCGTAACGTTCCGCCCAGTGCCACATAAAATAACCCGAAACAAAGACAACCTTTCTGACTGAACGTGGTCGAATGTACCGGGTGGGACGAGAGCCTGGTGACGGCGTAACTTTGAAAATATCTTGATCCGGTCTGAAGTTTACGGTCAGATATTGGTGCCTGACATGCAGACTTCGATAGGCTGCCTCTGTAGTTCACCATCCTATACTTCTTGCAGGCCCTTAGGCAAAGCGTTTGAACGACATGACTCGCCTGACTCGGCTGGTTTTAGCGCGCTTTCCCAACGTTTGGATTCTCCTCGAAGTTTTAGGGGAAGTTTGCTCACATGTTTACTGTCCCAGGGCCGAACGCTGTCATGTATTAAGTTCTTGTCTATGACTGGAGTGCAATGGCATTTCGACGGGCTTGGAATGATGACGTTTTTGTTCCATTTGGTCTTGGTCGCTTTAGGGCCGTCCACAACTCCAAGCAGTGGGTTGTGCCTCTCGTTTCTCACCCTCTCCTGACTGATCCTCTTTAAGCTCAGCTCCGTCTTCGCGCAATCGATCCCATCTCTCACACTGCTGTTTTGGACGTTGGACTGGTGGACTGAGAAAAACTGCAGTAACACACCACATGGCCCGCCAGCACCCCGCCCCCCCCCCCTTCCCCAACCCACCCAGCCTGTCTTTTCTTGATCCCAGTAGAGATGACAACTGGGCCTTCTCAGACGATGACGAGGCCTCTCCAGCGGCGTGCTGGTGAGCGCGAGGTGAGCGGTGAGCCGATGAGCCGGATCGCTGAGCTGGCGAGGGCAGTGGCCAGCCGTAGGCCGGCACCGCCCTCTGGTCCGTGAGCCGGTGAGCTGCAGCGGGCCGGTGCAGCCGCAGCGTGTGCCGGCCCAGACTGGCGGCCGGCGGACCGGTGAGGGTGGCGTCTGGCGGCCGGTGACTGTCGGCCGGCCGGCCGCTCGCCGCTCGCCGCTCCATCTGCCGCCGCCGGCCCAGTCTGGCCTTGCCGCGGCGCGGTCGTCAGCGTCGGACGCGGCCGGCGCGCGGCGCCCGGAGCCGCCGCAGCCGGGCCGGGCCGCGCCGCCGGCCCGCCGAGCTGCCATCGCCATATAAGGCCGCCGGCCGGCCAAGGCCGTGTGCGCGCCGGCGCGGTGCGCCCGGCCGGCCTGGGTCGGCCCCGGAGGTACGGCGGGCTGGAGAACCCGGGCCCAGGTGGGTCCGTCCGGTTGGGTAACCTGGGATGGACGGGTCCGGTCGGATTGTAAGCTGCGCCGGTCTGGGATCGCGGCCGGCTGGTACGGGGGTACGGGGCGGCGAGCTGGCCATGGGTGGGTCTGTCTGCCCAAAAAGACGAGTCCGGCTGGGTCGGTCAGGCCCGGTCGTTTCGTCCTGGATGAGCTGGGTCGGGCCCGGCTTGGTCGGTCGGGCCTGGCTAGGTCCGGGTCTCACGGCGGAGAATTAGAATGGGCCGCTGCCGCCTGGGAGTGAACGGTACGAGGCCCGGATGGTCGAGGGCAGAGCCGCTATTTGCGCCATGACACACTGCGGTCCCAGGAGCGTCAAATGAATAGCCATTTGTGGAGCACAGAGCCACCCTGGTAGCGGTCAGCTGACGTAAGAACGCCGATGAGTGTAACGTACAGAGACTTCTAGTAGACACTTCCAATTTGGGAACTTGAGTGACAACAAAGCTGTTTGTGACGTGTAAACGGAATGTGACGTGTGACGTGTAACGTGGAAACTGCAGTCAGTCGGCACTAGGCAGCGTGCAATAATTTTTAGATTGTTTATTTGGGTTTAGCAACTTCTGCAATGACTGCATCATCACTGGGGACATTTTGGAAGAACGTTTTACAGGTTTTAGCAGAACACAATGGCGTTTTGCTGAATGCTGACTAACCTTGCGCCAGGATGACGTCACCACGGAGCGGATGGAGAGGATTACAACGTATTGCTGAGCCCAAAGTTTCACCGTGGATCACAAGGGAAATGCAGGATTGAACGACAGCAAATTAGTGACAAACATTGAACATAGCGAAGAGGTTTAATCGGCGCAAACAGCGGAGCGTAGGGTGAAAGCAGTGGTCGGTTTTTGTTGATGTGTTTGTATAGTCGGCAGCAGTGAACAAGACGCGGTTTTTATTGCACTGTGTTGCAATGCCCATCCAACACAGGGAATCATCCGGTCAGGCTACCTGACCTCGCCGGTTCAGTGTTCGCATCTGGCAGCTGTGATAACGTAAAAACTTCCCCGCCAGGAGTGAACTTCCCCCTAAAAAGTCCACTGCCATTAGGCCATTGACCAGAATGCCGAACGAGGCCAATCAGTGGTGCCCTTTTAACCTACTCCGAACTGCCATCTGCCATCAGCAGTGTGTCGTGAGAACTTTACCGGGAACGTCTGCTGGGTACAATCTGCCAGGTGCGGTCTGCCGGGTACGGTCTGCTGGTACGGTCTGCCAGGTACGCCTTGCCGAGAACCGTCTGTCGGATATAGTCTGTCGGGTACGGTCTGTCGAGTTTGGTCTGTCGGATATGGTCTGTCGGGTACGGTCTGTGGAGTCTGGTCTGTCGGATATGGTCGGTCGGATATGGTCTGTCGGGTACGGTCTGTCGAGTTTGGTCTGTCGGATATGGTCGGTCGGGTACGGTCTGCCGGGTTAGGTCTGCCAGGTGCGGTTGCTAGGCGACAGATGGCTCGGAATGCAGGACCGTTGGGTGAGCGGGCCGGCCCGAAAGGTGTGGCGCTTTGAGTGGTGACGGTTGGTTTCCGTTGGTCCAGGCTTTAGCTGTGGCACTCTGATTCAGTTTACGGGCTGCTCTTATTTTAGGGAGTGCCTTTGGGTATCAGGCAAAATTTCCTGCTTTTCATTAACGCCGAGGACTAATCACAATGTAAAAATCAATAGGAGCAGGTCGCTCAAAACCACACGTGAGGAAGGTGACTTGACGCCACACTGCACGGAAATAAGAAATTTTCAAGCACAAAAATGTCTCGTCTGGCCATTGTAACTTCCCATTGTCGTTCCATTTCACTGTTTGCAAAAAGGGCCACCATTCATGGTGCAGGTTCATGCCTATTTGGTACAAAACCAAATCCAGAATCCATCTCATGCGTTTTGCGATTTACAGCTCACATCGCTTTCTGCGTATTCTCCATTTTTCCTGCGTCCTCGGCAGCCAGCCCAGATAACCAGCATGGGAAGGGCTGTGTGTGCACGAACGAGCCGTTCCCGGCAGTGAGGCGTGCTGCGGGTTTGGTTCGGCCGCCGTCACCGATACCGCGCTGACATCACCACATCCGACCACGGACGGCCGGCGCCGAACGCGTCACAAACAGGGTGACGGGTGTCACTGCAGCCAACGTCACCGCCGCGGTGATGACGTTGATTTCACGCGGCGTGACGGTGCACGACCGTCTGCTCCGAAGCAGTATGCCGCCTCTGAGCCGTCTGCACTGGCGTAGTCTGCCGCCTCTGACCTGTCTGTCCAGGGGCAGTCTGCCGTCTCTGACCTCTCTGCCCCGGAGCAGTCTGCCGCCTCTGAGCCGTCTGCCCTGGAGCAGTCTGCCGCCTTTGACCTGTCTGTCCAGGAGCAGTCTGCCGCTCCTGCCCGGGCCGGATGCGCCGGCTCGCTGCGCCGTCAGCCCATATATGGCTCGCTGGTCAGCAGGGCCGGGGTTACGGCGCGGCGCGGCCGTAACTGGGACAAGGCGGGCCGCCGCCGCTGCCACGTGACAAGCACAGAAAAACAGCCGCAGCTTGGCCCGGGCAGGGCCGGCCGCCTGATGACGTCATCCGCCTCACGCCCGAGCGCTCACGATCGGAGAACTGCGGAAACTGAGCGTCCGCTGTTCAACTACGGTATTTTCCATAGCTTGATGTTGAAGGATTTAGGGACACTTTTTAAGCATTTATCATCCATGCTTAATCCCCCTTACGAGTTGTATTCTTTTGACATTTTCGCGCACTTCTCGCATCTGTATTCTCTTGGTCCTTTTACACGCTTTTCTTATCCAACTATCTTTTTCCAATAGCCTAGGACGTAGCAAATCCGGAAGTACCCTAACTCTGCCGTCACCACGACGCCTGAGGGGCTAGGTCACACATGAGATGCGAGTACATTGTTTTACGACATCTAGTAGTGACGTGAAGATAATGGGAATGAGCAAAAATGTGGGTACGTTTCTGTTGTATTTCATCGTCTCAGAAACGACAGACGACTTATCCAAGTTTGGTGCACTCTGGAAAGAGACAGCCTGAACTGTCATCTGCACTGTGAAATTAATTGGGGCTTTTCTCTTATGGTACGTCTTTGCTTACATAAGTATTTTTTGCGCGTACCAATGATCGAAAATGATACGACTGCGGAACCTTTTGGGCATTTTTCTGTTCGAAGCACATTGGACTAGAATAAGATATCAATCAAAAATGCAAAAACAGTACGGATGCAGGATGGACCTTGTATCTGCATCCTAAAGAATGGGTGGCATTGAAACCTCCTGCCAAGTGCGGAAATTTATCAAAATGACTGATGGATGACACACGAATTTTGGTCGATCCCTTTCCAGTTCATGCCCACTGGCCTCGACTACAAACTTCTCGAATACTACGGTTGCAGCTGCCTTCTCAATTTTCATTAGTTTCACTCTGGACCTTACATCCCGATCGGCCCTTGTGGGTTTAGCTACCGTATATTTGAAACGGAGAAACGAGTTGGGCGAATATGCTGGGAAATATGGATAAATATTAAAGCTAAAGTAGTCGGCAGATAAGATAATACACGTCCCTTTTCACCTTCTTTCGATTCATTCTACTTTATTTCACTTTATTTTATTTTACTTCGTTTGATTTTATTTATTTGTTTTATTTCTTACTTTATTTTTTGGAAGTGCTGTGCTCCATGCTTCAGTTCGAGCCGAGACATCCGCTAGAGGAGATGTTTGCCTAGAAGATACCAAGCCGTATCACCGGATTCCACTTGGTCGCACCTACATCCGGGACCGTGTGATGATAGCCGATGACGTAACTGATGACATCACCATTTTGCCGGCGGCGGTGCGGCGGGCCCGGCGCCCCGGCAACAGTGAAAGTAGAGGAGTGACGAGGCGTCCGGCCAGCGGGGGCGCCACTGGACGGCGCCTCGGCATCGCCAGTCGCAGCCCGGCCGGTGCCCCGGCTCAGCCACGAGGCGCAGCTCCGCCCCGGGCCTGGCCAGCTGGCAGCAGCTGACGGAAGCGGCACGGCCGTTCACCGTCCTCGAAGCCCGCCGGCGGTACTCGGGGTCAGACTGTGGACGAGGACGTGTCGTTTGGTCCCGGGCCCTGGCTGCCGTCAGGCTGCGGACCTGAGGCCGTTCCCCGGGTCCGGACCCTGGCTTAAAAGCTCCGACTGTCAGCCTGAGGCCGTCCCCCGGCTCCGTACCACGGCCACAGTGGCCAGACTGTAGATCTGAGGCCGTTCCCCTAGCTCTGGACCCCGACTAGTATTCAGACTGGACCTGAGACCGTCCCTGGCTGCAGTGGTCAGACTTTAGACCTGAGCTGTAGTGGTCAGACTGTGGAGCTGGGTCCGTCTCCCGGCTCTGGACCCCGGTTACAGTGGTCAGACTTTAGACCTGAGCTGTAGTGGTCGGACTGGACCTGGGTCCGTTCCCCGGCTCCGGGCTGCGGTGACGGCGGCGGCAGCCAGGCTGCGTGACTGGGAGCGGCCGTCCCCGGTGACTGATGGGCTGATTCGACCTCACCGCGCGCCGGCCGGCCGAGTCGAGTCATGAGACCCGAGTCATGAGTCGCAGGCCTAATACGGCCACACATCACCGGGTGGTTCGCTCTCCCTGAAGCTCCCTGCTACGAAAGCGCAGCGGGAATAAGAACGAGGATAAAAAAACGAGAATTAGAGCGCATTCCGGTCACTTCTTTCGCGTCAAGTGCTAATGATGACCCAGGGACGTGCCCGAGTGCCTTATGCGTTACATTTATAAGGAGAAGTACGTCTCGCTGGAGCTATAATGCGAGACTTCAGATTTTTACGGCAGCAAATGGGGTGGGTAACGCATCCTGCTGCTAGGTAATAGTGTAAGCAATACTACACGAGACTGCACCTTGCTGTACAACACAGTACTTACACAGTACGACATGCAGGGGCTTTGAATATAAAAAAAAACACAATACTCATTATTTTTCCACGTACATCGAAACCCCGAAAAAATAAGCTTTATCCCGTATTACTAAGGAAAATAGCTGTATCTAGGCTCCTAAAAAAAAATCAGCTTATATGCAGGACGTGGAAACTCTGAAAGCTCCATAAAGAAAACCATGTTTGATCTGATCTTAGATGAATAAGCAGTGCTACAGGGAATAAATTCAATGGTATGACACTCAAAAATTGCGTACGTCGGTCAGACACAGACAAATCGAGTTCATTTGATAAGAAATGCTCAGCTGACTGAACTGCTTGGACCGGTTCAATCATAAATTGGTTCAGGGCCAGATTTTGCTGTCTGTGTTCGAAGATATGGCACAATCTATGCTCGAAGCGCGAGTCTCAGTCTTTCTCTTTCCAGTCTTATTTCAGTGAAATAGCAAAATGCCATAATGCATAGATTTCGTATGCATGGAATGCCATGGAATGCCATGAAGGCATGACATACGAGCAGTCAACTATGCGACACGCGACATGGTCGTGAGTCTGATAATTAAAGCCAAGACCCTCCCTTTCCTGCAACCCTGGATCTACCGCGCAGTACACGGGCATCACGCTACTACATCTGCTACTATCAAGATTGTAACGTACTTCACAATGGTCTAGGAAAGAGAAGAGCGGGTCTCGGAATTAGAATATGTATTTGCAAAAGAAGTGGTAGAAAGGTGCATGGTCTTCTGCAGTCCCGACTCTCCATGATGGTTACGTTTCAAACAAGCATCAAAACGTAGCTACATCGAAGATAGAAAACCGCATTACAGCAGAACAAGGTCAGCCGCCTCCAGCCGGTCAGTGCTATCGGAGGCGCCTCCGCCCGCGCCGCGGGCACCGGAAACTGGTGACCGCAGATAGTGGGCAGCAACGGAAGCGCCGCCGCCATCCGTGAAGAGATTCGACGAAGCTCGGCCAGAACCGAGCGATGTGTCTTCCGTGAACCCTGTCGCGACCGATACGAAGTCTGAATGAAACGGCCCACCTCTGATGAAGACTGGGTCACGTCTCGTGGCGACGTCGGAGGGGAACGCAGCCGCCCCGGGTCGAGGAGGAACCTCGCCGCCGCTGTTCGGGAGCTGAAACGGAAACCTCTGACCCGGCGGACCGGGCGAAAATCTGGCAACACCCCGCGCGGCGATTGTCCACCACGGCTACGCAAGAACGCAGACTGGTGGCTGGCCCGGCCCGCTGACGCTGCGACCCCGGGCAGCGGACACTCGGAGCGCTCTGGCGGGCCAGAGGTCAGGCCGAGCGGGCCGCGGCCGCAGAAGGCCGAGCTCTCTCGAGAGGGCGCGCCGCCGACAGGCTCCGGCGCCGGGACCCCACAGGCGGCTGACCCGGCTCGCTTTCACTGGCGGCGCGTGTCGGCCCGTCGCGGCGACCCTGCCCGAGGCCGGGAGGAGCGGCCGCCGGAGAGTGCCCGACCCGGCCCGAGCCTGGCCCGAGCCCGGCCCGACTCTGGCCCGAGCCCGGTCCGAGCCCGGCCCGGGCCCAGACCGAGCCCGGCCCTGGCGCAGACAGCCGAAACACAACGGCGAACGACGCAGGGAGGTTACTTTACTCATGAAACAGCAGGAACGAGTTTATAAACTTTCAACATTCGTTGAGATAGAAATGACGCCGGGAGACTTTTGGAACTGTTGACATTTGGCGGGAACAGTTGCCCTGAAGGATTTCTCGTTTCCGAGGACAGCGCATAAACAGAATGATGTTAGCTTTACCGATCCTTGGCGCATTTCCCAGATTCCTTACGTTTCAAAACAAAGAAAATCTCGTGCAACAAAAAGGAGACTATTTGCCACTAACGTAAGCACTCCATGTTGGAAAGCAATGCAGCAAAGCAACTTTTCGCTTGTCGTTAAGTTTTTTTATAATCTTTGATCGGCCAGGGTCTGTGTTCAGTCTTTACAGGTGTTGGACAACACAACCACGAGATACCACAAAACACGGCACATTGTTCACTGGTTCCAGCGAAGGGAAACATACTATGGAGATGACGATTACGTATGGCGGAACGCGAACGCACGTGCTCTTGCGTAAACGCACGGACAGTTAACTACGAACACAGTAACGCAGCCAAAAGAGAGTCGTCCCTCCCTGACTCCCTGGAGCTATACCCCAGCGCTGAAGCAGGCCCAAGTGTTAAACTCGTCCCCCTGACCTGTTACAAGCTCACCTGACCTATCCATACATGTCAACGAGCTACGTGAAAGTCCGCAAAGTTAGCAAGGAGGCGCTTATTGTTCAGAACACCCAGGGTGCTCACAGGAACTTCTGAGATTTCAAAAGCCTTTCGGTTTTAAAAATAACTCCGGGGATTTGAAAAGTCTGCGAACTTTTCAAACGCCTCAGCTCAGTGCGGGATGTTTCTTTTTGTTTAAGCGAAGCCCTTTTTCCTAGAAAGGTGGAAGTGAACGTGAGCTCTTTTTGTCGGAAAGGTGATCTTCGTTCGCCTAAAAAGCCAAAGAGTGAGGCGTTTTTGTCCCAAAAATATTCTTTCGCCCGCCGACCCTGCCTTTGCAGAATGTTGGTTACTCCCGACCACAGACACAAACAATTCCGACGCACTCACAGTCATACGAACGCAGGGATGTAGCTAAGAGGGGGCATGGGGGCCATGCCTCCCCTGAGCCAAGCAGTCTACATTAGATATGTCGCGATTTTGCAGGAATGCGTAACAGTGATGACATATATGTTGCCAAAGCATATATATTATATTTTTTTGTGCGTTAAATATGAGGCAAATTGCGTAAAATTGCTGTTTTTTCTATAAATTTCGTCATGTCAATAGCATAAGACAAAACCTGACACCTGCCCCCCCCCCCTCCGAGGAAAATCCTGGTTACGTACCTGTACGAAGTTAGCTCGTCAAAGATTAATTGATTTTCCCAAAATAATTTTTACAAGGCGATCTCCGTTTGCTCGACTCTCACATATTTCAGATCTTGACAGCTATTTCATTAACCAATGTCAGAAGGTGCTCTAGTTGTTACTGTTTTCATAACGTTCTATTTGCGACGTAGGTACCGGATAGCGAAACGTTTAGGGGCCCAGCAATGTGAACGAGAGGCCTTGTTTGTCCAGAGGAATTGTGAAACGCTGACTTCTTCAAGCCTTTTCTCCAGGAACAAACCCCTGAATTAGTCAAATTCCTAATCGGGAGAACAAGGCCCTGGGACGCTTTCTCAGACATTGACCAAATAAAGCCTCGCAGCCGCGCAGACGGGCGTCCACGACGAGGTGACAGTGGCGCAAGAGGCCACGGAACAGCGGCATTGTTCTGGCCGGTAGCCGCGGCCCACAAAGGCCGCCGGAGCCGAGCGTTTGGAAGCCAGACTGACAGGCTAACGCGCTGTCCCGGGAGCTGGGAGCTGAGCTGGCCGGTCCGCGTCAGCAGCACGAAGTCATGGAAGCAGGCCGCGTGCGCGTTCAGCGGCGACTCCCACCGTCTCCCACGCACTCGCGAGGCTCGGCGCGAACTGCCACTCACTGTATTGACACGCGATACAGCTATCGTATCGAACGGCGCCAAGCCGCCGCTACCTGCCGGCGGAGACCGGGATAATCCGGACGCATGTCGCTGCTCTTTACGTCAGCGTTAGGATTTATCTTCGACCGGCGGAGCTGAACTTCACACCCCCGCTGGGAGACAGCTCGGGGCGCCGGGTGTTAAGCTGGGCGTCTCCGGCGAGAGATATCTCAGGATTACGGGGGCTGAGCTGACGTACTTGGTGAGACATCGCACTCAGCTGCATTGCCTCGTGCCACGTCGACTCTCTCAGATGTACCGAGGACCAGTCTGCGGCCCGCTGTAGTCTGAGGATCATCCACTGTCGGTACGGTGCGGTCTGAGGGCCGCCCTCTGCTGGCCTGGGGCGTCTGAAGGGACGCCTCTGCTGCCGCTGTCCAGGCACGGTCAGCGGGGACGCCTCTGCCGCTGCTCTCGAGGCACGGTCAGCGGGGATGCCTCTGCCGCTGCTTGGGCACGGTCAGCGGGGACGCCTCTGCCGCTGCTTGGGCACGGTCAGCGGGGACGCCTCTGCCGCTGCTTGGGCACGGTCAGCGGGGACGCCTCTGCCGCTGCTCTCGAGGCACGGTCAGCGGGGGCGCTTCTGCCGGTCGGCCCGGCGCAGCCGCCGCAGACGGCCGATGACGTCAGCCACAATGGCCGGCGCCGGCGCTTGCGGTCATCAACATCCAGAGGTCGTGCAGGGGTCGGCGGCGCCGAGCTCGGCGGCCGCTGAACGGCCCGGCTGGCCCGCAGAACCGAGCACCAGAAACGGACGGGCGGGCAGGCCCGCTATGCCGGCCGCTGGCGCCGCTGTACGGCTCGCTGGAGCCGCTGTACAGGCCCGCTGGCGCCGCCGTTCAGGCCTGCTGGAGCCGCTGCACAGGCCCTCAGGCGCCGCTGTACGGGTCACTGGCGCCGCCCTGGCCGGGCCGCCGTCTGTCGGACGGCCGGCGGCCGACTGCCCTCATGATAGGGTGCTCCGCACCGCCGGCTGTCCTGATGACAGGGTGCACGCACCACCGGCTTCCCTGATGCCAGGGTGCTCCGCTCCGCGGGCTGCCCCGATGATAGGGTGCTCCGCACCGCCGGTTCCCCTGGTGATAGGGTGCTCCGTTCCGCCGGCTGTCCTGATGACAGGGTGCTCCGCGCCGCCGGCTGCCCTGATGACAGGGTGCACGCACCACCGGCTTCCCTGATGACAGGGTGCTCCGTTCCGCCGGCTGCCCTGATGCCAGGGTGCTCTGCTCCGCGGGCTGCCCCGATGATAGGGTGCTCCGCACCGCCGGCTGCCCTGGTGATAGGGTGCTCCGTTCCGCCGGCTGTCCTGATGACAGGGTGCTCCGCGCCGCCGGCTGCCCTGATGACAGGGTGCTCCGCACCGCCGGCTGTCCTGGTGATAGGGTGCACATTCCGCCGGTGTCCTGATGACAGTGTGTACGCTCCGCCCGCTGTCCTGATGACAGGGTGCACGCTCCGCCGGCAGTCGCCAGTGACGTGCGCGGACCCTGTACCCGGCGGCCGCTTTGGAACTGGGTCGTGTGCGGATGACTAATACGCGTAAACGTCGTTGGTCAGCATGTCCTACTTTGCACTTGTTATGTGTTATCTTCCACGACAGACATTCCCTGCTAATCATCAATCTCGAGCGGCCGGCAATCACAGAATAGGCTCAGTGCAGCAGTGAAATCATCTTTCGCATTCTGAATATTTCAGACCGTCCCGCATTCACCATGTGTCTGCTACAACTCCGAGGGATATGCCATGCCGTTAGAACTCAAAGCAAACTGAGAACTTTTGTGTACTGGAGTTCCCAGTCTGCGTGCGCCGCGCTGGCGCTATGTTCTGACGGAGTACTTGTCTGTTGCAGATCATGAGCAAATACAGCCCGGAGCTGGCCGGCGAAACGCTCGAGTGGATAGCCAACATCACCGGCCAGAACATCAACACCAGCGGTGACCCCTCCAACTTCTGGGAGACCCTCAAGGATGGCACGCTTCTGTGCACGTGAGTTGACTGGGTAACGTCGACATCCAGGACAGATTATCATCACACGCGATACCACAGGGAGGCATGAGGAGAGCGCTAAGGTAGCATATCAGCCGTAAATCCATCCGTGAAACTGGCTGACAACATCTCCAGTCGCTATCGCATTTCCTACAGCATTCTCAAGCTTACACCCTCAGTCGCGTCCTTCGGAAGTCAAGATCGGAGACGATGTGGCGCGACCGATAGTTCAAGAAACTCGTGTTTCGAGTCAATGATATCACAATCTGGGAGGACGCAGGGCTCTTCATGTTCAACACGAGGACCATGCAAGAGCGCAGACACGCTGTCACGTTGCCAGGGTCATTGCGGCTTCGAGGGATTTCTTTCCGCGTATCGCCCATGAGAATGATGCTCAGTTTCGCAAAAAAAAATCGGCAATTGCAACCATCGGTCGACAGCATTGCACGGCGGAAAGGGCGCTTGAACATGTCATTTTGTCCTCGCTCGGAAAAAACTTTCTCGAGTTCCATGTCTTTGCATCGGGCAGTCCAATATAAAAGCTATCGTGAATTTCGTGCCACCAAATGTGCAGAGCACTCAGCAGTATATCAGCCGGTATCATTCCGACCTTATCGCGGGCGAAAACAGACCCCGGGGGGCCTGCTGCCGCGCAAACAAACCAAGACGTGCCGGCTGCTGGGCGTGCACCAAACACCGCGGGACATCCAGCCGGTTTTCGAGGAACACGGCTGGGCGCGTGGGCGAGCTGGACAGCGCGACACTCTTCGCGTGGGTAGATTACTGTCCCCTGTAGCGGTTGGACAAGTGCACTGCCGTCTGGCTGAGGACGCCCCCGGGCATGTCGGCCGGTCGACCCGGTGACGACAGCTCGGACCGCGGGGCCGTAAACAGCCGGCGGCCGGCGCCGGCGCCGGGTCGCTGGCCGGTGTCGTCGCGCCGATGGTAAACCGCCGGCGGCAGCTCGTCCCCAGAGTCGCCCTCTCGTGCCGTGCCCGCAGCCGTCGTCACACGGCGGTGCGGCACGCTCCGCTGAAGGCCTGAGCCGCTCTACGCCCGGGTAGAGACGGCCTGACCTCGGGTCGGATCCTTCGCGACCCTCGGGCGGGCCGATTTGGCCCCAGGTAGAGACGTTCTGCTGCCGGTACAGAGTCGTCCTGTTGTTGGTGGTCGCACTGCCGGAAACAGAGGTAACAGATCCATTCTGTCGTTGGTACAGAGCTGCCGCTCACCCGCTTTGCTCCCGGGGTAGAGATGCTTTGACATTCGGGTAAGCTCTGACCTCCGGAGAAACGTTTTACCGCCGCTAAAAGCGCAAACTGTCACTAAGCAAGCGCCAGATCCGTATCAAAGGGGATGTCGCCAGCCACCTGTCACTAGGTGGTCTAATTCTGTCTGAGGGAGGGAGATTGCTGCACACACGACCGTTGCAGTCTGTGTGCCGCCGTACCCGAGTTAAACTCGTCAGTAGAACAGAACGTTCGCGTTGCCACGATAAAAGTTTTGTCATTGCAACAGAGCTAAGGCGAATTGCTTGTTGAGCCCACGGAGAAGGTGTGGGACTCGATGGGATCAATCTCAGAACTGGTCTGCGGCCATCCCGCGGTCGGTTGTCGGTTGTCGGCGGCAGTGGTGGTTTAGGGCCGTTCTGAATAGGAATTCCTCGGGCAACGGGGTCCTGTTTCTGGAGCGAAGCTATTCTGCCACGGTGATGAAACCAGCGGTTGTCGGTCAATCTAATCTCGTCCCTTTCTCCTCTCAGCTTTGAATGGCATATCTCTTTCAGTCGTTCGGTCTGAAAAAATAGCAGAGGTTCAGTCGCGTCCTTAACCGGTTACCAGGTTTCTCTTACGTCCGGGCGGCCGTGCTCTGAAGATGACTAAGCCAACCACCGTATTAGCTCGACCAAATAAGGCATTGACAGTCCGGCTACTACTGAATCGGAATGCATGCCGTGGCCGTTACAGAAACCGGTTACAGTTTTCGTCGACGTCGTTGTATATGCAAGTCGGATTCCAAAGGAGCAGCTTGTGAGCAATTCCTGACTCTTGCGAATCGAGCTGAATTTCATTTACATTTCATTTCCCTGTCGAGAACGATAATTTCTCCTAGTCCTACATGGACGTTTTGTTCAAGGTGCCCTATCATACGTCCGTCAAATAAGCTGCACTGGAAATTTGCTTTGCGCTATAAACGTCGTGCAATGCCCTAGCAAAATACGATAAAACGTAGACATGAGTCGATGTCGAAATCGAGTGTAGCGCCAAATTGGATATCTTCCATAACTGGCAGATAGGCTTGTGTAAGATCTTCATCGCCTCCACGCGACATCGATGCCAAAGAACCCACCCCTAACCTATCATTCACTTGCCCTCAGCCTCGTCAACGAGATCAAGCCGGGCAGTGTCAAGAAAATCCAGCAGAGCAAGATGGCGTTCAAGTGCATGGAGAACATCAACAACTTCTTGGCGGCCTGCAAGACGCTGGGCGTCACGTCGGAAGAGCTGTTCCAGACGGTTGACCTCTGGGAGCAGCAGAACCTACATATGGTGGTCATCTGCCTCGAGTCCCTCGGCCGCAAGGTGGGCAATGTGACCGGGCGCCGCACGCGGTACGCCAGACCGCACTGATGACCAGAAATTGTCAACTAGCAACTGAGACAAAATGCGCCTATGTCGGCCCACGTCCCGCGATAATACACAGGCCTGACAGCTGTCAAATCTAGCGCAGCCTTCGACGTGTCGTAAATGATGCTTATAAAAATCTGCCACTGGTTGTAAACTATCGCTACGGCGAAAGCATTTTCGCGGTTATTTTTAAACATAACTTACAACGGACGAATTTAGAAGGTCGACTTTTCAGGGAACAACTTGCATCACGATGCCTCCAAAACCTTAGACGCTTCACTGGCATCGTCTCGGAGATAAAGGCGTCATTAAAAAGTCCCAGCTATTTACGCCTAATCTCACAACATAGACGCTTTTCTGACATTTATGGAATATATTAGGAATGGCGAATCCACATCTCTCTCCGTTACTGAACTACACGGTAGTCATCGCGAAGAACGCCTCACGGCAGATCGTTGAAGAAATGCGGCCTGCAAACCACCAAGCCGGTACATTGGTATTAATATCACGAGTTCCGCGAATCATGTTGATCGTACAGACAGACCTGTTGTCCGCCTTTTGCTCGCACTGACATCCGTCACCGGCCGATGCGTTTCTTAGTCGAATTTTCTGCTCCCAGGCGCCCAACTTCGGCAAGCCGGGCCTGGGACCCAAGGAGTCGGAGAAGAACGAACGCCAGTTCACCGAGGAGCAACTGAACGCCGGCAAAAACACCATCGGCCTCCAGATGGGCAGCAACAAGGGTGCCAACCAGTCCGGCATCAACTTCGGCAACACCAGGCACATGTAGGCGGCCGCCGTGGCGGTGCTTCAATTCGGTGCTGTATTTATCATTCCTTGAGCTCCGGCCAACTCTGTGTTTATAATTCTGCGTGAGGAAACGCCGATGAGGAGGGCCCTAGCCCTAGGGAGTCTTAGTGAGAATCTGAGGTTCGTTATCTGCTTCGATCGAGATTGCCGGTGAGCAGGTACTCAACAGGACCAGCCAATCGGAAAAGGCCGCTGACACGAATATGATGAAGCGGCTGCAATCCAGGGGACCACGGGGCCATTTTTCCTGTGTCGAGTCTGTCCTACCGTGCCTTTTCTTTGTGGTGCTTACGATGTCGTTTTTACAATAAATATGTGAAGCGAATGAAGTCGTGTTGACGGATTTTTGTGACTCAAAACCGCGGCGGACCACGCCAATCAGTCGCCTGATCACCAGCTGCAGGCTGCTGCTGGACTCGTGCTCCGATTGTCCACTTCACTATTGCGAGCAAGGGCGACAAGATTGCCGACGACTATTGCGGGCCGTGCCCCATCCAGAACAAGCGCAACTAACCCGCGCAGGCCGTTCGTTCGCCAATAGGCATGTCCAGACATTTCAGAATGTGCCGCTGTGTGAAATAACGTGTGCTTTTTTGAAGTGATAAGGCATGCCTAAGATATTTTCCCAGACACCGGACTATTTAATCAGACGCCGAAAGCCTGAAACTTTTAAGTTTTATCACACCCTACGCAGGCCGTCGAACGACGAGAGATCAAGTCTCGTTTTTTTTTTGGGGGGGGGGGGCACAGAACGTGCGGAGTGAAGAGCCATGATGATGATTACCACCACTGACCGCACTTTTAAGTTGCTACCGGCCCCACAGAGTACGCACACTCAGCTGCTGTCGGGTCTCCGACTCCACATGCGGTGCGACTGTGGAGCACTACGCGCCGCCCTCGTGAGAGTCGTTTTATCGCGCAGACGGATCACGAGACTGTGATTAGACTCACCCACGGCTGAGTCCGCCTGATATAGTGCGAGAGGTCCTACCACTGGGGGATGGGGCAAGTGGCGCGAACGGCACAACGAAGTTGTAAAATACTTCATGCGACTAGCCGAATATTGTGTCTATTCATTTCAAACGTATAATAATGCAATATCCGTCGCAATTCCGACCAACTTTGATCATCTTCGAAGTGACTTAGGCCCCTTTTCACCGGGAGCCGCCTCTGTGTAACTGCGCGATCGTATGCATTTGGTTTGGGATTTACGAATTTAGCGGCCGGAACCGACGGGCGATCTGTATGTTGAACTGGTAACACGAGACAAAGAATGGCGTACGAACCTCCAACCTGTTCTAATCTCATGATCTCGCCGAAAATGCCAATAAATGCGTTTGGAAGAATTAAGATACAAATCTAACTGATATTTTGGTAAAAATGTCTTACGATGTTCAAACAAATCACGATTTTCCTGGTTTCGCACGTGAACACGCAAGGATTCTTGTTTTTGTATGCGCACGTATGCGTGAACGCACATGAAAAAAGGTCACAAAGAGAGTACTTTCACCTGGCATGGTCGGTCAGATGTGTAGGCATAGAGATGTCCCCTCTAAGCAATGTCTCTAATGCTCCAGCAGGGACATGGACACATGCAGACGGACTTCGATCTCGGCCCACTCCCTTCGCCGCGAAAAGCTCACGTTTTTGACAGCAAAAGAGCAAACTACGGGTCACATGGCTAAAAATGAGCCTGACCTTTACACCGTTATGAGTGGACCACTGACTAGGGTCGAATGACGTACACATTTTTAAGGGCCTGGTATTGCAGTCCCCTGATGCTGCCTTGGTCACCAATGCTCCTTTAGTTTGACACGAAATCATATCCAGCAATCCTCCACGATTTAATTTTCCCAACGTGCGCGTTGTCCCTCCCAACTACCAACTGTACTACCGCTGCTGCGATCAACGCACGCGCACGAAACACCGCGCGGCCGATTATAGGAAAGTCGTGCCCGAACCTGTGGCGGCGGTCGGCCTACTGACGACGTCACACAACTGCGGGAGCTGGGACGCGGCTAAACGTTACCAAATATGTCGATTCCGGCCGGGCGGGCCGTGAGGGCCACACCAGAAATGTCGGCCCGCGCCGGGCCGGCAGGAGGCCGCTGTGACTCACCGGCGGTCACCGGCGCCTCACCGGCGGCCGACCGAGCGACCGCCGCCGCCCGCCGGTACCGAGGTCCTCTCAACCGGCCGACACAGGGGTTCATCCGCCGGCCGGTGCCGAGGTCCCCTCAACCGGCCGACACAGGGATCCATCCGCCGGCCGGCACCGAGGTCCTCTCAACCGGCCGACACAGGGGTTCATCCGCCGGCCGGCACCGAGGCCCCCTCAACCGGCCGACACATCCGCCGGCCGGTACCGAGGTCCTCTCAACCGGCCGACAAGTTCATGCCGGCCGGTACCGAGAACCGCCGACACAGGGGTTCATCCGCCGGCCGGCACCGAGGTCCTCTCAACCGGCCGACGCAGGGATCCCTCCACCGGCCGACACAGGGATCCATCCGCCGGCCGACACTGGGACCCCCTCCACCGGCAGACAATAAGACCCCCGCCAGATCCTACAATGCCAATATTGCGTGCTCCATTTCTCATTCAACCCACCTACCACTGCATATGTTGCCTGCAAGACCATATCCTGCGTGCCAGACGGCCTAGCAGTGTGGATCTCATCTGTCCAACAGCCCAACGAACACTGCAGCCCTTCCCCTCCCACCCGGCGGCCACTGCGGGCCCGTCAAAATACAGTTTCAGGCGACAAAAACAAATCTAAAAATCTGGATCGTAAAATACTCCTGTTTTCTTGTGTTGCATTAAAGCAAACTGTAAGCCAAGTAACTTTGCTTGGTCAACGTCAAGCCGCGAGTCACAAACCGCTATTTCATCTCCCTCTGCTCGTCCGCCATAATTTAATGACAAAAGTGAATGACCTAAAATTTGCAGTACTCCAGCTAAAGAACCGAACTTAATTTTGCCAAAAACTGTGAAATGATAAACATTTTCAAACGGAAACGCAACATGCAGAAGCCACAAACCGTATAACACAACGCCAGTCATATATTCTGACACATTACTTAAAAATCCAAGTTCCTCACACAAGCACACAACCTGTCCACACACTCCACCATACTTCCGATAGTCACGCCTATCGCTGGAAAGGATAAAAGTCCAGTTTAGTGTTGGGTTTGTACTTTATCTGGCGCCGCTCCTTCCTTTCGGCTGCCTGCACCATCTGCTGCACCTCAGCCCTGAGAAAAAAAATGACACCGTATCATCACCGATCGCTTAAGGTCCCGACACCGTGCATTTTTTCAACCACGGAACAAAGATACACTAGAAAGCACAAAGACTTAAAGCCTGCATAAAGCACAAAGCCAAAACAAGCGATAGTGACAAAGCAAGGCACTTGCATATACATATATATGCATTTACATATACATATATTGCATATACACAACAATATATAGTCATTTTATACATAATAGTTTTCCCCTTTACATGACTTAACGCTTTGCTCCAAAATCGCAGTTAATTTCGCCACAGAGCACTGAAGGCCGAGGCTCGGATAGCGGTAAAATTTCGGTTCTTAATCCCTTTTTAAACAAACCGCTGGCTAGCAGTGCGCAGCACGCCACCAAGCGCTAGACAAGTACAGCATAAAAGCTTGCGTGTCACGTGCACCACAGGTTTTGTTTCAAAACAGACGATATCCTCAGTTTGCTAACTTATCGATGTAAGCCAGAACAGGCAAACGAAAAAACTATACCAGAAAAATGGCATAGTAGGTAGCAAACGCAAACTGCAAGCGTCAAACAGCCACTCGTAGCAAAATGTATGCATTTAATGCTATTCTGAGGAAACTTTCTTCTTCTCAATTAAGTACCTGTATGGCGGAGGTAGCGTTTCCTCGTGGAACGTGCACTCGAATTGTTCGGGCTCCGCCACTTTGAAGACCCCATATCGTACGACATCCACATCGCGGCTAGCAAAGTCCCTCACTTCATGGACCTTGACCGGCGGTAGGTCAAACTCCACTCTAAAGTAGCTGAAACCGGCAATTGACAGTAAGGTCCAAATACAAATGCAGGGGATAAACATATGAGGACACGTGTATCTTCTGTACAAGAAGGGGTAAGCCCAGTATATCGTAAAGCAACACACCAACAGAAGTCCGCAGAATCCGATATCTTTGCACGAGATGATTTGGAACGAGGCGCGAAGTGCTGGTGAAAGAAAATCGAAACTGGAAATTAACAGCTCACGTGTTGATTTTCTCCACACAGATCGTTCATGCGCATGTGCAGTGATTATACTAATCTATTCGTGGCAGCTATTGCACTGTATCCTATGGATGTCGTCAGACATTACAAGACTTGTCACGCATTCTGCACGATACTGGTGGCATCGGATCACAAGCTATTCCCGTCGCACTGGCGGGAATACCTGGTAATCCGGCCACCGACGACCAGGTCTACTGCTCTATGATATCCATTCACCAGGCACGCTTCTCAACGTCTTTCCCGGGAAAGACCACCTCCTTTTCTAATGGCGAATGGTAAATACGCGGTAAAATGACAGCATTTCTGTCACGGCACAGTGATTTATGGACCATTTAGGTAAATGTATGCCGAGCCATTCATAACATCTCGTAAAAAAACAACTTTCCGTCCTTTATTCGCTCAAAATATTCTGCATGTGGTTCATCTAATAACAATTTGCTTAACGGCATGGGCTACAAAACGTCGGAGGCTTGCCACAGACCTTATCCTGCCACCTGCTGGCCAGCATATGAACTCATTTTTCTGGAGAAGAGGGCGCTGAGAAGAGACTCACCATTTCCCGCACAAATGTCATTACAAACCTATCAGACGTGAAACTAAGTTTGCATGGTATCTATAGTGCGTGTCTATTTCAAACAAATTTATTTCTGAACAACGTACAGCCTGGATTAATCAGACAGAACACATCTCATACGTGAAACGTTCATTTTCAGGCATCAACAAAAAGAACGTAAAATATTCCCTGCCACAGTCCTTCAGGACCACACGCATCTGTAAAATCAATGGGCCCACCAACAACTATTCAAGCATGAAGAGCTTTCATAGCATGTTAGCATGCGGACCACCTCATGCGGATCCTTCAGACATTTTTTTTTTGCTGACTTCCGCAAGAGTCGGCCAAGTTCACGGAGCATAACGAAAGAGCGAATCTCCATGTCTGACGAAAACAGACTCAAGCCGACGGTCGGGGGAGCTTAAAGGAGAACGTACTAATGAAATCTGCCACCTGAGAGACACAAGTCGTCAGCATAGTCACGCGCAAACCACGACGTTCAAGCAAGACCCGTAACAGCCTAAGAGGTCAGACTCACCTGCCCTCAGTATGCCGGAGTCCGTGAGCAGACAGTTTGCATGGCAGGGTCCTGGTACCCAGATGCTCCACCTTCCTGATGTAGCCACCTTTGTCCATTACCACCTCGGCAGTTCGCTTCACCGCCTGCACCAGTGAAGGCTGCAACCATGACCAGCACGCATGGTCAGATCGGTGCAGTCAGCCGTGGCAGACAAACACACTATGCATGGCCTGACAAAGTCCAGAGTCCGGGAAAGAAGATAAACACGAAAAGCATGCCACAGAAGGGCACAGAAAAGTAGCATACAGCATTGCAATGATTGTTCATACAGACGGTGCATCCGTGACTTGAGATCCCAGAAGGTTGGCAAGTTTAGGGGACCCATATTCATATTATTTTGCCATGGGGCACATTACATTACCTCGAAATTCAGTAAACGTTTTTCTGGAGATCGTCCAACAACTAGTCCTGAGATGCCACCAACTGCGCATGCACCAAAAAATAATCTATGACAATGCAGCCATGGCTGACAAAACCTTCTGCCATCAGAACAATTGTCCAACTCTAAAGAATTGTCCTCTATCCATGCAGGCCATTACAACACCATGCACCATCTGTATTTTTATGCAGTATGAGAAAAACAACCACAAGGCCCTTTTGTTAATTATGTAATGCACTTTTGGCTCTGTCAACTGAAAGCATCACTGAAGCTATGTATCAAGGTAGCAACAGTGCATGGCTTATAAAACCATGCAATCATGCCTTTTCTCCATGACTGCAAGAGTAGGTATAAGACAATACATGTGAAAAGGCAGTCAGCGCATTTTATGAATCATTCCAGGGCATGAATTAATATCTAATTTGAGTCACATACATTGGTAAAATGACACTACCTGTAAACAATGCACTAGAATAAAAGTTGGTTGAACACGTAAAAGAAAAACAAGGATACAGTTGCACTTACAACAAGCCACTAACAAGACGTGAAACAAAGCCAAAATAAAGCCACGCAGGGAGCAAAATGCGGCTGTGGCTGGTGGCAGGCAGTTTCAGAATGAGGTTGCATGGTAGAACATCCTACATGGGTACAAAAGGCAAAACAGCGGTGGCTCAAGAGTGCCAACGACCAGAGAAACAGTGGGATACTTCATCAGAGTATCACATGGACTGGCAGTGCAGGATATGTAAAAAAACATGACCAGATGAAGTGTTTCCAGATTTCTGGCAATAAAGGTAGTACATTTTGTATGAGTAAAACAGAATGGATTTCTTGATGACAGTAGCTATTGGCCCATCTCAGAAAAGATATGACTGATGGACACACCCAGCACCTTTGCAAACAATGACAGACAAAACAGACAGGAAAGGTCAAGATGTCTGCCATCTCTGCCATTCTGACTGTAAAACACTCAAGCACCAAATGGATGAACAACTGCTTTCTTCTATTGCTGAATAGTTGAAGCCTTTCTTGATACAAACTGCATATAACTGCACATACAGCAGCAACAAGGCTCCTTGGTGGGCTTCTCCTTGTGCCTGACCATGTTCCTAGGCATGGGATCATGGGCAGTCACAGACTCCTACATTGTCAACTCTTAACTTTTATGACATTCACACTGAATTCACAATTCAGTTTTCGACCCTGGCATGCATTGATTCAAACCTCTCAGAAAACTGGATAACACAACCAAACCATTGGTATTGCAGCACCAACCTTTTGCATGGCTCTCAGAAGAAGAGATATTTCATATGTTGGCATAACTTCCACAGTGATGCCTAAAACAAAACCATCAGTTTGGTTAGCAGTCAGTGATGGAAAAGCACTGACAAAACAGGTGCAGTGAAGAAAAATGAAGTCTGAAAAATAGCTGAGCAATGACTGTTTATGCATACTAAATACTGCAGGACTGTTATCAATATGCTAGTATCAAAACTCCAATTCTGCATTGAAAAATTCACCTATAATCTATGATAGAGCCACGTTATGTGTTTCTCTAAACCACATCAAAAACTATTCAGAACACTTCCAAAATGTCAGATCCCATATCACTATATGAATCTAGAAGTTGTAATGTTATTAAAACCACATCATATTAAAATGATTCTTTATTTGGAACCACTGCTGGTCCACCACTCACAGACCCAAAGCAAATGTTGATGTAAAGCACAATAATTAAATCTGTAAAACATTTTTCATTTGAGAAGGAGCAAAGTTGCACAACAAAGCAGTGTTTTGGGAAATGTTGGTGAACATAACCTCAGATAAAGTACTGCCACTGGCATTAAGTAAGAGACCAAGTTTACAACACACTGCAGCAAGGAAAAGTACCCATCACGTACAAGTTACACAAAAGGCAGTAAATCAAACGATACCAATCGAAAACTCGCGTAGTAGATATTCCAGTCCACGGCCTTTCGCTTACTGGCCTATGACCTATGCCCATCTACTGAGCCTACGAAAAATTTACGTACAACGAAAGCATCTATGTTTGTCTGTTTGTTTGTTGTGGGTTAGAACGCACAGCCTCTTGGGCTCAAGCGTCCGTGTCTTGAGTCAAATCTTGTGTCCCGTCGGGCGTCAGTCAGTCGTCTCACGAGAGCATCTACTACAAGCATCTCATGCCATAAATGTCTTGTGCGCGCTATAATTAGCGCGCTGTGTATTCTCACTGTCCTTCCTGTTCCACCCCAGACCTACCTGCATACATGCAAACTAGGCTCCGCCTCTGGGTAAGATAATTTTCTTTTTTGTCTTAACCAGCAGGAAAAATGGCTATGTTATTGTATACTTAACACATTTGGTTTACTTACGCACCATTACAACAAATTCTTAGCTTTTACCTAACGGTGTTATCTATGACATCTCACTCATGCGTTCCCTGCCTGCAAACGGTAACTGCAAAGAGGGCTCCCGATCACCTCGGAAATGTTTCGCTTCCTGCGCACCCGAGACATTTGAAGTAGGCAGTTGCCGGTTGCAAAGGAAGTTCAGTTCAGACGCCTGACTGACGTCCGACGAGACACAAGATCTTGAGACAAGACCTTGGACACCTGAGCCCAAGAGTTGTGTGTCCTAACTCACAAACAAAGCAAGTCCAAAGAACGGCGAAGAATCAATGAGCCAGTCGTAGCCGGCGAACAGCCCGTGCGGTGTCGGCGTGGCAACAGTCGTGTAGTATCGGTCTTCATAACTCATCAAGGTGCTTCTTGTGTGGTCGTTTTCTTTGAGGATTTAGAAGGTCACAGTTTATTGCTTGGCAAGATGGCGGAGAAGATCGAACAGTGGAAGAGTTTTATGGACAAGAAATTGCACCAGAAAAACATGTTCAACAATTATTTGGGGATGTTGGAAGACAAGACAGGCGTCCGGCGGTTGTACCTCGTACTGGGTATGTAACTCATGGGCAAGTCTGAGGATAGATCCTGTGTGATTAAGTAACATAGAAACAACTCGCAAACCAATCAAAGGCGCTTAATTCCCCACCAGTGCCAGAAATTCCTCCAAGTAACCTCCTGAAGGATCGATGTAGCCTTCAACTTTCTCAGGGCCAAAGCTGTTTTTTTCGTATTGTCTTCGTATTCGTATTGTCAGGGCAGTACCTTGTTAAAATCACTCAAAGCTGATGAGGCTGCTTTGAAGTTGGTGAGATTAGTGTCATGGCCATGGCCCTATGGGCTGCTACACATGTCATGGGATGGTGTCATGTTAGCCACTGCCACATCTTCAGCATCAAACAATATTTAACCCGCGCACGACGGTCGGTCTGCGGCGATCACACCCGACTGGGGGGGGGGGGGCGGGTGGTTGACCGCCCCTTCTAACTCACGAACGGTTGGTCGTACGTTAAAAATAAGCACGACATTGGAAAGCTTGTGACGAGTAGGGCTCGAAACTGGTCTCATTTTTAGTTTTAAACAACATGTAAGCAGTTTACGAGCTATATATGTTTTCTCATAGCCGACTGCATGAGACCGAAAAACGGCCTGAATGTCAGGGGCTGTGACTAATAACGTATGGGTGAAGGTACCAACGCACAAGTAAAAGTCCGCAGATGCCGATACACGTCTCATTTCTCAGATTTGTTCAATATATACGCCGGAACGTTGAGTTAAAGACACGACAATTTTCATGCCGGTTGTTGGCGGGCGCCGCAGCCATACGCAGTAAGAAATTAACGAGAACTAATTTTAGCGTTCTTTTGTTTTTGCGATATAAGCCTTTCCGTGTAAATTTTATTGATCTTAGTGGTTCTTGTGATGGTTTCTCATGCTTAAATTTTTGAAAAACTTAGTTAGTTACCAATCAACATAATGGGCGGAGCTTTATTCGCGAGAGCCTGTTTATTTTCAAAGTGTGCTATTTTTTAAGCCTTTTTGAGGTTCTTGGTATTACTTACGTCTGTGCAAGCCACTTCTGCCAATTTCTACCCATTTTTAGTAATTTATTGTTGATTTTGACGGCGGTACATTTTGACTTACAACAGTTATTCGTGGCCTTACCACAAGTCAATGGCTGGAAGTCATTGATATTTTGCCCATGGACGGTAACTAGATGTCTACGTCACTCCACACTAAAAATGGTATGAAAAATTCCGCCAATGTCCGAAAAAAAGACGGCATGCCTTAAAAATGGGCTTGACCTTAGGTCACTGGCCTAGAAAATTCCGAAGAAAAAAATTTGAGATAGCAGATTTGTTGCATCTGTCAAGGTCACTAATCCCTGTAAGTATTATTGTGATATCTTGTTTTCCGAAAAACTTAACAGGGTGCGAAATGTTTTTGGACATGGTTCCGTTTGACCTGAATTAGGTCAGACACCTGACTTGACCTGAGGTCAGAAGTTTGACACAAGGTGTAAAAATGATTAAGCAAGAGATGCACGACGTTTCGTGGCGCTGTGTTTATTCGTTCTCTCGCAATCCTTGAAAAACCCCAGGGGGCGGTCAACCGCCCCCCCCCCCAGTCGGGGACGGGTTAACATTTCCATGAGGCAGATGCCATCAGCTGATCTCAAAACAGGACAACATAAATAATGTAAAAGGGAGATGGACAGGAAGGTGCCTTGTGCCCTGTCTTTTCTGTCTTGTCTGCCCTCTCTTTTAAGTCTTAGCTCACACTTGAATCTTTGAACATCTCCCAAGCTCTCAGGCCTTCTTAAACTCTCTCAAGGTCAATTAAACTCTTGCTAGGTCGTAAACTCAAGCTGTCCAGCTTCCTTAAGCTGTCTTGAGCTGTTTTATGCTTGAAGCGCTTATTGTTTTGTAAGCTTGAAGCTCTTTTGTGCCTTGAAGCTGTTTTCTGGAAGCTGTCAAAGCTGAAAGATCTTAGATTTAATTCCCCATAAACTTGAGGCTCTCTTAAGCTTGAAGCTCTGTCAAGCTTGAATTTCTGAATGGTCTCTTGCTGTTTAGGTTCCTAGAGATGCTTGTGACATCTAGAAGAGCATTGACAGATGAGGGCTCATGTTGATGCAAGCGAGGGGCTTGAGAAAGTGAGTTGTTACTGGTTCGTTAGGAGTTCCGTGATGTAAGGTTTCTCCGCTTCTGTAGTCTGGCCCTTCTTCGGTCGTCCCCCCCCCCCCGTCAGCGCCACGGAGGAAGCAGAGCGAGGCTTGATGACGTTCTTTTTCGATCCTGCTTTACGAAATACCCAGCGTGCGTTCGGCGGCGCTGGGCAGTCTGGCTCCCACTGCCGAGCCCGTTGCCACCTGAGCTGCGTTCACAAACTTATCAGCATGATTTACAAGATTGCAAAGCACTTCCTTACCGCGGTTTGTAGCAAGATTGCATTTCCGTTTATGTCTACTGAAAAATCGACCTTTTTTCCCAATGATGTTTTGATGCTTTGAGGTAACTAGGTAAGTGACCAAGTTAGTTTTTGAACGCGGCCCTGGAGTCGGGGAATGGCCTAATAACGCCTTTGTCGACAACCACTGAGGGCTGTTTCTGGTGTCCTTCCCTCGGGTCTCGACCCGCCTCGTAGGCAGTCTGACCTACAACACTCTGGTGTCAGATGTCCTAGATGTCGGTATGACCTACTAAGAACACCACATGGACATTGCAGACGGAGCGAACGAGGCGGACAAACGCAGTCGTTCGATGAAAGTCATAGTCCTTAATCCTTGCTTGTTTGCTGCTTTGAATGTAACTCTCGGTTAACGCTCGCATAACACATCCTCGGTCAAAAATCCTTGCACCCAAGGAAACGCCTCAAAACTACGCATGCTTAGGCGGGGTTTAAACCTGTTACGTTATTTTCAAAAACCGCAAAGATGCATCTGTGGAAATCTTTGTTACATCGAAAGACCTACTGTACTTTTTCTAGACTTTATCGTTGCATTTTCTACATACCAATTGTCCAAAACAAAACATTCGGTATGTCTACGGGGCTGCCGTGTTTCGGCCTTTACGGCACATGAAGAGTCCCGCGCCTCATTTGGTTTGGTGCATGCCGAAATATCGTATCGGATTTGAGTCCGTTTTGGTAGCGTTGTTCGGGCCTGCGCAACAGTCTTTGCAGGTGGCTGCTTAGTAGTAAAAGGACCCTTGATCCCAACACTTCAGACCGTCAAAACTGCAAACACTGCCGTGAAGTGCATATACATAGGTAATGACAAACTAAAAAAAGACTCATTTCTTGGTCTTTAGGTTAGGCTGAGTGTTGCATAATCTCAGTAACATCCTTAAGTCCCTCGCTGGGCGTAAGAATTTTCACAAACGTAAAGCTCCTACTCCCGTCCCTTGTCTCTTCTCTGGAACGTGGGACTACGAAACAAACACGAACGTGTAGAAAGTTTCCTTTTGATTCGAGTGACATGTGATTTGACTCTTCAGGTCGCCTTATGACCCTCGAGATCATAGGAATGAAAGCACCTTATCGTTTTTTGCGCCTCATTAGTCACTGTTTTGTAGCGGCATAGTTTTACAGTTGATCAGTCGTCGTTATTGGCTGCTTTTTCGCCTGAGGGCAAGTCCGGTCAGTCAAAGGTCAGGTGTGATGAACAGCCGTTGTTACGCCGTTGCACCGCAAATGATGTTTGATTGTCACAGACTGGAGTTCTGATCATTCAGAGACGTAAAAATCATTGGCGGCACAGAAATCAGCGGCGGTAATTATCGCGCACCCACTTCAAAACCATTTTGGGGCAGCGCAAGGTCATTGGCCTTACATGACCTTGGTCGAAGTCACGAACGTTTAAAACCCATATTAGTTTTTAAGTATATGTCCAAACAGTCGGTATCGGAAAACTGGCACCATATCTCATTACATTCTTGAGGAAGAAGTCACATTAGTGCCTCAGATCTGGAAAAACGCCTTGCAGTCTCTCGATAATGACGTCATAGCCCGATAAGGCAGCATGACCGGTTAAAATATTTCTTTTGGAAAGGCAAGTCAAAACATCAGGTTTTTCAACTTTGAGACTCGTTGATGCGTACTGTTCACTGGCAGTTTAAGAAAACCCTCGCGTGAGGAGGCAACCACCCCACTTCGCTTCAGTAGGGTTCATCAGAGTTAACAGAACATTAACAGAGTTATTCACAGGGTACGAACAAAGTATTGACAGAAGAGTACCAGATTTACAGTGTGCTTGTTGGGTACGTCAGATGGTTACGGTTGTGTTGTGTTGGCGTATATTGCACCACATCTGAATTATGATTTGCAACAAACTTCATTTTGTTCATGGCAAGTGAGAACATTGGGGGCGCCGGGACTTTCGCGGAAAAATACTAAATCTGCCTTTCGGCGGAAGACGGCCACGGGACCTTTCGTGAAAAGCTGCGTATCAGGTGTGTGCCCTGGATTCGTGAGGCGTGGCGGCGCGGCCCGACCATTAGCGCTGGCCGCGGCGCAAGTGTGCCCCGCACCTGGCCGCGGCACCTGTGCCGGCGGCCGGTCCGGTCCGGTCCGGCCCGGTCGGTAGTTGTGCGGCGCGCCGGCAGTGACAGGCCATGACGCCGCAGCAGGCCGAACAGCCGGGGGCGAGCCCGCAGGAGGCGGCCGCCGGCCGGCCGCCGGACTCCCGGCTGGAGGCGGCCTACGGGGCGCTGCAGGGTCTGGTCGATCAGCACGTCCCGGCGTGCAGTGATCAGGTGCGCGCGGCAAAACCGTTCGTAATGAAGCACCGGAAGGCACTGGCAGGTAATCAGGCGGACTGGCGGCGTCAGGAGGCCATTTGGAGTGCAGAGCTGTGTTGGGTCCGGGTTGCATTGTCGAGCGACTGCGATGGTCTTTTGTCAGGTGTCAGTTCACTTTCATTTAAAGGTTATTTTGTTCACAAGCTACGGAAAGTCACAGAGGCAACCGCAGCTCGTCATTTTGTAACCTTTATTTGGGAACTCTGTACGTCAAATTGGACATGAAGCTCATAGGTCAAGCTCTGGAGGTTTCGAATATGGTTGTCCTGCCAAGCATATGAGCATATCTTAAATTTTGGATGCTCTACTTGGAACAATGAATTCTGAAAAATTCGGTGTAGTTTTGGAGACCACTTTCCGGCTACAGGCGCGCCAGTGTTTTTTCGCTTCAAAATACTGCCTTATTCACTTGCCAACAGTTTAAGTTGCGTGTTCCTTTCGTGTTGTCACTTTAACGTCAATAATTACGTAATTTGGTAGTACGGATGTTTGCGCGTAAATAATGGCATTGAAACCGTTGCTTGGAACAACAATATTGGGTTTCCGAAGTTTATTGAACCAAGACAGATTTTAACAAGGCATTGTCGTGGTCTCATATATGCTGGTGTTTTTGGTCTCCATCGCCATCCTGTGTGTTGTATGTCATCGTAAAATTTAGTCTCGGAACACGCGGTCATTCAGATTCGAATGAAAAACACGTCAAATTCAAAAATGATGTCGCACATTCTCTGAGGTGGAGGGGATGGAGGAGCCCAAACGAAGAAGCGCGCGCAATGCTTCGAAATGCGAATGGCGTGTGTGCAAAGATCGCCTAGCGCTGCCATAACGGTGGGACAGACTGTCACCAGCAGCACGCGAAATCTGGTCAACACATTGTTGGAGGCCGTGGTAATTATGTATGTAGTTGGTGAAAATTTCCCTGGCTAAAATGGACAGAAAAGCGTTGAAGGCGATTAAAAACCTTAGCTTGTGCTGTTATATACATACATATGCATATCTCTGTGATCGTATCCGTGTCCGAAAAATATTCAAATTTGGTTATTTTTAATGAATTTCCACACCAGACGTTCATTTTGGGGAGCCTCCACCCGTCAACGAAACTGGGGAACATTTTAGGTGGATGTAGATATATTCTTGGGAAGGACGTTCGTGTTTCATGTGGTACTTCTTGATTCGTATGTTACTGAATGTCACTGGAATAAAAATCAGGCGTAGGTTCGAAATTAGAATAAAATGGTACAACCTACCTGTTCCCTCAGAAACAGTTTTAATCTCATTAGACAAAACTGTTAGGGCCTATCAGACATGCTATATTTGCTTGGTATATCTGTACATTTCTCAAACGGTGGTTGAATCAGGCATTGTTCAGGACGTCCGTTTATCGCCAAGGTCGCATCACCCCACGCTGGGAATTTAATTTGGTTTGTAAAAGAGCAGTCTTTATGTGAAGGATTGTCGCGGGTCGTTTACTGAGCCTTATGTCGTTTTCATAGTCTACGTATGCTGTGAGGGGTAATTTGAAATTCGGAATTATTGTTATGGCGTGATGGTCTGCCGGCGCCGGTGGTCTGCCGCCGGTAGTCCAGCGCCGGTGGTCGCCGCCAATCGCCTGCCGGTGATGGTCTGAGCTGGTGGTCTGGCCGCCGGTAGTCTGTCGTCCGTGGTTTGTCGCCGGTCGTCTGTCGCTGGTGGTCTGTCGCTGGTGGTCTGTCGCTGGTGGTCCGCCGCCAGTAGTCTGCCGCCGGTGGTCTGCCGTGGGTAGTCTGTCGGCGTTGGTCTGCTGGTGGTAGTCGGCCGGCAGTGGTCTGGCCGTCGGTAGTCTGCCGTCGATAGTCTGTCGGCGGTGGTCTGCGGGTTGTAGTCTGCCGGCGATGGTGTGCCGGTGGCACTCTGCCGTCGTTCGTCTGCCGCGGCCGGGCGGGGCGTGCCGGCCTGCGGCTGTTCCCAGCCCGTTGCCAGCTGCCGGTGCAGCCCGGCACGGCCTCAGTAGTCGCCGCCGCGCCGCGCCGACCGGGCCAACATGGCGATCCCACTGTGGCTGGACCAGCACGATTTCAGCCCGTCCAGGCCGGCCAACTTGGCCGCCTACGGTAGGTGCGGCGAGGCGTCTCCTCTGTGCTGCGTGTCGCCACCTTTAGTGCGCGGCTGACACGTGGTCCTGCGCCATATGGTACCCGGTCCGCGGTATCCATGCAGAAAAAAATCGGCAGTGATGGGACGGACTGAGATGAGTTGGGTACGCGCTTGATCGTGTATTGTCTGATGAATTCGCGTCATCGTAAATTGCTTTTTTTAAATCGTGAAACTTATTGGCCCTCCCGTGGTTTTATAATCGGACTGGTCTATTATATCGCGCTTGCGATAGCATTTAACGCCGTACTGGCGCACGAAGTCAGTTTGAAGTCATTTTGCCTCCAGTTGAGCCACCCGTTCATTTTGCCGTTTTAGAGCTGTGCTGTGTGAAGAAATGTGTCGTTTTGGGAATTCAAAACTGTTCCCATCATGACAAAGCTTTGCTGTTTGCGTGGAAGTGCCTCGTGCGGTTTCTGTTGTTCGGGGCTCGTCCTGGGCATGTCGAGCAGGGAGCGTGTATTTGACAGACGCCGAGAGAGACAGAGAGAGTCGTTTTCCACGGTCGGGCTGTTCAGGCCATCGGGCCGGCACCACGGTCGCCCCCTGTGCGCCGGCCCGTGACGGTCAGCCGTCTGGACGGCGCCGCCACGTGGCGCGACCGTGGACCGGGCCGGCCGGCGCCACGTGGCTGCCGCGCCGACTGCCGGCCCGCGCGGCGCAGGCACCAGCCGGCACCCAACAGCTGGCCGCGGGCCGGCTATCTGGCCAGAACCGGACAGGCCGCGGGGGGGGGGAGTCTGTGAATAAACAAAAACTGCGTCGATCTACCGATCAGACAAAGTACAGGCTGCTAAAAATATGCTTAGTGACAAGGCCCCAAAAGAAGCACTCTCATGTATTCTGTAATGGACGAAACGATTGCGGTATAACAATAGCACCTAACGTTCGGTGACCTGCTGGGCATTTTCACGTGCCCTTTCGAGGTTTCAGCAAGCTCAGTCGGTGAGAAACGGGAGTGCGCAAGTGAGAAATCGTTCGTCACGAATTGCCATACCCGGTTTAGATTGCGGCTCCGTAACGGTGTGACTTGATGGCCTTGTCGACTATTGTTGTGAAGTGTCCGGGGCACTCGGACTGGAGATTTTGCAATTTGAAAACTGTGACAGGAAACCAAAAAGGGTAGACGTGAATGCATTCAAGCCTTCCGAAGCAGCATGCGTGTGAAATCGATTTAACATATCGGTAAAAGCAGCAGAAAGTTACAAATAACGAGTGCCATTATTGAGTTGGAACTGTCACCGTTGCGTGTTCGTTCTTTCATTAGCAACCCATAATTTCCGCTGCGTCTTCCCAGTCACCATGACGCATGGCAGCGCTGGGATGACTTGCATTCTGTGGCGTTTCAGGGGGCGTCGGATTCCTGGCCCTGTATCTGGCGTTCGGCTACGGCGCTGGCCTGGTCTGCAACCTGATCGCCTTCGTGTACCCGGCGTACGCGTCTATCAAGGCTCTCGAGTCTACCAAGAAGGACGACGACACCCAGTGGCTGACCTACTGGGTCGTGTACGCGGCCTTCGGCACGGTCGAGTTCTTCTCGGACATCCTGCTGAGCTGGTTCCCGTTCTACTGGCTGTTCAAGTGCCTGTTTCTGGCGTGGTGCGCCGCGCCGGCCTCCTGGAACGGCAGCATGGTGGTCTACAAGCGCATCATCCGGCCGTACTTCCTCAAATACGAGTCCCAGCTGGACGACTTCGCCAACGAGGTGGCAGAGAAGGCCAAGAAATATGTGGATCTCTCGGCCGAGAAAGGTACGCCCGAGTCGTATTTTGACCGTTTTTTCCTCGTAGGCGTTCCTTTGTCCGGGATTTGCGATCTTTTTTATCTGACAGTGAACGTTCAATTGTTCTGGGTAGTTGGGTTTCTGGAAGCGTATATGGCTGGATGGTTACCGCATTCCTGTCCATGTTCGTTGTGAGGATCGACGGGTCTGTCATCGTCTACAAGAAAAGGAATACCACTGTTTTCCATTGTATTGGAAATGACCGATGTTAACCGTAAGGTCAGTGCTGACACTTTTCTGGCCAAAACCAAACAACAGAGGGTTGCGCCGACCGAACCGTGTGTGGTTCCCCAGGGCGACCGACGGGGTAGATCAGATATATTACAGAACCAACGCATCAACCGTCTGTCATGAGGATCGTTGCAAAAAGTGATGTGCACGTATACTGTGTTACAGTTTCATGGCCATGAACCTTGTTTCGTCTTGAACTCGATAAAATTCCTGGAAGTCCAGTGAGCTGCCATATTTAGGTAACATCATGCATCGAAGAACGGTCTCGTCCGATCTGTCCGTGCACTGGATCTAAAATGCCTGTCATTCTCTTCCAGCACGGGAGATGGCTGCTGAACACGTCACGAAGGGAGAGTAGGAAGGCATGCAGAACGACATGGTCCGCTGCCGAAACCAAAAATAAATCTGTGTGTATTGTGACTTGTCAGCGCTGAACTCTTAGTCACTGTTGTCATCCTATCCCTGCGCTTGCTGTAAAAGACGGCAAGCCCGCCCCCAGTATGCGATTGGCCCTTCGGTGTGCGCTTAAAATGTGGGATAAGGAAGTAACGATGCCAAGTATGCCACGTTATGGTTGGTTGGTTGGTTCGATATTGTCTTTCCAGTTCATGGTCGAAATTAGCGACCGACTGTATGAGCATGCGCCAAATATCGCTGTGCTATATATATATATATATATATATATATATATATATATATATATATATATATATATATATATATATATATGCATGGTTATTCCAGCAGGTAACCTATTGGCTGTGTGGTCCTGGTGAATAACTGCAGTGCGACTCGTGCAGGTACCGCATGTGAACACCAGCGTGGTGATAAACTTGCCCAGCTATAATTTTCATGACGTTGGCATTTAAGGCAAATGCTCAGTCGTCTTTGTTTTGCCCAAATCATGCACCGAATTGACCGATCGCTGGAGTTTGTCAATCTTGACGTATCCTTCTGCCTGTAGAATAATGTGTGTAGTACGCCATCGTTATTAGACGTGGGATTTTGAGCTATGTCTTACGCCTGCAGCAGGAAGTCATTTATCAGGTTTACTCAGTGTATCTGCATGGCATTTCGTAGGGATCGTGCTTGATCATCTTAGGTCTGAGGAGACCTTGTGCACCTCGTAAGTCTACCTTTGAAGCGTTTAAAAGACAGTCGGAATCAACCGGTAATAAAATGGGTGGTGTTCGTACGCTGGTCTTGCAAACGCCCGGACATCTATAAAACCCCTCAGTACGCAAAGCAAGGAGCCCTTATCGTGATGCTTATTGTTATTATTATATATGTTTTTGACTAGCATTGAAGGGGCTTATTCCGGATAAGGGATGGCTAAGATGCTCAATATTTGTCACGAGGAAAAATATGTTACACTCACATACGAAGATAAATGTCACAGATGTCAGCAACTGCGTATAAAACCATCTTACGTATGCACAGGGAGTTCCCAAAAACAAGGGGTGCTCGAGTTTTTTTGTAATAAATTTGTAATAATTCTAAATACACCACGCTTTCACAGTAGTATATCCGTTCTGTGCATGACAAGTTTGCCAAGTTTCAACAGCGCTGATGAAATGGCTTTTACATGACAGCTGATTGTTAAAAAATTGACTTCTTAATCGTTCGTAAATCTGACGCGCTATTAAAGCGCCCAAAACCAAGATTTCTTGTTTGGTCACCATTTCGTTTTTTCGCCCCCGTTTCTGTTGTCATTGCTGCAGAAGCAGCCAACCCTTCGCGCCAAGTCGAATGGCGCCCTTCTTACTGCGCTGGGATGGATATCCAACATGCCATGGCTGATCCGCGAGAAGTCATTTCGCGTAGAGCTGAACGTGACAACCGGATCCATCAAACACCAAAAAGCAGTTCCAAATGAAATTCAGACGTAGGGAAACTCCAGCGAAGAGCAGAATACTGAAATGGACAAACAAATTCAGTGATCAGAACCGTTTGCGTAACCTTAACGGAAAATCCCTGGACAAACCGACAAATTCTGAACGCACTCCGGTGCGAAATTGCCTGGTATTCGAGTGTGTCAGAGTCTCGGTCATCAGAAGTCCCAAGATATCTCTTAATTGCCGACGCCAGGAACTTGGAGTGACTAAGCCAACCCTCTGGAGAATTCTTCATGAGGACTTGAGCCTGCATGCTTACAGGATCCGGATCAAGCAGAAGCTGACCGGTCAGAACAAGGAACAGCGGGTGCAAATGGCTCGTTGGTTTGTCGATAACGATGCTGAAGACTCCGACTTCATCAACGTTTGGTTTTCGGATGAAGCCCATTTTTCCCTCGAAGGCCAGGTCAGCACCAGGAACGTGTTCGTGTTCGGAGATGAGGAACCACCAGATGAAGTGCACCACAGGCCGTTGCATTCAGTCACGTGCGCGGCGTGGTACGCCATCGGCGCTCACGACATCGTCGGACCTTTTTATTTTGAAGATTAGGATGGCAACGCAGCAACTCTAAACTCAAAGCGGCACATCGAAGGTCTGCAAAATTTTTTTAGGGATCTCGAGAGGCAGAAGGGAATTTACAGGAGTACGCAATGGTTTCAGCAGGACGGCGCAACATCTCACACGGCCATTGCTTCCCGCCAGCGGATTGCCCAACACTCCAGCGGTAAAGTGGTCGGCAGAAAGTCCGATGTGGAGTGGTCTCCGTCTTCCCCGGACTTGAGCCCGTCCGATTCTTATCTGTCGAGATACCTGAAGGGCTGCGTCTACAGAACCAACCCGGAAGAATCTCGGATCTGAAGTTCTCAATCATCGCTGGAGTGAGAGCGATAGATCGGTTAGTTGGTTATTGGGGCTTAGGGGCCCACCGACTGCAGGGTCATTCGGTGCCCAGAGAGCGACAGAGGCAGAGACATACAGACGAGTGAGATAGAACCTCATCAGGCGGATGCGCATATGCATGGAGAGGGGCGGTGGCCATTTGGAGCATGTCATTGGCCTAGTTTAGGGAAGTCTGTCTATGCATGTTGTGGATGCGTTTGTATCAGATAAAGTGTGGTGAATGTCTTGGTTTGAAGTTGATTTAAAAATAAGAACAAAAGTTGTTTGTACTCTACAAATGATGATTCAGACATTTTCATTGCACATCAAAACATGGATAATTAATAATAGTGCAAGCAAACGTTTTTTTTTTTTAGTAATCAACTGTCGTTTGAGAACCGTTCCATCAATGTTGTTGAAACGTGGCAGACACATTTTGAACAAAACGGAGATAGCACTGTAAAAATTTGGTGTGTTTAGAGGAATTACAACAAAAGTTGTTAACAAAAACTGGGGTACTGACTTTTAGAAACACCTTGTACCTAATGAACTTTTAAACTTTACCATGATTTCGTCTAAACTTCCTTGAAGGGAAATTGTAAAAACGGGACGATCCCTTTTCCCAACAAGCAAATATGAGTAACATTTCATTTGATATATATATATATATATATATATATATATATATATATATGAAGACAGATAGACACATCCCTTTAGACTTTATTCCTTACTTTTTGTGTATTTCCTTTCTTTTGAGGCCGTTTTTCGCTACTATTACTCATTTCCATTTAAAACCTGCATAAAATATTGGGTGAGCCCAAACCAACATCGGGTGGGCCCAAATCAACACTGGGTGGGCCGGGGCCGTCTCAAAAGAATGCAAAGCGACACCCCTGATTTGCAGCCTTTTTGCGGCACTGGGTGTCACCCATGTAGGTGGGCCCTTAATTGGTCCAGTCAAATTAGGTCGAAGTTATGCTTTGAGAACAATCGCTTTTTTGCCTTTTAATCGTTACCTTTTTGCCTCGCTTTTTTACCTTTAATACCTCGGAGATGCTGTGAAATGATCAGAAGCACTGATTTACATAGGCACGGCAGTATTAATCCTAGTGCATCGCCAGAAGTATTTTGTGACTCGTCAAAGACCCCCTGTAGGCTACATCCAATGGCGGTTCAGTGGAAACCAGAATCCACTTGGCATGACCTTCCAAACCGCCTGTGAGGTCACCAAGTGACTTAAAAAGGATCGAAAGAAGTAACATCGTGCGGCTAAAACACCAAGCTACACCCTCACTATCGTTTCACACGATCTCTCACGCGCGTTTGGGAATAGACGGAGTCGTATCCACTACTGTACTGTCAGAGGTGGCCAAACGTCGAATACCGGCGAGAATTAATGAGTTGCTTCGTCGCTTGATTCCGCCGAAAGCCTGCTGTGGACGGCACAGTGCGCGTAAGATTGTCCGTGGGTTATTCAGCGTTCTTAACCACCAGGGCCATTCGCGCCTCAGCTCCTGCCGCAGGCTGTCTCGGAGGGCGAAATACCAGCTCAGCCCTACTCGGAGCGGGCACGTCACGGTTCAGAGGCGCGCTGCACACCACCAGACCGGACCTCTTTCCGCGTCAGGCATCAGTTCGGCCACGGCTGAAAATCCGCTCCATGATCGCAGAGAACGCAGAAGACAATGAAAAGCGCCTAAAATCACCTGGTCATCTCACTGTTGCCCAGTAGGAGATATCACACGCGAGCACAATCACAGTCATCACGTTATACAATAATTTGCAACGTTTGCATCCGTGGATATACTGAAAGAATACTGCAATGAAGAAAGAATGCTGCAATCTGTACAAACCCACGGCTCGCGTCCCATGAGATGCATGAGATACCAGGTGCCCAAACGACAATGCTGCACGCCGCACCTGCAACACATTCACACATACACAAAAAAATGCTCGAAGGGCTTACTTGCGGAATATCTCGGCATCGGCTAAAGAAAACCATACAGTGATTCGACAGGCCTTTACGAACTACGTCTAACCGAGTAACAGATCTCAACCTAGCATCCCAGACGTTTCTCCGGTCCAACGCTGGCTGTGCCGATAACAGCCTTTGAGCCAACAAACCGAAGCTTATCCACAGATAAGGACACCCTGGTGATCCTACCCCGTCTGATAACAAGCCCTCGCAGCGAGTTATCGTGCTGCCTGGGTGCCACAGGCTGGCAGCGGGATACGGCAGCGCCCCTCCGGTACTTGATGCCGCCCAGTCCGCCGGCCGGGAGCGTCGGCCCGGCCGGCCGGCGGCGCCTCCCCCAGTCCGGCGGCCGGGCAGCCGAGGCGCCGCTGCCAGCGCTCCGCTCCGTACCAGACCCACTCTTCCGGCCGGCAGTGACGGCTGTCGCTCTCCCAGCCGGACATCGCGGCTGGGGCGCTCTCGTCCGGCAGGCCGCTGCTGCCTGGCAGCGTCTCCAGGCGGGGCACGGGGCGGGATGCTCCTCGGTGGGGGGGGGGGGCAGACTAGCTTCAGCTGGAGCGGCGCAGCAGGTCACGTGGTCTGATGTCACTCCGCGGCGACTGAGGCCGTGTGGTCTAACGTCACGACGCGGCGACTCGTCACGTGGTCTGACGTCACGACGCGGCGATTCAGGTCATGTACAGAGAGCCGTCGGCCGGGCTCAGGTAGCCAATGGCGATGAGCACTACGTCGATCAGAGTCCACACGCCCAGGCCTCCGAAACTGAAGAACTTGCCGATCGCTTCCTGCCAGTGACCCAGGTAAAACCTAGAAACGACCAGGGAGAAATGTGATGTTCTTGAACACCAGCCACGCCCAAAATTAAGCAGGAAAAGTGACGCAATGTCGTCGCGGAAACGTAATAATAATGATGCCACAATAAGGTCACCAACCACGACACAATCGATTCTCGCCGGTTATGGTGCAGACTTAACAAAGTTATAGTGCAGACAAGGTTGTGGTGCAGACTTAACTCCCGGGAATTTTGAAACCTCAGTCTCTGCATTTCATCCCAATGTTACAGAAAACCAACGACAGGGAAAACGTCGAAGAACGGCATAAACTAGGCAGAGTTCACTTCCCTACACGCTTGCCCACACCAAGCACAGTTGATAACTCTTGGACATTGCTTTTCACCATTATGACAATTCCCGTTCAGAATGGAGACCGCATGAACTGGCAGAATCATTTCAGAACCAGACGGTCGGTCCACATCCAGCCTAGAGAAAAGCCTGTGATCAAGTGTAACAATATCCGCTGCAGCGCCCACGGGGACTAAACTGCCCCGTCCGCCGCACCAACCCCCGTCGTGCCCACTTACCGGTCCACTCCGAAGCCGCCCAGTATGATGCTCAGAGTGAGCGCTGTGCTCCACCGGTCGCCCTTGGTCCACTTGCAGAACAGACTCTTGCGGAACGTTCGACGACCCATGCAAAGGACGTCCTCGTGAACCGTGCAGTTGGCTCTGTAACGTCAAAGGTGATGAAGAGGGCCATGTGTGAACTGGGAACAAGTCCTGCGTTTTGAACAGAGTTTCAACACAGTTCCGAATTACCAGCTCAGGATTATATTGTGAAAAGCATGGTCATTTTTTGGAGAGTTTCATGACGTATGCCTTTGTACTGGAAGCCCCGTGGTACTGTTCACAGCTGGTGACTGTAGTGAACTGACCTGTAATACTGTCGTCCTCTTGCCATCACATTGCACAGACTGCATTCGTGCTGCCACGATGGAGTCTGGTAACAGTACGCGCACACCATCGACCGATTGAACTCCCTCACGCCCTGAAATGGAAGGTAATATTTTACGACTGGCGTGAAATACTGACGCAAGTATCATAACCGATGTACAGTGACGGGAGAGTTTAGTCCTGTGCTGGAGCAGTGGGGAGGAACTAGTTCGCGAGATCCCATCAAGGTGTACCAGACCATGCGCAGCGAAAGTGGTCCGCGGCCGTTACGTCAGATGCTTGTGCCACGGCCGGTGGTGTACGGCCGTTCCAACACAACACTTCGGGAGCACCAGAATTGCAAAGTGTCACTTCTTTTGTTCTACGCAAACGGGCCTCCGTTGCCCAGCCCCTGCTGCATGGAACACGCTTCCCCTGCTGCTAAACAATGTCCGGCCTTTGCTACATTTAAGGAAATCATCAAAGATCTATAACGTCAATCATGGCATTTTTTTATATTCGTTTGACTTAGGACGTCTGACATGCTTTTTTGCCTCTTTTTTCTTCTTGTTTCTTGTCTGAAGCAAAGCCCGAAAAACTACGTTGTGGGCAGATTCCAAGGTAATGCATGCATGAAAACCCACAAAGGGGTCTTGAGTTTTAGAAACGTCTCCAGACCTTACAAGCTTTGCCCAAGATTGTACTCCACTTGCCAGAGCCTAAGCTAGAACCCAAGATGCCAGAATCAGCACAGTTACCACGTGATGAGCATCAGAACCATCGGACGGCGTCACAGCGGGACAATGGCACGGCCAGACGGCGGCCGGCCGCGGTCCGGCGCTCACCGTGCAGGAGACGCCGTCGGCCGGCCGGCACAGGGCGGTCACGTTGGCGCCGTACACGCACGACGCGTTGAAGCGGCAGGCCAGGCAGCTGGCCGGCAGTCGGCGGCAGGAGCGGCTCTGGGTGGTCGCCGGACACGGCCGGCCCGACGCGGCCCAGCCGCCGCCGGCCTCCTGCAGGTCATTCGTCCAGGATATCAGCGCGGTGTCAGTGTCGTCGCGCGGCGGGCCGTCCCAGAGCGGCGACTTCCGACCGGTCCGCAGCGCCGACTTTGACAACCCGTGGTAAGTATACCCATACAGGCAGAAATGGAGCCTTTGCTAGCCATCTTCCATGTAATCCATCCATTTGCTTTGGAACAAATACAAACAAAACAGTTATTATTTGGGTCCCTTACCACATCTGTAATCAATTAACAGTGTGGCAAGGCAAACAACTGGTTGATATCCAACCAAAGAATGGTACATCTAAGTCATTCAGAAACTCTATAACACAGCATTCAACAACAATGCAGACAACATAGAGGACTTGCCTGTTGACTCTGAATGGTGCTTGATGATGAATGAGCAGGATCTTGCAAAATACTGCTATCTGATTCTATTGCACCTGGAGTTCCACAGCTACTTGAGGCTGGAATGCATTTCATGATCAGGATAAAACATTAGCACACTGGTATGTTTGGCATGAAGAGCAATGATGGGTGTTTATTGACATCAGCAATGCATAATACAAAAATAAGGTGCAGCATTCCTTATTCACATTAAACATGGGGATGCATTAACAAATTATGCCAGATGCTATCAATTCAAGCAGCAAATTCTGCAGCTGTCTGATGGCATCACATGAAGTTCTCATTACAGTGTACAATATTGTCAGTCATGACAACCTGGGGGAGATCCAAGGGGGAAATGAGTGTTTTTGTTACACTTTCCTGAGTTCTTGGCCTCAAAGTATGTGAAAGTTTCAGAGAAAATGATAAAGTTCCTAATAATCTACACACCATTTGTCAAAACAACACCTTTTTGTCTTCAAACAATGAATATGAGGTTTGATGATATCTACAATGGTTAACTGCCCAGTTTTCATTCTGCATGCATGCTTATTTCAATCTTTTCTAAATATTATGAAGGGCATGAAATTTTAAATGGTGACCTTGAAAAATACATAAATATGCATATAGAAAAGAGCAAAAAGCTACATACACCAGGCAAAATGCCACTCAGTATCCTTTGACAACCACACACCACTTGCTATCTACACAGGCAACACTGAGGCTTACTTTACAATCTTTTGCACCTGGTACAACCACTGCCCTATCCACCCTACTCAGAGCTATGTAGGTGTTGGGGCACTGTGCTTGTCCACAATCAAATTTTACCTTAACCTGATGTAATTCAATATAAACAAACTACTTAAAAATGTCCTGTATATAACAAAATTTGTTTTTTTTTGTCACCAAGGGCTTCTGTGTCCATGTTTCTTTTGCGAATCACGCAAAATTAAAGCGAGTCCGACGCGAGACACAACTCGAAAATACACTTACATCCACTGCTGCCATGCAAGCAGGCTTGTCCATCATTGTTTGCCTGCAGTTCACATCTGATGACAGGCACCGAAATTATTAATACTATGCACCAAAACACATGACAGCCCAACTCCTGCATTCTGATCATCTGCGGCAGACCTCGACACTATTCATATCGACGGACACGAACTATCCCGGTAGCGCTGATAATGCTCGGCGCGGGCTTGGGTAACGTATACGTCTCAAAGGTCTCCAATATTTTGTTGATGTGGCGAGATCTGCGCCCAGGCGTCCATCGCGGCGCTACATTCTTCTTGTACACCAATGGGGCCCCTAAATACGACAACGCAGATCATCAGAGTAAGATTTACTTCAGGCGGTGGACTGTGGCCGGACTAGACGTACGACTTCACGCAAGATTATTCGGTTTCCAACTACGACGCTAATGGCCAATACTGACTGATGCGTCGAAACAGAAGCCAGAAAACGAACGAACTCGATTTACTTGACCGTGCATGGTATTCAAGACGCATTCACTTACACACAGTATCCTTGAATACTGTTTTATGGCCTTGTCTGATGCCATTTAGAGTTACCCGTTATCCGCATCTATCCAGAGGCAAAAAGAAAGCTCTGTATATACCAAAAAAACCAAGGGGCACCCCGGCCATTCCTGGAGTGGTCATGGTGTCTTTTTTGTCTTCGCATGTGTCTGCTGTTTCACAACAGTTGTGCAAATCACAGTATACCTTGAAGTCGTGTCCTGGCCCCCACCAGCTTTTGACTCGGAGCTGTCCCCGCAGTCTTGGTGATCACAAAAAGCAGTTTTTTTGGAAGAAGCACCTAATATGACGCATTTTGATTCATTTTAACAAGTTTTAAGCAACTTTCCATAACCCTACAACGGCTGTCCACTTTCCGTAATCCCTCCTCTTCCCAAGGAACTATTGCCACCTGTGATCGATTCCCTGAAATTTGCATCATCGACCATTGGACAAAGGTAACTTCTGTTCTTGCCATTGAACAACCATGCCAGGTGCCACGTTATGCATTGGAGCGCAGGGACCTGTGGAATAAGTTGCGTTGTGGACCAAACCATATAGTGACGACTCAGTGGGCTCCGGCATTACAATTGCATCATTGAATAGGGCCAAAGCCGCAATGTGAAGACTGAAGAAATGGACACGACATGTCACTCCAGTCCCTTATCAACCAAAATAAGCAAATTAAGCAGTTCAATTTGCTATTCTCGGACGGACGTCGCATACTGGATGTGAAAAGGCATACTACACATCACCAATTTATTCCTCTCATCATACAATCTCCCAAATACAATATGTTCTGAGGCTGAGATGGCATAACTGCTACGCTACCTGAGTCATCGGGTTCCTTTCACATGAACACACAAGTTTTCGAGCGGCTCAACGGTAGCTTCGACCTCCGTTTTGTGCCGGGACATGGAAAGCTACTCGTCTTCAGAGTGGTTGCGGTGTGCACTGACACGGTACATCACACAAGTAACCGACAGCGATCTAAAACACTGACAACGTCGCCACATCAGCCGGATAATGCAGCCTTGTCGGCAGCTGCCTTTTTGCTCGCCTTCCACGCCTGTCAAAAAAGACCAATATCAGCTCGGGCCACACACAGAAGAGTTATTTGCTTTGACAAAATGGTTGAAAAATAAAGTTCTGATAACATGCAAGTCAACTGACCTGAGGGTATCACTCACTAACCCAAAAGCCCTTCTCTTTTAGATGCATGGCAATGGAAAATCGCATTGCAATAGTAAGAAATTAACCATAAAATTTCCTTCTAAACCATCGATTTCACAGATCATGCCATGACTGGATGGCCATATGGGCCATCCAGCCAAATCACTGTGCCCATTACTGGACCCAAACCCAGTGCTTGCTGCAAAACAGACTCTGTTGCCCAGTTCCTAATCCTGCATGTCATGGCAGTGGCTACCCATTAATAGCTAGGCACTTAATGTTAAATGACCTTCTAACTGCCAAGTATAAATTGCATACACATGGGAGGTCTGGTGGCTATCAGCAGTAGTACAGATTATGGTAGCTGTCTACCTGCCAAGACACTAGTAATTTAAATTGACACAGAAGTCCAGTGGACTTCTATTCACACAGGGCCCTTCATTGCATCACAACAAAGCAAACCAGGTTGGAAATCTGGTTTTTGTTCTAAGTGTCAGAGTATAACTTTTCTTCTGGAGTACAAAATTTTGCAGAATAGTACAGGTTTAAGGTGGTGTTCTTGGTACAATTTAGTTGTCATCACACCTGCTCCTCCAGTCATTTGCTTGCAGAGTTGAAGTCTGTCAACTCGGTTATAATGCAGTTTTCAATGGATGCAAAGGATCAAGCTTTTGGAGCATGAAATGTTTCAGGTTAGTTTTTTGGTGTTTCTCAACATCAGAAAACAACACCTGTTCCAACTCTGCAACAAAGCCTGTATCAATTTACCAGTGTGGTGAATGACAGGTTACAGTGGGATCCTCATTGGCTCTGCAATACAAAACAGACCAAAAATGCATGATGGCTTGTGCGAGAGACAGCAAAACCACATTATGTACCCAAGTGAATATATCACTTATTTCCCAACAGCTACCACAGACATGAAAATGTTGGCCAAACTCATCCAAGCAATGAAAGAAACCATGCAGCACATAGGTCATGTATCCCATGCCTACCTTTGTATGCAAGTAATCTACAACAATGGTGCTTACCTTTGTATGCGAGTAATCTGCAGCAATGGAACCAAAACAGAGGACAGGGAACGTGACTGACACCAGGTTCCGCCTGACAAAGGCACGAACGCCGACCAAAGCAGCTCCTGACATGATAACGTAGTGCACCTGTGGATGGAAAAGGTCACAGACAAATCCCAAATAACCACGCATAATGTTTAGTCATGTTCCAAATAACAATGTCTTCCCATTACAGAATCAAAGAGAAGCATACAAACAATAACCTTCAAGTGTGACTGACAAAAATGTGTCTTGCAGTAGAAGAAAAATAACAGTGACAGCTCTGTCTGCAAAATGTGGCTGAACCAATGAGACTGCTTTGCTCGCATCTGATGGACATGACATTTAATACTTCATGATGTTATCTGAGTCTTCAAGATGAGTGCTGATTTATAATTTTATCTTAACCAGGAAAATACTGCCATTTTATTTTTATTTTATAATAATACTGGCAATTTTGCAACAATGGCCCACAACAGACGAACAGCTGGAAAGGTCGCAGCAACTGTACTGCAGTGTTGGAAACCTGGTTTTTCTTCCTGGTGTCAGAGTACAACAATTTGTCTTTTCTGGAGTATAAAATGTTATGAGTTTATGTGAGAAACATGGACTAACCCAGCACTTTGCAAGCTTATGTGGCCAGCAGGGGTGGATCCAGTGGCTCCGTTTGGGGGGACAAGCCAGTTTCTTGGGTCTACATGGCAGGTAAGCAGAGTTACTGACCAGAGGGTGAAAGGCTGCTGGCCATGGGTTCAGAGTGTACTTCAGTGGCTGAGTATGGGAACCATCACCTGGGGAGGGAGGCAGCTTCAAACTCTGGTCGAGTAGGTATACCCAAGTCTTTTGGGGGAACAATGACCATTTTGGAATGCAAAATTTTTCTTGAAGCACAAATTTTTTGGTGCTCCTTGACTCCAGAAAACAACAGTTTTTCCAACACTGTTGTACTGTGCTTGAATGATGATCATGGCAGGTGGTTCACATGTATAGGAGGCTTGCTGCTATGTTCATGGATAGTTTTTGCTAGAACAACTAACAGTAATCCCTTAGTGACTTAAACAAACAATGAAAACTTTGCTGGCTGGGAATGTTAAATGTCAAGTTTCATCAAACTAAACATTACATGCATTTTAACAACATGGCCACAAAATGGGCTTGTTTGAAGGGTGATGCAAAAAACTGGTTTGACAGGAAAATGTCAGTGACCACCCCTTGCACATTAAGTCTGCCCCTGCCCCAAGCAGACATTGGCCACATTTAGGGCAAGATTGGAGCTGCCCCTAGCATTTTGTCAGCCAGTCTGCCATGTTTTGCAGACTGTGTGATTAACAATGAGCTGGACATAAAGTCTCTGGAGACTGCCCAAGTATTTTTAAGAAAGTTTTGTATCTATAAAAGTAAGTAAAGATGCTCTTTTCCATGGTGACAACATCATATCATCCAAAAAGGCGATAATGAATGCAATCACTGCAGAATGCTGAAGAAAGTATCCCCATCCTCAGCTGAGGCCAGTTATACATGAATTTGGAAAAAAAACTGTTAACAAGTACTCTCAGCAGATGAACCCACAGCAAAGCCATACGGATATCAAAATCTGGCCTCGGAAGCCCGATTATGTAAGTAGACGCGGTATGCGTGCGGCATGCGCATCAACATCACTACTTTAATAAACCGTCTCGCAGGTAAATTATTACCTACCCAACGATTCAATAGTACACCTCCGTATATTACAGAAAAGTGATTCGGTTAAACAATGGCGTGACCCGTGCGGATATCGACTTCGATGCCTGAGAGCTGCATACACGCCGTTTGTTTTCACGCTGCACCTAGACAACGTCGAGGTTGTCATAAACAACGGGGCTAGAATTGGACTGCTTAAAACACTGATAAGGTTATGATGTGGAGTCTTAAGTTTCACCAGCAAGCGTGCCCTGGGCCGTCAATCACTGTTTGTTGTAACCAGAGCCGTAGGGATTCTCAAACCGCTACATAAGGCACCTTCTGCGTATGGACTCAAAAACGATTTTAGCAGGAATATGTGAAGAACACCTGCCTTTTTCGATGCATAGGCGTATAGCTACGCGTAGTGGTCGTAGGAGTAGCTGCTGTGAAGCACTGCTAGGCTCATGCTCCTTTTGATTTTTGTCCAATTATATATTTTACCCCGTTACACAAGTCTGGCATTTTCCGTGTTCATTGCTTGTTAGTTAAATGCACTTTTGAAAATACTGTGCCCGGGGACGAATTTTGCTATATTACATGACATTTGTTTTCCCGCTGATTATGCGCGTATTACGGACGTGGTCTGTGGTATTTTATCACTTTTTTTTACGCAAACATTCTGTTCAAATGAAAGATTTCCCTGTGCCCTGCGTGCAGACACGATGCCCGTTTGCATGGTTTGCCCAAGGCCCTGGTTTGCCTGCGCAATCAGCTGACTTAATATTAGAAACACATGTTTGTGTGTTGGTCCAATCTTGTGGGACAGGCGGTGCTGGTGCCAGGGCACAGTGTGATCCAAGTGTGAAGTGTATCGGTTCGTTGTTCTCGAGCTGGGTAAATCTAGGTACTACATGTTAACTAACCTATAACAGGGGTAAATAGACAGACTGGCTTCAGTGCTGGGCATGTGAGCGGAGTTGACATGTTTGTTTTTTTTTATTTCAAGGGTGCCTTTTGTATGCACCTATCTTGGTCTCATCTAATCCAAGCTTGCCACAGGTGAGGGTAATACAGAGGCAGAAATTTAAGTAAAAAATAAGGGTGTAGGCATAAGCCTTATGCAGTATTATTGGGATGCACAGTTATTCAGGGTGGCACTCCAGCCATTTCACATGAGGGAACAACAATATGCATGGTAACATCAGTGCAAATTTTAAGCTTATTGTAGTGAAATATCCCAGTGTTATGCAGGACATATAGACTGTACAGGGGTGCAGAGTTGGTTTAAAGGATTTTGAAGGTTATTGGGCCATTCCATTAGTATTGGTCTTGGCCTGGGTATGGGCCCATTGGGAGTGCTGTTGGGAAGGTGGGACAAATAAGGTCCCTTGGCCTTGGCTTTAGAAAAGTTAGCAACATTTCAATGGAAGTGCACACAAAGAGATTACTTGTATTACTTGTCCTCATAGGTTTGAATATGCAGTCTGGCATGGGCTGTTTGCTGTTGTGTGGGGTTTGAGTCTTGGCAATTGGCATTTTAAAAGAATAAATATATAAAGCAATGCAATATTAATACCCATTAGGAGCATGATCAGACAATAAAAGAATCTTTTTATGAACATGCTGATCACTTGATAGCTGAAGGATGGCTTCAACATATGCAGTGATGCCATATTTTTGTGAGCTATAGACAAGTGTGGCCAGGCTTCATTGCACCATGATGTTTACAGTTACACCATCAAGACAATGTTTTTCCTGCCTGAGTATTGAGAGGTAGAGCTTGGCAGAAATGAGTGGGGAGAAGTGTGACTCTGAATAATTCTGGTGCTTCTGAGGCCATTCTTTTCATGCATCACCATAGGCCCAGTGTTAAAAATCTCATATTATTGTGACAGAGAACTGGGGTACAAAAAACCTCAGTTTCACCAATGCCAGCATTTTTGATGATATTGGTTTTGACAATTTGGAGGTGTATTCTGCAAGTACAGAGAAATGGGTGTAAAAGAGGTGAGGTTAGGTCAGCTTGGGTTGTATGTAACAATGCAGGTAGTTGCTTCTGTTGTGGTTCCACAGTACCAAAGTATTTTTCTTTTTGGGGGCAATCTACATCTTGTCATCACAGCTGGCATCCAAGAATTATAAGCACTGATCTTTACATCATGCTTTTTGTACACTGTAAATGGTAAGTATGTATTCAACAATTACTGTGATATATTATGATAACATATCTTAGCATATATTAAGAGCACATATGCAGGAACTAATCTTAACAGCAAAATCAGTTGGTGGGCAAATGTATGATGTCACCAGATATAACAAACGGTCAAAATCACCACAAAACAATGGAAAATATAAGCATTAGGTAGTAGTCTACCCACTTCATATTCATATACATATTCATCCTTTATATGCTCTTGAAGCAAACAGTTTTGTAAGTTAAGATTACTTCCATTAGCACTGACAGAGGGCATTTTTTCCAACCTTAAGCTGAAATGTGAGAAAAGAATTAATTCTCCATGCAGCAGTACTGCATTTCAGGATTCAGTTCCACTTCTGCTTTCCAGGTTGGTAAATTAACATTACTACTTTCTGTTTCACAATGGGAGGCAAGTGGTAGGGAACAACAGCTGAAACTTATCAGCTAGCTACAACTTTTTCTATATACTCAAAAAAGCAGATTGTGATCTTCCTACAGGTGTGATAAAGAACAAACTGAAACTGTTGTTTATGCTGGAATATAAAAATTATGTAATCTTTAATCCTGTTTCTGGATGTGTTTATGTAACTGCATGAAGTGTTGACACCTGCCTGAGCATTACCAGTGCATATGGTTATTGTTTCTCATCTTCTTGCAAAGGTAGATATGCTCCATATTTCAGTCATAATATAAGATAAAAGTGATAGGATGATGAATATATAAGTAAATAAATATACATATATATATATATATATATAATCATCTTTTCAAGGACATGCCTTTTGGAAATTGGTATTAACATATGGTGTTCTGTGTCACAGTGATTCATGGGTGGGAGCACTCCATGTCATCTGATCATGGGTGGTGGAAAAAAAAAACTGGTCTTGGTTATCTGTTTCCAGTTATTTGTCCAATCATTTTCTTGCATCTGGTTAATGTATACAGTTTTAGGCATCATCTTGTGACAACATTGCTGTGACATTTATTGCACATTGAAAATATTAATGTTGAAGGACACACTCCCATCTGATTGGGAATGTGTCCTTGGACCCATTCATCCTATGTATTTTATCCTGTATAAATGTTTCTGAAATTTGTCAGTTCTATGTATTGGTTAAGGACACACATGCTGGAAAGTAATGCATCACTTAAAAAATGCAGCTAGAACCAATTAGGATTTGAATAGGAATCATTCTTGTGTAAGGAAAAAAAGATTGTTTACAACAGCTGTATAATAAAGTGGCCATGAATACATGAGTACCAAAGCATGTTAGCAGATACCTGGCAACATCTTCCCTGTGTTCTTACCTTTCATGATGTTCTCATTTCAGCTGATCAAAGCATTTAAGGCAGATCCATGATACCAAATGGCTAAGTCTAAGGCTTCAAAAAATTACTTCCAAAGCTACTTGGAACTGGATGATGGCATAGGAAATGGGGTAAGTCTTGATTTTTCTGAAACTATATCAGTGACATTAAGTGTGTTTCTGAGGAGACTTGGTTCCTCCCCTTCCTTCATCCCACTTTATCACTGAGCCCTGATTATCTCATATGTTATCATGTGATCATAAGTTTCCCCTCATTCATATGATGGTGTCCATCCAATGCATATTGTGACAACCCTTAAAGCAATAACCATTCCAGGTAGTATGTCATTGTAACTAATGCCCTAAACAGACAGGTACTGAAATAGATGTAAATAGACAGGTACTGAAATGTGATACATTATGTTCTCACCCTTTTCAATACATTCAGTTTGTGGCATTATGGGAGGTTTCCTGAGTCCAGGTGGCAACAGCAACAGAGGTACCTGTGCAGAGGCAGAAGCCTGTGAACTGTGCCATTGCCCCACAGCTGGCCCCTGCAGACACGGTACAACTGGAGCCGACGCTGCTGCCCGGCGAGACGCAGGTGGCGGTGGCCGACAGCGTGCTGCTGTACCTGCCCATGTCCGAGCAGCGCCAGGGCCTCTCGGGCCGGCTGCACGTCACCAACTTCCGGCTGTCGTTCGTCACCCTGCACAGCGTGGGCTCCGAGTCGGTACGTCCCTGGAGGCAGCGCGGACAGCTGTGCAGGTTGGTAGTGTGTGGAGCTGGGCAGGGTCATAACAGAAGCAAACACACGAAGTGCCAAGGTTAATTGGTGTTTGGGTTGCTTGGGAATAGAGTGACTGGAGTTTATTGGTAGGCTGGCAAATGTCTGCAATTCGTTACTATCTAGATGTTGCATAGAATGCACTTAATCTTTGCATGGTAGGACATTTTAATTGTTTGTATGCACCAGTCTCTCTGTTTTTCCCATTTCACCTTTGGGTGCAGTGCACGTTTTCTGGACTTGTATTAGACTTGCTGTTGTAATATGTCAATTTGCTCTGTACATTCATGATTTGATTTTGTGGCTTCATGTCTGATTATCGTGGAGTTTGGCGTCTGTTGATGTATAAACATACACCCATGCAAGGCCTTCCAGGCTTCTGTATGAAGCATCATGGCTTGAGGCAACACTGTGATTCTGATAAGTATTGTTCCGTCGCAGGGTGCGCGGCAGAATCTGCTTCTCGACAAGCATGATATCTGCCTGATGAATATTGACCTCATCTATCAGCTCTCATCCACTGGCAAGAAAAAACTGCTCGTGCCACGAACCAACGTGTTTGGGAGAATCAAGGGCCTGCAAATACGATGCAAGGTGAGTTACAGTCGTGTTAGTGACTTGCCTGTGGATGGTGTTCTGCCTAATGTATGTATCAGAAGCATATTTATCCAGAGTTTTTCTTTGCAGACAAGTATTCACAGACCAACTGCTCTGGAAGCATTGGTATTGCATAGCCGTCTGATGATGTGCGTGTGGAGCTTATGTGGCCATAGACATGCTGATTGGTTGATTTAGTTTCATCGTGGTCTCAGAGATGGTCTCGTTAAACCGGGTTGTATGTTCTTCTTCTCGTCTTTCTGCAGGACTTCAGAGTAATCACATTCAGTTTCAAGTGCTCTCAGCTGGACGAGGACCGAGCTATTACAAATGCTTTGCTGATGCATTGCTATCCTAGTCAGCCACATCTCATCTTTGCTTTTGATTACAAGTAAGTATAGGTATAAAAAAAACAAGTAAGCAAGGCTGCGACCCAAGTGTGTCATCAACTTTCCCAATCCAGGTGCCATACAAACCATAGAAACATAACCTTGGTTCTTTTGCATTGCCTCTGAAAGGCTGGTAAAGTATCTGGGTCTTTGATGCAGAAAGCTGATGGCCACAGAGTCCTCAGATGCCTGTAATTCGTAGTTTTTAGTCGCTTTGTGGGAATAAGAAAGTTTTGTAAGTTTTGTTAGTTGTCTGTATGTTACATTTACATAGCTGAATGTATTTTGTGATATGCCTATCTCTGTTCTCTGTGTACCTTGTAGTAATCTCACGGAATGGTAACTTTGAATCCCGTTTCCGTTTGTAATGTAATCTGGTCTGTCAGACGTTCGGTCTGTCTCGCTGCTGTCCATCGCGGGGTTCATGTCCCAGAGTCTTACCGCCACAGCCGTGCGGGCATACCTCTGCTGCTGTCCATCGCGGGCCGTTGTCCTCCGCTCGCCAGCCGCTGCCGTCCGGGACCACGTGGTTCTGCCGTGTGTCGCAGGGGCAAGGAGCCGGCCGCCGACGCCGACGCCGAGGGCGACTGCAGCACGGCGGCCGGCTGGGCCGAGGCCCTCAACCGGACCGGGTCGGTAGGCTGGAGGATATCGCGCGTCAACGCCGACTTCCGGATGTGTGCCAGGTGGGTGGTGCGCCTGTCGCGGGCGGGTCGTCACTGGCGCAGCCGCCTCGTCCCGGCAGAGACGGCGGCTGTGGTTTGTGCATTGCATTGAGGGGCACTAGTTACGTGGCTTTGCGGTCAGTCAGTTTCCCAGCCCGCCTTCTGGTTTTGCCCTGTCCACATGCAGTGGGTGTCGCTTGAAATCCATGGGAGGGAGGACGTCCTTGAGATGTGAGGATCTACCGGACGGATTTCGATGAAATAGGACGTCAGCAAAAGCATGTGGTCAGTTTCAATTTTTTGTATAGATAAAAGTATGTGAAATGTCAGTGGCGTCTTCAAGCAAAAAAGAGAAAGAACTGTCATTGTCAATAGAAAGAAACTGTCATTGTCATTGCCAAGAACTGTCATTGAGCCTCCCATATACCTGTACCGGGCCCCGCCCTTGATCCTTATTTATGCTCTCTGTGTGAAGTATGTACTTTGTATCAGTGTTATGGCATGCAAAGACGTTTACATATCAAGCCATATCTTGTTTTCAGCAGGCTGAACCCACTTACGCATTTCATTGGATTGCCCCTTTGTCTCGTATGTCTCGTATGTCCTCCCTTGACAGTTTCTGGTCATTTTGTAGACTTTGTGAATGATCAGTTATCATAAATTGCGTGCTTGAAACCACAGTTTTGCGAAATACTGGCTGAGAGCACCAATATCTTGAGGTGGGAATATGCGTCTACGGCCGAGAGTACGGCCGCAGAATGGACTGGCATTCCTTCTTAGAAACGTTATCTTGGGCCGCTTCTGATCCTTGTAGGACTCGTAAATTGTGATGTTGTGTGTAGGAGGGATACATACGAAGCCACCAGATTTCAGCTGAATAGTTCGAATGGTTTGTTGTTTGCGCCAGAAACACCAACGGCGGCCGAATCCCGCCCCGGCACAGAAATAGTGTTAAACCACCACGTCAGGTTAGGTCATGTCATAGTCGGCGCGCCCGAAAACACGAATAAACAACAGCAACAACAACAGGTCACCTGGCCGAAACTAGTGTTTCTTCTGTGTGATCATTCCACTGCAGAACCAATAGAACCCGGGATCTTTATTGCACAGTGCGTTACGTACTTTGCGGCACTGCGTGGTGAAGTCGTATCCCCATTTCTCGTCACGTAGCCGCCGACGATGAATCCTGTTCGGCGTTTTTCCCTTAGTTTTCCTCGGCGTCGTTCAGTACGGCTTCCCTCGGCCTCGGCAGGGCCGTCTGGCCGTGCTCCGGGGCCGCGCGGCGCGCCCCGTCCCACGCCCGACTGTGGTCTGCCCGCCAGCCTGCCCGAGGTCCTGGTGGTGCCGAACGTGGCGGTGGACGCGGACCTGGCGGCCGTCAGCGGGCAGTTCCAGGAGGCCCGCCCGCCTGTCTGGTGCTGGGGCAACCCGGACGGCTCGGCCATCGCCCGCGCGGCCTACGTGCAGCCGGCCGGCCGGCAGAGGTACACCGTCGGCGGTGACACTGGTACACGGCTGACTGTGACGGGTCGGCCCCGACCCCCTGCTGGCGGAGTTCGCCTTCCTGGGCGTTGGATGTTGTGTGTCCAGGAACATGTTTACTTGTTTGTCGGCATGTTATGCAAAGTGCGGTATGTTTAACGTCATGATGCGCACCGACGAACGCTGCATTGCGTCCCCTAGGTCATTGTGCGATTTCTGCGAATATTAACGGACTGATTCCTATCAGCGTGTAACAGTCAGCACGTCAGAACGTCGAGATCCTTGTGATTGGTATCCAACAGTCATTGCGGTGGAATGCTGAGCCCGTCCGATCGGTGTGCCTCAGCCAGGGGGAGCAGATGCTGCTCGACGCCATCCGGTCGTCCCACCCGTTCTCCAAGGAGCCCGTGAAGCTGGACGTGGGTGCCGCGTGTCCCTCCGTGGAGGAGGTCCAGGAGAGCTACCTCAGGCTGCGCGAGATATGCTCACCAGGTTGGTCCCGGTCTGCGGGTGAAACAGCAGGTTAACATCGACACTTTGCTATATGACGCAGGCTGTAGTTGTTCCCGATTTTCATACCCCAGGGCATGACGATCTGCAGTGTTGAGTTTTATTTCGTGCGGCTTTTCTGTCTTATCGTTTCTGTATGCATTTACGTCAGCGATAGTGTCGCTGATCATCCTTGTCGAACTTATCTGTTCCAATCTTCTGCGCGTTTCCGCCGTGAGATCACTGTTTCGTATGGCAGGCGGTTTGTTAACCCGTCCCCGACTGGGGGGGGGGCAGTTGACTGCCCCCCCCCCTGAGGTTTTTCTGGGATTGCGAGAGAACCAACAAACACAGAGTCACGAAACTTTGTGTACCTTTTGCTCCATCAATTTTACGTCTCGTGTCAAAATTTTGACCTCAGGTCAGGTCAGGTGCCTGGCCTAGACCAGGTCAAACAGACCTAAGTCCAAAAAAGTTTAGCGCCCTCTAACTTTTTCGCAAAACAAGATATCTCACTAATACTTTCAGGGATTAGTGATCGTGACAGATGCAACAAATCTGCTATCTCGGATTTTTCGGAATTTTCCGGGTCATTGACCTAAGGTCAAGCCCATTTTTAAGACATATCGCCGTTTTTTCTGAAATTGACGGAATATTTCATCACGTTTTTAGTGTGGAGTGAAGCAGACATCTAGTTACCGTCATTGGACAAAGTATCAGTGACTTCCAGCCATTGACCTGAGGTCAGGTCACGAATAACTGAAGTGGGCCAAAATGTACCACCGTCAAAATCGACGATGAATTACTCAGAATGGGTAGAAAATGGCACAACTAGCTTGCATAGACGTAAGTAATACCAGGAACCTCAAAAAGTTTGAAAAAGTAGCATATTTTGCAAATAAACAGGCTCTCGCGAATAAAGCTCCGCCAACTTTGTAGATTGGCAACTAATCAATTTTTCCAAAATTTAAGCATGAGAAACGATCACAAGAACCACAAAGATCAATAAAATTGACATAGGTCGTCTTTTTTCGCGAAAATAAAGGAACGCTAAAATTAGTTCCCGTCAATTTGGTACCGCATACGCCAGCGGCGCACAGTGACGTCTGACGGGAGAATTACGGTGTCTTTAACGCAACGTTTCGGCGTATATATTGAAGAAATCTGAGGAAATTAGACGTGTATCGGCATCCGCGGACATTTACTTGTGCGCTGGTGCCTTTACCTATGCGTTATTAGCTACAGCCCTTGAGATTCAGGCCATTTCTCGGTCTCATGCAGTCGGCTATGAGAAAACATATATAGGGCGTAAATTGGCTTACATATTATCTAAAACTAAAAATGAGACCAGTTTCGAACTCTTCTCGTGACGGGCTTTCCAACGGTATGCTTATTTTTATCGTGCGACTAACCGTTCGTGAGTTAGAGGGGGGGGCAGTCAACTGCCCCCCCCCCCCCAGTCACCGGTGTTCGGGACGGACCGACGGTCGTGCGCGGGTTAAAAGAGTGGAACAGCCATCTGCGCATGAAATTGCTCCATTTCCTCATGCAGTTTTCATTTCATAGGCGTTTGCGTCGGCTGGCTAGTCTTGGGAGCTCCTTGTTGGTGGAGCGTTTCTCGTGGGAGATGGCCTGAAGGCCGACTTTGTTTGTGGTCTTTGACGTTGCGGCGGACGAGTTACAGTCGGCTGGTTGGCTCCGTATGACATTCACTAAGATGTCGTGTTTTGTCCATTGCAGCCGTACTTAAATGACGGGGTGCTGACTACGTGGACGTGTTTTTGTTTCCGTCCGTCGGTATGGTCGTCTCCCAGAGTCAGAGTCAGTACGGTACGCTTGGGAGTTCGGCATCCGTGTCTGTCTTCCGGTCGGCCGGGGACAGCTGCGCCCTGACGCGCCGGCGCGCGGCCCGGTTTCAGACAGCGTGCGGGCGTTCCTGGAGACGGACGGCCGCTTCCTGAGCGCGCTGAGCGCCAGCCGGTGGCCGTCGGCCGTGGCTCGCTGTCTGGCGGTCGCCGTCCAGTGCGTCCAGATCGTCAGCGAGCAGCGCACGGCGGTCATCCTCTCCGGTACGGCCGGGAGTCGGCGGTAGCCGAAATGGACAGCACACTGCCGCCCCCTGGCCCTGGAGTCCATACGTCTCCGAAATGACCCGTAGTAGTACCGCCCCGGAGTGGACAGCTAGGTCGGCTAGTGTTCCTCGACGTCTCACCGGTGCATCCGGGCTTGTATCTTGAAGTCAGTACCGTGGTCAGCTGTTTTTATTAACTTTTCAGTAATGCCGAGCATATGCAAGTTGTTACTTGGGTTTGGAGGTTGAGGTTGTGGAGATTCTCGTGACGTTTGCCAGCGTTTTTGGAAGTGCGTAATACTCATTCTAGAACTGGAACCGGTCTGTTTGCTTCTAAATTTGACAGGCTTGAAGTCTCGTCGCCTCCTCACTACAATAGACATCTTGTTTCCAGCTGTCAGGGACCTGCCGTTTTCGGTATTGTTTATGAGAAGAACAGGAAGTTTGGTGTGATTCGATGCTGGGCTGTTTCCCTGCGTTGACTAACGCTCATGCGGCGGGATCCGCCGCGCTCGGCGTGCCCTGTGGCCGACCGTGCCGGCGTCCGTGGGCCTGTCCGGGAGCCGGGACCAGCGCTGGGCCCTGACCGCGCGCCGCCGCCGCCGCCAGAACCGGGCGGCCGCGACCTGACGGCGGCCGTGTCGTCGCTGGCGCAGCTGATGCTGGACCCGCTCTGCCGCACGCTGGCCGGCTTCCAGCGGCTGGTGCACCGGGAGTGGGTGGCGCTGGGGCACCCGTTCCAGGAGAGGTTCGGCCTGGTGCACCGAGACACCGGCAGAAAGGTCAGGTGCTGGTCGGCCGCGCTGCGACGCTGGGAGGATGATGTGCTGTGACCTGTATGAACATTTTTTTGTGGGGAAAGTGATCTGAGACGGATACAGACCTGTTGAAATGTGATGTGCCTGGCTGGGACGGATAGTGCGGGGAGGGTTATCTGACGAGGGTGCAAACGGTGCGGACAGGTGATGTGCGAGGAAGGTACGGTCAGTATGTGGAGGGTCATGTGCCAAGGCAGGTGTGGTTAGTAGTCTGGCCCGTCGCAGACTTCCTTGTAGGCTCTGAGAGTGAGACGGGCTCGTACCGAGTACTTTGTTTTTTTTCGCTGTTTCCAAACTGCCGTGACAGTTTGTCTTGACTTCCTCAACCGCCTGCTGCGGTCTTCCTCATTTTGGTTCGCAGACTGTTTGCGAAGCTGTCGGCCACCTGTATGGTTGCTCGCGCTGTCGCCTAGGTCGTTTGCCTGATGTTACTGTGCTTGTGCAGCGAGTGGCCTTCTGACTCTTCGAACCTTCGAATCATTTGTACAGCGGACGGCGTTGTTTCCAGAGTCCAGTCTTCCTCCTGTTTCTGGACTGCGTGCACCAGCTGCTGGTCCAGTTTCCGGCTCGGTTTGAGTTCACGGAGACCTACCTAGTCAGTTTGTGGGACTCACTGCACATCTCCTTGTTTGACACGTTTCTCTTCAACTCAGAGAAGGAACGCTCAGAGGCGGTTTTGGCGAAGGTGAGCTTCCGTGTTAGTTTTTTTTTTAACGTGAACAAATGCGAATCCATGTATATGATGGGTCGATGAAGTTTGCAAGACAGGCGCGGCATTGTACACATCCGAAGTGCAACATGTGCCTGTCTCATCTAGCGATGAAGGTTTTCCATTTCGTGGGTGGTGAGGATACGACGATATTTAGTATTTGGGGCACGCCTTTGCATAATATGAATCTAATTCACGTTTTTGTGTTAAGTTAAGTCAACTTTTTCACACAAATATGGCAGTGAGTTAACGGAGTGGCCCGCTGTTGTTCGCACACACCACCTGCAGGCATATGCCGCTCGGAGGTATCGGCAGCCCCGCTGACGGCGCTCTCCGGGTCGGCGTGCTTTCAGGAGCAGGACTACCCGCTGCGGCGGCGGCCCGTCTGGCGGTGGTCGGCGCTGTACGACGCCGAGCACCGGCGGCTGTTCACCAGCCCGCTGCACGAGGTGGACGCGGCGCCGGCGCCGGCCGCCGGGCGCTCGCTGCCGGCCGGCTACGGCCTGCTGGCGCGGCTGACGGCCGGCGGCAGCCGCCGGGCGACGCCGCAGCCGCCGCCACGCCGCCGCCGCCGGCCGACCGACCTGCTGCTGCCCGTCTGCTCGGTGGCCGCCGTCCGGCTGTGGACGGTCTGCTTCTGCCGCTGGGTGCCCAGCCTGGACGTGGTGGCCGGCGGCCGGGCGGCCGACGAGGCGTGCCAGCGCCGCCTGCTCGGCCAGCTGCGCACGCTCGAGGTGCAGCTGGAGTCGGTCAGCGCCGGCGTCGGCGTGCGCCGCTCGGTGCGCTCGTCGGCGCGGGCCTCGGCCGCCGAGCCGGCGCTGCCCAACGCCTTCCACCCGTTCGTTGAGTGTCGGGCGCCGACGCCGCTGCTCAGCACGCCGCTGGGCCTGGTCAGCACCCTGGTGCGGAACAGCATCGTCACCGCCGACGACGACGGTCTGGCCTCCAGCAGAGGGCGCCAGTGCGGCCCCTAGCCGGTCCGGAGGGCCCGTGCTGAGCCTCGCCCCTCGCCCGTGCGGCCGCCGACACTGGCGGCGCCTGAGGACTGCCAGCGGAGCGGGAGCACCTGGTGGCCGGCTGATTGGTGCGCTGCATCACCGGCATGCTCAGTGAGGCAAGGCGGGACCTTATCGGAGACCGGGGAGCATGCACTCAGTTATTGTGATGCCGTTTCCTTCCACCGAGACCGCTGCGTTCGGTTTACTCTCAGACACCTGTTTGAACTCGTGCACTGTGGATGTCCTCTCATTTCCCCAGATGCACAAGACAGACGGACGCCCCGCCGTCGTTCCCGGGACGTTCACTTATGGTAACCGAGATTCACCTGCGCTGCGGAAAGTATTTCTTCTTTGTGTTGCAAAGAAGCTTCTCTTCTCTTTTTGCTGGACCTATGTTTGTGAGGTAATTTATGACACGATGCACGTCGTGCCTATTTTTTTGTTGTTGTTGAGCACGTTCTCGCGGTTGCACTTAAATGTGGACCACTCTGATCGATGTATTTTTATTCTTTCTCCGACAACGTAAGTACGTCCACTAGTCTGCGCGCATAATGATAATGTACGAGGCATTGTTTTGTGGTCCGTTTTTATCGTGCAAGGGCAAGGTTGTCTCGCGGTTTGTGATATTTTTACCAAGCCGATTGGTATCAAAGTACTCGTGGTGCTGAATTGTTGACGAAGACCGTCAGATATGAAACGCTTTTATATAGCTCGATGTAGAGAGCAGGAAATACAGGGATACACGTGGTGACTGTGTGGAAGTGTCGGCGTCAAGACGGACATCGCGGTCGCTCATCATATCAGAGTTGACGTTCATATCATATCACATCATATCATATCAGAGTTGGGTTCGAGCACGCGGCTCAACACTGATGAGAAAAAAATGCGAGATACTGAAAACGCCGAACCACTGACTAGTGCATCGTAAATGCCTTCAGACCCGCAGCGCCCAAACGGAAGGCGCTCTTCTCGACTCTAGTACATACATGTGTATTCTCCAAGTCCGATTATCCTTGGTAGAGTCCCAGAGATACCGTCTCGTCGACGGTTTATTTCTCTTACAGGCCTTAGGATTTGGCTCCAGGAGTCATTTCAGAACTTGCACACGGCCACTGATTCACTAGTCTTGGATTCGATTAGCAGTTTCACGATAATTTGTTTTTTTATGGATTTGGGCCGTCGCTCTCAAACATGTATAGACCACTTTTAGTTCAGTTTACAAGGAATTCGTTTTGTGATAAAACATTTCCCGCGCTGGGACCTCACTATCAAGTCTCTGGCATTGCTTTCGCAGGGTCCTGGATGGACCCTGCACAAAAGACCTCCAGCGCTAATCGATTTTTTTATATAAACTCTGTCCGAATGATCTGCAAGTATGATGCCCCTGTGCTATACAGAGCCCGATGTACGTACTCTGGGCCCAGAACCGATCATGCAGGTCCAGGTAACTGTGGGTTTTGTGTGGAAGGTTATGCGTGCCGTGACTGCCATCGCCCACCAGTCAGCCTAACGATGTGAACCACCAGCCAAGCTCGATCTTATGTCGTCATCTGCAGAGGCCGGGTGTCATGACCTGGAGATCTTTTCCAAGTTTTGTGGGCCTCAGCCTGCCGTTCTTCATCCCTCGAAGGAGATCCCGTCACAACAGACTTCGGTTGCATCCGAAAATCCTTCTGTTAAACATAGGACAGACCTGTACCATCGCCTGTGATGCCAGTTGTGTCCTGTTGGCGAAACATGCTAAACATGCGATCGGTCCAAACAGAAAGTTCGTACCAAAAACTCATTTGTATAAGATGCCTGAACAGGTAAACGCCATCGTTTGGAAATGGCCGAGGAAAAATTATCTGCCAAAAGTCTCTGGCATCGTTTTGTCCCTAATCATGTCTGACAATCATGGCGACCGGTTTTTATGGCAACATTTGTGCCGAACATTGCACATGCATTGCACCATTGCACCCTATTCCGGGGGGAGGGGGCTAAATCGGCCCCCCTTCGGGTTTTTTTTGCTTGCCAATTCCAGGTTTTTTGACGCAGCTTCATGAAACTTCGTGAATTTTCCTAGCTATTCTTTCTACGTACTGTGACAAAATTTCCGAACTTTGTTTTGGTTTGTTCAGGGGCAGAGCCAGGCAACGTTTTTTGGAGGCATCTCAGCCCATTTTTGGCCCTGTTGAGGGTAAAAGAAAAATGGCTGCCAAAACGGCGTTTTTAAGATAAAAACTAAAACTTTATGTGGATGAATGGCTAAATAGCTGGGCAACGTACATACACGGTTCTGTTCATCTGAGGTCACTTTACAAGGTCAGGTTAAAGTGAAGTCAAAATTTGGTTTTACAGTAATAATTTCGGTGCTATTTTTTCAAACGCCAAAGTCGGAATATATATATATATATATATAAACTCGGAATATATATATATATATATATATATATATATGATGTAGAGGGGTGTCCTCTACTTGCGTATCAAGTTTCAGCTTGATATCAGGTCGGGTCACGGAGCTATGACCTAAAATGTCAGTGCGCATACCCTATATCACAATAGCCGTAAAATGGATTTTTTTCCAAACAGCGGTAATTCAGATAATCAGACTGAAAATATTTTCAGATAATCTTAATTGCACAAGAGGTCAATCCAAATGATTCCAAGGTCACTAGAGGTCATTTAAGGTCAAAGGCCACAAGCTGATCTGAAGAACATGTAACCATGACAGTTCCCTCCTTTTCATGTCCCTGACACCACCCATGTTAACATTGCACAAAGAATGTCATACGATTTGGACTTCTTTATCATAACATGACTAGCAGAAGCACAAAAAGCGCTTTTACCTTTTTTGTTCATTCAGTTGTTGAAAAACTAATCCTCCTGTTTTTGAGACCCTGCGAACTCCCATGAATTTTTCTCAAAATTTCAAATGTGTGTACCAATGGTAAAAGTGTCCATCCATAATCTCTCGATGCATGCTAATTACATCGAAATCGGTCCACAAACAACGGAGTTATAATAAGCACAAAAATACCCCCATTTTGACATTTCTGCCCCTGAATCCACCCCTTTCCAAAATTTCGAGAACTTCTTTTTTAAAAGTGTAGTTTACGTCATGGCAAATCGATTGCCGTTTGTTGCGATGAAATCGGACGTGTAGTTCTCGAGATCTCGGGGAAGAGGTCCGAATCCGCCCCCCCCCCTTGCCGGGAATCGGCCATACTGTCTAGCCCTTCGGGAATAGGGTTAACGTGGAATAGTTTATCTACCTTTCATCCCAGGTAGCCTTCAAACCAATCTCCCACTAATCGTGCAAACAATCTTCGACTTCGACAACAACAGCGACGTCCATGAACTGTATGTTCGGGCCACCTTCGAGATTATGGACTTGTTCTTACCAAGAAAAACATCCACTTCGTGGCTGTCTCGTGGTCTTCATAACTTTCATCGTGTGTAAAGTTCTTAGACACCAGTGACTCCAGTGTGCTCCGGAGATGTTGGCCAGAGTCCATCCTCAGGCCCTGGGTTACGGAGAAAACCCAGCGGCCACCTCTCGTGGCGCGGTCGTATGATGGCTTCGCATGATGTCCCAGGAAATATTCCATGATCTGACAATCCATTTCGGTCTTGCGGCTACAAAAGGACGTCTCCCGTCAAAGCATTCCCACGGATTTACGGGACCCTTTGACACTGAGGTGAATTCCTGCGCCCCAGGAAGCCTATAATCAGGGCGGCCGAAGGAGCTGTTCCAGTAAAAGGTGTTTTTGACATGTGCATGGTAAGGAATGCTTCTCAAAACCTTATCAAAGCACCACTAAGGAACCACTCACCACACCAAAGGCATAAAAACGTGGCTTATGTTGCATTACAGCTACATGTTCATACATAGCTGAAGAGGCGCGCAATGAAAGGAAGATGACGACAACCGGAACCTCCGTAGCGGACGTGTTATACCACTTTCGCGCACGAGCTCCTGTGCGTCGGCCTCAACCCCACTCTGGCGGAGTCCATTCCCCACTGCCAGGCTGTGAAACACAAATAATCTGTTGAACGTTTTTTTGCGTCGTGCAACATTGCATCTCAGCGTTAATGGGAAAAGTCGCAACAAAACACTGCGGTGGTTCACCCACTTTTCAGAGCTATATCTCACAGCATGTTCGCATGCTGTGAGATACAGCACACGCCCGTATCAGCAGCATGACAATGGAATTTCCATGCCAATGTAAAACGGAACGTACTGCACGTCCCTTGATGTTTTATAGCACTACACAAAACGCTATGTCCAATATTCAGTCCTGCCCCGCTCCTGGGCCGCGGACGCCGACCAACACAATCGGAACTTCAACTCATCCACTCAAGTGCCTCTAGGCCGCTTAGCTTACAGCCCCGAAAAGCTTCTCGTCCACTAAAAAGTATGCGTCACAGCCGCATACTTTTTCCGAGAACCTACATTCCACCGAACCAGACAGAGCCGCCCGAGGCGTGCAAACGGAGCGCGATAAACAGGAAAACGACGCCAGTGCGTAGCGGAATTCCCCAGCTTCTCGAGCCTGGAGACGCCGCCGACCTTGGCAGTCGGCAGATGACCCCTGGCGGGTCTTTTTATCCTCGACCTTGGCGGGCGAGGGAGGAGCACGGAGCCGAGCCCGGCCGCTGGACCGGCGCGCCGTTCTCCAGTGCGGACGCCGGCGGCCGGCCGAGAAGCGCCGGCTCCTCAGCGCCCCGGAGCGCCGGACCGCGGCCAGGATGTGGCGTCTCCAGCTCCTGCTCCTGCTGCTCCTGTCCGGAGCCGGACAGGCACAGAATCCCTTTCGGAGGTCAGTGCTACTGCCAGGTCTCAAGTGTGCTCCAGCCGGGGAAGGTACCACGTCGGTACCACGTAAAAAGTGCGGGGCATAACGGTTATTTGGCCCGGTCACAGCGTGTCGATTTCAAAGTAGCGGAAAAAGGACATTCCACGCAGAAGGCTTTCTGACGTGACGTCATACAATTAGTGTTAAGTTTTTTAAGGCAGGCTTGAGTGAGGTTTTCTATGAATCACCAAGAGTCAGTGTCATTTTCTATCTCTTTCCTACCATTTGCACAGCCTCTGGGTCCATCGTAGCTAATGACCAACGCCATTCAGGACAGAAACCCGCGTACGTCTCTGTCAGTTACATAATCCATGGAAAACCTGCAGCAGCTAACCCTCTATCCCTCGATGGTACCGCCCATGTTTTGACTGCAACATGATTCCGATGCTTTTGTTCTGAGCTAAACTTCCTCTTGAGTGAGAGTTTTCGATCGGTATCATTCCCAGCTTTTTAGCCTTGTTTCCACCGACATGATAAAGAGGTCGAAAAAAGAGCCTTCGGAGTCGCGAAGGCATGAAGCGCATGCGTAAAAATATCCAGCGTTGTACGCAAGCCAACATGCCTCGGGTTAAAGATCAAACGCGAAGTTAACCGCTGCGTACGCCATGCCGACTAGACGTTTGGGACCAATCTGGAGCGCATGTTCTATTGCAGGCCTGTTCGGAGGCCGGCAGAGGGGCGGCGGACAGGGAGGGGGAGGCTTCAACCTGGACGGCTTCCTGAAGTTCGCCGTCGACCAGACCTCCAAGGTAATCAGCAGCCAGGCACAGCGGCATCAACAGTCCAAGCCGGGAGAAAACAGAACCAGCAGGGCCAGCTTGAGGGTGGTCAACCCCCTCAACGCCTTCAATGCAGTGCTCGGCCAAAACTCGGACCAGCAGTACAGCATCGGCACGCCGTTTGGCGAGTTCAAGATCGGCGGCGGCGGTGGCGGGCGACAGACGCCCGGCACACAGCGGCCGTCTCCGGCGACGGTGGCGACGCAGCGCCCCACGGCAGCGACACCGGGCACAGGTGACCGTCCGCGCCGCCCGACTGACCGCAGGGTCCCGGTCATACCGCCATAGTCCTAGTCATTGTCATCCGCCGCACCAGCCCCAGTCTGACTGGTGTGTGACTCGTGAATATTGCTGCGTGGGCTTGCTTTGCGCTTTTTGCTTTTCGCAGAACAGTCAAGGAGATGACAAAGCCGGTTCGGTAAGCTGCAGGTCCTGTTTTCTGCTCGCGACCGGACAAATCTGTTTTTGACGTGTTTTGATGAATAGGGTCGGCAAACTGATGCCTCAACGAAGGTCCACGTCGATGGATACTTGGTCAGTAACAACTTAACCGTGCTGGGTCAAGTTAAGTTAAGTTAAGTTAAGGGTCCCTTCCCTCGGCGTTTTAGTAGACTGTCCTAATACGGCCTGTGCCAAGAGCCTGGAATTTGCAATAGCTAACCTGATAGCCTTTTCCGCTCTTCCTTACACAACAGATTATCCGGTCATGTCCGGTCACCAAGTTATGACGTCATTCCCGAGGGCTTGCGAGTCGTTTGGCTATATCCGAGCCACATTTTGGCTTCTTCCGCACGAGTCTGACGAGATATAGAGTCGGTTTTCGACACACGAAAGTTTGGACATGTCCTTGACAGCAAACCGGGGGTTGGAGGCTCAGTGACTTTTCCAGGGTAACGACAGATCATTGATCTTATACGGTTTCAAGATGTCTTCACACCGGTCACATGATATTTTTGTCGCTGCTTTCAGTGACAAACAAATCGCATCTTCCCCAATGATATGAACATCTATCTGCTATCACCGGGTCAGTTATGGTACTAGCAGGGCGTTTAAGACTGACAGTCGTGTCTGACCTTCCACTGACCTGACCTTTATTACCTCAAGAAAAAAGGGATTGTTGACTACGACGGCAGATCAGTTTTAAAACCAAGTCGTCCCAAATTCAAACGATTTGTGGGCCGTGATGCCACAAAACTACTACAATGACAACACTGAAAGCGCACCAGAGGTCTCGATCGTGGCTGGCGATCCAGGGGAGTTGCGGCGTCCGGACCCCCTCCCTCCTGATATTCAGGGATTTTAACACACGACTATGGTAATGACTGGAAAGAAGTGGTATGAAATCCCATGTAGATCCCCAACACCGTTCGGAAATCTCCAATTGTCCACCATTCTCCCAATCACCAGAAATCATGCCCAGTCTTGATAAGGAGAGGAATGGTCGCGAGTGGAGCAAAAACATCTTTACAACCGACAAAGGTTACGGGACATACACCATCTCATAATACGGTAAACTGAAGACATGACAGTGACACGGACAGCACGGCAATTGCATGCTGCGCGGTCTAGCTCACACGATTCAGAACTGGATTTGCTGCAACCCGGTCTGTAATAATGACTGTTCGCTACCTTTCACCATTTGGCCGCCCATGGTACCAGGGCTGAAGATTTCTGAAAATTATTGGGGGATCCACCGAGGATTTCAGGCCGTCTCTTTCCAGCCATCGCCATAGACCTAGTGTTAAAATCCATGAGTATTAGAGGGGTCAGGACCACCGGCGCAGCCAAAGGGGGCTGGCCCCACCGCCTGTGGCCCGCGTTTTTTTGTGAAAACCATTGTATCGTAAAACCATTGTGAAAACCACCGTCTCCCCACCAAATGGTTCTCGTATGATTTCAGTTCACAATGAGTTCCGGACCCCCCCCCCCCCCCTGTTAGGATAATCCCGGCTGTGTCCCTGGTCAGGGTCCCGCAAGAAGTTGAGAAACATCACCTTTGTACGACTGCCTCAAAGGTGGCCATTTTCACGCAACTTCCCGTTATCCTCGTGGCCTGCGTAACGTCGCTTTCCCGCTGCGCAGACGGCGGCCAGCCGTGCAGAAGGACGTCGCTGCAGCCCGCCACCGACCGGCGACTCCAACTCCGCCCAGCTGCACCCAGGTCAGCAACGGCAGCCCAGCAACCAGTCTCCGGATGCGAGCTTCGCTCTTTTTTCAGGAAAAGCTGAACGAGTTTGCACGCAGCGCGCCAGTTTAACCGGCCATTCAGGATCACAGGAAACTGGTGTCACAGCCTGGCTGTTAAAACATTTGAAAACTTCCGGAAGTTTTTAAATGGTCTGACTTTCAAAAAGCAAATGCTCGCTTAGCCAGTCACATGTACTGGTGAAGCTTTGATGATTTTCGTCGGACCCACGTCAAGAGCGCGAAAATTTCCCTCTGCTCGTGCTAATGCGGACCCTTTCACCGCAGGATGCGGTGTAAACTTTAGAAACCTGGGCACTCGGATAGTGGGAGGGACGGCGGCCGACCCGCGGTCCTGGCCCTGGATGGTGGCTCTTCTGCGGGGCACGCCTGGTTTCTTCTGTGGCGGAGTACTCATCTCCAATCGGCACGTGCTTACAGCCGCACACTGCGTCCAACGGTGAGGCTATACGCATGTGTTAGTAAGACCAGAAATGTTTTTCGCTGGCTGTAATGCGATGATCCGTGGGTCGTGACTTTCGTCTATTACCCATGTCAGGTGATTTCTTCTCATTTTAAGGCTTGTTCAGACACCATACGGGTAATGAATCAGAGCATCTGACCACCAGAGGTTCATCTCTGGTCATGTCAATCCTTCTCTCTCATCAATCCGTCTCCGCCTACGTTAGTCCGTCTGGCCTACATCAGTTCCTCTCCGTTCACGTCAGTCTGTCTTGTCCTCTCCGCTCTTGTCAGTTCGTCTCCGCTCTCGGCAGTCAGCCTCAGCCCATGTCATTCCGTCTCCACTCACGTCAGATCGTCTCTGTCCACGTCACTCCTAGTCCGCCCACGTGAGCCCATCTCCGTTCTAGACAGTCCGTCTCCGCCACGGCACACCGTCTCCGCTCGTCTGTCCGTCTCCGTCCACGTCAGTCCGTCTCTTCTCACGTGAGTCCGTCTCCGTTCTAGGCAGTCCGTTTCCGCTCACGTCAGTCCGTCTCCGCTCTATTCAGTCGGCCTCCGCTTGCCGCCGCCAGGTTCCGTACGAGGGAGGTGCGCGCCCGACTGGGCGTGTACGACTTCAGCAACGACACGGCAACGGCGGGCGAGGCCCTCAGCCGCATGGTCATCCACCCGCGCTACAACGCCGCCACGTACCAGAACGACGTGGCCGTGCTGACCCTGGCGCGGCCGGCGGCGCTCGGCGACGCCGTGTGGCCCATCTGCCTGCCGGGCACCGGCCAGAACTACCGGGGAGTCAGGGCCACCGTGGCAGGTGAGGAGAGCTCTGACGAAGATTGATCAGAACTACCGGGCATCAGGGCCACCGTGGCAGGTGAGGAGAGCTCTGCCAGAGATTGATCAGAACTGTGACAGGTGAGGACAGCTCTGCCGGAGATCGATCAGAACTGTGGCAGGTGAGGACAGCTCTGCCAGAGATTGATCAGAACTTTGGCAGGTGAGGAGAGCTCTGCCGGAGATTGATCAGAACTGCCGGGGCGTCAGGGCCACCGTGGCAGGTGAGGCGAGCTCTGCTGGACACAAGCGAAATGCGCGAAGGCGTCAAAGCAGCTGTGGTAGATGGCCGGAGTTCCGTCAGGCAGCCGCCGGAGCTGCATGGCGGCGTCATGAAAGAGGTAGGCGAAGGGTGATCTGCCTGCTACCCATTTTGTTTGAAAGAGACACGGTAAGTTGAGAAACGAATGACTCCTCTCAACGGGGCATTTCCAAACAAAGCATCATATTTTCGAACGCTTCAAAACTGGATAAAGATCAGTCGTCTTTTGTACGAAAACCGCGTCAGTTTTGACTCTGAGTGGGTACCAATCACATGAATTTTCACGCAGCTGCGCCGCAGTTTCGTTACCCACTGTGTCGCCACGCTAACGGGCGGCGGGTGTACTCCAGGCTGGGGCACCATCTACTCGGGCGGGCCCATCAGCAGCGTGCTGCGCCAGGTGACGATCCCCGTCTGGGGCCAGGACGAGTGTGACGCCGCCTACCCGCAGAAGATCGACCGGGCGTTCCTCTGCGCCGGCGGCAGGCAGGGTGGCCAGGACGCCTGCCAGGTGAGCCTCAGCGCCCGCGGCCGGCGAACCAGGGAATCTCAGCAGCCAAGTTCTGCTTCAGAGCATTTATGCTGCTCAGGCTTGCGCAGTTATCCATTTAGGTTCGTCTCTTAATCTATCCAGTTGTTTGAATTAATGGCGGTTTTTAATAAATCGACCCTATTCGCTTATTCGCATCCTCCCTATTGTTTACCGGGGGTTTTCGTATGTCAGTGGGTGAAAGCCCTAGGACCCTTGCGATCGTTTTCTTTATAACGACTCGCCCTTGATGAAAGCGCATGCTTTACATTGGCAACGGGCAGTGCGCGCACCTTTTCACTCTGACCACGGGCTGTTAAACTGCCCTGTACCGCCAGACGTACCAGGCTCTCTGACGCGTGCTGTGTCTGTTGGCCAGGGAGACTCGGGTCGACCGCTGCAGTACCGCCAGGTTCTCTGACGCGTGCTGTGTCTGTTGGTCAGGGAGACTCGGGTAGACCGCTGCAGTACTGCCAGGCTCTCTGACGCGTGCTGTGTCTGTTGGCCAGGGAGACTCGGGTAGACCGCTGCAGTACAGCCAGGCTCTCTGACGCGTGCTGTGTCTGTTGGCCAGGGAGACTCGGGTGGACCGCTGCAGTACCGTCGGTCGGACGGCACCTGGAGCGTGATCGGGCTCGTTTCGTGGGGCAAGAAGTGCGCAGAGCCCGGCTACCCCGGCGTCTACACCCGAGTGACTCGCATGCTCCAGTGGATCCGCGCCAACGCTGTCTGACGCGGAGACGGACAGCCCAAGCGTGACGACCAATCATCAGTTTGTTGTTAAGATTAGGTGAACACGCTTAATGATATTTGGCCGTCGTTCTGCGGCGTAACGTTATTATCGGACGGAGTACCGTAACGTTATTATAGGACGAGGCGCTGTAGCTTCATTGCAGAGTCCCACAAGTGACGTTCTCATCCACACCAAGCATGGAGGCAAGCGTTGCTGAAATTTGCTTTACCCCGAAGAAACTTTGCAGGGACGGTTAAACATCCGTTTCTGAATCACCAGCAATTTCGTATGTACAGTGACTATTTCAGTCTCACATTGTCCGGCTTCAAAAGACTTCCCAGTTTAATCTGAGACTCACTGGAACTGTCTTCCCCAAAGGTTTGGAGTTCCCAGTAAATGAATTTGTTACCAGTCATTCAGTTGCATAAAATGATGGTCTTGCTAGGAAACGTGTATCGCCGTATGACGCCAGTATATTTTTCTCCCCGTCTGCGACAGCCTTTTAAAAGCTGGCTGGTGGCCGGCCTGTCCCGACCACAGCTATTTTAACGTGTAACTTGTTATGTATGTACAACAACATGTAAACTAATCTTAAAGAAATCGCAAATATATTTTAGAGGACGGTTGGAAACAACCTGAACCACCAGGTGCCAAAGGGAAAGGTGGAGGAAGGGGAGGTGTCCAGGTAGCATTCGGAATGTGGAATTCCGTGGTTGTGGGACTGCACAACCACGGAAGAAAAGAAGCACCACAAGCGCAACAATGTATCAAATCCCAGTTAGGACAGATGGCGGCGTCCTCATATGGATTACACCGTGTTTCGCTCCCTCCAAAGGCCCCTGCATATTTTACATGTGTTCACATTCCAAAGAATCACACGCACACGTACACGCAAACAGCTTGGTTGGAAGAAACAAGAACCTACTGAATCGGCACGGCGAGACCCTTCCGAAGATTCTTTTCTCAGGGAAGAAGTTTGAGACAACGTGAGAAGCTCGATGCCCCATGTCTTCATGTGAGGAGACCCCTAAGGCGAGTTACTGTCGAATGCTTACTAGGAAGAAAAAGCGCCTTCTGACGATGCTAATATCACCAAGAAAACGTGGCTTCAATACATCACGCAAAACCAGCAACCAACGGTAAGAAAAACGGGAACAAAACAAAGTTCAACTTCAGTGCTATTTTAATACCACCAAGTAGCCAAGCAATGCACTTTTCCCGCAGAAGATCTCATGTGAATGATACCCGAGCTTTAGTGAAGGGGATGGCTGCTAAATTTACGCCAGGATCATCGCAAATTTGCCTGTATGATTATTTTGGAATTTCCCAGTTCAGAAACCTGCAGCTTTTCTAGAAAGCTTCACGCACCACGTAAGTGACCATGCCGGACAGACAGGAAGAGGCTACAAACTACCTCCACAAGCACAAGATACCTACACTCATGGAAAACCTTCTGGCCAAGTTACTGTACCATCAGCCAGGTCAGTCACGAAGTCTCCGTCCATTAATCAGATTCATCTATTCTGGGTGAGATGATGACACGTCGAGTATTTTGTGTGCGATGTCTGTCAAATCAGTCATACCACAACGGGAGGGAAGAGGTGGCGGGCAGCAATGGCAGCTACTTTTAGCTTGGAAAATCGTGATAAGGCGTACGAAAAACAACTAGAGGAAGCCCACCAAAAGAGGGAAGCTTTCAAAGTCTTTCATTTACATCCAAGCCTTTCCATCCAACCAAGCGTAAGGTAACGAAACAAAGATCTGAGCACAAAAGACACACTGCTGAATTACAACCTCAAAATTCAACTGCTTCGGGTATGACAAAAGGCCCGTTCTGAGTACGGTTACCTCAGTACGGTCAGTACGGTTACCGCCCGCTCGGCACGGAAACTGGAGCCGTGCCGGGCTGGATTGAACTGGATTAATAACCACTACACTTTGTGCAGAAATCCTCACAGGAGCGAGCCGCGCTGCACAGCTGGAGCTGTTGGGCGCGGCTCCGGGCCCGGCTCGCTGTTCGGCGCGGCCCGCCGCCGCCGACCGTGAGTAGCCGCCCGCCCTGTCCGGCAGAGAACCCAGCCTCGTTCCTGGTGTCCGAGCTGGAGCAGCTGATCCAGCTGCGCCGGGACGTCGAGCGCGAGGCGCCCACCCTCTTCACCGAGGCCAACGTGGCCGCCCTCTTCGACCAGTACGACATCAACCGGAGGGGCGTCATCACCGGCCGGCAGTACAGTGACGGTGAGAGACCATCACCGATCGACAGTACAGTGACGGTGAGAGGCCATCACCGGCTGACAGTACAGTGACGGTGAGAGGCCATCACCGGCCGACAGTACAGTGACGGTGTGAGGCCATCACCGGCCGACAGTACAGTGGCGGTGAGAGGCCATCACCGGCCGACAGTACAGTGACGGTGAGAAGCCATCGCCGGACGGCAGTACAGTGACGGTGGCAAACCGTCATCGGTCGACAGTACAGTGACGGTGACAGACCATCACTAGCCGACAGTATAGTAACGGTGAGCGGCCATTACTTGCCGGCAGTACAGTGACGGTGAGCGGCCATCACTTGCCGGCAGTACAGTGACGGTGAGCGACATCACTGGCCGGTACTAAAGCGACGGTGAGCGGCCACCACGGGCCGACAGTACAGTGACGGTGAGAGGCCGTCACTGGCCGGTAGTACAGTGACGGTGAGCGGCCATCACTGGCCGGTAGTACAGTGACGGTGAGCGGCCATCACTGGCCGACAGAGCAGCGACCGTCAGAGGCCGGCGCCGGGCCTGCCTGACCCGAACGTTTAAACCAAGGCCCCTCGAATGTGCCAGCACGACTCTTGGTGTGAACAGAAGCGAGAGAGTGCCCGTACAGAGGAGTAACGAAATATGAGTAGTAACGATTCTTATGCGTGATCGGACTTCAAAACAACTGTAAAACTGGTTTAGGTATCGCTTATGCAGTGCCGTGCCAGAGCTGCCTTTTGTGCTGACTTTATCTGGCGCTGTCAACAGCATTCCATACGCTGGCCCTCCCCCTGGTCGTTACTCCAGAGGCCCACTACACCAAGGCCCAGTTCTTGGATGACGTGTAAGTACATCTGTACATAAGCGATACTCAAACTGACATATAAGGCGCAACCAACCTTCACCAACCATTCTTTCGCAAACCGCGGTTATGTCAGAGTAAGACAAGTAATCCTCAAGCCCGGTATCTGCATGAAACGTGGAAATTATCCTACCATTAACTAATAAGGAATACAAAACGTTTTCCGAAAAGTGCTCCTGAGACGTTTTGTGACATTAGATTCGCTATGCAGTCCTATTTTTTAGCAAAATCCGAATGAATGTCCTCGCCAATGACATTTCCGACAAACGGTGACACAAATAGTTGTTCTCAGCCCACCTGTACTTCCACATTCTTGCAACAATGAACATCCCACATCACATGGTGGCAACACGCAATATTGCACACAGTCCGATGACGTAGTCAGAATCACTGCAGATGCGGCATTTTCGATTAATGAAAGATTAGTGCATCTGAAATGTTCAGAACATACGCAATGAAGACGGAGTTTTGGACGTAAAATACATAGTGAATTCCGTCCAAAACACATAGTGAAATGTTACGAGCGAAATAAATACTGATATCGCATACTGATCTCGCAGAAATACTGATATCGTACACAGGTAGCCGGACAGAGGCTGTCTTTTTCTGCAGGAAGGAGAGCCTAAAACTGAAGGCGTGCGCCTTCTACTAGCGGGAAGCTCGAAGGACCTACGCCGCTACGTGTCCCCTGCAACGGAAAGGCTCGCGTCAGCCGTTTGGCTTCCCTCCATCGATCATCTGAATCCCGAGAAGCCATGTCGTGTCAGGACGAAATCGGCTGCGTAGGTCCAGAATAGCGCGCATTGTCATCCTTCAGAATCCACGTGATCGTCAGAAAATGACAGTCTTTGTGCAAACGTACGCTGTAGTGAGAGATCATTCCCACGCTCATATACAGGCAATGGCAGACAACCGTACATCGACCAGCACGCAGGTGGTCGATATGAAGGACAAAGCGCCTCCATGTGAAGGAACCCTAAACGACCATAATTAACATAGTAAAATGACATGGTTTCAACACAGATACATAACATCTATGCTGAACGGAATCGGGATTATACAAATATGCGACCAGATTGTCTCCACTTGTAAACGTGCCAAACACGCTCTTTCGAACGCTTTGCGTGTAACAAACCAATTCATCGATCTTTAGACTGGTGACTGTTGTTCTGGAAATCAGATTTCGACTTACAAACTATTTACCATCATACTAGACTGTTCTGTTCGCTGCCCGTCACGTCAGCACCCGTGCAATGAGGGTCGGCGACCAACGAACGACAGAACATCGTACGGAGCTTAACAGCAAATTCGCCTCCAACCCTCTCCCCCCCCCCCGCTCACAGCCGTACCCGACATGCTGCAGTGCCGAGCGCAGTCGGCACCGTTCGGCCCCGGACCAGCCGCCACTCACCAGCGCGCCGCCCGGGTGTTCTCCTTGATGTCGTCGATGATGAACTGGACCACGTTGGTGGTCGTCTGGTTTCCGCCGGCGTCTGCGGCACGCCGTCCACCGTCAGCGTACAGGCGGCCACACCGCACCGGGCGCTTCGAGCATCCCTTGCGAAGCGTCCATATGACATATGGCACATGACACCCTCCCTCTCCACTCCCCCCCGCCGGACCGGGCCGCTCACCAGGCGTCATGATCCGCTCCAGGATGGAGTGCTCCACGGCGCTGCGGATCAGCTGCTCGTGCTGGCGCAGCCCCAGGTGCTGCAGCAGGTCGCAGCCGGCGTTCAGCATGGCCAGCGGGTTGGCGATGTTCTTGCCGACCATGCCGGTGCCCGTGTTGCGCGTGCCCGGCTCGAACACGGCGTACTGCCGACGGTCGGGCTGGGTCAGCGCGGCCACCCCGCAAACGGGACACCCAGAACCATGGGTCGTCAGGCGTACGATAAGGCGACGGGAATGGGGAGACAGGATACTGTGGGACGAAGCTGTTGCTGACAAGAAATCGGAGAAAACCCGAAATGAGGAATATGAGATAATCTGCATTAAAGGCTCAAAATACTGGCAGGCAACGAGTGACACTCCTGACCACTGTTGGGAAAATTGTCGCTTTGTGGTGTCAAGGAGCACCCAAAAATTTATACTTCATGTAAATTTTTGTACTACAAAATAGTCACTTGCCCCTCCCGCAAACGACATGGGCATTCCTACTCAACCAGAGTTAGAAGTCGCCCACCGTTTCCCTCTTCCGTCCCCGGTTGATGGTTGATTTACCATTCATATTCGACCGCTAAAGCGCTAAAGAACGCTCCGGCTCCACGGCCAGCCGTCTCCCCCCCGGTCAACGGTTCCGCTGACCTACCATGTAGGCCCAGGAAATTGGTTTGCCCCATCCCCCTCCCAAACGGAGGCACTGGATCCGCCACTGCTGACCACATATGCTTGCAAAGCACCTAGTTAGTCTGTTTCTCATGAACGCATGACCTTTTATATTCCAAAAGAGGATTTGTACTCCGACACCAGAAAGAAAAACCAGGTTTCCAACACTGTTCCCGACTGTGTTCTCACTTGCTTACGATATAAAAGCATGCATCAGTATAGGCGTTCGCGCGGCAGCAGACGCGGCTGGCGGCGTCACCTTGTCCCCGTAGTTCCTCCCGGACATGATGCCCGGCCCGCCGGCCAGGCCGCAGGCCACGTTCGACACCACCGTGCCGTACAGGTTGGGCATCACCATGACGTCGAACTGCTCCGGCCGCGACACCATCTGCATGCAGCAGTTGTCGACGATCATGCCGCTGAACTCCAGGCTGGGGTAGTCCTTGGAGATGCGCTTCATCGTCTCCAGAAACAGGCCGTCCGAGAGTTTCCTGCCGGCGGGCACCGGTCAGCTCGGCGCTGTCGTGACCGCCGCGGGGGCCGGCGGCTCGGCGGACGGGGTCGGACCGTCGTCAGCTGACGGAACGCGGCACACCACACCGCGACGCGGTCACTGTTGGGCCGAGCGGCCAATGGGAAGTCAATGGCCAAACATACCCGAACAGGTTGGGACAAGCAGTGTTCTTCAACACAATGGCTGAGTAAACAGGATCGTAGGTTCGTCAAATGGTTCAGCCCTCAATGTCCCGCAGATTCGAACAATGCACAGTTCATGACAGTTGCATACTTTGATAGTAAAACATCCTATCTGGTAAATGTCCGGCGAGCTACTGCAAAAAAACGTCAACTAAACCGGGACATTAACGGAAACTAACTAAACGTCCCAGCATCGTTTCGCACTGACAAATAAGGTCTGAGTGAGAACCTGAGTGCACGTGTTATGTGCACAGGTCGCACAGCCCATGCTTAAAAAACCGAAATCAACTGACATGATGTTGGCCTTGTGGATGGCAGTAACCTTCTTCCGGCCCTGTTCCAGAGCGTAGTCAAAGGTGAACCGAGCCAGCCGCTCGCAGTTGGACAGCGTGATGATCTTCAGGCTCTCGATCACGCCGGGAACGTTCTGGCAAACCAGACAGCACCAGGTCAGCACTGCACTTCTCGATCTGAAAGAGCTTGGGCACCACCTAACGATCAAAGCAAGAGCTGAGAAATGTTTAACAAAGAAGCGGATTATAGTGATTACCAACGTTTCTTATCGCATGAAAAACTGTATAGCACTCGAAATGCGAACTTCTTACTGCAAACTGGAGGAATACGGCTACGGAAAACGAATAAAAAAACGAAAACGGGCCTCCCGACCACGAGCTGAGAGGTCCGTCCGAGCGCCGCCCGGAGCGCCTACCTCGTGCTCCATCATGGCGTACTCTCCCTCGGTGTTCTGGCGCACGATGACGATGTCGATCTCCGGGTGGCGGGTGGGCACGGTCGGGTGCGAGCGGCAGTGCAGCACGTAGGCGAACAGGTCCAGCTGGTTCCGCAGCTCCACGTTATGCGAGATGGTGCCCGGCTGGTTACTGCGGGACTCGATGTTGCCTGGCGGAGAGGCACGGCCACGTGAGGAGCGCCCCGACCAGCACGGACCAAACAGGAGTCGGAAGGCGTTGCGGGATGGAACATCATAGCATCAGGTCTTAATAAATTTGATTTCATTTGCAAATCTTATCACTCTTTTATAATTCAAATTATAAATCCACTACTGTAAATTATTAACAAATTTAAACACATGACCTCTAAATCTGTAGGGACCACACAGTTCCAGGTCAACACTTGATTTCGTTCTGCGTGTTTAACATGCCGTGCATCACATGACAAGGCCGTGTGTTCGTCAGTCTGGCGCTCCCCTGGCCGGGCGCCAGCTGGCCCTTGGGCCAAATACCAAGTGACAAAGTGGTTCGAACCCATTTGCCTGGGCACAGATACCAGTATTTTACACGAATGACCCACCAAGGCCTTTTCAAATGCAATTTGTCTGAGCAGCAGTAGGAGTGTGTTTCTATCAGGAAGTCGTTCGCTCTGCACAGCAGTACAACAAGCATCAAAGATGTTTTTGAGTGCATGCCGACCATCTCATGGGACCACAAGCTAGCAACATCAGAGACTGCATCTAGACCTTGTCAGAGAACCAAGTACACCCAGGACTGCATGTTTTCATCCCATAGCCATGATCTACTAACGCATGCTGACAAAATGTTTTTTTACCTGCACGCATCCACTCCTGAGACATTTCCGAATCAACGCCGTCATCGTATTTAATTCAATGCACATCACTTAGCGAGGGGAATGAGCACACCACAGCTATCGCAAAAGAACACCAGCTGGAGCCTTTACCTTTGATGGCCACACCATTGCGCCGTATGGACGTTATGGCGCCTAGCATGGAGTCCGCATCGCTGCCGCTCGTGTCCACGACAATCTCCTCAAAGTCCACTGGTACACCAGCATACCTGGGGTTGTGAGGACAATCAGTGCAGAATACCAATGGAAATGTAAAGCGCTTGATGATGCTGTGTGCTTTGATCAATATGACCAGAGTCCTGCATATACTATATGCAATGCAACCAGAAACAATGGCAGTGATAGATATTTTTAGTGGGGTTTACAAACTGGTGGATTCAGACACAATGTACTCTTGAACCTAACTTCATTTGGATTTTGGCTGCTTTTTAACATTTCCTAAGGATATGAATTCAGAAATGCATTTCATTTAAGTCTCTAGGCAAACAAACAGACATGGACAAAACAGACAAGACAAGACAAGGACAAAACCTCTCATTTCTGGTGGCAAGCCAAGCAACTTCACTGTAATCACTGGGTGCCCTGATCAGGTGAGGGTTCAGTCTGACCAGCTCACCTGAACACCTCCTTCAGGTGACCCATCATTTCAGGACCAATTCCAGCACCAGGAAGCATGGTCACTGTGTAACGACCTCCATACTTGGCCAGTGCTTTCTGTTGAATGGCACAATATAGTTGAAACTGATAGCAATGATGACAGACCCTTAGCCATTTCGACTAATTGCTAACCTAATGCTGATCTCAGAAAAAAACTAGCAAATATAAATCAACAACACAGGGTGTTGATAATATACAGGGTGCTGGAAGTTGGACTTTTGTCACCAAACTGAATGCAGCCTGCTGTCTTACTTATGGGATACAATAGAGCACAAATATTACCAGTTCCTTCAGCAACAAAGCTCATACAAAAAGTGGTACTAGTTAGGTCAGACTGGAAAAATGAAAACTTACATGTGTTCCATATTGTCTAGATGATGAAACATTCTGTAGTTTTGCCTTCACAGCTGTCTGAAATAACATAAAAAGGCAGTGGACACATTTACAAACTACCCCACTCAGCACTTAAGTCCAAATATTAAGGACCTTTGGTCTTAGTGTGTTTTGCTGGAACAGCCTCAAGTAATGACTCAGTTCACAGCATTTCATTGTGGAATGCAAAGCACTGTGACTTAAACATTGTGACCAGCCCTATTTAAGGACTATGTTAGGCTCACAATACGACCTTAGAGGCAGAACTGTGGCTGTCCTAGTCCCACACATCCTTCTGATGTCCATGGCATAGTTTACAGACTGATTGACCACTGCATAAGCAAACTTTGTGTGAAACAATGAAATGAGGGTTTATTTCTGATGTTCAGATTATGACTTCTAAAAAAAATCATGCAAAACGAACAATGAGCAAAAGCACCATTCATGGGATAGTTATCTACATTTCCCACTGAAAACTGTATGATGCAATGCCAAGTGAGACTGACATTACCAGCTTACCACTCAACTGACTCCACTGACTTATTGCACCAATGAAACAAAACTGACTCAGTCATGGCTTGCTCATAATCGTGATGACATCAAGTAAGAAAATAACACGGATGAAAATATACCATTTCCATCTTGTTGTTTATTACAAATGCAGGACGTGTGGTGCCAAAATCTAAATAAAAAAATGGACACAGTCCCTTGAAATTGTGAACCTAACACAAATTAAGTATTCAGGCATTACTGCAATTTTTTCAAGCATATTTCCATTGTGCCACTGATGTTACATTTGTGATGCAAAGTACATTTTACATGGTAAACTGGAGAAGAAAATTTTAAAAATCAGTCATGAAAAACATCATGCAAATATTTGTCATGTGGCTGGCTTTAAAACACTCAACTTCCTTCTGAATGAAAACTGCACCACCACAATTACCCAGGAATGATGCCCATCAGTAAACAGACATACATTTTAAGCACCCAGTGACTGATACATCATGGGTTTTTACAGGCAACATGCATTAAAAGCTGGCCATGTGCAACTTACTAGATTGCTCTTAAGTGCAATATCTGTAGCATGTTTGTCAGCCCCAATGACCCTTGGAGAACATGTTTGGTAGCCTTCATGTCTAAATTTCAAGCAACAGAGCACATCTTTTACATGTCTGACATCAGTGTCATACCCATCTTAGTTTGTGACTTCTGCACATTTAAGGATGCGGTTGGAACACAGATGATAAGGTAAGTTTACCATGTGACATTACAGGATTCATTCAAACTACCCAATCTAATATATGCAGGACTCAGGATCAAGAAAATCTATCCAGTCCTCTGCATGATTTTCAAGCAATGATATTCAGGATCTGTACACAAACCAGCTGACTGAATCAATCAACATACATGTCAGATCTACTGTTTTCAAAGTAACTCTGATAAATGGCCACCTTAATGACTTAAGGGCAAAATAAAGTGCAGGGAATGCATGATGTTTTTTCAAGTGTATTATTAGTGATCACTGTCACAACTATGGTAAGATAAAATTTTGTTACACTAACATGTAATATATCACATTTCTACCTCTTCACAACTACTTTTGCTGTATAAAAAAATGCAGAAGAGCACATAAACTTCCATACAAAAAAAATGGTAACAATACCAGGACAGAGGTCTATTTCACTGTAAGCAAACTCAACCAGTACTGGTGGCATTATCTTGTTTATATTGTCTTTGCTCCAAGAATACCCTATGTACAGCATATTTGATGACATCATCAGTAAACAATATTTAAAGAGACGTTCATGGGGTACAATGTTGCTCTGAAGGCATGACCCCACACCACAGGCACAATATGCAATACTAGGGACTGCGGGTCAATAAAGGGTGTGATCAGACTTGCCTCTGTCCAACAGAGCTCTGATTCCATATCTAAATGGGTTATGTTAGGTTAGGTTAAATTAGGTTAGGTTGGATTAGGTTAATTTAGATTAGGTATCTTGTTAATCTTGTTTATTATCCATTAAGTTTGATTATACTGATGACATCATAAGGCCCAAGATATCTCAACCTTAGAAATTGCCTTTTTCAATTTGATACCACAAAATCCCAGACACCAAACAGACAATTGGCATAGGGATATGGCTGGAAAAACATCCATTGAAGGACAACAGAAAACATGTGCTCCAAGAACATTATATGCTCCAAACTGCTATCATGTGCCTCCATCAAAACAATGCATTATAACCATGTCAACAAATTCCAAACTCTGCAAGCAAATGACTCTGCAGCCATCCAGTAAGAAACATGCATGGTGCCATGACTGTCTACCTGGTCTACCAAGAATGTCACCTTAAACCAGTATTACTCTTTGCAAAACTTCATAGCAAAAATTATACTCAAACACCAAGAACAAAAACCAAATTTCCAGCCCATAGTAGGGAATCAGCATCAAATGGAGCAACAATATTAGTTAGCAATTTTTGGCACTTTTCATCTTGGGTCAACAGTAAGATTCAGCCCGAGCGCTTACTTCCAGGGAAAATAATCGTAGTAGTGGTTGCATGGCGCTTCAAATGCAATATTGATAAGTATTACTTACGATTTCAGCCAGAAAAACCTGAAACACACATTATTTCCCCCAAAACAGATTGCTTCATCACTGGTATGCTAACCACCAGATGCTCGCCTAGGGATTTTTTACGTTTCTGCATTAAATAGTTTGTTTACGTGAGATCTCGACGCTGATTGGTTGTCGGTCGGACTCAAGGTCCAATCAAGAGTAATAAAAAAGTTTTGGGGGAAAAACTAATGCGATATAAATTATCTTTAAAATAAAAAAGTTAACCGTTGTAAAAATAATAATAGTAATAATAACAGTAATAATAATAATAATAAACAATAATAATAAAAAAGTAAAAATATTACAAAGATGGCAAAGTGTAGTTGCAATTTGAAAAATACAAAAAAGAAAAAGCAGTAGAATAAAATATCTGAAAAAAAATCACGGAATAAAACTGGAAAATATTAGGAAATGAAATAAAACAGTAAATAAAAATTTACCCTAGCCTAACATAGTAACCAAACCTAACCTAACCTAACCTAACCTAACCTAACCTAGCCTGGCCTAACCTAACCTAACCTAACCTAACGTAGCCCAGCACAAAAAATCACGGAACAAAACTGGAAAATATTAGGAAGTGAAATAAAACAATAAATAAAAATTTACCCTAGCCTAACACAGTAACCTAATCTAACCTAACCTAACCTAACCTAACCTAACCTAACCTAACCTAACCTAGCCTAGCCTAACCTAACCTAACCTAACCTGATCTAACCTAGCCCAGCACAACCCAACCTAGCAACCTAATCTAATGAGTATTAAATGTCATAATGTAATAATACTGATATCAGACATCCCAACAATTATCTAATACAATATAATGGCATAATAATTCAGCAGTTCCTCCAAGTTCAGTTTGTGGCAACAGAATAGAATTTTCCTTTATATGACATCATTAATTGCTTGAAGATGCATGCAGGCTCTACATGTCCTTGATGTCAATAACCTTAACCTTGGCAGCACTAACATTTTCCGCCGCGGAATAATGTTGTTCTCCGCCAGTCGACTGCAGCACAGTATTATTGTGTGGTATGTTATCATTACGATTTTGTTGTTATTGTTTAGAAAATCAAGTAGTGGAATGTACGGTTAGAAACAGGATGATACATTCTTTACACTGGTGGCAATTATGCAAAGGGTTGTTTGCGATTTCGTCGGGCAGAAACTTACCTTTAGTCTCATCTTGAAATGACATGCAGTTGTGAGTCACCACTATTTGCTTTAAAACTACTTGTATGACTTTTATGCCACTTATGCCATCTTTCACCAGAGAATAAGTGCTTGGTGGAAATGTGTTGCACGACCCACTTACAATGCCCAATTCCCACAACTCCACATCCTTCAAGATGGCCGGCAACAAAACCTACCCCAAACAGCAAATACTTTGCACACCCTGAAAGCATCCTAAAATAAAGAGCACCTCCAGCCATCATGATTGACAGCCAAAAGGCGAACACTGCGCGCAAGACCTTCAATACTAACACGAATTGCTGGACATATTCACACCTCCCATTTTGCGCCATAGTACAGTGGTATTGTCATTTCTTATACAACAGCTGTCCTACCTGAACACCGCATACTGTTCGAAGGTTTCTCAAAATCAACGAGGAAGTAGCAACAACACCCGCCATATTTGCATGTGCTATGAGTACGAAGGGTTATTTTTCTGTGCGGAGATGAAGAACTGCGCGTTTGTCTCTTGCGCGCTGGAAATGAGCTATCCAAGGACCACAAAAACCAAGGACCGAAACGAACAAAAGCCTTGACCAAAAACTATCACGACAAACGCCTCGGGATAGCAAGTTGGAGACGGGATCGGAAGGTCAGGGAACTGTCTCCCAATGCTTATTAACTCTAAATACATGCCCAGCTTATGGCATGAAATGCTCCAGTGTCAGAAGCATGTTATTACAAGACTATCTTTTTCACTGTGCTTGTTGGGAGTAGTATGTCACAGAGGCACCTTGTTTTTCTACAGCATATGTAACAACATAATGGTGTACCATCAATTTGCCACATGTGTTGTGTAATTTTAGTATCATTTCACACATAACATGCCCGAGCATCAAATTTAGAAGCAACTAAGGCAGCTAAAGAACCATGTTGCATTGTACACTACTGTGTTAGTGTAACAATATATATTTGTGGAAAATATGACAAGGAGTTCAGTGTGAACTGTCATACAGTTCTCACTTGTTTTATTCCTGTTTTTCATGCTCTCTGGTCTCATAGCATAATGAGGCTCATATGAGATATAGGAGTTCACAAGGCTGCTGCTTATCATAACTCTGCTTTCACAACAATTTTCTGCAGGCTGCAAAGTTACATATGCCATAAGCTCATTAAAGCTGCAAACCATTGAACTGCTGTATACATCTGCATTTTCTTATCCCAGGACAATGTAATGTACATGTGTGGAATGTAGGATTTGTCCTTGGCAGTATATTACTAGACTCATGTAGTATAAAATCAAGGTATTGGCATAGAGACATTGCATTGTGTACATGGTTGTGTCTTAAGTTTGTGAATCAGTCAGGATCCAGCCTGTTAGAATTCGAGGAAGTATTGTGTACATCAACATGGTTATGTCCTTGTGCTCTAACTTGCCACCATTTTAGAGCCCTTGAAACTACCTATACTTGTGTGCTCTTTGTGTCTTACCATCATATTGGCACTGCATAATTCCCTGAGCATGGGTTACCAACCTTCAAGGAAAAACTATGTGCAAACCTGTAACTTTGATCAATGAGTCTAGTGAAATATTTTGCACACTGAAAGAAAGAAAACTGGATCCAGTATTTCCCTGATATCTGTCTGAAAGCATTTCTAGACCAGCACAGCTTTGCTGATTGTGTAATGATGTGAATAGAAGAACATAATTCTGAACTTATTCATTTGCATGCAACATTATAGATGAAATATTTTTCAGGTTGTTGTTGGATTGCACTTAGAATATTTAATGCATTTTCAGTGTATTTATTTTGAACCTGGATTCTACAAATGCCTTGTCATGACAGCAGATGACAAATGCAGACAAAAGACTTTCTGTGGCTTGGCATCCTGTTCTGGCATGGCCCTGTAGTGGAAAAGTTTGGTATGTGTTTTGGTGTGTTTTAAGCTGGCAGATGAGTTCTGTCTGGAATGGAAGCCAGCTGAATATGTGTATACTTAAACTTGATATGTCTTCACAACAGGAAGTTTGAGCTTGCAGCCTTGCATGCACTGTCATTTACAGTCATTGTTTATGCCATGCAGGAAGGTGTGATCAGCAGTGGTGCTGGACACTGACAACTGCCATTCAGTTCCTCCTGCCCTCTCAGCAGAGCCATGGGGCTGCCTTCGTACCTGTGCGCGGCAGGCGCGGTCGCCGTGGGCCTGTACCTGGTGCGGCGGCTGCGCGTGTACCAGTGGGGCCGCTGCACCAGCCGGGCCTCGATGGCCGGCAAGGTGGTGGTGGTGACGGGCGCCAACAGCGGCCTGGGCCGGGAGGTGACGCTGCTGCTGGCGGAGCGCGGCGCCGCCGTCGTCATGGCCTGCCGCGACATGGAGAAGGCGCGCGCCGCGCAGGCGGCCATCCGGGGCCGCACCGACAAGGGCCAGCTGGTGAGCGCCGCGTGACGCGTGGGGACGGTCTCGGGTGTGATGGCCGCTGGGAGCGTTTTGTTCGGGTTTCCGCTCGGTCCGGTTGGTCTTTGCTCCGGTTGTAATAGAGCGACAGTCGGCCAGGGTAATGTGTGAGATGTCTGAGTCTGGTGGCTTGACTCAGAGGTTATGGAGGGCCTTACTCTGTTCCCAGATACCCATGCATCTGGACCTGGCCGACTTCGACTCGATCAAGGAGTTCGCGCGGAACTTTAAGGAGCAGTTCAGCCAGCTGGACGTGCTGATGAACAACGCCGGCGTGGTCTTCCCCGTGGAGGCGCACAAGCGCACCAAGCAGGACTACGAGATCCACTTCGGCGTCAACCACCTGGGACACTACATGCTGACGGGCCTGCTGCTCGACCGGCTGATGCGGCCGCCCGCGGCGCGCATCGTCATCACCACGTCGTCGCTCTACAAGAACGGCACAGTCGACCTGGCCCGCATCGCCAGCGGCGACAACCTGAAGCCCAGCCGCCGCCTGAACCCGGCCTACGCTAACTCCAAGCTCTGCAACGTGCTGTTCGGCCGCCAGCTGGCGCGCGTGCTCGAGGGCACCAGTGTGAACGTGTACTCGTGCTGCCCGGGCTGGGTGTACACGGGCCTGTTCCGGCACTCGGCGCTCTCGTGGCTGGCCCGGCTGGCCGTGCTGCCGGTGGCGTTCCTCTTCATGCGCACGGTGTCGGAGGGCGTGCAGACGCAGCTCAACTGCGCCGTCTCGGAGGAGGTGGCGCACGAGTCGGGCCACATCTACGCCAACTGCGCACGCGCCGAGTACGCGCCTGTGGCGCTGGACGAGCGCACCACGGAGGGCCTCTGGGACCTCAGCGGCCAGCTGACCGGCGTCCGCTTCCACGTCACCGAGCTGGAGATGGCGCAGAGCGAGGACTGAGCCGAGGAGTCCTGCCAGCCGCCGCCCGGCGGCCCAGGCCTTAGCAGAGTGCGTGGGCAGACGGATACGCTATGGTGAGGGTTTGACGGCGATGGGATGAGGCTGCGTGTCGGAGATTCGCTTCCGAGTTGAACAGAGCGCCGTGGGCGTCCGCTGGTGGTCGGTTCCCCGGCCCGCGGGCGCTGGAGGTCTGACGGAGACCGCGGTCTGGGGCCCCGGTCCGCGGCAGCCGCGGCTGATGGGCTGACCGGTCTTCTGCATCAAATCCCAGCTCCCCGCGGTCTGTGGTCGCCAGGCCCCGGCACCGGGAGATCGGCTGTCACCGACGTCTGGACCGCATAACGTGCTGTGCCGCGGCGCATAACTCCTGACCAACTCCTTTGTTTCCCTGAAGGTGTCTTCATGTCGGATGTTAGCCTCTGCCGGATTGATGTGCTGCGCTGGCATCCTGGGTCGTAAAGCTATATGAAGTTCTGCGGACCTTTTCTCCGGTGCAGATTTCCGTATAGCTTTAGGAAATGGTTGTCTTGGTGGGAAGTGGTTCGGAAGTGCTGTGATCTCTCGTTGGTCATGCTTAGGTCCTCGGAGTCATGCCTGATGGGAAGTTTGCCGTAATGGTTAAGGCTGATCACTATGGACGGCTGCACTGAACGTTCAACTGTTCGTGTAGTATGGTTGGCACTGGCTGTCAACGATCTTGAGGTATGATGTGTATACGTGGTGTTCTATAGGTTTTGGTTGCATTATTCTGATGCTGGAATAAAGTGGTCCATTAACACATGAAGCTAGAACTACGAATAAACCAATCTTTTAACCAGGTGATTTTTCTCTGTTGACGAGCACCAATGGATGACACAAACTGGTGTGTGGTTACCTCGAAGCGCTTGTTTTCATTTTCTCGGGGCTCGAGGCAAATCGCAAGGGCTGTGTTATCCGCGTTCAGGTTCCCCTATTCCGTGTACGCGTCGGCACGGTACCTATCACTGATCAAACGAAAGGCGTCACGGCATGTGTCAGTGAACGAACGGAGACGTCACAGCACGTGACGGTGATGGAAGATAGACGTCTCAGTACAGTGCGCGTCACCGATAGAACACAGACGTCACGGTGCGTGTCACTGATCGAGCAAGGACGTCACGATACATGCAGTCCTCTCAATGGACATGAACGTACCTGTGATCGGGACTCGAAAGATCGAACCGGGACATCGTGTTACGTGTAGGGATGCACCGGATCGGGATTTTTGTGATCCGGCCGGATACCGGTTATTATGTTTACATGTTTTTATTTACCATTTTTATTGAAATAATGAAACCGAAAAGACTGAATAGAAAAGAAAAACATGGGAAACTGAACAAAATTGGTAAAAAATGCCCACAGCTTGTGAGTCTATATCTTCAAGGCCAAATGGGGTGGAAAAGGTCAACTTTGGACACTTTATCGGCCTGTACATGCCATTCCGTACAACTTTTCGAACGAAACGGGGTGTTTGTTGGGCCGTTAAAACGTGGAATACGATAACTTCCATTCATTTGGCGTCTTGACTGGGAATTTTGGGTCGAGGTCATGTCAGGTCAATGACCTGTGACGTCATTTTTATAATCTTTTACAGATCAGATTTCGAACAACACGGGACAGTTTGAGCGTAAATGAGGGCGCGACATGTATCTTTTGGCGTATTTCCAGTGAAGGTAGCCAACATCGGTACATCTGGTCATTTCCAGCGTTTATATTTCTGTATGTATGTATAGCTATGTATGTATATCAATGTCAGTATCAATATGCCAAACGTGTTTTAGAAGGGTCTTTGAATGCGTATTTCACACAAATCGATGTATTGCGAAACAAATCTGGACCAGGTCACAAAAACCTGCCCTTGACCTTTGATGACCTTGGCCTGAAATGACTCTGGCATATACATATGCGTCTGCATGTGCGCACACGTGCCTTTATTAGGGTCTTTGAATGCATATTTCATACAAATCGATATGTCGCAGAACAAATCTGAGCAAGGTTACATGATATTTGACCTTGGCCTTTAACGACCTTGACCTTCACTGACCTTGGAATATGTAAGCGTATCAGTGTGTGCACACGTGTTTTTATTGGGGCCTTCGAATGCATATTTCATACAAACTGACATCTTGCAAAGCAAATCTGGATCAGGTCACAAACCTTGACCTTTGATGCCCTTAACCCTTATTGACCCTGGCTGTGGCCTTGGTACGTCCATCGCTAATGCCCGAATGACATCGCCTGACTGTGTTCAAACAGCAGTCTTAAGTCACAAAGTTCCCATTTGTCGGCGACAACCGTCGTTTTCGTGATGTTTGCCTGACCTCCAATGCTTGAAACTTCAAAATTTCCGGCCGATTTCCAATCTTTCTACGCCATTCGACGAGTTATTCAATTGCCATAAATGTCACAAAGTAACAGCAACCAGCTCAGATGCGTTCTCGAGATATTCAAGAAGAGCAGGTGGGGGCACAAAAAGACCTCCATTCCAGTGCGCTTGTTAAAAGACAGCTACAGCTGATTCGAGCTGTAAAAACAACGGGTGTCATAACGCGTTCCGGCTGGAAGGTTTGGAATCTCCAGAATGTATGTGACAAAAAAATATTGGTGGCAAACAAGGTTCGGTACCGAAAGAGCAAGAGGTCACCCCAGGTCACCCAAAAACAAGAGGTCGCCCAAAAGACCCGCATCCGGAAACTGTCCCGCGGATCACATGAAATCGGAAAGAACGGGGCATTGCCATGGAAGACGAAAGCTACTTCACCTACCACGAGAGGTATATGTCAGGAAACCTTGGGTACTCTGTTGGAGCACGTCCAGCAGAAGTCCAGCAAAAGTACAACTGAGGACAGAGAACAAGTTTCCCCGCAATCTTTTCGTGTGGCCCGCCATCTCTCTCAGGGGTGTGACAAAGCCGGCTATCATGCCGGGTATGGGTAATGTTGATGGTAACATGTACCGTGAGAACGTGAGAAGTGCGTAGGAGATGTGCTCATCCCATATTTGGATGAGTACTGTTTCGAGGGGGACATGTTGATCTGGCCAGACTTGGCCAGCGCTCATTATGCGAAGAAAACGTTCAAGTTGCTGGAAGAGGCCAGAGTGCCGTATGTAGCGCGTGACAGCAGTCCCCCTGTGTGCACCGGGTGTGTCCTGAGGACATCTGGGCATCATTAAGCAGAGGATGTATCAGGGAGACTGGTACGTAACATCCAAAGTCGCCCTAAAGCGCTGGATGAGCCAGGTGATCGCTGCTCTGGACCTAGAGATACCGCGTTAAATGCTGGTGCGCGTACCCAGGCGCGTGCGTCTTGCCGACAGATGAGAGGCGATGGAGATGACCCATTAGGCAAGAACTGACCGCAACGGTTATGACTACATTTCTGTAAAGTTTAATGTTCATACAGTGATAAATGTGCTTACGGTATGACTTTAAATACTGTCTCATTTTCCAGTGCCCGCAATTTGTACTTTTCCTTAATGCATTTGTGTCAGAATTTCAGAAAGATAAGAAATATTTCGAAAAAAGGAAATCATAAGATGGGCTGCTGACCGCATGCTGGCTATTGTTTCACAGTTTTGAACCTGAGTCCCATTCTTTCAAGATATGTCCGAACCCTCCCGGACCAATACAGAAAAGAATTGGTTCCATGGTCTCCAGACCGACTTGGAACTGCCAGTTACATCGACAATCTAACACAACAAGCCACGTTTCCCTTGAAACGGTTTTGGGCGCAGACATTAGAGCAACGTCTTGATTGTACGCCGGGGGTTAAATATCCGGCAGTATCCGGCCGGATCACAAAAATATCCGGCCGGATACCGGATACCGGATAATCTCTAATATCCGGCCGGATATCCGGCCGGACCGGATATCCGGTGCATCCCTAGTTACGTGTCCCTGATCGAACACGGACGTAGCAGAACGCCTCTCTGATCTAAAGAATCACACTATCCAACGGATAGTGGCACTGATCCAACGGAAATGTCACAGAACTTGTCACTGTTATCATGAATTTGAGTTATCATATATTGTTGTTATGTCATGCATTATCATATGTCATACGTTGTTATCCTGAGTTATTATCATAACTCAAGATCGTCACAGAACTTGATCAAGACGACGCGATAGGCGTCACTGATCAAACGAAGATGTCGTGATAGGTGTCACGGGTGTAATTCAAAGGTGGCGGTATGCATAACGTAACATGTGTACTTCATCAAACGAGGATATCGCGGTACGTGCAAGTGGTCTAATGGACGCCACGGCAAGTGCCACTGATCGAACAAGCAGGCCGCGTAACGAGTCACTTGTCGAATGAAGAGGTATGGATGTCGTATGGATACATGTCACTGGCCTCACGGAAGCGTCGTGGTACGTGCCACTGGTCTCGTGAAGACGCCTCGATCTGCGTCACTGATCTAACCAGTATGTCCGGTGCGCGCCACTAATCAACGGTGACGGCCTGGTGGGTGTCACTGATCCCATGGAGACGACGCAGCACGGTCGTTGATGGAAAAACGGCGCAGCGATGTGTGTAATTGGTCTGAAAGAAAACCAATGATCAAGCTAGATCGCTGTCCATGTCACTGATGGACCGAAGACATCGGTGATTCGTGTCACTGGTCGAACGAAGACGTCACTGCGACCTTCAGGAATCCAACGAAAAGGTCGGGATGCTTGTCACTGATCTGATTATTGGTAGTTACACTGTGTGCCACTCAACGAACGGAGATGTCTTGTCACGCGTCATTGATCGAGCTAAGATGTCATGATGCATATCATGACGTCTTATAACACACACACACACACAGATATATATATATATATATATATATATATATATATATAATATATATATATATATATATATATACAGCACCAGATATATATAGGCTTATATTTAAATACTTATATTATCTGATATATGTATAATATCAGAGAGAGATATACATACATACATACATACATACATACATGTATATGTATATATATATATATATATATATATATCCGATCTAATGGGGAATTCACGACACGTGTCCGGTGCCGCTGACCGATTGCAGACGCGGCAATACGTCCCCTGATCGTGTGGAAAAGTCGCGATATGTGCCACTGATATAATTAAGACGGCGGACGTGTCAATGGCCTGATCGAAACTTCGCGAAACGTGGCACTGATCCAATGAGGGCGTTGCGATGCGTGGCACTGATATGTTCCAACATTACGGTACCTACCGCTGATCTGATGGAAATGTCGGGGTACGTGTCGCCGTTCTAACAGAGATCTTGAGATACGTGTCATTGATTGAACAAGGACGGAACGACATGTGCCGCCGATGCGCTGAACGCCACGATACATGTTACATAACATGTATGTAACATGCTATGTTACAGTCGGGATGCGTCTTGCTGGTCTTATAGAGACACGGTGTCCCTGATTAAACGAGGACGTCAGGATAGATTTTAGCGTTCGGACGAGGACGTGTCGTTAGGTGTCAGTGATCTGATGGAGACATCAAACTATGGGTCACTGACCTAATCAAGCAAATGTCGCAGTACGTGTCAGTGATCTGCTGGATGTCACCGCCATACGTGGGTCAGTGATCTTAACGATATATTTCGGTACATATCAATAGCGTAATGGGGATGTAACAATGTATGTCACTGATCGAACTATAACACTATACGTGGCACTGACCTGACGTTCACGTCGCGGTACATGCCACTGATCTAACGGACGCCACGTTGGGCATCACGGACCAAACGAAAACGTTACGATGCGTGCGTGCCAGTTGTCGAACGAAGACGTCGCAATGCGTGTCATTGACTGGACGGAGACGGCGCTGCACGTGCCGCTGTTCGAACGACACCGCCGCGACAAGCGTCACGGACTGAACGATGATGTTACGGAACGACTCACTGATGAACGGGGAAGTCGCGGGGCGTGCCATTGGTCGAACGGACGTCACGGCAGGCGTCAGTGACCGTACGGGGATGCGGTGACACGCGTCGCTGATGAAACGAGCACGCCGCGTCACGTGGGACTGCCCGATGGGACTGTTCGAATGGCAATGTCGCGCAACTTATCGCCGATTGCATGGAAGCGTAGCGATGAGTCCACTGACGGTCACGGATCAAACTTTGGATGTGAACCGTGAAGCAGCATAATGCTGCGTGTACTACGTTTCTTTCCTTACAGTCGTCTCAGATTTCAACGCTTTGAATGTCGTCCACATCCAGGCGCGCGTTTCAGCCGACTTTCGGTAACGTGTTCTCAGAGCCTCTTTCTTCTTCTTCGCATCAAATGTAGAGGCCTTCAGGTATAACCCCGACCCTGATTTCCGATAGTCCTATGGATTCAATGCGATCACAGTTCGTGAAAACTCGTAATTGTCGCGGGGGAGGACGTGTCAAATTCTTCTTCCCGAGCAGGGGAAAGCCATGTTTTTTTGCTGAACATCATTTCAAATTGGCGCCGATGTCGAGGACGACACGCAGAAGATCGTTTTAGACGGATGTGATGAACGTGAGGCCTGAATCAGACCAAGAGGTCGCAGCGTCAAAGTCAGCCATCGCCGATAACGGCTGTGTAAACACGAACCGGGAATTCAGAAGATTCTTCAGATAACCGGGCTTCATCCGCGAGCGTTTCAATTTGCCGAGCATTCCCTCGCAGGCCGTGACGGAGCAACATTCGCTGCATACTGTGACGACAAAACGTGACGTGCGATCGGCTCAAACGGTGCATTACAGTGGTCCATTTAAAACCGGAACTGCATGGCCCGTACGATATTCCAGGTAGCATTAGCTACGTCGGTCATTACTGGTGAGTATCGCCTTCACCCCGGCCGCCGGCCAGCCACTCCTCGACGGAGCAGGAGAACGGCCGGGACAGTGGTTCCGCATTGTCGGGAAAAATTGATCATTAGCTCCATGCCGCTTCACGAGAGCCGCTTGAAATGGCCCTTGCCATTCCTCGTCCCTAGCTCGGAAAATGTTGCGCATTAATGATGCAACGAGAGTTGGCGAATCTGAATGCAATAAGTTGAAGGTAGCATTAGGCAACTGCTTGAAATTGCGGGGAAAGCGATGTCGTAAAAACTGTTTTACATTAGTTTTATAACTTATGTAGAAATGGGGATGGAAAATAAGGTTGGCTTTACTGAAATTATTATATGGCTGTAGATGCACCTTGCATAGGCGAAGCATAATTATGCCGACGGGCGTTGAACGCCCCGAATTCTGCCGAACCACTGGCAATGCGAAACGCCGAGCGAGCGAGTGCTTGAGCGAACGTTGAGCGCGAGTCTGACACCGTCCTAGAACGGGAGTTTGGTCGCCTTTCGCTTCACATTCACACAGAAGGCCGTCAGTGCCGCGCAATGATCCTGATTCGCCCAGCAGCATTCACATGCCATTCACGCTGGGTGTAGAGTTGAGCGCAGACTCCGTGCATTCTTCCCGCATAGCGGTTGTGCCCAGGGCCCCGGCGCAACGGCAGCGAATTTAATGCTCACGACTGTGGTTGTCTTACATCTAAAAGCCACTAGAGGGCCATGGACCCCACCAAAACAGGATGGGAAACGACGACTCGTTGCCCCTCAGTTCTGCGGCAAATCACGTCGTCTATGATCGTTGCATGAAAGGGTACCAATTAAAACTTCAATTCTCAGCCATTGGCTCGCGGCAGAACCGCTGATACTGCGGAAGCATTTAGAGCGGCTCGTTTGGGGCTGTCCACTCACAGGACCATGACGTGTTTATAGGCCCAACGGGCTACTTGCTTCTAGACATGTCAAGCGTTAAGCACTTGTGCGAGAAATGAACCATAATTGCCAGGGATTATGCCATCAATCGCCACAGTAATAAACCAGTTTAAACCAACTGTTGCAAAAGAAGCTATGCCAAATAAAGGAACACGATAACAAGCAAAATGACCCCAGACCTAGTCTTCCCAATGCCTGTGCCCGCGTTTACTCGCCACCGGGATAAGATACCCATCAGGACATTCTGACACTCCTCAGTTACTGTGGGTGTTGGTCCGGCTATCTCGAGAGCCAGAGAACTGATTTCATTCATTTGTCATATCGGAAACGGCAGCCCATCTTATCGTGAACGGCGACTGAGGTTCATGTAGACCGTGATCCCGTAATCTGTTAACACATATCAGTTTTACAATGCTAATACCTCCATAACGTATCGCCGGTCCGACGAAACGCCGATGCCAAATTACGTCACGGCACGCTCTTGCATGTCATGGCGCGCCACGGCACTAAGTTACGTTTTGCACATTTCCTATTGGAACATCTAGAAGACTAAAATTGCGACTGGTGACCGCTGATGTCCTGCAAAGTTCATATGTGACCTGATGTCCGAGTCTGTTTCGCACCTGGCCGCTCCCGTCCACCTGAGTCTGAACAGTCGGCGCTCTCCGTTTCAGTCGGCTGGGGTCTGCCGTCGTTTCGACAGCGGGCCGGCCAGCACGCCATCAAGGCGCAGGTGGCCACCAAGGGCGAGTTTCCGTGGCAGGCGCAGCTGAAGAGCCGGGGTGTCCACGTGTGCGGCGCGATTGTGGTCAGCGACCGCTGGCTGCTGACGGCCGCCCACTGTTTGTCACAACTGGACGACATTGACGGCTATGAGGTGGGCAATCGCGCGACGTTCATTCGTGCTGTCCACCGTGGGCTGAGCCTGCACGAGGACCGTTTAAAAATGCTTCTAAACGGTCCTAACCATGCTGGAAACTGCCTAGATACTGCCAGCAATGGCGGAACGTTTTCAAGAAGGACGGCACTTTTTCGAATAGCTTCATTCCATGCGACGTAGCGCGGTTAATGATCAACATTTTCGAACACGTAAGACCATTTCGCCGTCCAGAAGCGTCAGTCCACGACCCCGTGGTCTGTGTTCCGCTCCACCGTCGGCTGACGGGCGGTCCGTCTGTGCGCGTGGCAGGTGGTGCTCGGCGAGCACGACGTCGGCTCCGAGGAGGGGACCGAGCAGCGGCGGCGCCTGGCCGACGTGGTGCTCTACAGCGGCCACTTCAGCGCCTCGCGGTCACCGCGAGGTTCCCGCCAGAGCGACATCGCGCTCATCAGGATCGACCAGCCGGCTGTGTTCGATGACTTCGTGCAGCCGATTACGTTGCCGGAGCCAAAGGAGGACTTCACTGGTGAGCGCCGCGAGAGGCGCCTCGGCTGCGGGGATCTTCCTGCTTTTCTGCATGTCCTTCGCCATAGCCAATCCTTAGTCACCCTTCTTGTTGAAGTTCCCTCTCAAATCCTTTCTTCCTGCATCCCACATGAAGCAAGTGGAAGCCCAGAGCCATAATAAACTGCGAGCCTCTAAACGTAGGCTTCATATTTATCACCACAATCATTAGCTCTCCCGTGCATAAGACACCTCGTGCGCTTACGATATTCATTGAGCAAGGCGCTTCTGCAATTTCGACGCCAATGATCGTGGCAGACCAGACAAGCATTGTTCTATAAAGCATTCCTTTTTTTGACAGCATAGCTGTCCACGATGCCCCAAGTTCCACCTTTGACTGGCATTCAAGTAACAAGTTCGTTCCTGTGTGACTGAGCCGGCCTCTTGTGGCCGCGTATTGACACGGTGTTTCAGCGTATTGACACAGTGTTTCGACACCTCGGCGCGGTTTTCCCCGCGGTAGAGGCTTCCGCTCAGTGGCCCTGACGTGTCCGGTTCCGGGTCCTCAGGCCAGGACTGCGTGGCAAGCGGCTGGGGAGCCTCCGGCGCCACGGCCGACGGGCCCATCTACCCGCGCCTCCTGCAGAAGGTGCCGCTGCGCGTGCTCGACGCCCAGCAGTGCCTGGAGCAGCTGGCCTTCTTCAGCTTCGCGCGGCGCACCATGCTGTGCGCCGTGCCGCCCGGCCGCAGCCGGCTCTGCTGGGGCGACTCGGGCGGCGCGCTGGTGCACTACGGCGCGCGGCCGACGCCCGTGCTGGCCGCCGTCACCTCGTGGGGCGTCGACTGCGGCCTCTCGCGCACGCCGTCCGTCTTTGTCGACGTGCCGCACCACGTGAACTGGATCAAGGACGTGATCGGCCAGTCGCTGTTCGACAGCGACTAGCGCGTGCCCCGCCCGGCCAGAAATCCGCTCCTTGACCGCACCGTGGATCTCGTTCACAGAGTATCTCGCGCCCCGTGGCTTATTTATTGGTGTTTGACTTGTGTATCGTTGACGTCAGTAGTTAGGTGACGTCAGCTTAGGTGTGGGCTGGGTGTTAAGCGAACTATGTCTTGTTTCCTCTTTTTGTACGTTTGCCCTTGCTGGTCAAGGCATGGTAATGACAATTACAGCGGTCTGATACTGCGCAGACTGACCTTTCTCACGGTGACTATGTTTTGTACTTCGTGTTTTTGTGCTTTTATTTGCCTTTTCTAGAGCTTTACGCCGCAACAAGCATTATGCCTGACAATACATGATGAGGCATGTACGGTTCTTACCGCGTTCCCGGCGACCGACGTGACATCACTGAACACGTGCGCAGAAACTGAAAACGGTGTCATTGGACAATCGCCTCCCTCAGCAAACGCCTCCCGGAGCACTTTCCTCCGATTACGGGCGGCGATTGCCACGATTTCCTTATGGAAGGGGCCCGACCGAACCCACTTCAACCTCAATCAGCGGCAAAGCCAAGATTTTGCAACGAATAACGTCACAACCAGTTACAGGCGTAGGAACGGGGGACCATGGTTCCCCACTTTTTGGTGAATTTAACATTAGCCCTATGGAAAAAGACGTCTCTGCCCGTTGAAACAACACGTCTCTGGATGTTCCTACGCCCCTGCAACCAGTGCCTGGTGGCTGTGAGTGGAATGCACGCATTCCCTTGAATGAAGCAGTCTTTGAAATAATATGCATGATATAAGATAAGAAGACTAAACAGCACGCATAGACAACAGGTACCACGCTTCTTACCCTGTCAATGACCAGGAAGGGCCCCGGGGGCCGAGCCCTCCTTTGGCTACACCTGTTCCTAACCGTCCTCTGCAAACGAAAGCATGACCATATTTTGTCCTTCCTGCTTTCCTCCCTGAAGTTGCTCAACGGTCGCGCAAAATGGAATCGCGACGAGCCATCGTTGGATTATCCCACCCTCCTTGGTTACAGTACCAGTCACCCATGAATGATTGATGTATCAGGCATTAAACAGGGCCGATGTTTCACCGGCGAACATCAGACGAACTGCATTCAATCATCGGACTGAAAGCATGAACTGTTTAGTTCACAGTTATTCAAAAAGGCTATCGCTACATTGCAGCTCCAGACGTGGAATGCAATGAGCAGCCTAGCCAGCGGGGTTCGTACTGGTTAGGACGCTGCTTACACCACATGAAAAAAAACGAGCGCTTTCTTAACAATGCGATCCAATGCGTCAGGCACAGAGCTACCGATCCATCAAACATCAGAGGTACAGTCTGATAAATGCTACTCTTAAGAATGTACCCTGCAATCTGGGTCTGCACAACTGCTGGCAATACTTGTATCTCACGGTAGAGCCACCGGGTGCTAGTTTTACCACTTTGTTAAGCATACGACTAGGAATGGGGAAAAGAAAGTAATGCCCATTTTTCCTCATTTTTTTAACACTAACCATAAGGCTGGTCGTTTTTTTGGCGGGGGGGGGGGGGCGGCTTCAGGCCGCTCCAGTGCCACTTTCAAGTTTCTAAACTCACCCATACTCTTCTTAGTGGATGGATCTGAGGCTGCCAAAAGATCGTAAAAATCTGATAATACATGCTTTAGCATCGCGAAAACGCTCTGAGCTGTTCCGTGCCTTTACCTTCTGTGTCATACAGAGCGCCGTCCATCAGATCTACGTCCTGTTTACGATTGGCAGGGTTTTGGAAAAATCCGTGATACCATGACATCGGAGACCGAATGTATTTAATAACAACATAATAGGATCCCGGTGCGCTTTAAAAGTTAAAGCCCGTAGTAGACATTTCTACACTCAATGAGCAAAAATGTCTGAAATCACTAAAATCGTCTCAAAATGGTGAGGACTGTCAATGGAAATGTTAAATATCACTTACAATGGCGGCATGCGAGAGGAAAAAAGACAACACTCAGCGGCACAGTACAAAGTCACTATCAGCCCCGACAGTTCTGCTCCACTTTATCCCCTCGCTGACCGGAACCGTGGCGCCGGCGAGTCGGCAGGTGCCTCTCCTGCGGCGGAAATTCCCGCCGTGGCCGGCGAGCCGACCCAGCTGATATCGAGCCGCGTGCCGGGCGTTCCGGACGTGTCGAAACGGCTGCAGACGGCAGGCGCCGACCCGCACCCCGGCGCACGCTCCGCCCGTCGGTCAACGCAGAGTCCCCCGTCGCAGGCAACTCACGGTGGACGGTCGTCACGCCTCAAAGTCCCCGCCACGGTGAACTAACGGAGGACGGTCGTCACGTCGGCGGTTTCAGGCAGTCGCCGTCCGGGTACCGTTTTTTGAACCGCTCCACGATCTCCGGGTCGCTGAGATTCACGCCGTCCAGTTGATTTCCCAGAGTTATCCTGAAAAGCGCGTTACATAGAGGTCCGCGGCTGGTTTCAGCCCTTTCTGGTACACCCAGGAACGCCTGGCACACACTTGACTAGGGGACAACAAACAGAAAGACCCACGGCAAAGACTTTACGGAATCAGTGCTAAGCAACCGCCAGACGTAATACACAAGGGAATTGCTGAGAAATAATGAAACCAGTGACATTACGATTAAAACACAACGAAAATTATTACGTCGGCAAGAAATGAGACTTTAGAATACACCATCACAGACACAAAATGGCACCACGACCAGCATACACCAGAAAGGGTCCCAACCCTAACAAACATGCTACTCATTATTCCCCAAAGCAGGAGAGTTTAATACATGAGCCTTTAACGCATGAGAGCTAGACGCTTTCTTATCGCGTACCGTAACTTAGCTCTGTGTGAACAAAGGATTTCGTCATTTAATCCTGATAAACTAATGGGAATGCAACGTAATCATCAAGTCCGATTCCTGAACTAACAGTTGCGTTAGCCTGCTGATGCAAACACTGGCGTACGGTGATATGTTGTGATCGTACCAAAATGGTCTGTTGATTGGCAACATGCAATGCTGTGGCTGTCAAACATGTCTGTTAACAATCCTCTCAAAGATATCCCAGTTCTAGGCCCCACGGGGAAAGCCGCCCATCGTCCGAACCACGTGGGAGATAATCTTACAACATTCCAGACCGTAGCGAGTGCACTGCACGCTCAGCCCAGTACCGCCAACGCCGCAAGGCCGCGTGTGTTTGGCCGAAGGCTCTATGAAATGCGCACCACGCATTTTTACATGCCAGTCTCCTCGGCACAAGACAAACCGCACCTCGGACACAGGTAGCGCATTACCATGTTAAGATATCTGCTGGTATCCGGGTTCGCGGCGATATCTCTGGATGTGTTCGAACAAAGGTCACAGTGCGGTGCCCCCGTTCCGCCGACGGAGCCAGCCGGCTCAGCGGCGACCTCACCCGGCAGCGGTCCGCCGGCGGGCTCACCAGTTGGGCTGGGCGTTGTGCGGCCGCCCAAACAGCTCCAGCTTCCTGGTGCCGGGGCTCAGCCGCTCGATGATGCCGTAGATCTCGTCCGGTTTGTGCGAGGTGGCGCGCACCTCGGCCACCAGCACATCGGCATCCAGGCCCCGGTTCAGGAACTGCGGCTCGCCCTTCATCCCGACCAGGCAGTGCTCCTGACGGGAAACAGGAGACCGATCAGCGCTTCATCCCGACCAAGCAGTGCTCCTGACGGGAAACAGGAGACCGACCAGCGCTTCATCGCCACCAGGCAGTGCTCCTGACGGGAAACAGGAGACCGATCAGCGCTTCATCGCCACTAGGCAATGCTCCTGACGGGAAACAGGGGACCGATCAGCGCCTCATCGCCACCAGGCAATGCTCCTGACGAGAAACAGGAGACCGATCAGCGCTTCATCCCGACCAGGCAGTGCTCCTGACGGGGAACAGGAGACCGATCAGCGCTTCATCGCCACCAGGCAGTACTCCTGACGGGAAACAGGAGCGTGACAGACGCAATCTCCTTCCACATTAGACAGTGCTCCTGACGACAGAGAAGCATGTCAGACCAGCCCTTCATCCCCACCAGGGATGAAGGAGGACCGCTACAGCTACCGCCATATATATTTTGTGGACGAGTTCGTCTCTAACCTCACAAGTGTGACATATTACTTCAAACGGCACGACCAGCTATTGCACGTTATTCATGGCATTCATGATCCGTCGCCGGTTAGTGGTAGAACGGATAGAACAGAAGAACATCAGTGTCGATTGTAGTTCGTTACCTTGCCGTGGTTGAGCCAGTGGCCGGTGCGCCCCGTCCGGATGATCCTCTGCAGCTGGTTGCTCTTGACCCAGATCAGCTCGTCCACCCTCTCATAGCCCCACAGCTGAAGGCACTCCCTGCCCAGCTCCATCGCCCTGGAAATCACGCGTTCATCGTCAGAGTATTAGCTGATAAACCGATGCAGAGGGTTCTCAGTTACCCAGCCAACGCCGACTAACCGAACTTCTCTGAATCTGTCCTTCGGGTCCGAGACTGCTGTTCAGTTAGCAGACTCCCAGGCCAGACGACGAGGCGACCAGTTCAGCTAGAAGGCCGGCCAGCGGAGGTCGGGGACTACGCGGCCTGCAGGTCTTACAGGCGGCCAGCCGAGACACGACCCCACCTGCCGGCGAACATCGCCTACAGAGTATCCATCGGGATGCCAAGTCGTGCACGCCCCCGCGCGTCGGCCGGGGGCTCCGAGCTCACCTGCCCGTCACCCAGAGGAAGATCAGTCCCGAGGTCTGGAGCGACGGTATGTCCAGGTTCCGCATCTCGTCGTCGGCCATCGTTCCGTAGGGCAGCTCCATGTGAATGTCCCACGGCGGGTCCGCCATGATGACGGCACATTCGCCTGAGGTGCAGCCGACAAAATCGGTCGCGCGACGGCCGATTCCCCTCTCCCTTCATTCTTACAATATCACAAAGAGTACCTCAACGTTCAAATACTCTGAGACGTTGAAAAACGCTGAAAATCAATTTTGCAAGCGAAGGCTAAAATACACGGCTATCAAGACTAAAACACTCCTTGGTGCTACACACCTGCTACACTCACACCTGGACGGTTCAGTGCTGTCCGCTACAACAGATCCGATCCAGCCTCCCGGACAACCATTCCCTGACGGCAAGTGGCCACTCCCTGACGGCCAGCCGCCACTCCCTGACAGACCACTTCCCGGCGGCCACCCACCGATGACGGACATGTCGAAGAAGCGCAGGTCGCACTGGATCCACTGCGGCGGGAAGAGAACGGTGCGGTTCTCGCCGGCGGCTCGCGCCGTCAGCGCGCCGCCGTCGGCCGGCTCCGGCGCGTGGCGGTTCAGGCCCGAGTAGTCCACCTCGTAGTGCACGTACCTGTCCGGTCGGCCGGGCAGACATCGTCATCAGCCCTGCCTACGACTTAACCATGCTCCAAACTGTCGGCGTTCTGAGAGGAATTCTGCCCCATAAGCGACTGAAGCCAAGGCTCGTAGTGAATGAGATGAAAGGCCAAATTTACAGCGACAAAAAGGTCGGAAGGGGGAACGCGGGAAATTAACTTCGTAGACGCCACGTTCGGCATTGGAAGAAATTATACGCCATCAGTAATCGTCACATTTCGTGTTACATGCTTCGCAACGAAATAATGTTTGTGAGGATTAAAAGGCAAAAATAAAATAATTACGTTATGAAACGGCGAAACGATGGAGTACCTGACGAAAAGTCCCATACCACTCTCTATCAGGAGCATGGATGCAAAAATTCAGACCAACGCGTATACTAGAAAATAATGCATGAAAACAAACCACAAGCGCAACTTACTTGCATGTGTCCATATGAAAGCACGTGTTCAAGAACGAGCAGTCACCAAGCGACTCATCGGTGTGCTTCTGCAGGATCTTCCTGAAGTGCAGCTTGCCGCAGGGATTTAAACTCTCTTCATTGTCTTTGATCGCTTTGTCACACTCCTCACGCGTACCGTGGCGGCAGTACTCTTGAACCTGGGCGCCTGTCGCAGACGGCCCTGGTTATTGGGTCGTTCTCGCAGCCATGGCACAAAAACTGGGAATCGGAAATTCATCGCAACACAGGAGCAGTCCGAAGGCATCTTTCGCGGAGACGTTGACTTTTTTCCCAGTTATGTGTACGCGTTACCCACGATCACGGCACAGGTACCTGGGGGAGGATTCTGCACGTTGGAACTGTCATATGAATGCGCTGAAAACTGCCGCCATTCACCTCAATCATGACCAAACGTTTTAATGAAACACTGCGAGGGTCGTCATCCTGGGGTACTACGTCATCACACATAGCAAAGGCCACTTCCCAATTCTTTGGCCGTGCGCCGATCAAACATCGCGTCCAGCGGACAGACCCTCCTCATGGAATGCCCCACAGTGGCCGCGAGAAACGGGCGGGCGGCCGGAGCACAGCTGAGCGCGGCCCGACGACGCCGGCCACTGACCGCCCTGCGACCGGAACCGCTCGGCCGTGGAGCGCTCCTTCACGGTCGGCTTGCACAGCAGGTCCAGAATCTCCTCGCCGATCTTCTTGTTTTCCTTCTCACGGGCCGATGGCAGCGCTAGCAGGTTCTGAAAACGACGCCAGCACTTAATACGAGTCGTCTGATCACAAGAAACCCCCTGAACATCATCCAACCTCCACTTTCGCAAGAAGCCTTCGCCAAAAAACTAAACAAAAAACTAACTCAGTATGGCAAACAGCAAGGTTGGAAGAGAGTGAATAATGTGTTCTCATAATGCAAAGCAGCAGGAATAATGCAACGGCTTTGAGTGGACTATCCCGAATTCCAGCAGACTTACGAACAGCCGACACGTGATCGGTCTGTCATTCCCAGGCGTCGGTCGCAGCCCGTTACCCACCATGATGTCTGTGGGGGGGGAGTACCGTCCGTTACCCATGATGTCGTCCGTGGGGGAGTACCGTCCGTTACCCATGATGTCGTCCGTGGGGGAGTACCGTCCGTTACCCACCATGATGTCGTCCGTGGGGGAGTACCGTCCGTTACCCATGATGTCGTCCGTGGGGGAGTACAGTCCGTTACCCATGATGTCGTCCGTGGGGGAGTACAGTCCGTTACCCATGATGTCGTCCGTGGGGGAGTACCGTCCGTTACCCACCATGATGTCGTCCGTGGGGGAGTACAGTCCGTTACCCATGATGTCGTCCGTGGGGGAGTACAGTCCGTTACCCATGATGTCGTCCGTGGGGGAGTACAGTCCGTTACCCATGATGTCGTCCGTGGGGGAGTACAGTCCGTTACCCATGATGTCGTCCGTGGGGGAGTACCGTCCGTTACCCACCATGATGTCGTCCGTGGGGAAGTACCGTCCGTTACCCACCATGATGTCGTCCGTGGGGGAGTACCGTCCGTTACCCATGATGTCGTCCGTGGGGGAGTACCGTCCGTTACCCACCATGATGTCGTCCGTGGGGGAGTACAGTCCGTTACCCATGATGTCGTCCGTGGGGGAGTACCGTCCGTTACCCACCATGATGTGGTCCGTGGGGGAGTACCGTCCGTTACCCACCATGATGCCGTCTGTGGGGGGAGTACCCTCCGTTACCCACCATGATGTCGTCCGTGGGGGAGTACCGTCCGTTACCCACCATGATGTCGTCTGTGCGGGGCGCGTCGCCGGCCGGTCCCAGCTGGTGGGCCGGCGCCGGCTCGTCGGTCGGCGTGCCTCCTCCGCTCTCGGCGGCCAACACCTGCAGCCGGGTGTGCTCCACGGCGTGTACCTCCAGCTGACGGCGGCCCTCTATCGTCGCCTCCTTCACACTGGCCGCAGACGGTGTCACAGGCCAATCAGCTCACCAGATCACGATCTTCTTCACATCGGCCACAGAGGGCGTCACAGGCTAGCTCATCAGATCACAGTCTCCTTCACACTGGACACAAAGAGCGTCACAGACTAGCTCATCAGATCACAGTCTCCTTCACACTGGACACAAAGAGCGTCACAGACTAGCTCATCAGATCACAGTCTCCTTCACACTGGACACAAAGAGCGTCACAGACTAGCTCATCAGATCACAGTCTCCTTCACACTGACCACACAGAGGGTGACAGACTAGCTCATCAGATCACGGTCTCCTTGACACTGGCCACAGAGGGCGTCACAGGCTACCTCATCAGATCACGGTCTCCTTGACACTGGCCACAGAGGGCGTCACAGGCTACCTCATCAGATCACGGTCTCCTTGACACTGGCCACAGAGGGCGTCACAGGCTACCTCATCAGATCACGGTCTCCTTGACACTGGCCACAGAGGGCGTCACAGGCTACCTCATCAGATCACGGTCTCCTTGACACTGGCCACAGAGGGCGTCACAGGCTACCTCATCAGATCACAGTCTCCTTCACACTGACCAAACAGAGGGTGACAGACTAGCTCATCAGATCACGGTCTCCTTGACACTGGCCACAGAGGGCGTCACAGGCTACCTCATCAGATCACAGTCTCCTTCACACTGACCAAACAGAGGGTGACAGACTAGCTCATCAGATCACGGTCTCCTTGACACTGGCCACAGAGGGCGTCACAGGCTAGCTCATCAGATCACGGTCTCCTTGACACTGGCCACAGAGGGCGTCACAGACTACCTCATCAGATCACGGTCTCCTTGACACTGGCCACAGAGGGCGTCACAGGCTACCTCATCAGATCACGGTCTCCTTCACACTGGCCACAGAGGGCGTCACAGGCTACCTCATCAGATCACGGTCTCCTTGACACTGGCCACAGAGGGCGTCACAGGCTACCTCATCAGACCACGGTCTCCTTGACACTGGCCACAGAGGGCGTCACAGGCTACCTCATCAGATCACGGTCTCCTTGACACTGGCCACAGAGGGCGTCACAGGCTACCTCATCAGATCACGGTCTCCTTGACACTGGCCACGGACAACGACAAAGAATGATGGACATCTCACCAACACGCGGCCTCCTTCACAATGGTCTCACACTGCTTTGCAGGCTGATATTCAGCTCAACAACTGAACAGGGCCTCTTTCACCCTGCCACACGACGTCACAGACTGATAATCAGTTCGACAGCAGATCATAGCCCTCTTCACACTGACCACAGAGGGCATCACAAGCCAACCAGCTAAATAATAGGTCACGGCTTGCTTCGCACTGGCCACAGATGGGGCTCACAGCATGATATGCAGCTGAGCAGACCACAGCCTCGTTCACACTGGCCACAGATTGAGTCGTAGGCGATGAGGTTACCAGCATACACTACGTTTTATCACAGCAAAGACGAATCAGGATATTCCACAGGTATATGCGGTATGCATATGTGTATTCGGCATACCTGATGTACAGATGACATATAGGTACCTGTATTCAATACATATAAACCATGGTGCATGTCTGAGCAATCATCATCCAAGCACACACGTGCTGGCCAGGATCTATGTGGACTGTACATCTCCTGAATGTTCGTGGCGCGCAAAACAATAAGAAATGCCAAGGCAGCGATGCAATGTTGTATTTTTTTTTTTTGCCAAAATGCACGTATGTAAACTAAAGAGAAAAGCCATCAGCTTCACGTAAGACAGCAGCAGCCGTGAACGCTGGCAGAGGAGACAAAATTCAAGGCGGTAGCCTGGGGCTCACACATAACGGGGGATGAGTCTTTAATGGCAGGAACATGTCAGTCGGCGGCGCACCGCCGCAAAAGCGTCGTCCGCGATACGTCCGGGTCCCGGGCGACAGCACGTGACGCAACTGATAAGATCCCGGGCACACGAGCTGTAATCTAGCTCACCAGACCGCAGTCAATCGGCCATGACCTACCTGACAAGGTCCTGCGACACTGATGATAATGCACTGGAGAACGAACTTCCCCCTCAGATGAGGTCCATGACCGATAAGCTGTGACGCACTTCATGAGTTCCTGCTGACAGACTAATGAGGCCCTAATTAATGAGATGTGGCCCATCTGATGAGATCCTGGGTGACGGGACGTGACCCGCCTGATGAGGTCCTCGGTGACGGGATGTGACCCATTCGATGAGGTCCTGGGCGGCGGGATATCACCCACCTGATGAGGTCCTGGGCGGCCGGATATGACCCACCTGAAGAGGTCCTGGGTGGCCCAGTGTGACCCACCTGATGAGGTCCTGGGCGGCCGGATATGACCCACCTGAAGAGGTCCTGGGTGGCCCAGTGTGACCCACCTGATGAGGTCCTGGGCGGCCGGATATGACCCACCTGAAGAGGTCCTGGGTGGCCCAGTGTGACCCACCTGATGAGGTCCTGGGCCGCCCAGTGTGACCCACCTGATGAGGTCCTGGGTGGCCCAGTGTGACCCACCTGATGAGGTCCTGGGCGGCCAGTTTCTGCAGCACAGTGTCGACGGCCGGCTGCGAGACGGCGCCATTCAGCCGGGCGCCGACGGCGGCGGCCAGCTGGCGGCCGTCGGTGGGCAGGTCCAGGGCGGCCGTCAGCACCTGCAGCAGGTGGCGCTCCACCTCGCCGCTGTCGGCCTCGGCCGGCGCCGGCTCCAGCGGCCGCGCCGCGTCTGTCGACACGGAGACGGCGCCGCTTCAGTCCGCCCGCGCAGGCAGCCGGCGGTCATACGGCCGCGTCCGGCACCAAGCACGTCCATCGGCAACAGGCGGTCATTAGACCACTCCCGGCATCACGCACGTCCACCAGAAACAGGCGGTCATTAGACCACTCCCGGCACCATGCACGTCCACCAGAAACAGGCGGTCATTAGACCACTCCCGGCACCATGCACGTCCACCAGCAACAGGTGGTCATTAGACCACTCCCGGCACCACGCACGTCCACCGGCAACATGCGGTCATTAGACCACTCCCGGCATCACGCACGTCCACCGGCAACATGCGGTCATTACACCACTCCCGGCACCACGCACGTCCACCAGCAACAGGCGGTCCTCAGACACACTCCCGGCACCACGCACGCCCACCGGCAACAGGTGGCCACCAGACACACTCCCGGCACCACGCACGCCCACGAGCAACAGGCGGTCATTAGACCACTCCCGGCATCACTCACGCCCAGACACAAGGTGGCATTAGACCACCTCCGATGACACGTACGTGGACCGACACCAAGTGATCGTTAGACCGTGTTCGACAACAGGAATGTCCACAGACACAGGAAAATGATAAGAATGAGCTAAGATGCCTTAATCCGACAATTTCCGGCATACTTCGGTAGTCAGCATGGGTTAACAATGAAAGTTCCTCCGAACTTTCGAAAATGACTTCAGTTTTTTTTGTTAACACTAAATAAATTCCTCAAAACAAATTTATCCTATTTATCACAAAAAGATACCTGATAACTCGTTTCTTTCGGCCACTGGGCAATAAAGTCTGTATGTCGTGATTGAATATGATCATCATCCAAATTAGTAAGACACTGCTTGAAAATAATAATTGAAAGTCCCGGTAGGTGCGGCTGCTTTTAAGAGAACACTATCTCCGTGCTTGATGGGAAACTGAAAACAATTCAGGAGTGCCAGGGTCGCACCTGGACAGGCATCGCTTGGGACGCTGGTCGGTCGAACTGTTGACAATGGCGACAAAACCAGAGCCGGGCCGTCGGGTCTTGAGGCTTTGGCCGGCACTGGCAGCGTGTCTAAAACAAGGGCAAAACAAATTATGGAATGTCTCATCACATCTCTTTATCCTGCCTACCACATGAGACCAAATGTCTTTTTAAAAGCATATATGCTGAGCTGACAGACAGAAAACTCGACTGCCAAGATAAGTTTCAGAAAATGGCTGTTACCACTGATGGCATGAATTGACATTTGACAGAATAACTGACAACCATAAAACAGGACCATTTTAGTTAGGGCTGTCACTACCATCTGAAAAATGGCACAGGGATACTGTTTCAGTGTTGACAGACAAGATGGAAGGTCTAAGAATTAACATGACATTATGACAGCAATATGACATCAATGAACAACAGTGGGATGCCATTTTAACTGCCAAGGGAGAATATAGCAGCAAAGGTAATGCATGAAGGATGGAAAAAAACAATTGTGCTAAAAAATAATACTGAGATACACAGCATTTTTCAGGCAATTGCCTTCAAGTGCCATAACAAAATGCAGTTCAAAAGATACAGAAAACTAGTGTTAAATATTATCACATGATCTGAAGCAATTAGTTTGCTTCTCATGAGGAAAAACACATTACCTGTAGCACTGAGAATGTCCTCTCTTTCCCTCTTTCTCTGGGCCAGCTTCTCCCTCAATGAAAGCCTCTTATTCTTGATCTGTTGCAGCTCATTCCAAGCATCTGCCATGTTTCTTACCAGACAGGTGCAAATCTGCAGAGAGTACAGTATCAAAAAGGTATTTGGTCTTACCATACTCCACAAACAACTGGACTGTTCTGGTTGGCCATGTTATTTACAGAACCAGATCACTCTGCCACATCGTGCTCCTGAAACAACTAATGATTATAATACATTTCAAATCTGCCCAGAAATCCCAAAAGAATATTGCTAGCATGCCATACAAGCAATGATGGGCAATAGAAAATCTGAACAGTTATATGGATACAAGTGATTTTCTGGGTGATAATGTTCTGAAAAATGTGGAAAACTTTGCTGACAATGCAGTAATAAGGAAGCTCATGACAAACTTGCATATATTAAAGTACATTCTTAATAACCATGCACTCCACTCAGGAGACCTCTAGACATGGCAATAACACAAAAAGGTGAAATATCTGAGCTAAACATCCTGGTGGATGGCTTCCAAATGACTGCCAGATTGACCACTGTTTTGGGACAATCAATTATGACCACTGTTTCAAGACAATCAACTTGGAAAAGGCACAAACTCTTGCATCCCAGATTTCATGGATCTGTGGCTCTGTAAAGCATGCAGGTGCTGATCAGGCTGCCATTGTATGTGATAGAAGTCCTACTTTCTTCACTTCAATAATTTTGAATTCCTGCCAACCAGACAGGCATAGCAGGTATGGTTATACTGAAACACAACTAAGACTGGAAGTTTCAGTTGAATTTGAATGGGATAAACCTTGAACCACTTCCATAAAAAACCTATAATCTCATTCAAACAACAGCATCAGTTACTCTGAAACTGCAAGCAAACATCTCATGCATACCCCATGGCATATTTTCAGTGGCATATATAGCATGACTTACACCTCAGCAATCTCCTTTTCAAGACTTAATGTGTACACATTGATGCAAAACATGCCTGGTCTCTCCACTACACACCAAAAGTTAGCGGCGTGAAGATCCTAAAGGTCTTCCCATGAATATGGACTTATCATTTGAAAATCCGTCATAATTGCGGCCTGGGACCACAGGCGTTCATGGACAACCGGTATTCCATTTCATTCACACCACTGACGCTGATCAGACGGTTTCAGCTGGTTCTCGGGACTGTGCTAAGCGGATGGTGTTCACAAGACGATACCTGGGGCACTTGAAATATTGCTAAGATGCAGCTATTCAAGTAATTATGACCTATTTTAGGGCCTTGGTCATAGCATTCTTCTCACACGACGGTCTCAGACGTAAGCTACAGGGAAGTTGGAAGCAGTTGACTATTTCAAATAAGGCGCTTATGAGACAAAATATCACCCGAATGTCATTGAAAAAAACGTGGAATGAACCATGCCTGCTAGACGCTGCTAGACGGGACAAACGACCGGAAGACTGAGCGTGGCTGGGCGTACGTTAAGTAACATACAAAGAAATAAACAAGAAAAACAGCGAGATTGAGGCAAAGCCTAGTAATTAAGTTACCTCGAAAAAGTAAAATAAGGGTTTTACACTGTAACATCTAGGTAGTCCTGGACTGAAACCTGAATGCGGGCATCTTAACATTGCACGATGCTCCCGTGCTCTCATACAGGGTTGGAAAAAGGAGTTTCTCTGATTTCTGTAGGGAAAATGTCACATACATGCGACAACACATAGCAATATGTGACATTTGAGGCATAGTGTCGTGAATTGTTGGTTTTGTGGAAAGTGGTAATATTGTAACATTGTAGGCAAACAAATTGCAAATGGGCTGGGTAATTTTTGTCCGATAGACCACAACATGAGTGGCAGTTTTTTATTGGAGGGTTTGAATCATGTCATTTTCTGGCTTGAGCACTGTATCACATTTTTTGGGGGAAGTGTATTGATTTTGTTTCTCCCAATTATTGAGTTTGAGTAAACTCAGGTATCAGGCTGTTTGACTGAGTTGTGATTGTAGATTGCTTAAGTGCATTCATACCTGTGACATAATGTACAAATGTACAAATCTTTATTCTGCCTTGAATATCTTATCCTATTCCTTCTTGAATATATTCAGTTTGTTTGTATGCATTATTTACATATATGCATACAAACATCTATATTATATGTGTGTGTGTGTGTATTTAAGGTAACTGTAAAGGCAAAAAAACATTAAGAGTAGGATTCCTGCCCAAACAGGGAGACTGTGTTTAACCTTTATGCAACCTTTGGAGACTTGTGTTTAACCTTTACACAGCATGGATAACCCAAAGTCCATGCATGTGTGCATTATGCATGCATTATGTGCAGACTGATGTATACACATCTATTTTCAACACAAACTGTGAAATCTTTCCTGTTTTTCCTGTTGTTGTTTAATATTAAAGCAAGCAAAAATGAAATGACAACTTCAGATAATTTGATGCAGATAAGGTACAAACTATTTTGTCTTTGACCTCAGAATTCTGCACTAGCAATTGGTTGTGCCAGGAAAATGGATGTGGAAGATATTCAGAGGAGGGAAGATGTCCGTTTTGTTGCAATCAGCTGTGTGCTCTGTGTACTGGCTGCAGCAACTGAAGCCATCTATGAACCTGAGACCTGGGTGGCATCTGATGTGTGGAAAAGTGAGTAATAATGTGGATTTTGGAAAGATGGCTGGTTAGATGATATGCAATTTTGGGACATTCAAAGGAACTCTACTGGTCTTATTATTGTAATCCAGTGTCTTTTATTTATTACTCATCATTCATGACCTGAAATGATAATATCTGCATCTCTCTTTGTCTCTGCCACTGTTGCTGGCTCTCTTGCTGCCCCTCCCTCTTCCTCCTCTGGCTCTGTCTCTGCATGTGTCCTTGTCCCTGCCCCTGTTTTTGCCCCTGCCTTTACCTTTGTGTTTACTCCTGTTTGTGTTTATGCTTTTCTGGTATCATGGATTCAGATTCAGCTTCTGTCTCCACATTTCCCTTTTGCTGTTTTTTTTTCTTATTTTCAGCTCCTTTGTGGATGTCAACTGGTAGCCTGCTACTGCCAGATGTGTGTGTGTAGGTGTGTCTTTTATTTAGATCAGCCATTGGTCTGATACTGCTGGGCATGTGTATCATGTGTCATGGAGGAGGGTCGGTGGCCGGGTGCTGCTGACTTGGTACTTGTGTCTTCTGTGTCGCGGAGGTTGGTGCGTAATGTAGCTGACACTGCCGGTGGCGGTCGCAGGCGGTGAGCTGGGCGTGCTGCACCTGCTGTTGGCCGCCCTGTCCGTGGCCAGCTCGCTGTACTGGCTGACGCCACCGGGGCTGTACGGCGGCGTGCTGGCGGCGCCCTCCATGCTGCTGCTGGCCATCGCGACGCTGGCCACGTTCGCTGGGTGAGCGGCGTCCCTTTCGGCTCCTAACGGCCCCGTCGTCTGTGCTCTTGGTCCTATTATCCTTCATGAAACAGAAACACATTCGGGAGTAATTACCCTGAAGGCTGTCGTTCTGTAATGCATGTCAGCCTAATGCAACTATATTGCTAATTTTTCGAAACTTTACAAGAGTTACCAGTATCCTATGTGTTAAATCAGTGTGGGGAAATTCGACGGAATTGCTGATGAGTAGAAAGCTGGAACATTTAATGGTAGAAAGTCGTGGGACTTCAAGCCATTTCGTGTTAGAAATGACATGTTGTCTCCAGAACCAAATGTACTGTTATTACCGCTAGTAAATTGACCGTGTTTCTTCTGTCGCGGTTTCTTGATACATCGTCCCGCGCTCAGGCTGCCGCACCTGCTGCTGTGGGTGCTGATGCTGCACCACCTGCCGGACGTTCTGCTGGGACTGTTCCGACTGGCGAGGTGTCGCGGTCCCGCCGCATCTCCCGCGCAGCAGACTCTGGCCGGCCTCTCCCTGGTGTCGCTGATCCCGCTCTGGTGAGCTGACTGCCGTGAATCCCTGGCTTCACTGTTCCCGTTGCAGGGAGTTGGTTCCGCGAATCCGTGGTGTCACTGTTCCCGCTCTGGTGAGTTGGCTCCACGGGGTTGATAATCCCATCTGGGTAACAGGTTCCCATGACCTCCTGGGTCTCTGGAGATTTTTTTACGTGGGATACTGTTCCTTCCGCGGCATAGACCTAGTTCCACGGTTTCACCATGTTTGTTGCTGTGATTCGGCTCGCTGTTGGTGTCGTCACTGTTCTTGGCTGTGGTGATCTGGCTGCATGGTGCTACCTCCTTCCGTTCTGGTGTGCTGGCCCCCATGTCTGTCTGGTCCGCAGTCGCGCCCCGTGGGCGCCAGACCCCCATTCCGTCCTGTAACTCCCCTGCCCGTCATAGTCCCGGTGACGGCCGTCTGGACAGGAGGTAACTCCGCCTCGGCCCGCTCAGGTTCCTGACCCGGATGTACTGGTACAGCCAGCTGCTGAGCCCCAGCCTGCTCAACCCTCTGCCCAACAACGTGGTGGCCATCGGCCTGGTGGTGCACGTGCTGCTCTGGATCCTGGCGGGAATCAACCTGCGCCACTACTGGGTACGGCCTCCACTCGAATCTCCATCACTTCTCTGGGAAGCAAGGTTTTCTCCTCTTGTTTTGTTTATTGTGGTTTATTGTCAGTCGCATTCTGTTAAATCCCTTTTTGGTTCAGAAGGATGCAATGCTTTACCTCTGATATATTGTGTGCTATTTTTGTGGGAGCATTTCGCGAAACGTGTTAAAAACGGAACGACTCAGCACCTGAGTGAATCACTCCAGTCATCTGGGAACCGTTCTGTGAACGATGAGCTTTTATGAGTTTGCCTTGTCCAGCCATCACTGGTGGCTGGATATTCGCTCATTGGTCGTAGCGTACCCAGGTCGGGCCAAGCGTACGCAGACGGTGCTGAAAGTGTGGTTTAGAGCGGCTTCGTTAGCTTGTGACAGCGTATTTAGAACGATGTGTGATGGCGTTCATGTAGGGCTTGCTCCGAGAACGCACATTTCAAGCCGTCATTGCGACAAGATCTCTTGTAGTTCAAGTTCTCTCCGAACCCGCCGCAGTGGCTCGCGACTTGCCAAGGTGCCGCGAGGGACTTAGTGGTGATGTGATTTGAGCGCCCTGAACTAGCGCGGCGGTAGACTGGTGTCGATTTCCGCAGCGTCTGGTTCGCTTCTGCGGGCGTTACGTGTCTGGGGGACTGCTGGAGGAGCTGGGAGAGCCTTTCGACTACGTGCCCGACAACTGCGCTCAGCCACGGAAGAAGGCCGATGACACTCCTGATGACAGGTTAGTGATGGAGCAGGCGTCCGAGGTGGGACAGGTCAGCGATGGAGGAGAACTGCCAGGATGAAAGGTCAGTGATGGAGCAGAACTGCAAAGACGACAGGTCACTGGTGGTGCAAAACTGTTAGGATGGCTGGTCAATGGTGGAGCTGGACCACGTGGTGGAGACAGTTCAGGACTGTCGAGGAAGTTATTGTTGGTACTGTTCCATGATTTTTATGTATTGTTTTGTTTATTAAGACCGCTTTACGGACCCATTTCGGAGGTGATTTTGTCAGGGGTTTTCCTGATGATATTTTTACACGTTATGTTTGTAATGACACAGCCACAGGCCGAACCCGAATCGTTTTCTTTTTAAAAATTCTACGACGACCGAGGGCACGGTTTGCAGCACAAGCCTGCTGGTGATACGGAACCTACCTCGCATGCTGTGGTCGTGGTATTTAATGGCGCTTCGTATATTTTGTTATTGCTGTTTGCACATTAGTCTGTTCACTGCCATTGTTTTGTTTGCAGGCCCCGTGCACAATTAAGTGAACATCAGAACAATATGCAACTTGTATACCATACGATCATGAGTAAGTTTTTCGTTGATTGTGAAGTCGTAACGACGTACTTGAGTCAAGTGGGTTAGTGAATTTGAAGTCTCTTTTTATTTGCTGTTTCCTCTGCTTGCAATGTTGTGTTCCCTTCTCGTCTCCTTTGGCATGTATGCAGTAGCACTTGTCTGAAAAATAATCTCTGGGAAAATTTCCTCCGATCCCTGCACGGAACATGCCGCCTGATGCCCCGTTGTTAGCGATGTCTTATCCTCGGTTTGGATCCTTTCTTCTCGATCTACAACGGGATGTAAGCGAACCGCAGTTTCATCATGCAGTACCGTGCACAGATACAGGTCTATGTTGACCCGACGTGACGACACGGCTGGCTTGACCCGACATGAACTGACGACATTATGGCAGCTTCAGGGGAGCCGTTCTGTTCCAGTCATGACGCGGCTCAAGAGAAAGATAAGGAGGCGTAGGGCGGCGCGGCAGGCGGCGGCTCAGTCGGCGCACGCGTCGGCTGGTGCCGCCGCTGACGGGAGCTGCCTCCCCGCCGGCTCTTCGGACCCGCGGGAAGCGCACTGACACCCCGCACCGTGCACCAACGTCCAGTCACCAGCCGCTCACGATCTCTGTAGGCGGGCACGGGTCAACGTGCACGCCTGGCGCCGTTTGTAACAGACGTTGGCGCGCTTCAGTTCGAACGTCGTTGGTTATCTCCCGCTCAGGCCTGTCGTGCGACCTACTGGGTGCGTCGCACTAACCCAGTGCTGCTAGGACTGTTGGCCCCAGTCGTGAGGCTTACCACGCGATGGCCTTTGTCGGTGTTCACTCGTCGCATCACTCGCTGTGCCGCATCAGCTGTTGCAACGTTCGATATCGGTTATGGGGAGAATGTCGTCGGTTTCGCGTCCGCTCATCAGGAGGACTGTCATTTGTTTTGTCTTTCACATTTGTCACTGTTTGTCAGTGTGTCATGCGGTTTGTTTGCCGCCGTCGTAAGCGCTGCTGTGCTGGCTGTTTTTCATATTTGTGGTGCGTTGCGTTTGCTTTGCGTCACGCTAATTGGCTGCACTGATTGCTAAATGTCCTGTGGTGAGATGGATTACCATTGTTGGTTTCTTTATATGAACGTCATTAGGTGTGCCACCATACATTAGCCATTCACTAGATGTTTTACAAGTGTTTGCCAATGTCAAAGGAACTGGCTGTCTTTAAATCATTTTGTGATGCGTTGAAATTTGGTTTAACATTTCTGACATTGATGTTCAAAGTGTGCCGATTTTGTAGCCGTTGTTACGAGCTTTTGATTTTCTAGTCAACCCATTATTTTGTGATCCATTATGGGTCGTGTTTATACTGGTTGCTCGCGTTTAGTAGAATAAAACATTCTTTGGTCTCTACCGGTCAATGGGCCTTATTGGTGTTTCCAAAAGATTAAGTTCCCAGTTGAAAAACTAGGTTCCCAACTGATGCTGTCGAGCCGCTGGACTACGACCTTTGTATCCTGTTTGTTTCGTGGATGCCGGAAAATAAACATATCATTTATGTCTTTCCGTTTGTATCATTCCGAGCGTTTCGGGTTCAGTCCTCACCTTCGATATGGCTGCCGATTCGGTGCCGTGTTGCCTGAAGCCCACTCGATGTGTCCCGTTTCGGATTATCTTAGGAAAGCTTCCACTACCGGTCGCCTGGTGGACGTTCTCTCGCACCAGTGCCGCCTCAAGGAACCGGGCCAGTTGGTGGTCGATCACTTCCAGTCAGATATGCGCGGTGGGAGCTTTCCGTCTGCGTCTGAGTTCAAAGTCCAAAGCTCATGAGCCTCTTGATTCAGGGACGGTGTCTGGCCAAAAAATTCGGCCAGATAATCGCCATCTCGCACTGCACGTTGAGCAAACCAGCTGCAGACCAGCATCGATGAATATTTCGGAGTTCGAGACCTGTGTGTGTTCAGAATACGGCCGGAGAACACCGCTGCTATGAGCATTTGACACGACCAGTTACGAGCGAGGACTTGTTCTGGGATCATTCGGGTGGCAGTCTGGTCAGAATTCTTGTCCCGAACTGCGCAGAATATGCAGTCAGACAATACTTCGACAGATCGATGATGCTCCTGTGGTGATCGATGACCAGTATCGTCTCTTCAGGGAATAATACGAAACCATGCCATGCTCGTGAGCATTCCACGCCGTGGGTGAGGCACCGAGGCTGCGGACAGAACAAAATCCTGGCCTCCGTCATTTCCCCACGATTTGTATCGAAAGCAATGCCAGCTTGATGTCATCGTTACTGATAGAATTACCTGGATAAGAAAACGTATTGTTTCTTCGGCGTCGCGAGGCGAACTTCCCAACAGCCTGTTCCTCGCAGCCTACCTACATCTGAGCCGCTAGACGTCGTTCTAGGCGACGATCCGTCTGAGGAAGAAAATGTTCTACGAAACGAAAAGCACGCTTCCATATTTATTACTTAATTACCCAACTTTAACAATAAACAAACGTCTCCACCTAAATAACAACGCACATCATGTTGTACAAAATCGCCGGCACCGTCGTCGCGCCAAAAGAACAAAAACTCCGATATCCCCGAGACGTTTACAGGGCCCGCACAGGCAGCCCCGCCCAGCCGCCGTCGGACGGGTAGCTATTCCTGGCACTCGCACGGGCCACTTACTTCGCGTCACGCCCGGCACGGCACGAGGTGGACGCCAGGTCCCGCCGTCCCCGCCGTCTCCGCCGCGAACCGGGGCCCCAGGAGGCCCGGCGCCGTGGCGGACCCAGGGCAGTTTCCACGGCACTCACTCACCACTTGTCAGCTACAGTCAAACCAGCCGGGCGCAAACACCTTTACCATCGGTCGACGAACACCTTGCGACTACGTGACATGTTTGGCACGGCCAGGCACCGGCGTGTGACCCAGAGAGAAACGCTCACGCACTGCACCGTCCAACGGCCACGTCTGGCAGCTTCACAGCCAAGAGTCGTGGGCAAATGCCTCCTCGATATCGCGATCGAAGCGTTTCTCCGTCGAGCGACGCCATCTGGAGGCCGGTCGATATGTGACACGTTTAACGGTGTGACGACCGTCCTACCGACGCGAGGTTGGCGGTACGCGGCCGCGGAGACCCGCGCCTACCCCGCACACACTCAGCGCACCTGACGGACACACTCACGGCTCCTGTGGACCTGACGAGGCGGGACAAAGCGGCCCGCCTCCTTGACTGACGGATACGCGCCGGCCGTCAGTCGTCCAACACCACGGTGCGCAGCGCGTCGTCGTCGTGGATGTCCAGGATGGCCAGCATGCCGTCGTTGAAGGGGAAGGAGAGGCCGCCGTCTACCACCAGGCAGGCGTCGAAGCAGCGAGAGCGCACCTCGAGCCGGCGCGCCAGGCCGCGCGGCCGCTTCTGGGCGGCCGAGCGCGGCGCCGACAGCACCGGGTCGCGGATCGTGTAGCACATCCGGTTCTCCTCTGCAGAGTCGCGGGCACGCGTCACGGACGGCCACGAACGGTGCGAGGTGTCGGCAGCGGCGTGAAACGGCCGCGAATGCAATGCAAACTGTCAACAACGACGACGAATGGACCAGTGCCTGCATGGCGATGAAATTAAAACAATGCTAATAGCAAGGTGACCACTGGCACAGCCGACTGCACAGAAGCACAAAACGTCGGACATACTGGCTCATCTCACATTTCACCGTTCATTCCCCAAACGATGGCCCCACACATCCAGAGGCAGAACACAAACGGGAGGAAAACAAACATGGATCAGTTCGGCGCCCGATACTCACCAGGTCCGAAGATGAGAACCTGGTTGACGCGGTCTGTCACCCGGTCCACCAGGTCCTCGTTGCTAGAATCCAGCTCCACGCCCGTCTCAAGCTTCAGCGCGTCCATCAACTGAAAACATTTACTGGCATTAAGAAGACGCCTTTCTCGACCAGGTGTACAACATCATAGTTTTTCGTGATTCCAGTGTAACAACGGATACGGTGTCTAAACTAAGTCAGCTATGGAAATGACAGCATACTGTCTTCTGCGTATGTTCCAACCTGAAATTTTCACTTCACTTACAGACAGTAAACAGTAAACTACACCTTAAAACTTATTGTAGCTTCCGCAAATTAATATAAAATTTCCACAATTACTTTGCTGATTTTCCTACTTTCGAGAAAAACGACTGCGAAAACAACACAACTATGCGTCACCGGCCGCCATCTGCACGTCTCGTACGCCGATAACGACACAGGCTTCCAATAACGCCTGCGTATATCCTGAGCGCGCAGGCGACGACAGAGCGATCTCGCCCTAGTGATCCCCCGCCCAGCGTCGCCTGCCAAAACTGCCTGTCGGCCGGCTCGTCACGGGGCCGGCAGGCCGGCCACACACATGGGCCCCAGAACATTTTTCGCGGGAGGCGCGGCCGGCGGTGTCCGCCGCACCGGAAGACGCCGAACCTGACCCCGGCGTAGCCAGACCGCGCGTGGAGAGGCGCCGTCGGCGGAGTCAGCGGCGCTCCTGACGGCCCACACGAAGGCCGCCGTGCCGGAAGGTACCGGCCCGACTCTCGTCCGGACGACCCCCCACCGAGCCGAGCCCGTGGCGAGACGCCGCTGATTACAGGCGGCCCGCCAGAATGACCGGCTCGTAGGGAATAACAACGGCGAGCCAGCGTGTCATCTAACACCATGGCCTACTGTTGCCGGCCTGAAACTCTGCGTTCGCTATTCGGGATTCGGGCCGAGCGACCGCGTCCTCGCTGGGCCGCGTCCCGTCCCCAGGTACCCGTGCCATGCTACAGATGACGCACAGCGGTCACAACCAATCCCTGCCCTGCCTGCCAGACTCTTACCTCGGCGACCACCTGGGGCGTCAGCTTGTTGATGTTGTACGTCCACGACGTCGAACCGGTCCCTGTGGAGACGCACAGGCCCGAGCTCTTCTGCTTGAACTGCTGACCGCCGTCAATGGACATCTCGTAGTACGAGACCCGTGCCGAGAGACACTCGGCAATGAAAACCTGCCGGCGGTGGAGCCTCTGCTGTCAGCGAAGAGAACGTCGCCGACCGACATCGCCCGCTAACACCAGCAGGGCTGCTCTCTGACGTCCTTTCATGTCAAACATTCAAAGCAATAAAATGCCGGTCTGGAAGCCGAAAGACGCCATTTTTCCTACACAAAAAGGACAAACCCCGAAACATGACAAAATATACATTAGAACATTGAACAACGATCTCGACCATTCATGTCATAAAACATGCGTCCGGCTGCACGTTTGGCGCGCCAAAAAACCGAAAATGCTGAACTGGTTCCCTTGAAACCCTACAACAAGGACACATAGTTCACAAATGCTGACTCGCGACATTACTCGCTACAAAGCGGCTATGGGAAACACACGCCAGCAAGGCACCCAAGGAAACGACAGCGGGGTAGCTGCCGACGGTGTGCCTACCTCGTTCAGTGCCAGCACAGGCAGCACGCGCGACTGCTTGGCGTAAGGCACGCCCCTGGGCTCCACCATGGTGCTAGTCTCGATGTCGCTTGTGGGAAGGGATGTGTTCGACCAGTCCATGTCCAGATACCTTCAGACAAAGAAGTACATCTGAACCGCAAATGATGCAAGGTGAGGGGAAGGCATGAGACTGTTCAGCAATTGAACCTGCCACAAACAGCCAGTACAACATGGAAAAAGAGGCACGAAAACTACCGACCTGTACTCTGGGTTGAGCAGCTGCTGGTTGTGGAGCTCGATGGGCGGCTGGTAGACGTCCCTGCCGACCAGCGTTATGCGAATTCGCTTGCGGAATGACCATCGGAACTTGCCCTGAGACAAAACGGTACGAATGTATGCTTTTTCGTCTAGTTTGCAGTGGACTGCAGTGGATCCTCGCCATTCGACGTGTCACCACTCGCGGATTTTTTCTGAATGAATATGCAAGAACTGTTGGAGGATGAACCCCGCATTTTTCGCAGCGGAAGCTGTTCCTTGCGGTTCATAGTGCTTTCATTTCATGTTTCCAGTGAAAAATATCGTTCCATATGGTTAAAACAGCAAAAATAGTGTTTTTTCGAGAGGGGATATGTTCAATCCATTCGCGGATTCGCCATAGTGGGGTCCAATGTACACCTAAATTCCTTACGTTGCCTCTCATATCCAAGAGCAACAGTTAAAAACAACATTTTGAATAAATATATGAAAAAGGGAAACGATGAATTTCCTAGGAAATCGTGGCACCTCAACAGTGTTTAAGATTATAACGCAAAATAATGCACCACGCATATGCCGGCAACCAACAACGGATAATCTCAGTCCAGAATGCATGTTTAGTATGAAACGCTTCCTTTAAACGGAACTACATATGTCAATAAAATAACCACACCATGGTTAAATGAGGTTATCTGAACCATACGTCATACGTCATACGTCACAAAAGCGGCGACGAGCTATTTCTTATGTACTGGCCTTTACCGACAAAGATAATGCTTCCGTATACCACAGCAACTGCCGATATATACTGCGCTTTGCAAATACAACATAGAGAATGAAGTCCCCATGAAGAACGACATGTTGCCAAGAACACCAAACGCTATGCAGGCACCAACTTACTGAGAGCAACTTGTGAACAGCCTCCTTGATATTGACCGAGTACTGCTTAGGTAGCAGCAGGTGTCCCTCGCTGCGCGTGGGGTCGCTGTTGATGCCTATGATCGGCTTGTTCGGGTGTAGGATCTTGGTGGCCCCCAAGAGGAAAGTGCCATCGCCGCCCAGCGTGAACACCACGTCAGAGTCTTCGATCAAATCCGACTTGTACTCAAATCTGTCGAGCACGCCAAAGGATGACTGAAATTCACCAACAGCGACCACTGGCACAACGCAACGAATGAGACTACTAGGTTTACAGACCATTCACCCTGCTCATATTTACCATCTGTTCAGAAAGACCAACGAAAATTTAACACAATGCCCGTAAACGGGTTCGATGCCTGTTTACATTCACGTCGAGCGGTCCGAATGAACTTGAAAAGCGGAACAGTCGACATCTGGATACACCATCTCACCTTGATACAACCCTGGCGTCAATATTTTGGCTTTGGAGAGCCTGCACAACAGTGTTTTCGCAGCCTTTGTGAAGATAGTGGTGGTACAACAGCATGTTGTAGTCGGAGCCGCGTTCCTTGAGCTTTTTCTCCAATTCGATCTGGAATCCAACAAGCATGTACACACTAATGCACTTGCATGCAACATAAAATGGCATTACCTGGCATGGTTGAAAAGTGATGACAATTGTGCATGACCAGCCCCAAGTTATTTTACTGTCATGCACTGCACATAATAATCCATCCAGCACATACATTAATGACCTTTACATGCAGGTTATTCATGTTTTATACCCTGCATTTTCAGATGGTTCAACCAAAACAACCTACCAGTCAGTGTGACTGGGATCATCAAGAGAAGCGCACCCATATCTTCGCATTTGTCCCCACGTTGCGTCTGCGAGTTAAACCAGCATCAGTGTCCACCAAGAATGGTAAGGAAGTGCTCATAGAGCAGTTTATCAACTATCTTGGCATTAGTCTAAAACGGTCTTTAAAAAATGCGAGCCATTAAGGTGAATACGGACCTCCTTACCCCATAAAATTCAGAAGAACCCCAATCTGATAGCCTGAGGCAAGAGCTATAAAGATGTACACTGCAAAAAAACTCCACATGCAAGGTACTCTGTTGATGGAAAAACTGTATGACATAGTCACTGACTCTCAAGATGGAATGCCACCAACAGAGTAGATGTACAGGCTAACATTTGTTCAAAACCTGTTTCTTACAACCGCAATGAGTGGCCAGACACCTACACATTAGCGAGGGTCACAGAACCCCCTCCTAACCATAAATTTTTGCACCGAACAGAAATTGGTGCATCTAATCACCACCTGTTAAACCAATCATACAATAAATCTGAGAAAGCTGCCATACACACATACCTGATACACAAACAATTATCTGAAGTATAAACACATGTATGCATATAACATGTACATAACATATAGATGTGTATAATCCATGTGTACAACATGTGAGGTAAAAACCGCAGAGCAAAGTAATTGAATTTCAAAGTGAAATATCACCAACTGAGAAGATATACAGGCTAACACTCATTAAAAATCCATTTCTCACAACTGCAATGACTGCCCATGTACAGGCATCCTGGTGAAGGTCCAGAATCCCCTCTTAATTGTTAATTTTTACACCGAAATTGAACAAAAGTCCAGTCTAATCATCATCTGTCAAACCAATCATACAACAGATTTGAGAAGGCCACCATACACATATATCTGACAAATAAATATAGCTCAGGTACTATACTTTGCTTTCTTTGCAACAGTCCGTGGGCCAAACGGACCATATCATGCCAATATAACTTGCAGCTGACAGTGGAGTACAATAGTGGGCACTGTTGACCAAATCACTTCCGGTTTCCGGGCAAAAGTTCGGTCCCACTTAAGTTCGTAGCGGGTATCAGTTCTTAAGGACAAAAGTTCATCGGAAACACGTTGTCTTGGACCGAAGGTTCATCTCTCGGAACTTCGTCTAACAAAAATTCCCCTTGGGCAAAAGTACGTCCAGGGCATACTTTCGTCTGACAAAAGTTCGTGCAGAACAAATGCTCGTCTGGGCGCCCAGGACTACAGTTCGTTGGTCTGGGACAAAACTTCGTCTGGCGTAAAAGTTCGCAGGGGAAAAGACCTGTCCCAGGCACATGGTTTTTGCACGGAGGTCCAAAAGGGTATCCATATGTGCGTACTCAAGGAATGTCAGACGACAGTAAATGTCAAACGACAGCTAGTGCAATCATGCTAACGACTGAGGGTGTCCTGATGCCCCAAAGACGGATCCGCCCCGAAGGTTTTAGGGCAAAAGTTCACATGGCAGAAGTTTGTTGTCATGCAGAAGTTCGTCTAGGACAAAGGTCGGATAAGGCCCTGGGGAAGTTCTCCTAGGGCGCGGGGACAAAAGGGATGAAATCGGGAGTAACACTAAAAGAGCGACTCACACCGCGCCCATCATCCGCCAAAAAGAAACGTTCGCGTCCATCAGACCCCAGACTGACGGTCCCCTGTCCGTTGGTGTGAACCGGGAAACTGAGTATGCTTTCGGACTCACGGCTGGTATTTCTCCAAAATGATTGGAGTGTGCAGGTGGGGCTTTGGAAACTATTACTTCCAGTTAACACCCATAGTCTAGCGCAACACGCTGCCCATCACGTCCGTGATCTGGAAGCGATGACATGAAAACATGACGGGTCGGTCTCAGTTATCAAATCGAAATCACACATTATGAAAAATATGTACTCTTTCGACGGGCGTCAAGGCAGAAGACGTAGTGGTGTGAATCAGCTTTTAGTTACAAAGTTTCCAGGACAAAAATGCAAAGCTTTGCTTAATAAAGGAAGAGTCCTGGGCCCGACGTCTTCTCTCTCCTGCCTCAGCAACACTACCACCACCACGGTCGCCCTTGGTAGCATTCACCAGCGATCGGGCAGGTCAATACGGTGCACAGTGGTTAAAGCCGGATATGCACCGATCGGAACGGGGTCAGTTTCAGGCTCATCCATGGGGAATCAGGGCCTCATTCACCAGCACGATTCCACTAGCCGCCCTCTGATAGCTGAAAATTTTTCCTCACTTCACAGATACTGCCCCTAAGCACTTTCATGCAAAAACCAAATGACAAGGATAGGTTTTTCCTGGGGGAACTTCTGCCCTAGACGAACTTTTGTCCTTGACCAATGTCGGCGCGACAACTTTTGTCCTCGACGAACTTCTGTCCTATACGAATTTTCGCGAGACCAACTTTTGGCCTAGATGAACTTTTGTCCTGGATAAACTTTGTCCAGAAGAACTTTTGCGGGACGAACTTCTGCCCTGGACGAACTTTTGTCTGACGAACTTTTGTCCTCACGAACTAACTTTTGCCTGACGAACTTGAGCCCCACGAACAATTGCCCGAAAACTGGCCCAATTTATCAAATTTCATCCTGTGCATCTCCCTCTATAGCCACTATGCAATGTATTGACCTGTCCGCGTCACGGGGAAGTGCTAACCAGTGCAACTACTGAGGTGGCGGCGGGAAGGGAGGAGATGGTACTCGCCTTGGACTTCTCCCTCAGTAATGATTTTTTTGCATTTCTAACATGGAATCTTGGAACCTTTGCAATTCCATGCTGCTTCATTTCCAAATTTGCCATAGTCCTCTAGCCCTGCTATTTTGGTGCAACAAACTTTTGATCGAGCAGAAATTTTGCCCCAGAAGAGTCCTGCAACAAACTTTTGACAGAGCAGAAATTTTGCCCCAGAAGAGTCCTAAAAATTTTGCTTTTATCTTACATAAACTTCTGTGAGGTGAGGTTTTGTCCTAGATGAGCTTTTCCTAGAAAAGCTGTTATCATTGACCAACTTCTGCACTAGAAACTTTTGCTGGGTCAACTTTAGTCTGGCAAACTTTTTCTTCACAAAGTTATGTGATTTTTCAGATGATTGGGATATGTTTTTTCTGCAGATCATAAAAAATGTAATGAACAGAATGAAAAAGATATAATGTAGGGATCTATCAATTTTATGTCTTGTCATACTGATGACATCATACATACCTCTGGAATGTTACCATGTCTCTTCTTTTCAAATTCATATCTGGAGAACTTGGTAAGGATTAGGGCCTTCTTTGGCTGAAACTGCTGAGTGTGGAGGCCAACAGCCACACCGATATAGGCATTCGGACGTTGACAGCGGCAGATGTGCTGACCCCAGTGCGGGACACGTAGGGCCCAGCTGCTGTACATTCCACCACCTGATGAAGAAACGCATATGCCTGCTGTATATCACCCTCAGAACAACATTTTGATATTCATGATTAGAGAATTTCACCACAGGAATGCAAGTATGTCACTCCTGAACATTATGCAAGGATTCAAAATGCAATACCAATGCAGAGTCCATAACTATCCAATTTGGATGCAAATGCAATAGGCTTGTTTAGCACTGTCATTCCTCACAATAGTACTTGACAACAATGCAAAACAATTCTGGGAGCTGTAATGCAATGATGAAACCAATCCTCTACCAACATAATCAAAACAGTCATCCAACCACTACTCATGGGGTAACTATTTAATCCACAACAGCAAAGGCTTTGGAGCCACAAAGTACACATGCACAAATTGGCATTACAGTGAAATGTGCATCACACTTTTAATGCTTGCTGGACATGAAGCACACATCACACTTTTAACCTTGCCTGCATGTCTCCTGGTAGCATGAGAGCTGCCATTCCTACCTCATTTGTATGCTAATCAAGAAAAAACAATAAAGGTTGTGAACATGAATAGCAATAAACTTGTTTCTTTCTGATTTGAATGATTCCTAGCATGGGTCATGTTGGAGTGTAACACTAACAGATCACCACAGTTTAATCCTTTCAGGTCACCTGCTGCCTCCCAGGGCACAGCAAGGGATTATGTCACACTGTTGGTCATCTGCATAATCTGTCACTGATCAGATTACTTTTATAAAATTCAGGACTGCAAGCTATGTTTTTGTATTAATCTAGTTTTCAGATATACCAGCTGTTCAATCTGATTGATATGACCCTCTACTGGCCAGTTAGTAACTAACTCACCAGACAAATACCAAGAGAGGGAGTGACTAGATCTTTTTTACTTCTAACATCTCCAGTAGCCTAATCAATACAACACATAACTCCACACATTTTAATCAGTAAAAAGGAGTATTGCAAAAGTGCCATTTTTATAAATTTTATCCACACCATAAGCCTTATAAATTTTGCCACTGTGCATAATGCTACATTCACAATGTTTGTGCTCATACTGCAATGTTCTGAAACAGCTCAATGAATAAAGAAGCAGCTCTTCTGCAGATACAAGACAACACAGAGGTCACAGGACATGCACTTATCATCTTACATTTAACATTTTGTTTCACTTATCAGCATAAACACAGGCATACACGTACACACATACACACAAGCAAAAAAAAAAGCAGACTGCGACCAAACAACCTACAGACACTCGAAGTACAATCGTTGTCGGTGACCGATCTCTTCTTCTCTGGCGGCGGAAAAATGCGACGATGCTACTTTATTAGATTCAGTAGTGTAGCTTAAGGGCTGGCTTCCATGAAAAGGCTGGCTTTTCTGAATGAAACTCCATCCACTGAAGGCCGAAGACCACGGCGCCCTCGGAATTCAAGTTGGAAATGCAAAACTTGGTTATATCCCACCAGTGAGTAAAATCGGATTGTCGGCTTCATGAGTGAATACTGCCGGTGACGACATTTACGTTCAAGGCCACTCCATGTCCTCTTATATTATTCTCAGTCTGCTACTTGTGATCAGTCAAGACGACATACATGAGAACGCATGTGCCATAACGCTCTTCTTTTTCCAACGGAAAGCGCAAGTTTTCCATCTTTAACATAGACTGGCCTTGTGTGCGCCTTTCTTTCGCTCTTTCGTCAACGTTTCAACGCATTTTCTTATCAGGAACGCCGAATAACCTCGAAATGCGCCATTGTATTGTCTGAGTCCCGCCATTTTTCTAGATATTCCACGTCCGTATGTCACTGGCTTTTTGTATCTAAAGCTCATGCATATCGTGTAAAATCGATGAGTCTGGCTACCACAAAGGCCGCAAGGCAATGACGTCATGTGCCGTTCCGAGACGTTACACGAAATGTAGAGCTTGTTAAGATCCTGGCCTGCACACAACGAAGGTTGGCATTGAAGCCAGTCCGTGAAACAAGTGGATGGCGTGATGCTGACATGAGCATACCCATTTTATTGCAAGTCTTCACCAATTACAAGTTTGTGACGACACTTATCGAAGTCTAGAGGTGAGTGTGGTCTGTGGGGGGATATTTTTTATATTCTGCACCGAAAGCGTGTCAGGCGTCAAGGTATTTCGGGCGTTTGAGGTGCACACACCTTTTCCCAGTTTATATTACAGCAGGGGTTAACTCATTGGAGATTCAGTGAAAACTTAGGTTCTGTTTCTGGCATCTTGAGCCTACCACTGTGGCATGCGTGATGATCAGAAATGCAGGAGGTTTTTTGTCCAAATCATGGTTTTGGGCATGCATATGTTTTGACAGTAGCTGTGTGGGGATATCGATTGTCATGGATGCATCAGTTCAGTTAAAAGTGGGCTTCTTCATTTTGGAGGCACTTAAATAGATCATCTAAGAACCACTTTAGACAAAAACATCAATGTCTGGGTGCACTGTTTGCCATGAATTTACAGGTGAGTGATTCCAACATTTACAAACTTGTTGCATTAGTCATTTCAGTATTGCAGGTGCAGGCATCCCACTTCTCATATCTCTGGAAATCCACTTACTAAATCATAATGGAACTGAAAGATGTGTAATTAAAAAGCTGCCAAATTGGAGGCATTTAGTGCCCCATCAACCTCAAAACATCCTCAAAATAATCCCCTGAAATGATCCAGTCGCACACCACCTCAACAGGTAGTGGGAGCTTGAAGCATGGGGCATTTCCAAGAGACAGATCAACCCCAAATTTTAAGCATTGAGTAGTAACAACTATGGCGTGACATGTGACATCACTGAAAGACTTATCAAAATGTCACAGTCTCAGAACTTGAAAGAAGTCAAGATGGTATTGTAACAGGACAGAGAGATGAACTGAGACTGAACAAGGTCAGACATGAGTGTCTGGGATGGAACGAGCACAGACAAGGAAGGCTGGGCAGTACAGGGATGTGGAAGAAGAGCTGGATGGGGTTGGAGAGAAATGGGGAGTAATGGAATAGGTATGGAAGGGCATTAGGACAGAATGGTGAGAAGGGACTGGACTGGGAAAGAGGTAAATAAGGGGATGAGGATGGGACAGAGACAAGTAAAGAATAGGGGTATCAGTTGCTGTTTGAATGGACTGAATCATGTGGCTGGTTCTCAAGATAAACAGGGCTGGGATGTTAAAGGCCTAGTCTAAGGAAGGTGATGAAATATCCCAGTCATTGCCATATTGAAGGCCACATCCCTTGTCTCATTTGTGCCCATCCCATTTCAGTCTGCATTTGCTTCTATCCCATCCTTGTCCCCCCATTCTGTCTCTCCCCTCCCATTTCCATCCCAATCTACTCCTTGTCCCTGTCCTGTTTCTGCCCTCTTCCTCATTCCTATTCCATACTGTTCCCCTGTCTTTCGTGTATTTCTGCCTCAGTCCCATTCCTATCCCTTATTTGCCCCTGTCCCACCTCTGTCCTATCCTTTACTTGTCCTTTTCCTGTCCTTTTTCCCCATAATGTCCCCAAATCATTCCACCCTGTGGTGCCTGTCCTGTCTTAGTCCTCATCCATCTTCTTGCCCCATCCAAGTCCTCCATATTTCCATTCCAACCCAGTTTTCCTTCTCCGGAGTTTTGAGACAGCAACATTTTGATAGGCCTTTCAGTTACATCATATTTCATGCACCCTTGTTGACCATGAATGCTTACAAGTTGTTGTTGACCTGTCTCTTGGCAATGCTCCATGCTTCAAACTCATGCCAGTTGTTGAGGCAGTGGGTGACTGGATCATTTCAGGAGATTACTTTGGGAAACTTGGGATATTGAAAAGATGCCAAATGCCTTTGATAGAGCTATTTTTCATAGCACATCTTTTGGTAGTATTATAGCTTGGCAACTGCATGGATTTCTGGAGTTCTGAGAAATGGGAGACTTGTGCCTATGATACCCTCATTTCTGCAACATGTTCAGCATAGAGGTTATTTGACCAGGCAACCTGATGGTCATGTGTGATGTGGAACTGGGCAAAATGCCTTACAAAGAGACTGGAGTGATAACTAGTTATATGAAACCAGATCTGTCATTAATTAGCCATACTGCAAAGTGTTGCAGTGATCTGAATAGAATGCACTAGGTCTGCATAAACATGCACCTGAGGGTGGCCATCTGTGCACCTAGGTGCAGGAAACCACAACAGAACAAATGCAACCCTCAAGCAGAAATACAGATGCAAATGCCAGGACAAAATAAGTGAAAATATAGCACAATAAATAGGTCTGAGCTTCCTCTGGGTCTGAGAGTATATCATTGATGCCTCAATAAAAACTTCACAGACGAATGCATTTTTTTGTATTTTTCTGTTTTAACTTCATTTGTAAACACCAGATTTGGAATTGGCTGATGAAAGGCACAAATGATTGAATGAGAAGGCAGATGTAGTAGATGAAGCATCATCAGGTTATTAAAACCCCATTTTCATTTTTGTTACTAGATGTAGGATTGTCTACCCCATCTCATGTGTCATCTCATGCTCACCTGTACCCATGCACCCAGATTCAATGTCTGGATGTGATGCCATTAGAATGTGCACATGGAGTCCCAGTTTTCTTGTGTGTGGTTTTTAGCTCAAGAGAGGGATGGAAACAGGGGGGGGAGAGAGAGAGAGAGAGAGAGAGAGAGAGAGAGAGAGAGAGAGAGAGAGAGAGAGAGAGAGAGAGAGAGAGAGAGAGAGAGAGAGAGAGATCATTTGTCTCATCTTCTGTACAGCCTACAGCTGTAGGGAGGTACAGTTCACAGCAGTACAGTGATGCTTCAGCAATACAAGTTTGCCATAGCAACCCTACTGTGTCTGTGACAAAGTACTACGTCTTGGGAATGCTGCCTTGCCTACTGCAGTGCTGTTCTGTCTACAATGCAGTTACAACTACAGGAATGCAACTGCACCCACAGAAATGCAGTTACACATAATGCAACCCAAAGAATATGAGTTTGGCAGCTTCTGTTCTTGATTAGATGAGTAGGTGATAGCATCATCAGTAGCTGTGCCAAGCCAGTCAGCTTTTGGATGAATGGGTACAGTCGTGATCAAGACAGCCTCTCGGTCTCGAGGTGTGTGATATGTTCCAATCTCGCCCAGGTATGTACTGTATGTATGTACATACATACATGTATGTACAGGTATGTACAGGTGTGTCACTTATAAGTGAAATGATTTGATAAAATCATTTAATTTGGCATGGACTGAGGGTTGGCGAATATTGCGTCCTCCATCAGTTTCAGAATATCTGAAAAATGAGCAGAGAGGCCAACTTTTGACTTTCAGTGCTTGCATCTGTTCTACACACTTGATTAACAAATTCTTTTTGAAGGCATTCAGGTTCTTGTCAGAATCACATCATGCGGGCATCATAGCTTATAACTTTTTCATATAATTGCAGTTTGCCTGTTTTTTGCTTATGCATGTCAGCCACAAAATGCTGGCATGTTGTGAATGGGTCTTTTTCTACAGAGAAAGATACGACACCCTTCGCCCCATAAACCATTAATTCATCACAGGCCGGATATGTAGTTTTGTTGGTGTCCCAAAGATAGCGTCATTCGTTACAAAGCTCTAATAGCCGTCAGATGCTTTCAAAATCTGTTAATACAGGGCTGGAGATGGATGTTCGGTTGGATCAAATTGATCCAGTAGTGACGAAGGTAATACAGTGTAGGAGATTGATTTGATTTGACCCGGACCTTTTCCCGAAATTCATTACCTGTTTTGATATGGTTAAATATAGCATTATCTTTCTACTTACTGAAGTTGCACGATACAGAACCGTCGAATGGTGTTCAAGTGATTCCAATCCATCCAATAATTCATTAGATATTAAGGTGGGGGGGGGGGGTAGAATCGATTTCCTTAGTCGTAAGGATTACACCCAATGCTAGAGTATGGCGGAGTAATGAAGATATCCATTTTCGTGTAAATCTCGTTTTTTTGCGAATAGGCGGGCATCAAGACGTGTTTTGTGTATCAAGGCGGGCGAATAAACGCAATTTTATCGATTTCTGGTCATCCTTGTTTCTCTGTGGTGACATGGTCGGCTCATACCCAGTGTGTGACAGACATCGTGGGTTCGACACGGACAAGAAAACTGGATTTGACCTCTGTTTGACCCTAAATGAAATGGGTTACGCAGACCGCGGGGGGGGGGGGCGTGTCATGGCTTTGAAAGCACATAAAAGATCCTTCATCATTATCTGGTTCATTGTATGGTGCAAAATTATTCTGTCCTTTGGTCCCTTTGGCACCAGTGCCATGGTCTGCACAAGTTTTTTTTTTTTGTCGTACGGACTAATCTCAGCGCCGTCCACTTCAGAAGTGTGTAGACCAGATTGATGAGTAAGGAAACAATGAATCTGATATTCTTCTCACGATTGCCTGCCATTGTTTAAAATGCCTGGAGAGCTCTACTATATTGGCAGAGTTAAAGTGTTGGAAAGTTAAGTAAAGTGAAAGGAAAGTAAAGTTAAAGTGGAGACGTTTGCAATACTCAGCTGACAGAGCGCTGGTCTCTGCGTCCGTGCACAGTGGGTTCGGGTCGCTCCGGTGTCCAGTATTTGGTGCTGGGGTTCGCTGGCAGCAGGCCAGTACAGCGGCAAGCTGGCTACCACATGGTGGCGTCGTGCCCTTAACGACACGGCACGCCCTTAACGGCACGGCTCCCATCTCTGGCATCTTCCTAGAAACCATTCAGAGCAAATGGAAACATGAAAAATGCTTTTAGACTGCTTTAAGGCGCAGCAGATATGCGCAGTGTTGCGTATACACCTGCGTTTTGTGTACGATAGTCATGGATATTTGTTCAGAAAGCAGTATCTTGTCGTGACTAAGGCAGATAAACTGGACTGTGAGGCGGAGGCTGGGTAATGGGTGAATTTGTGGAAGTACGGTTAGTATATTCATGTTGCCTTAAATGAAATGAGTATGTAGAGTTGGAAAATTAAGGTATTTTTGGATTTTGGCAAGGTGGGTAGTGTTTGGTATGATCATGCTCATTGATTGGATAATGGGGAACCATTTTTTCCTCTGTTTTGCTATCTCCCCTTCACATGGTCCTATGCTTGGGGAGTGCCGTGGATCTTGTTTGGCACTGCGTGGATGGTGACCCCATCCTGTCATGGTGTCAGACTCTGGCCTCAGGCAATGCTGTGGATGTTCAGCAGTCTACTGTATATGCTGGACAAAAATCAGCATCGTAGGAATTTCGAATAAGATGTTATTTTATGTATAAAATTATTATTTATGGTTTGTAACGTGAAGCTAGGATGGAAGTTTCTGAAATCGTCTGAAGTGACTCAACAGGAAAATGTCAAAACATTAAAGGAGCATTGAAACATTGAGCAGTGAGATGCAGACGACACCATGACGTATCGTTGACGCGAAATTTGGCTTGGTGAGGTCACAGGTCACCGACTTATTTGAACATACGATGTGCTTTGTTGCAGGGTAAAGCTGCTGCACCATGCAGATCACCGTCAAAATGCTGCAGGGCGAGGAGTGTCAGCTCGAAGTGTCCGACAGCACCACCATCTCCATGTTGAAGACGCTGGTGGAGTCGAAACTGAACGTGCCGAAGCAGGCGCAGAAGCTGGTGTTCCGGGGCAAGACTCTGCAGGACGACGACACGGTGACGTCGTCGCGCCTGCCGAGCGGCGCCAAGGTGTTCGTGGTGACGATGAAGGGGGCGGCGGCCGCCGAGGCGCCGGTCGACCCCTGGGCTCCGCTGCGGGCCCTGGCCGAACAGCACCTGGGCAAGGAGGACGCCCAGCGCGTGATGACCGAGTTCAAAAAGAAGTTCGAACAGCGGCTCAGCTGTCTGAGCATGGACGACATTCAGCGGTTCTGTGCTTCGGGCTTGAGTGAATTCTGAGGGTGCCCGTGCGTTGAGAAGTGATTATTTTTGCTTGTATTGCGCTAGTTTTAGATAACCTGTTGCCAGCGTCGTATCACTTGTCCTCTAATCGAAATACAGTCATTGTTGAAATTCGTCATTTTTACGGCAGTTGGCTCCAGATGATTTGTCTTGGTTAATTCAACGCCAAGCCAAGGACAGGCATAAACGTCACAATGCTGTGCATGGATTTTTGTTGTTGCTTTCAGTTCTTACAACGGCGAGAAATTAAACTTGACGTTACAACGTATGTTAATGTAAGAATATCTTTGAGTCAACGAAAAGACTTACATGTAATGATCAGGTTATTTACCCGAAACACATTAGATATTTCCTCATTCAAATTTTTTCCCGATATTAAGTGCATTGCATGCGGAGCATCCCATGAACCAGGTTGATCCTTGGAAATCAGATGCGATAGTAAATGAAACGCCTGAAGGGGAAACGAATAACAGTTGTCGACGAAGCCATGTGACGAACGAACTACACGTAGCATCACATGGGGCGTTGGCTGTTCTTCTACTACAATTTCGAACTGGAGCATTTCCGAGGCTTTGAACGACGAACGAACTCATCCCCTTGAAAATCACAGCAGGCAATCCTATCGATGTCGTTCCCTTCGGCTAGCCTCAGTGATCTTGCCACGCCGAGTCGGGAAGGGCACCGACTGCGGGATCCGGCCTGGCGGCGGGCACCAGAAGCGGCTCTGGAGGAGGACCGTGGTACGGTCCGCTGGGAGTGCGGGCAATGTAACTGTAGGTCGTGTGCCTCGAGAGGGTCGGGAAAACTTTCATGCAGCCAGGCGCGGCCGAAGGTTGTTCCGCGTAACGTCTGAATCCCCTCTACATCGTGCGATTTCAACATAACACGCCATCGCCTGACATTTTTTCTCGCATCAGCTGAATTTAACTTGATCGCTGAACACGCGCCCGAGTTAGTTTCGAACCACAACATGCCAGCCTTATTCAGGGCCTACATTATTGGTAAATGCAGTCTGAGACTTCCCATAGGTGTTTCTTGATCAGATAAAACGTCACTTCACGAAAACGACGAAAATTGTTCAGTATAGGGGGTAAATATGGAACTAATTTGGACTTATACTCACCAGAGCACAAACAATGCTTCGTGCCTCCTCCACTTAGATCATGTTTTGTGACTTGGTCTCGCGTTTCTGGTGGCAATGAACATGGAATTTTAGAATAAGAGATACATGGCATCATTTGTTACTGCTCCGCGTAAGTACATGCAAGACAAAATGGTCATGAGCTGCGCCACCAGAGTAGTTGGTGGTGGAACATGACTGCGTACGTTTCGTGAAAAGAATGTACGCGCCGACCCGTTTGCATGACATTCCTTTTAGCACGTAGTCTGTCAGTGACATAGCACGACCTCTACAGCTTCAAATTAAGGAAAAAGGGTGTTTATGCGGACAGTTTCACCATTTCCAGTCATGCCGTTTGTCGTGGAATATTGGCAAGAATACCTTTACGTAGGCCATTTTGTTGTGAGATGACGCATGGTGTACTTATATCCTAATCTAGCACCCGTGCGTCCCTGTGAGATGGCGCAAAGGGTTCTGCTGATGTGATCTGTGACTGCTGGATCCGGCCCCAGGCCGTCCTGATGTGATCTGTGACTGCTGGATCCGGCCCCAGGCCGTCCTGATGTGATCTGTGACCGCTGGATCCGGCCCCAGGCCGTCCTGATGTGATCTGTGACCGCTGGATCCGGCCCCAGGCCGTCCTGATGTGATCTGTGACCGCTGGATCCGGCCCCAGGCCGTCCTGATGTGATCTGTGACCGCTGGATCCGGCCCCAGGCCGTCCTGATGTGATCTGTGACTGCTGGATCCGGCCCCAGGCCGTCCTGATGTGATCTGTGACCGCCGGCATCGTCTCCGCAGACCATGCTGATGCGCGCCGTGTACCGGACGTTCAGCTGGCTACAGAGCTGGGGCCTGCAGCGCCACCTGACGCCGCTGCCGGGCGTCACGCGTCTGTCGGAGGCCGTGGTCCGCGTGCTGGCCTGCAACCCCAGCCCGATGACGCTTCAGGGCACCAACACGTACCTGGTCGGCACGGGCCGCAGGTGAGCCGCGCAGTCCGGCCGGCGGGCGTCCAGCGCTGTCCCAGCCGGACGCCGGGTCGGTTGCCTGTGTTTATCGTCCCTCGCCGTCCTGTAGGGTCTCAGGTGTACGTCTGTTTACCTTCCCCGTTGCCCTGTAGGGTCTCTGGAATATCTCCTTTTACCGTCCCTCGCCGTCCTGTCGGGTCTCTGGTGTACCCCTGTTTACCGTCCCTCGCCGTCCTGTGGGTTTCTGGTGTACCTCTGTTCACCGTCTCTCGCCGTCCTGTCGGGTCTCTGGTGTACCCCTGTTTACCGTCCCTCGCCGTCCTGTGGGTTTCTGGTGTACCTCTGTTTACCGTCTCTCGCCGTCCTGTGGGTTTCTGGTGTACCTCTGTTTACCGTCTCTCGCCGTCCTGTGGGTTTCTGGTGTACCTCTGTTCACCGTCCCTCGCCGTCCTGTCGGGTCTCTGGTGTACCCCTGTTTACCGTCCCTCGCCGTCCTGTGGGTTTCTGGTGTACCTCTGTTCACCGTCTCTCGCCGTCCTGTCGGGTCTCTGGTGTACCTCTGTTCACCGTCTCTCGCCGTCCAGTCGGTTCTCTGGTGTACCTCTGTTCACCGTCTCTCGCCGTCCAGTCGGTTCTCTGATGTACCTCTGTTCACCGTCTCTCGCCGTCCTGTCGGGTCTCTGGTGTACCTCTGTTCACCGTCCCTCGCCGTCCTGTCGGGTCTCTGGTGTACCCCTGTTTACCGTCCCTCGCCGTCCTGTGGGTTTCTGGTGTACCTCTGTTCACCGTCTCTCGCCGTCCAGTCGGTTCTCTGGTGTACCTCTGTTCACCGTCTCTCGCCGTCCAGTCGGTTCTCTGGTGTACCTCTGTTCACCGTCTCTCGCCGTCCTGTGGGGTCGCGGGTGACCGGGCGGCCGCTGACGCGGTGGCCGTTGCCTCAGGCGGGTGCTGGTGGACACGGGCAGCGAGGGCGTGTCCGAGTACGTGGACCGACTGGAGCAGGTGCTGCGTGAAGAGGGCGCCGAACTGCAGGAGATCGTCGTCACCCACTGGCACCCGGACCACGTGGGCGGCGTGCCAGACCTCCGGCGCCGACTCGGAGGTACACACCGGAACGTCAAACAGGATCAGAACAGACCGCCGCCGGCTGTAGCGGTGTAGTATTTCGTGCTGTGGACGGTCCCTCCCGTCGTGCATATCGACTGGGCCCGTGTCCGAGCCATGGCACTGTGAAGGCACGCGTCCTTCATTCCGCCTTGTTGCGCATAGGTTCACTGCTCATTTTCCTTTCTACACAGCGTTGATCATGTGCACTCAACCTAGAATTCGTCGAATGTGCCCACATTGCAGTGAATGAGTGATCTGCATTCTACTCTTAACTCAGTTGTAGAATTTCGCAAGAATACACTCTGCCTCTCATTACCTGAGCCACGCTACAGAACTGGGTACAAAACAGGCCAACAGCTATCGCGTCAACCATCACCGATAACTCACGCGGCGCTAGTCACACCTGGCTCCAGACCGCGGTGGACATCTGTGCCGACTGACTTGTCTGCCGGCGCCCTTGTATTCCTCCTGCAACTCCTGGCGCCTCGTTTCAGAGGTGCCCGCCCGGAAATTCCCGCGTCCAGAAGCTGCCGACATCCCTGAGGTGGCAACCCTCCGTGACGGAGACGTCATCGCCACAGAGGGTGCCACTCTGCGGTGGGTTTTCGTCTTGATGGATCCGTAGACGCCGTCACGCGCAGACTAGCAGCTGGGAGCCTTTGCGTGTTGCCCATGTTTGGAGTTGTTCTGAATATGGAAACGGCCTCATTCATCTTGAAGCTAATATGATTTTCCGTCTACTAGAGCCCGTCAAAAATGATCATACCTACAGCGTTTAGTTTACAGCGTTTACAGCGTTAGGTATTACTTGTGATGTGTGCCAGTTGTTGAAAAGCAGACTTATACGGGAATATTTCGTCCTGCTGGTGTGTAGAAAATAGTTCTGCTTTCTTCATAGGACATAGTGATCGGACCTTGTTTGATGAAGACCTCATATACTCGCTGTTTGGGACTTTCTAGACGTTTTGCAGTATCGCAAATTTTTCTGATTTTTCACAACTGCGGTTTATTTTGGAGCATGGTTGAGACTAATCACAAGCCTACGCTGTCTCGCATGCTCACTTTCTGGGGTGATGGAAGCGTTCATCCGGCGAGCTTTATAGACCCGAGATGTCCCGCACCACGGAGGTCTGTGTCGGCGGGGTGGGTCGCAGTCGTGTAACCACCCGTGTCCCGCACCTCAGGGTGGTGCACACTCCCGGCCACTCCACGGACCACGTGGTCCTCCAGATGGCCGAGGGGAACGTGCTGTTCAGCGGCGACTGCATCCTGGGCGAGACGACGGCCGTGTTCGAGGACTTCGCCGACTACATGGCGTCGCTGGAGCTGCTGCTGCGGATGGCGCCCGGGACGATCTACCCTGGCCACGGTCCGGTTGTTGAGGTTCGTATTGAGCTGTTGTGAGCGCGGGCTCATTTCGGAAAGTGACCGGAAAATGATGCGGCGTGACAAAGACCAAATGTGCTACGCGATTAATCTTCTTGGATAATGAAGGTAAGACGGCGGGACGAGACATTTTGTGCATTTGCGTGGGCGCATTATTCGTTTGTTTACTGAGAGTGTGAGTGCTGAAATACCAAGCAGTCATAGATTAAATTTGACCCATGGCCTTTGCCATATCGCACCTAATAACGTACAACTTTGTAAAATGTGCGCAAGAAAATGCACATTCTTGGACGTGTTTCAGAACCCGGTGGAAAAGATCCAGCATTACATCCAGCACCGTCTGGAGAGGGAGCAGCAGATCCTGGCCGCTCTGAGGGAGGCTGGGACGGCCGGCAGCACTGTGGCCCAGCTGGTCAGCGCCGTCTATACGGTGAGCTGCGCTCCGGAGCAGGTGGCGTACGGTGTGCCGTGTACATCCTGCAGTACGCCGGTGCGCTCCCGTCCACTGCACGGATTCCGTGAGCTCTGTTGTGAACCAGTTAAAACACTGCACAGCTGAGTCGGACACAAACATGGAAACTTTATGTAGTGTTGTTATCGTTTTCACAGCCACGTCTTTGCTTCCTTGATCAATACGCTCACAATCAAACCCAAACGCCTCATTTTAATTTTATAGCTGTATTTCATGAGTGAAGTCTTTGATCCTATGCTGTCTTGTCGTGTTGTTTTTGCTCGTCGTACTGTGACATGCACCTACGTGATCCAGGAGATAATGGATGGAATGTCTGTCCAAACTCTGCCTATGTTTGGGACTGACATCAGGGCTTCATTTGGTGTGTGCTATGAACCGCCCCTTGAATGGGCTTTTTCGAGACGTAGGATGGTCAAGGGTCTCCGTTGACCCACTTCCAGATATGGACATTCATGTCTCTGCATAGGTATTTACCATCTGATGGGCTGTCTAAGCTGAATGCCAACAAAGGTCAAAGAAAATGGTTAAGTAGCCAAAGGGCTGGATTCAGACATTTACGAAAAATAATCAGCATTTCCACCTGTTATTTCATAAGGAATCTCTTAATGTGATTGTGTAACTGATCTGTGCCTTGAGGCGAACTGGTCCTCGTCGAAAAATACTGAGCTTTCCTCTGCGTTTTCGATCTGAAGCCCGACGTTCAGCCTACATGGCCCAAATGCGTGTCTGGAGACCTCCTGAAAGTCTGTCCGAACCTGTCGGCAGGAGATTCCGTTCTACATGCGGCGCCCGGCGGCGGTGAACGTGGAACACCACCTGTCCAAGCTGGTCAGGGAGGGCACGGTGACGGCCGCCGACGAACGGTACTCACTGAGCAAACCGACCGACGCACGCTCGAGAGAAGAGGAAAACTGACTGCTCCCAGAACGCTGTGACGGGGGAGTGCTGTCGGAGAAGTGCGTTATTATTGGGATACGTGGGTTACTTGTTTAACGACGAGCAAAGTGGTTCCAGATAGTAACACATGGGACGGTTTGATCTTCGCTTATGTGCGTGTTGTTTATGGTATAGCGTGCACGGAGTCTGTCGAGGAAGGGATGGGGGTGGGAGGTGAATGGATAGGACAACACGTTAGTCTAGTTTTGCAGACAACTGTACCCAAGCAGTTGATTTTAGAAACACATTTCAAGGGAAACAGGTGACACAAAAGTTGGAAAATTGCTCCTTTTAAAGACGGTCTGACAGTAAGAGTCCTTCGAGGGCCTTGCTGCATGAGTCGTACTACATGTGTAAACAGCATAATGCATTATCGTGCCATGAAAATGCAGAGGACCTTTCGCATGTTCGTTTTTTTACTGAACCATTTCTGGACAACAGTTCTCCAGTCTCCACCGGTCCCGCGTCTCCACCGCCTCTCCGTCCTCCCATCTGGCAGAACTGTTGCTTCAGATCACGACGTGCGCACCGCGCAGCGCGCATCTATCCGTTGACGAATTGGCTATCTTTGCATTGTTTCACTAGCAGCACCACTGAACGTCAACAGAAATTCTCTTAGGGTATGTAGCAGATTTCTAACTGCTTGCGTGACAGTTGAACTAGTGACGACCTTGTTCGTGCCAGTCTTTTTCGCGAGTTAATCATAGAGAAAATCTTCTAATTCCAACTTATATTCACTTCATTCAGTCATTCACCAAACACCTATGCCAGCACTCACACTATACGGAGATCCTTCCACTATGCCTTGTGAATCACGAGCGTGACTCTACTAGAACGGTAAAACTCTCAACACTTGCAGTCGCGCCTGTCATGACAAAATCTGTCTTCGGTCCTCAAACCCGCGTAGGCAATCCCAGTCGAAATGAGCGAGTTCTGGTGGAATCAAACACAAGCATACCGCCAGCGGAATGTATTCAGATATTACACGCCATCCGTCGATATACTCTGGCTTGGATAGGCTACCTAGAGCGGTCTTCATAAACCCAGGCAAACCAAGTGCGTTTCATACACAAAACACACCTCACTAATGACTATGCATGATCGATTCCAATAAATTCAAAGGGATAAAGCAAAGTAGCAAGGCGGCGTGCTGACAGTCAACGGAAAGCCTATGAGCATTGTCCTGGGCGTCGCTAGTTCAACAATCAATGGAATTAACCGCGCATATAGTGCACATGGACGAAGAACGATTTCCGCATAATCCAAGCCATGCGTTTAGATCACTAACAATGAGAGATCATACTGTTCAAAGATGATACTGCGACAAATGCAGTTTCATGCGGAGCTGATACAACGATGATGTATTTGTATATCCGGACGTGAGTTCATTCTCGTCTTTTCTTGTTGGCTCATCTACGCGACGTTTCGTTGCGCCGTCTCGCGACGTTAAAGTATTTTAAAAGAATAAACCATTTCACAACGTCGACAAAAGACGAGGCACAGCCGGGCTGACGCCTCTGACAGTGCTGCAGTGCTTTCGTGCCTTTAAAAGGAAGTGTCATTTCACGCTTTATCATAGCCACGCCCGGCCTCTCCGTGCGTTCACTTCGTCGACGCTCGCGCCGCACGGGGTCCTCGCGCAGCTGTGTTGTTCCCGCGCTCAGCTGTGTTGTTCCCGCGCTCTGGCCGTCCGGGCGTGACGCTCGACAGCGGCGCTGCCGGTCACTTGATCTTCATCCAGGCCTTGTTGTCGGGGCCGTTGACGGGCACGCTGACCATGGTGCTCATCTGGCGGTCCTCCAGCGTCGGCAGCGGCCAGTCGCGCACGATCGTCTCCCGGGGCACCTCGAACTTGTGCACCACGCGCAGGTCTGAAACACAGCGCCGCGCGACGTTGGCCACGGACGAGCGTCTCGCGCGCCGGCGCCACCCGCCGCGGCCGACCGGCACCGGCACCGGCACCGTCTGCCGCTCGCAGGCCTGTCGCCAAATTTAGCGCCGCTTCGGGGCTTTCGCGGGTTTCTTGGTGCTCTTTTTGCTCTTTTTCCCGAGGAAAGTGAGCGTAACTTTGGTCTGGCTTCCGCTCTCGGTCTGAGGGGGCTTTGGTGGTGGCGGGAGGTACTCGATGTGCGGCGGAGGCTTCTCAAACGTGTGGATGATGGTGAGACCTATAAGCAAGAACGAGGCCATCGTCATTCCTTTGCTCCCATGGCTATGGAGGATCAAAGTCCTATTAGGGACATGCACGAGAAACAGTTTACATGAGCTAATTCTCTTTCACAGCATCTGCAAGACGAGGTTCTGCAGCGATTCATTTCGAGTCGCATATTGCAAAAGACAGCTGTCAAACGGCAACAGTATGAAGCCACACAAAATCTTCTTCGATTTTGATTGCAATAACTTCCAGATTCCACAGTCCGCACTAGCGGATGGTGGGACTTAGGACATTGACATAAGGACTTAAGGACATATTGAGTCATGTCCCAAAGTTAAAAATTATTTGTATGCTATAATGATTCCGACTATCGCCATACCATGTCATTGAAACCCGATTTCGATCCCTATCCGGGGACGTATCCAAGGGGGAGCCATGGGGGCCATGCTCCCCCGAACCAAGCGGTCTACGCTAGATATGTAGCGATTTCGCACGAATACGGAATAGTGATCGCATATATGTTGCAAAAACAAACATATGTGTTCCTGTAGGTTAGAAATGAGGCCAATTACGTAAAATTCCTGTTTTTTCCTATAAGCTGCGACATATGCCAGTGGTATATGACAAAATTTGACATTTTCTCCTCCCCCAGGAAAATGCTGGCTACGTGCCCGCCCCTATCAATTTCAAAAATAATTCAGGTGATTTGTACAGTCGTCAGCATCGTTCCAAAGGCAGTCCATTTATCCCTTTACGTCAGCACAGAACGGCCAAAAGGTAAAGCGCGGTTTCAACGCAGTAAAGCGGCAACCGACAATCACTCGCAACGGAACGTGCCGGTGACGCAAAATGGCACAAGGGACAGACGCGATGCCCTGCATGTGAGTGTTTGAAAACCGTCCAGCACCACAACGAAAACATCATGCCATTCTGCTGGCTGATGCTGGCTCCCCACGATGCAGCCGGAGACATGCTGTGAGCTCCATCGTCTCCCGTGCGGACTGGTGATAATGACGCTACGCACAAATGCTCCGAAATTAGAAACATTTTTTTTATTACGTAAACGAAAGGTTCGCACGTGAACCACCACCACTTTCACTTAACGATCTTTGCTGCATAACGTTCTTCTCACTCAGGTCACCACCCACAATCAACCATTCCATAGCAACTTGAGATAAGTCGTATCCCACTTTTTGTTGCACAGCACATCGCTGAGTTCGTGGGACGAAGTAACGCATTTAGTCCAGAGTATGGCTAGATGCGTTTTGGCAGGAATAGACATATTGTCGCACATCTAAAGCACATCTTAGCGTTCACTCCATGCGCGCCAGTCCCCGGACGATGCCCCCCAACCCCTGATACCAGTCTACCAACTGCTTCGTAATTACCAACTGCCATGACCACTGGGTACCGTCCTGTAGAACAACTGGCGCTCCCCAGACGGCCTGGTCTGCAGAACGTGCGCACTGGTGATCGGACGCAGGCGAAAACTTGCACTGCGTGCCCATCTGGCAGTATGCAAACCATCCACACACCATCCAGTTATGCAGAGGTGCAGCAATCTCGTGAATCGGTGGGAGGAGAGAACTAACTCCATGCCCTCGTGGTACGCCACGCACATCGGTGAGACCGATGGCCATGCCGCAGGCTGAAATCGCAGGCTGGTGGGCTTGTCTGGCAACCACGAACGTTGCCAGACACGAGCGTTCCGGGCAGAGGCTCGCCCTTACACTGCATGCCGGTCTGCTGGTCCGCGGGCAGCACCTCCACGCGCTGGATGTTGGAGCGCTTCGTGGCCGAGTCGCGGCTGCTGCAGCAGTTGCGGCAGCCGGTGGAGAACAGCTCCAGCAGGTACTCGATGAATTCGAAAATCGTCAGGGCTGAGATGCCGACGAAGAGGCCCATCAGACCGCCGATGTTGGAGATGAGCTCCTCTAAAGAGTACGCCTCCGACTCTTCGATGCTCTCGTAGACCAGGTCTTCAAGGAACACTTGCAGACGGATGGTGCTGTTTGAAATTTCGGCCCTGCCGGAGGAAAATAAACTAGTGTAAAGCACAGGCGTGGACTGCGGGATGCTGACTGAAGTGTCCACCCGATGGAGGCAGACGCTGTAAATGCGTGCAGCTATCATAGTTGTGGGAAAAATGTCCCTTAAAATACAACATTGCATGAAGATGGCAACTTTTACATTTCGTGCCATCAGGAAATTACGTTTTTCAACCGGGTAGCGGAGCGTAATTCAACAAAGTTCTCCCTGTAGAACAAGTCGAACGATTTACGTGGTTTTCGTTTGCCAGGCTAAAATAATGCAAATGCATGAGAAACATCTTTCTGGTCGCCCAAGGACTGGGACTGACACATTAACTGAAAACTGGCAGTGTGTGACCGACGTCACGAGAACCTAAAACCTGGCAAAGCTTTCCAAAAAAACATGCGAAACCAAGGCATGGTAAACAGTGTTACGATGGAGGCCATGGACCATCTCTTATGAGCTCAGTTTAGAACGTATATGAAAGACCATGTGTCGTGAGAAGACCTACAGACAATGACTTGTTCCGGAGCAGACCACGCTCTGTGCGCCATTAATGCCATTTTTTGATGTGCCGTGTTACGATCAGCCGGCTGTTTGCGCAGCAGCATCAGAACGACCGCTTACGTCTCGCAAAGATCCCCTCCGGAGAAGCCGCGAGTGACGTTTCTGATGATCTTGTAGTAGTTTTTATTGGGGAGATTCATGGACAACGTCTTCTCGTAACGATCCTCGCTGTAAGAAATGCGCGAGTCATTCCACAGCGTCAGGGCACGGTGTGGCGAACCGCTCGTCACGCGATCTCCTGGAGAACAGCGTTATCAGTTATAGGCAGTCTCTTCTGCTCTCAGTTTGTAGCGGCATGACTTTTCCAGTCGCAGGGATGGAGAATTTGTCACTGCAGTATCGAGGCAGAGACTTAGGGACTGTTCATCTGACGCTGTCCTTAAATCCTTAGAGGAAATGTAATCAGACGTGTATATCACACACACATATATATATATATATATATATATATATATATATATATATATATATATGTATGTATGTATGTGTGCATGTATGTATGTATGTATGTATGTATGTATGTATGTATGTATATATGTATATATATATATATATATATATATATATAATAGGTAGATCGATGGATGGATAGATAGATAAGCAGCATATTACAGCGGACCCACGATAAAAGGTCTGACTATCACGTGAACATTGGCTGTCGGCACTGGTCCCGCGACACAGGACCAGTACCGAACGAGCCTGGTCACGGGTCCCGCGACACAGGACCGGTACCGAGCGTGCCTGGTCACCGGTCCCGTGGCCCCGGTGTACTGACTTGCACGCCGGCGGGCAGTAACAGCTGGCGATACCCAGGGCGAACTTGGACTTCACCTTCTGCCTGCAGCGGTCTGAAACGCGCCGGACACGTCACCCAGAGTGGCCCGTTCAGCCACGGACTGATGGTGATCGCGACAGCGATGACTTGCGGACACCGATTCACTGCTGGTGGGGTACCATGATACGTTCACATGTGGTTCCGTTTGAAATAAGCACTTTTTGCTTCGTTTTATGTGTGTGTGGGGGGGGGGAGTTCAGCCACCAGTGGGAACGTTGAAATACCCTCACAACATAGTGAACTAAGCTATAGCCCAGAGGCGGAGCTTTGCAAAAATGATTTGGGGGCCCAAGTGCTAATTTCGACTAATTCTGGTGCGTTTGAGGCAAACCTTTCCATGCCTCACGATACACCTAATGTTAGAAATCCCGAATTTTTGGGGACCTATAATTTGGGGGCCTCTTCCCCCAAAAATCCACAGTCCCGCCCGTGCTATGGCGCTATCCATCCTTTGCCGAATCTGAGCCATCGCCGGACGTCTGGGTCCACCAGCATTATCAGAAACTGAGAGTGGCATTGAAAAGAAACTACACTTTAACATCTTTCGAGGGAACGTAGAGGGTAATGGAACGAACTTATCAAACGGGAGATGTGGGGTCAGCGCTCTGTGTTCTTAAGGGGGACGCCTCAAAATAAACCGAGCTGTCTTGTATCGGTCAGCTGCATGAAGAGAGGGGGAAATCCTCACATACAATATTTAGAACAAGTGTTTCTTTGTGAAGTTCAATTCGCTGGAATGTTTTCGGAATTCGTAACAGATCTCGCGGTTATTAACTGTGACATAACAATGATGACTGATGACTTAACATCGATGTCCTCAACAAAACACAAACACCTTTCGTCTTTTCCGTTTCACGATCACATATTGCGGGAATCAGAATGCATTTTTCAAGAACAAACGCCCAGAATCGCAGCTGACTGAGACAACGCCATTTGCTCAGTCCAGAAACCATTTCATTTTTTTGCACTGGACAGTCTTTCGCCACCACCCAAAGCGTTTTTGCTTACAAACTTATAAACGTCTCATCGCGAAAATAGAGCTTCTTGAACACTGCTGCCTGGTATATTGTACACCCACCTTTGTCAACGTCTTTAAAGGGATTGCACGGCGGAAGACCGGTCTTGAGGCCTTTGCAGAGTGCCTGGTTCACTGACTCTGTGCAGTTACAATGTGACCGGATCGCTTCCTCCTCACAACGTTTGCGGCACGCCTGGGGTACAACGTGGGAACGTTTATATCGGCAACACCCAGATCAGCGCGGTCCTGCGATTAGTTACTTTTTACGCCAGTTTTTCCGTCATGATTCGCTTTGATCTCTCGCCTATGCTTTACAAGTCTTCCTTTTATCGCGTTTGTCAGTTGACTAGGCCATTAACATCCGCCCCGTGGATGGCCCTTGATAACGGAACGCAACGAAATGACAACGGTCCGTATTAGCGCTCTGACACAAATGTCAACAACTGGCAGCAGCAGAGCAAAAAAGCTTACATTTGTACACTGGTTAGGTAGTAAGTCGAGACCATAAATATGGAAACACTTGTCAATAATGCCTGCACTACATTCCAAAAGCGGAGGGAACCTGAGATTCTGAAAGTGTTTCTTTACGGCCATGTTAACAGGGGTGATACTGAATCCCACCGTAGGTGAGCAGGACACATTCCCCGTCCGCCCAGTGCGCGGAGTCCGCGTGTGTAAGGTCGTGCCTGACTGTGATCACTTACTGTCGGCGTGTACCTGGTGTTGTCGATCCAGTCGAAGGCTGACTGACATTCCCCATGAGGTTTTCCAATGCGGTGAATTTCCTTCTGAAAACGGCGGCCAGCGAAGGCTCAGACGCGCCCCGGCACGTGGCCACGACCGCACCGCGAAAACAAACGTCCCTTTGTCTGGCATCTTGTGGTAAGATACGAAACCATCGCAAACGATCCTCCCCTCTCTCGTAGCACGCCCTGCCGATGTGGTGCACTGTGCGGTGGGTGGTGAATGGTACGACAGGAGTGGCATTCGCGTCAGCTGCTGGTGTGGATGTGACACAGGCGTAGCCGGTGTGAGCGTGCGTGCGTGGCTGTGACCTGTAATTGTTCCGCTGGAAGACATACACATCACGGAATCACAGCGTTTAGGCCCGGCACAAACACGTCGGGGCTCACGGCAGCCTTTTTCTGCCGTCCAGCTGCGGACTGTTCACGTCCGCGGTAAACGAGCGACAGCCTTGGCTCGAAACAGGACCGTTCGACCCGAGGGCCTCTCCCCAGTCGCTGGACTCCGTCGTCTGAATGCCCAGCCACAATTCGCCCGTGTTCTGTTGTGCTTTCTGTGCGTGCGCGCATTTTGCCTGTTCGCCGTGAACCGCACGTCGCGTTTACCGCGAATGACCAGACATCCTGAAAATCTATGTCCCACGTGTACGGCCCAATACAAAAATTACGTCAAACAGCAATGATGTGGCTAGAGCACCATGACAATGACAGTGGCGCATTTCCATATTTGGAGTGGGGAAGGTGGGAGGGAGGGGGGAGGGAGCACTCACCCGGCGCACGGCGGTGATGGTGGTCAGTCCGGGCAGTGCGTTGAAGCCGTCCTCCTCGGGGAAGGGAAGCTGGTCCGGTGGGTGGATCAGCACGCGCACACCCACGTCCGGCGTCAGCAGCGAGGCGTAGCGGCTCGGGTCCACGTTCAGGGTCACCCTCAGACCCGTCTGCACGCAGTCCAGGCCGCCGTTACCGTTCACAGACCGCAGGCCAGGCCTTGTACGCTCGTGGACGACCATGGGTTACCCCTACAACTTTCAGAAGACCAAAGATCAGGTTAACATACTGCTCTGCGAGATGAGATGTCTCAATGAGACTTGATGAAAGGGTGGCTCACCAGACATTTACATTAAATATGCAAACATGCACAATCTGCGCGAAGTATAGGGAAGACTATGCTTAGCCCTGTTCCCGGAGGGCTAGACGGTATGGTCGATTCCCGGCAGGGGGGGGGGGCGGATTCGGCCCCCCCTGAGATCTGGAGAACTACTTGTCCGATTTCATTGCAACAAACGGCAATCGATTTGCCGTGACGTGAACTACATTTTTTAAAAAGAAATTTTCAAAATTTTGAAATTTGTGGATACAGGGGAAAAAATGTCAAAATGGGGGGTACTTTTGGACTACTTATAACTCCGTTGTTTATGGACCGATTTCAATGAAACTGGCATGAATCGAGAGATGATGGATAGGGCTTTTACCATGGGTCCGCAAATCTGAAATTTTGAGAAAATTCATGGGCGTTCACAGGGTTTCAAAAATAGGAGGATTAGTTTTTTAACAACTGAATGAACAAAAAAGGTAAAAACACTTTTTTGGCTTCTGCTAGTCATGCTATGCTAAAGAAGTACAAATCGCATTACAATGTTTGTATAATGTTAGCATAGGCGGTGCCAGGGACATGAAAAAGGGGGAACTGTCATGGTCATACGTTCTTCAGATCAACTTGTGACTTTTGATCTTAAATGACCTCCAGTGACCTTGGGGTCACCTGGAATGATGTCGTGTGTGTTTGATATTATCTGTAAACGTTTTCAATCATTTGAATTCAGTCTATTCCAAAAATTTCATTTTATGGCTATTGCAATATAGGGTACGCGCACTGACATTTTAGGTCATAGCTCCGTGACCCGACCTGATATCAAGCTGAAACTTGGTACACAAGTAGAAGACACCTTTCTACGTCACATGTATTCCGGGTTTGGCATTTGAAAAAACGGCGGAGAAATTATAGCGAAAAAACAAATTTTGACTTTTGACCTTGACCTGACCTTGTAAAGTGACCTCAGATAAACAAAATTTTGTGTGCAAATTGCCCAACTATTTGGCTATACATCCATATAAAGTTTTAAGTTCTATCTTAAAAACTCTGTTTTTGGCAGACATTTTTCTTTTACCCTCAACAAGGCCAAAAATGACCTTAGGTGCCTCCCAAAAACGTTGCCTGGCTCCGCTCCTGAGCAAAGTAGAAATGTGAAATTTTGTCACGGCGCGTAGAAAGAATACCTAGGAAAGCCACCAAGTTTCGTGAAGCTGCGTTAAAAAGGATGGAATTGATAAGCAAAAAACCCGAGGGGGGCGGATTCAGCCCCCTCCTGCCGGGAATAGGGTTAAAATGGCGGGTTATCGACATGTGCAAAAAAACACACACCATGTTTTCCCGACCTGTATTACAAATACTACTCATCCGGTAAACGGAGGTTCTGCACTTTTGTGTTAAACAGGGATGCCCACTCTGCGCATCTCCTGTTCAGCAAACACATCGACTCCACAGCGCCGCCAGCCTGCATAACAGCGTTTGGCAGCGCCGCCACAGATAATCAACGCTTTCCTCGATCCATTGTCATCCATGCCCCTGGAAAGGCCCTGCATCGTCTGACCAGGTGACGTGACGGTATCAGCTGCGACGAGCACGACGAGTCACTTCTCTGCCAGCCCTCTCTGTGGAACGGTCCGGCACCCAGCGGCCGCTCACCAGAACATCGGTCTGCTCCGTTCGTTCCTCCTCAACGTAAGGCGGAGTTCGTCACTTTATTCTGGACGGCATGTAGCAAGTTTCGACCATCTGCTTCGATAAATAGTGCGGTGTACGTATTGTGCTCCGTAGCAATAAACGTTGCAAAGGCCATCGCGCTGTGAGATGTTCACTTACTTTCGAGCCGGACGATCTGGTCTTGTTGGGAGGCATGTGCACCCACTCCCCGTCTTTTCGCTTGTAACGAAAACCGGAATTGAAAGTGAAACAGTTGCCGAAGCCATCGCTTTGCCAACGGTGGAATTCTCTGAAACAGGGCATCTGATGTTGTCGTAGGCCAGTGGCACTAACAAACATAACATGGCTGCAGTCACGCCAGAACCAGATATCGCTATCCGTTTCGCGTGCATTGTTATCGTCGTGACCTGAACATCACTAACAGGAGTCCGCTATGTGGTTGGTCAAGTCAATGGGTCGCCGCTGCGGGCGGCGCCGGGGAACACGGACCGTGCGAACAAAGATATCAGTTTATGGAGATCGTCCCACTTAAAATAATCAAGACAAAATAGCCATTCGCCAGTGTTTGCTTTGCGTACAAAATGTCCGTATGTGCGAGAGATTCCTCATCGTCCCTGTCGATCTCGCTTTGTCCGGTCCGTATTCACACACAGACACACAGACACACACAGTGTTACCAATGCAAAGACTAAATTCAGACCTTTCTCATTCATTATGCAGTTCTGGAATAGCTATTGCTACGTCCTGCATGACGAATGCTGATCACGACAGACCAAAATAACTCAGACCAACACCTAGCAAAGTCAAAGGAATATTTTCAATCACATTTTAACGTCCAAATTATCTCAAGCCTGAAACGTTACCTGCCTAGTCGGTTATAACACCGGCAAGGAATCTCCGTCAGATGCATCCAGAAAAGGTCTCAGAACTGTTCACACAGTTCATGCTTACGCGTGGGTACACCTGGCGTTATCAAAGGAGCACGCATTGATAAACTGGGCGCTCTTGATTCCGTATTTCTTCATCTCTTCCGCTGTCGGCGTGAATGCACGCCTCAAAGCCGACATGTCTTCGTTGCCATCAGAAAGTGATGCTAGCAGTTTCCTAAAACTTTTGCTTTTTCCAACTGCGTCAAAGATGGTTCCTGGAAAACGTTTTTGTGCGTTATAAACGCATCTTATCGATAAACCATGGTTCATTGTTCGGTAATCATAGTCAAAGTCACGCGTTTCGTGTTCAGTACTTCCCTGCCGACCTGCGTAACGCTCATGCTACAGTTTACCACCGTGGTGTCCTATGCTCTCAGACAACACAAAATAATTTTGGCGTCTCTGTGACGGGCCGCGCAGGCCGATCTATGCGTTAACTCGCACGTTAACACAGCCTTCAGTAAGACGTGGCACAGTACAACTAACCGACGACAGGCTAGCTTTGCGTAACACGTCTTTGGCCAGTACAGTGCAGCCAGCAGAGGCAGCGCAGGCGGATAACTACTTGTGCCCTATGGCGCGGCTGCGGTCACGTTTCCAAGCGTCATGAGATAGAGGTGCAACGTTCAGGCAATGCGTGGTAAGAAGGCTCCAATCACTTCATATTATTCTAGTCAGACAGCAGCGTGGTAATGGTACGTAAATATTTGCGTTTTGACACAAAAAATGCGAAAATGCCCGAAACTATTTCTGCAAAATTGCTGATTCGTCTACATGGATTTCAAGAATAGTTCGACTAAACACTGCATATGCCGTTCAATTGCGTTCCCTCTCATTGCACCCCTTTACGAGCAAAGGTGAATTAGGAGAGGACAGACAGACGGACAATATATATATATATATATATATATATATATATATATATATATAATATAGCATGTGCATGTATATGGCCTTTAGGCTCGTAAAGGCATGTATGCCTTTACGAGCAAAGGTGAATTAGGAGAGGACAGACAGACGGACAATATATATATATATATATATATATATATATATATATATATATATATATATATATATACATATATGCATGTGCATGTAGGTATATATGTGCCCTGCATAAGCGGACACCATTTGGATAGTTCGTCCGGAGGAACCCGTACAGAATAGCCTCGAAGGAAGATCTGCAAAGCGCCAGCACATTGGAGCAGCTGCCTAGAAGACCTAGGAATGAGACCTGGGATTCCATGGCTGAACCTTCTGAGTCATGCAAAGGTCTCCACGGGTTGGGGCCGAGAAGAAAACTCACCCGACCGGTAGCAGCCATCTGGGTTGCAAGTCATTTTGCACTTGCAGGCTGGGTCAAAGTACGTAAAGGAAGCATTCGCTGCCGACGCTGAAAACATATGAGATAGCTTTTCCATTGCTGAAACTTAATTTTAATCAGCCATGACGAACAAAATCTGACATTGCCATGGCAAACGGCGGTGGAAACGCCTCAGACAGCCCGGCGTAACTATAACAACCTCTTAAAACAACTGACCTAAGTACGAGTACGGCCCAAGGCCTCGTACAAGGCGACGTGGTAAATGGCAGACGACAGTGGAATGAAGCTATATGTCGTTGAGTGGGGGCAGTACAACAAACGACCTAAGGCTCACCCTGCAACGTAAAACTTGACTACGACCTCCTTGCTGAAAACTAATTACGGTCTATCGGATGCATGCATTTTTTAGTACGTATTTCGTAACTTGAAACACAGCTACACAAACTGACAACGTGATGGTTAACAAATAAGATGCTTATATTTGCGTTCCGATCTACTAACAGTTTTTCAAGTCTTAGATAAACGGAATTGGATGTCTGACAACACTGCGTGCTGAATGAAAGATATTCGTTCAAGAGTGGAACAAGGAGAAGGATGTCAACCATCTTACCCCCGTCGAATCCCCCGTGGAGATATGTGTCCTTTGGATCGAATGACGGATCATATCCGATTTCCTTTCCCTGTAAAGAGACCGCATCGGCTGTGGCACTGCTGTCTGCTCGCTTGCAATGAAAAATGTGCGTCAAGGAAGAAAAAGCATATCTCGAGGAAGACAGCAGGCATACCAGGGCATACCAGGGCATACATGTGCCGAGGAGATGATGCACCGAGGAGGGCGAGTTTATGGAAGAAGATAGGGTATGCCGAGAGGAAAGCTGCCTTGTCGACGAAGAAAGGAGGTATAGCTAGAAGAGAGAGATATGCTGAGGACAGAAGATTTGCGAGGCGTTGAAAGGTACACCGAGGAGGATGGAAACTGTAGCGAAGATGAGAGGAAGTACGTCGAAGAAAGAAAAAGATGTGCCGAGGAAGGGAGAATCCCCTCTTCCCCGAGGAGGGGCGTAGTTATTCCGAGAACAGAAGGTGATCGGAACTAGTCAGTAGCTGGCGAGCATAAGGAGCAGAGCGTTTGTCCCGTGAGCACACTGCACCAACAATATGCATCGTCAACGGTCATCAAGACTTGGCAACGTCCCCAGACACGGCTGAACGCCGCTGTGCAAACGCAGGAGATCACCCAGCCCAGAGGCAGAGATCGTTCCTAAACAAGTACGCCGCCAAGTGGTTTGGGGTGACGCTGAAACGCATTTGGGAGCGACTTTTTGGTGCTCCTCGTGAAGGAGACGACAGTGGGAATGTGCATTGTTCACCGTTGAGTGGTGAACAATGCAATAAACGTCCCAATGCTTATGCTGCAACGCGAAGCCTGTCCGTGACGTCCTCGCTGAAAACTAATTACAGCCTATTGGATGCGCGCTCTCCTTAAATCCAAATTACGTAGCTTCAAACAAAACTGCGCGAATCGACAAGGAAAATGATGACTAACGAAAAGAGGTTTTGGAGAGGGGCTGAGACACAGTTCACTCCCAACCAAGAAGCACGCGCCGCGAAGAACGAGACTGCGCATGAGCTGTGTACGGATTCGGCGTTCTCGGCCGGCCGCGTTACGGCGGGGGACTGTTCTGGCAGCACGGCAGCTTACCCAGGGTCCAGCAGCCGGAGACATGGCTGGAGGACCCCCGGCCTTCGGGTCCCCCGGCAGCAGGGTTCCAGGCAACGGTGGCTCGGTCACGGGCAGCTCGGACGAGTCCGGCAGCGGGGGCCCGGGCATAGGCAGTTCGGACGAGAACTCCCCGGGCAGGGGCGGCCCGGCTTTTCCGCCGGGTGAGCGGCGCCGCCGCCCTGCCCGCCGGCCGGCCGGCGCCCGGTCGCCGCCGCCGGAGTCGCAGCCGGGCCGGGCGGAGCGGGCCTGACGGACGGCACCCGGTCGGTGGCTGGTCCCGCCGCCGTTTGTCGACCCGGACGGCCGTTCCGTGGCGACGGTCCGCGCCGAGGCTGGACCGCTCGCCAGGTGGCGCCTCGGTCTCTCCTTTGGGCCGCCAGATTCTGAAATACGTGCACCACAAGCGAGTTGCATTCTCCTTCCCGCTCTTGGAATTGCACCAACGAAACACGAAATGGCTGCAATATTCTTACAATCTTGTTCTGTCTGTATGTACAGTATTTTCCGAAGTGCTTCCTTCCAGTGGATCTACCCAAAACCAACTGAAAACGCTCGTAATAATGGGTATCGAATTGTTCAAAGCGCCGTCTGACCATCATCCTCTGACGCCTTTGCCGTAGACGTTTCAGTGACCGGCTCTGTCTTTCTGTTGCCTGCCTCCGTGGTTGAGTCGGCCGGCTCTGTAGAACCTGAAAGTGAGGGGCGTGAGTCATGACTGGAAGTGCACCCGCATCTAATAATTCTTGCCTGTTGTCTCTGTCTCTGTCTCAGTCTCTGTTGATGGGAGTTCAAGAGCACGATGCGTTTGGTCCAGGGGTGCGTCAATTCGTTTAGGTTTGGTAGTAACAACGCCTAAACGGCACCCGAACGGCCATATAAGGTGAAAAATTCGCAGCACAACAAGAGCTGTGAAAGCACTGCTCCGGGATCTTATTTGTTGAATTGTGTGCAAAGCTTAAAAGCCATTCGACAATGACACCACCGCACCTCCCAGATTAATTTTTCAAACAAATGAACTAGAAGAAACAACACGAAAAATCCAGTGGAATTTGCAGGCGCAGCGGAGCCTCTATCAGCGCCCAGTCACGGCCATACCTCAGCTTTTGGCGTACCTGAGTTTCCTGAGTTTCCTGGGTTTCCGCTTCCGAGTCCGGCTTTGGTAGTGACCTCGTAGAAGGTGGGCTCGGCTGTGTCAGTCTCGCCAGTCGCAGCTGTGAAAGAGGAACAAGGCTCGAAAAGCGCAAAGGAAGACTAGCAGCGGACATATCGCCAAAAGCATCGCAAGAAAATGCGGACTTTACCTCCTGGTTTCGAAGGTGGGTTGTGCAGAAAACATCATTGCCGAAAATAAAGCACTCGGGATAACGCGCTATCAAAAATAAGCAAAAACGAATGGAAATCTTTCCTGAGTTTTGCGATAAATGTAGAGCACCGGATAAATAAAGCATCGGGTCTAGGAAAGTCAGTTAATGAGAGTGGTGACAGGATGCCACCACTGGTGAATGCCACAGCGCTTGTGTGGCCTTGCCCACACCGAATCATCAAGAGAAAGAGTGAAGCTTCGCGGGGCCCAATGTTATAATCTCAAATCATCCCGGGTGGCGAACCGATCAGAGTCAGAACCGCTCAAAATTGCACAAAGGAACATCCCTGGGGGTAACCATTCTGAATTGCCGCTCAACGAGAGCACCTTTTACTCTTTGCCCGACTGATGTCAACTAAATAGTCCTGGTTTAATGGGGATTTTGTTTGATCTTTCGCCGGTTGACTCATGTCTTTCGCCGTTTGTTCGTTGCTCCTTGAAAACTTTGACGGAAGATGAAGGAAAACACAAACGTTCGATGACCGCGACTACGGAAGTTCAAAAATTAATGCAGGCAGGAGGCACACCGGCTTTTTGAGTTGTCACTTCTTCGTCGTCGTCCTCCTCGTCGTACTCTCCCTCTATCGGGGCCTCTCCGTTCCAGGGATACTCGTAGTCGTTATCGTCGTTATCGTTGTCGTTTTTCCTGAAGCAGATACGCGTCGGCACGGGAAGTCAACAGTGACCGCGCCCTTTTGAGGGGGACGACAAAAGGCATACCGATGGACAAATGTAGAAAAGAACCGGCAGCATACTCTAGAAACAGACTGCTGTTTTTCCGTGTTTAACAATGCCAGTAGCGGCCGTTAACACTATGATGTTTGGACAGTTCGGTGCACATGGACCAAATCGCACACTATTCCGCGTCTACAAACGACAACAGTAGGTGAGACATTTCAAAGTGGGACGGGGACACGATTTGGTGTACTGATGCAACCTGCACTGTCATTTACCAGTTAGTAAACATTGCGATGTTTCCACGTTATAACAAACGGAAGCTTTTCGACTTTTCGTCTGATTTCACCCATATTTGCGCACACAACAGCAGAGCACATCCAGCGAGAATCCCAGATTTGTGTCTTTTGTAACAAGATGGACACTGTGCGATACTGTGCATGCTCGTCACCGAGAGTAAGGTGAGTCTAAGAACGACCACAGGATATAGTGAGGCAAGTTTAAGAACAACCCGAATATGCAGTGGAATGAGGTGACCACACCTAACGAAGAAAGGTATCTCCACTCACGAATAAAAGCCGTCGAATTCATCTTTGTACGCAGCACAGTCCACTGAAAGAAAAAAAGATACGTCTGAAAATATGACCAGCACAGGGGTACAAACAACGACCAGTCACACGCCGACGATGAGAGGTAAACGATAATAAAACTTAAATAACGGACCTGATTCAGGGTGCTGCACACCTGGAAGCTGGCGTATTCCAATGGATTAAACATCAGAAAAATAAAGATCAAACGACCAAGTAAACATCAGGTGCATCGGCTTACGCAGCAAAACAAATACTCGACTCGGTTGTCACGAACATGGATCTCTCCGAATCATATAGTGGCGCTCGTACTTTGTTCCGATGATATGTCGTCCTCAATTTCCACGATCTCCTTGAAGGCATCTATCGATTTCATCTTGTCCTTGCTGAGGACGTTGAAGTTGCAAATGGTAACGGCAGGGAACACGGGATTCGTATTCTCTAGGACCTGAAACAGTATGAAAAGGCATAATTCCACAAACCAAAACGGGTCCAAGCGGCTCATTAGGCATGCACTGCTGGAATCTCGTAAGTAGATGCCATGACCCAACATCTTGGAAGTCAGAAACAAGAGGAGCCTTTTGCTCCATAAGAGATGCGCTCAACACCACACCCTATCTGGAGGCCTGCTGGACAGCTAAACAAGGTCAAACAAGGATGGCAAACGCGTGACGGAAGTTTTCTGGCAATGATGGGGAGATGTCATAACGGGATTTTCTCAGTCTGTGTCCATTCAGTGTCACAGACATAATGTTAAAATCTCAGAAAAGGAGGAGGGAATGGAGATTCTCAGAATCTCCAGCCGTTTTGAAACGCTCAGATACTTCCATGTGTTCTGTTCACAGGGAAACCTGGCGACGAGCACAACCGAAAAGAATGTCCTGGCTTTAGTTTTACAGGGTCATGGCGACAGGGCGTTGGGGTAATTGCTGTCACGACTTTTCCAGCCCTTTGCCGCCGTCAAGTGCATCATGTAAATATGATCTTGGCTGGCTCGACCAAGACGGACAACAAGGCCAAAAGGTGGCAAGCAGATGGCCATGGTCACTTGAGAGATATAGCCATGGCCACCGGAGAGATGAACAGGGACGCTAGAGAGAAGGTCGGTGGCACCGGGGAGGGAGAGAGAGAGAGAGAGAGAGAGAGAGAGAGAGAGAGAGAGAGAGAGAGAGAGAGAGAGAGAGAGAGAGAGAGAGAGAGAGAGAGAGGAGAGAGAGAGAAAGAGAGACAGAGAGAGAGAGATGGGGGGAGAGCCGGGGGGAGAGACGTAGTCTGAGGGTAAAGGAGAGAGATGGCCAGGGTCGCCGAAGAGCGCGTCGGGGCGCCGGAGATGGCCGGGGGTGTCTGAGAAAGACCGTCGATGGGTGGCAGAGAGTCGGTGGCTGTGAGTGGCTGCCGATCTGGGGTGCCAGACCGAAGGTCGGGGGCGCCTGGGAGAGGCGGTCGGACTCCCAGGACGGGCATCCTCCCGACTCCAGCGACGCTCACCTCGATGGTGACCTTCTTCGGGTAGCTGAGGTACTCCAGCAGGGTGCCGTACACCTGCAGGCTGAGCATGCCCAGCGCCACGCCGAAGATGAGGAACCAGGCCGTCTTGCGGCAGCAGCTGTTGTGTCGCACGATGTGCGGCAGACCGTGCGCCGAGCACCGCTCCAGGAAGAAGCGCCGCGTCAGCCAGTAGGCCGTGTCGTGGCGCTGCTCGGGCGTGGGGTTGGCCACGGGACCCTCGCCCAGGTCCTGGACCCGCCTGTCGGCAGCATGGCGCCGGTGAGCAGGCTGGGGAGCGCCGATATAGCGCGCTGAAACGCTCGGCTCTTCTTCAGCAGGGGGCCGCCGTAGAGGTGGGAACAGCTACACGGACGTTGGTTACACGCCAGGTTACCAACACAGACACCAACAAGAAACTGCCGCTGTGTTCAGACGACGCCTCAGGAATGTGGTATTTCTGCGGGCGATGATAAAATATGTATTTTAGCGTAACCAGTGTTGGCTGGAACATTCTTGCAGCCAATCTTTAAAAAGCTACCTGGAGATTAGCACAGCGCTTTGTTCTGGAGACAAAAGTTGTCTTTGTCTCTCAGTCGGCGCAAAATCCAGTAGCAACGTGGCGTCGAGGAAAACTCACTCGATGTACTGAGCGAAGGCGTTCAGTTTGGCCTGCTTGTTCTGGGAGGACAGCCACTTCTGGGCCCACTCCGGCTCCTGCTCGTCCGTCTGGCCCAGCTCCGGGTCCTGCTCGGGCACGGGCTGCAGGGGCGCCATGGCCGCCGACGGTGGCGCCGGGTGAACCTTGGCAGAGCGGCGGCTGGCCGTCGTGGCCGGCCGGGAGGTGAGACGCGGTGCGGCCGGGTCGGCCGACACCACCCGAGGCGCCGGCGGCCCCCCGCCCGCGGCCGGCTGATCTCCGCCCGCGGCCGGCTGATCCCCAGCGGCGGCCGGCTGATCCCCGCCCTCGGCCGGCTGATCCCCGTCAGCCGCCGGCTGGTCCCCGTCAGCCGCCGGCTGCGCGCCGTCAGCTGCCTGCTCGGCCGGCTGCTGCGGCTCGGCGGCGCGGCGCGCCTCCTCGCGCTGGCGCTGCTCCTGCTCGAACGCCTCCTGCTGCATGGCGGCCAGCTCGGCCTCGAAGTCGAAACCGTCGGCCATGGCTGCCGCTCTGCTGCCGGGCGGAGCGCCTCGTGACAAAACCCGGCCAGCGTCGCGCACACGGAGGTACGCCGAGGTCGCCAGTCCCGCCGCCAGCGACGACGCCGGCTCGCGAGCACGCGTTAGCGCCAGCATGGCCATGTTTGGCGATGCACTATGGCGATACATCACAGGCCCCCACGTCGCTCGCGGCCCGATCGGCAAAATCTGCACACGACTGTCGAACTGCGATATTACAACCAGTCTATTGGATGAATAAACAACTTTACTGCGTCCCCCACGACTCGTGTACTTATCGTACAATATCGTAGGATATTGCTTATTTACGAAATTACAATTATAGAACACTTAAAGTTCTCAAAAAGCTTTGGTCAGTTATGTTCTTTGAGATCTCATAAGTCCTAAAACTGAAGTGCAATAGGTCAGCGGTGTAATGGATCTTGTGTTCGACGTTCAATGACTCAGACTGACGTGGCCTAACTTGACATTTCAGAGTTTCTGCGGTCTCAGAACGCTTCTGAAAAATGTCCGCCCAAGGTACTACAGACCGCATCGAATGCGCTGACTTCTTAAGAAGCTTAGTACCATAACTGTCTTTATCCAATCCATTCAGGGGTGTCTGGGTCGGACGGAAGCGTTCGCCTTCAAACAAATGGGTAGCTTAATTTAAAAAGGATATTGCACGTTAACGATCTCTTGAATAAATTTCATTAAGTCCTGGTAGACACAGTGCACCTAAACGCTGAGATCGCCATCGTGGCAGAAATTCACCAGCTCCTCCCGTAACTTCGGGTCAAGAGTAAGGTATATCAGTTTTGCCCTGACATCCAGTACTATTTTACCCCGTCATCAAAACATTCGATAGAATAGTGCATGAATTATGTAATTACCACGTACTATGCCTGGTCTCTTGACTGGCATTACACTGATGCTTAAAAGATAGGCCTCATTCTTAATAAAAAGTGCTAGAGAACGGGTTAAAAATATACGTAATGCATTACGGTATACACGAAAAACCCTAGGATGCACCTGCCATGACCGTGATTTATTTAGTGGTCGCCGAAGCGTGCAGATGGATTGCCATCAGTTTTTCCAAAAATGCACTCACATCTGCTTAAAATACCCAGATGTGACAAAGGGTAAATTGTCGTCACCAGGGACGTAGCCAAGGAGGGGTCATGGGGGCCATTGCCCCCCCCCCTGAGCCAAACGGTCTGCACTAGATACATGGCGATTTCGCATGAATACGTAAAAGCGATCATATATATGTTGCAAAAACAAACATTATATGTTTTCCTGTGCGTTAAATATGAGATAAATTGCCTAAAATTGCTGCCTTTTCTTGTAAATTTCGTCATATGCCTGTGGTATATGACAAAATTTGACATTTGCCACCCCCTGGAAAAACCTGGCAACGTGTCTGGTCATCACTAGCCAAAGTGCTGTCGCCCGAAGGGTGGTCGTGGCATGTCAACATACGTATTAAGTTCTGAGGCACATTGCAAGATGCATTGGGCAACGTTATACATCATGCATAATGTTCATATATATATATATATATATATATATATACTCATATGTGCATGCATATATATGAATGCACGTACTCATATATAAATATATACATGAGTATGTGCATTCATATATCATCCCAGTCGTATAAGTGATATACATTACCATCTAAGTGACGTGTAAGTGATATATGATATTCGCCCTGGCCAATGATATAATACATGGCCTAGTGGCGGCGGGAATAAGGAAATGACAGTCTGACGTGGCGTCCCCACGGACCGGAACATTTCAATGACAGCAGTGATGACCTGTCACCACGAACGAGCAAGGCTTACCACCTTACCACCTTTTACCTGTCGCTTTGGTGTGGCCAGCTGACGGCAGGAGCGGCCCTTCAGACGGCGAGGCGAGCCCGGCGGCCGGCCGCAGAGGGGGCCGCGCGCGTCCGGTGCTGGCCGGCTGCCGCGCAGAGCACCATCCGGCGGGTACTCGCGCGCCCCTGGGCCGGCGCGGCGCCGCCGTCTCCGCAGCGACCGGCCAACAAACGTGAGAAGGCCGCGCCTGTACCGTAGCCGCCGTCCGGCACTCACGCACGGCCGATCAGGACGTTAATTATTGCTGCGGCCTCGCGGCGACTGGGGGCGTATACGCATCCGTTGCCAATGGAGGCTGGCCAATCGGCCGTGGTCGTTCACAGCCCTCAAGGAACGCTTGCCATGGCCGAGGGCATCAGTAAACGGATATTGAGCGCAAAGGTCTGTTTGTCGCAGGGAACAAACAGAACGAACGGGAAATCGGCGAACGAAAAGCCCGTTCGCTCCATGCCACTACACAAAAAAATCAATTACCTCTAAGACGTGGACAACCCCACTGCAAAGTATTCCTGTACTACACAGCGCCTCGCTGCAGGAAATCGTGTGGGGCCGATCATATTTCTTTGCCTTATCACCTTTCATCACGTAACAGCTGCCGTTTCTTGTAAAACAGAAGCCGTTCCTTTTTATAACGGGGAACGGCTTCCCGACCGCAATTACAGAGTCTCCTCAGTGACGGTTCTTCCATTGAGGAACATGAACTGCCTCATCTGGAGTGCTGGGTTTGATCAGTATTACTTGGCGTTTGATTATTCCCATCAAAGTTTCTTATCAAGACGATAAATTGCAATTAAGAAAGCAGAACATCGGTGGCAGCTCAACCTGTTCACTATTTTGAGAAAATTAAAACACATTCCTTTGACGAAGAACACTAGTTCCCATTTCAAAGCCATTGGGAAAAACTCTGAATAAGACAAGCTCACACGGCTGCCATATCAAATTAGCACCTCGCTATTTGATACTGATTTTGGCGCGACAGACAGATTGATTATTGCGTGCCTTTCAGTGCATGAACTGCGCATTGGTGACAATGTCTGCGTTCGGTGTCAACTCGCCTGTTCCATCAGATGGAACAGGCGATGATGATGGTGGAATCGTATGACAGGTATGCCTGCCCACCCAAATATGGAATCCATCTAGAAACGAATCGCGAATTTGTTAGAAGTAGTGCCTAGTTTCATTTTTTTGGCGTGCAGCAGCAGTAGTAACAGCAGTGCGTCAGCAAACCTGAGAATGAGTCATGGAGTATCCAAGAGCTATGATTAAGTTAGCTGTGGTCATGGATAAAGCATATCATGGTTACCAGGCGTACGTAGCATGATTGGGCCAAGTCAGGTAGCTAGGATTTTGGTAAGGGGGGTCAAAGTTAAAATGAAAAGGCTTGGCAGTGTTCAAGGTGGGCAAGACATGAGTTGAGGCCATGCTGCGCTCTCCTGCTATGCATGACAGATGTTTTATAACTGAACGTAAAGACTGTACTGTAAAGCCCCCTCCTAAGTAAACAGGCCAATGTTCCCGGACTGCATTGAAGTATGTGTGCTACAAAATGAAAATGAATAATACGATACTTTTATTCGGGGGCGACGGACATACGCAAAATACGGGAACATTCGTAAACTACGTAACCGGCCAAGTGGGGATTGTGGTCAGCTTCCTGCAGATGGCTCATATCAGGAACCGGGGGAGCGGGAACTCCTCTTCATTTGGGGAGAGGGGGGGGGGGCGGGAAGCGTTTCGAGTCAATTCTTTCCAGTCAACGCCCAAGGGGCCAATGTTAAATTTCAACAAAGTTGGGGGAGGCTGAAGCTCCTTGGTCCATGGCTGCCGTGCCTATGTCAGGAACTGAGTCTAAAAGGCGCTGCGAACGAGAGAAATGTTTGGAATTGTTTGGCATAGCTGATGCATGTTTTCGAATTAGCGCCGAAATGCTGAGCCGTGTTGTACGTAAAATGAACCTGCCGTATGACTTTTTTCCAACTCCTTGATAATGGTGGGCATAAAATAACAAAAACAAGCGAGACGAAAGAAACCCATTCGATACATATTAAGGTGACCGAAAATTCGGACAAAAAAAAACTGTTCCAGACTGGTCAGCCATTATTTCTATTTCCGTGGCGAAATATTCCAGCTCTGATGGTTCCTCACGCTTTGTGGAACCCTGCCGCCGCCACTTGTCTCCCTACAAAAACGAAAATAGAATGCAAACGTGCTCTGCCCATTAGGCTCTTATAAGTGAGAAAACACACAGAGTACGGCAGCGGAAGAACTTATCGGGCTACCGCGATTGGTAGCTCAGACCTTGGTAGAGCGCTGGTCTCCCCGTCCTGGCAAGACGGGCTCGAATCGTCCCGGCGTTCGATGTTTGGCCCGCGAGTCAGCTGGCAATTGGTCAACATAGGGTCACGCTGACTACTACACGGTCGTGTCGTGCTCTTGGCGACACTTCAAGCTTTCGCCATAAAATCAGCCGTTAATCGCTGGCACTGCGCGATTGGGTTAAGGGTCGGAATCTATAGAACCAGCGCTGTTTAGCACGGGCTCCGATCCCTAACACTAACCTGTCAAATCACGCAACCAGATAAAAAAAAAATGGATGGCCGGTAGATCACCGAAGTACCCATTTGAATCCAGGGCAGCGGCCGCAAACTAATTTAGTGATTTACGTGGTTACTACATTGCTCCAATGTGTCATAAGAGCACGACCGTTTTTAGGGCGGGAACACGGGGAAAAAGAACGCTTCATTGCAAAAAGCAGTTTAGATTCAAGAGTTACCGGTGGAAATCACTTGCCGAACGCGACCCAGGTGCAGTCGGTATCGGAGTAGACCTCCGAGCTTTTCTCAAACACCTGGTCGTTTCGCTCCGCCTTCCATATACACAGATAACAGAGGGTGAGGCAAAATGAGCGTTACGCTAAAACACGCGGCATCTGCGGCTTCGAAACGGCCAATGAGAAAGAATGATTTTGCGCCACCGACCAATCAGAGTCTGAGGCGCAGGTAGAAATGAAGGTTAGGCCACTTCTGTTGCTAGGTTACTATAACTCAGGCCCCGAGGATACTGATTACCGAGCGTCTCCGCGCGAGGTAGTGTACAAAATGGAGATCTGCAAGGCGCTGAACGTGAACCGAATGAAAATCAAACGAGTCAGACACATGCTGACTGTGCGGGGAACGTCGAGACCAAAAAAGAAACGGGCAGGAAGCCAGAAAAGTGGACGCATGAGACCGTCAACGGCATGAGAGCCAGCGTGGAGGCAAATCAAGGCATTCCGTGAGACAGATGGCCAAGGAATTCAACATGCACGAAGCCACAACACGCCACTTGGTTGATGACGGCCTCGGCATGAAGTCATCAACAGGCATCGCATCACAGAGGCACAGAAGCGGACCGGAACGGAGAGATGCAGGGTTCTGCGCAGCTGGATGAAAGACGGAAGAAACGCCAGCAAAGGGCGCATTTTTTCCGATGAAAAATCTCCCGAGTGAGTTCTGCTGTCAACAAACGGAACACAAAATGTCTGCCGGTTAAGAGGGCTAAAACAGTGCCAACCAAAATCAAATACAGCCCTGCCATCAAGCACCTCCAAAAGATCATCGTGCTTGGGGTTACTGCCAGCGACGGCCAGAAGTGCGATTCCATTTTCATCGACAGCAACGAAAAGGTCAGCAAAGAGCCTTACTGTTAGACTGAGCATTCACATGTTTTCCTGGATCGCAGCGACATACCTGGAGGACAACTTCGTCTTTCAGAAGGACGGGGCACCAGCTCACACGGCCAGGAGCACCCAGGCCTTACTGAAGGCAGAGCTCCGGAACGTGTGGTCCATGAGCATGCGGCCACCTTCCTTCCCAGACCTGAACTCTCAGGACTTCCCCATCTGAGCGCTCATACTGGAAGACATGGGAATTGCTGAACACCTGAATCCGAAGAACTTGAAGAGATCTTCTGATCCCAAGCCTTTATTGTGTCGATCTCTGCCAAAGCTTGAGCATCACGTAACCAGCATGCCATATATTCCACGACAGGGTCGGGCAGCATATATATATATACATATACATATATATATATATATATATATATATATATATATATATATATGCCAAATATAGAGTGGTTTTGCACCAGACGCCGAGCCAGATGACACTGGAGAATCTTTACCGTGCCGTGCAGTTCCATGGCACGGCCGGTAATTGCCTGGCTGACCCTTTCGGTTTTGGACCAAATGCAGGTGACCGTTCTGGGTCTCGAACCCAGTTCCTGCCGCGAACCGGATCTGTTGTCCGGCTCCTCATCCATCAGGCTGCCGCGGCGCCTGGCCCAACCTGACACCAAAGCATAATTGCGTTCAAAGCAGGGACGTAGCCAAGGGGGGCCATGGGGGCCATGCTCCCCCCCCCCCTGAGCCAAGCGGTCTACACTAGATACATGGCAATTTCGCATGAATACGGAAGAGTGATCATATATATATTGCAAAATCAGACAATGTATGTTTTCCTGTGCATTCAATATAAGATAAATTGCCTGAAATTGTTGCCTTTTCTTGTAAATTTCGTCATATGCCAGTGGCATACGACAAAAGTTGACATTCCCCCCTGAAGAAAATCCTGGCTTCGTGCCTGATTCGAAGGTTACACCGACACATGCGCTCCCCTATTCGATTTCGGCAATTACGGATTAAACGAGTTTGCTAATGTGATGCATGTATTCGACCTGCATCATCTGTACAACGGGAAGAAATATCGCACGATTCCATTTCATCACAAAATGCCGAGAACTGTCCCCAGATCTTGAACGTCTGCTCCAAATCGCTGACCCTTTCCATCACTGTCGCAACGAGATCTCACCCAAATCTGCCCTCGTTCGAGTTGGAGGGATGCAAACGCTGATTTCCAACTCATTATTCACTACGCAATGCCATACAGGATAAATGTTAAAATGAGCTTACGGGAGAGAAGATCACGGAAGCCAGTATTACACGAGTTGGCTTCATGCCACAAAAGGGAAACGTCACCTGACGGTGGCGTTACCACACAGGGGTGTCGATCTGTGTTCTCTTGAGAGGGCCCTCGCCCACCCAATTTTGATTTGCCCCCCTCCATGTTTCCCGCCGTTTTTATGGGGAAATGAGTAATGGGAACGAAAAGAACGGCCCCAACAAATAAGGGTTAGGCAGAAAGTAAAGAATAAAGTCTAAAGCGGTGTATCTGCTTATTTTGCTTATCTGTATAAGCGGTGTATCTTTCAACCTACACACACATATATATATATATATATATATATATATATATATATATATATATATATATATATGGAGGCTGAAAGATAGACAGATATATGTGCGTGATGATATAATGGTGAGGTGATGCCAACTCGCAGATTACCTGCCCCTTTGGCTCCGCCAGTGCTTTCCAGCTCCATCTTTAGCAAGCGATATAAAAATGAGAACACTAGTTTCCTTAATTTCCGACATTTTAATTTATTGGCATTCGATAACATGCAAAAAAGGAATACGTCCTCATTGAAAACATCTCTTACATCCATCCTGATCCTGAAGCCGTTGCACAAGCGTCAGTATGCAGATACCCATGCATGGTCCTGCCTCGGGTTGCATCATTTTTAAATATCAATATAGTTACCATTTACTGCCAGATTCAACAGCAGGAGGAAAAACATCAAATAAAGCGTAGTCTTTTTCTTACAGCATCTAGCAACTGCAGCACAGACTTTTCGGATATGAATACTGAAACCAACCTTCGGCAGCTATTGGGGGGGTATAATAACCCAAACAGACGGTTGGAGGGGGCGCATCCCCCCGTGGCGGGGGATGCGACATATATATATATATATATATATATATATATATATATATATATATGGGGCATATATTTGGTATAATGTATATGTACATGTACGTATGCATGCATGCGTGTATGTATGCATGCAGAGTCCCTACCCTCGCCCACGTTATATGACTCAAGCAAAAAAGAATGTATATTGCATCTTTATCGAAATATAAGGGTATTTTATCCATGCAATACTGTAAAAAACGACCTGGCGCCTGTAAAAATAGAAATCTGGTGAATTTTAGCCGAAATTCTGTGCTTTTCTAGTTTGCTAGATTGGCTTCCGGGCAACCTTTGCTGTACCCCCAATCAAAATGACATGGCGGAACACCTGCACCACGACACCGTTGACTTCTGAATTCAGAGGGCACGAAACGCAGTGTGACGCCTGTAATACTGCACGTGCACCCACCGGTTCAGTGCCTCTGTAGGTTCCTTAAAATCGTGCTTCATGTTCCACAGTGACTTCTGATTTCACCAGCACATGCCAGCCATTGTTCATATTGGCCAGTCTTATTTTTTTTTCATTCGCAGCTCGTTACAAAACATTACAACAGATCCATCTCACCACAAACGCTTTCTTCACAAGACAACAGAGCGGCCAACATAGACCCTTGTCACTGACAAACAACTGGCCTCACATCGTCCCTTATGTAGATTCGCCACCAAAAACAGTGAGGTTCATGACAATTCTAAATCGGCAAAAACAATGCAGCAAAAAACGAAAGCGTCCATACTGTATCTTAAAAGGTTCCAAATTCCGATTCATTTTCGCGGTTTTTCACCACCATCGCATAACACAGGCAGACCATGGCTACGTTCACCATAGCCAGATCGCAACTCGATCAAGACTACGCATGGATCAAGCCTGACAGTACTCATCTGACGAAGCCGAACATACATCTGACAAGGCCGGACAGTCATCTGGCCAGGCCTGACAGTCATCTGGCCGGGCCAGACAGTCATCTGACCAGGCCTGACAGTCATCTGACCGTGCCGGACGGCCTGGTACGACGATGAGAAGGATAATATAAGGAACATAAGGTCTGACCCAGCCGGACAGCCGTGACAGTCCCATGGTCAAGTTGCAGTCTTGTGCTTAGACCGGAACAACACCTGCAGGTTAAGTTTTAGACCTGAGCACGGCACGTCGAGGGGAGATCCTGGCGCGTGAACACTGTCCTGTGAACATAGACCTGCTCCATTCGAGCTGGCGGCGAGCGTGGCGTGCTTTGCCAGACAGACGTGGAAGCCGGGTCAATTCAAAGGTCACGTCACCGACGGCAGCAGAGCACGGACGGCGCTTTCACGAAAGATGAAGAGCCTGGAGACGCCCTAGGTGTCAAGGGACGAAATACGGTTTGCCTATTGATCTGATCGCTGGCTTTCACAATCAGCGATTTGCCGCTCTTTGTCCGCAGCGTTTTGGGTAGCTACGATTCAGACTCAGACGCTTTATCTTACCGAAATAACGTTTTTTTTTGTCAGTGTAATAAAACATGAAGCCGTCAGCCACGAGGTTCAGCCGTCGATGCACCTTAATAACTATCATTGCAAGCTATCGGAAACACTGAGCAGCTCTTTCCTTGTCGCAATGGTGGCCATCCGAGCCACCGTCGCATTGATGGAGGTTTAATTTATCCCTCCCCTTATCCATATTTTTTCGTTGCTAAGCGGCATTACACGAACATTTCCAGACGCCATTATAATCATTTGAAATGATCGGACAGAGAATGAAAGACAAAAAGGTAAAAAAAAAAAAATGGAGGTAGTGCCATGAGTATAATTTGGCGTATGCAGGTTCACTTCTGCAACCATCGGACGCCCGTGTAGGAAATAACGTGGCCGGGCGCTAATGCCGGCCCGCATTTCCGGGCACATTAAGCCGAAATGAGTTGACCACCTTTCCCTCAACAGCTATGATTTTGGTTAGGGATGCACCGGACCAGGATTTTTTGCGATCCGGCCGGATACCGGATACGCCGGGTCGGGGCGCCGGATATCTGACCGGGTATCGGATATTATGGTTACCTATCCTTATTTACTATTTTTTACAGAACAATTAAACGAAAAAGATTGAACTTAGAAAAGAGAGGTGAAAAAGCTGAAAAATATTTCACAGAAAGTGCTAACAGTGTGAATCATTCCCCTTAGTGCTTAGCATTGTGAGGTTTCCATGTATCCCATTGTGAAAAAAAAGAATGAATAAAGAACAAAGCGATCATAGCGGAGCTCACCCTCTCTGACTAGGCAAAAGGCAAAGGCTCCAGAATACCCGGAATGCCATTATGTCGCCTTGGTAGACATGGAATACCTGACTGCTTGATAAGCGTTCCATACGAATTGTAAGGCATGTCCATTAGACCGGATCGATTTCAAACCTTTGTTCTGGGAAGCATTCCTCACGCACCGTAGCTTGCATTGGACCTTTAAAAAACGGAAAACTTTGAAATAAAGATCCCAAAAATATACTGGGAGTGCCAACTTTTTGTTCGTAAGGCCACGTTTTGCTTCCCCGAGGCATTCGTCTCTTTTGACACTAGCATTAAAAACGGGAAGGTAGCATCCAACGTTTCATCGTTTGTGTCATGCGGAAACTTCAAGTTTCAAAATGATATGCCATTGCTTGTCAAGTGCATTGGTAGCATTTGGTATGTTTCACGAAAAGTTTAAATGATGCATTTGTAACTTGATGAATGGCGATGCATTACAATGAAAAGGGATGAGTCATTGCCGGACAACCATCTTCTCTCTGGTGACACGTCGATGCAATGATTTCTAGAAAAAGTTCAGTCACCTTTGCTATCGTGTTTATGACGAGAATTCGTCGTTTCTGACGAACACTTCGGTGCGTCAGGACGTCCATTCTCGGCGGTTGCCGAGAGTGGACCGCAGCCACAGCTAGCTACCTTCCGGCCTGTATCTACGGTCTACTGTTGGCAGTCGCCGGGACTGGACGTCCTGACGCACCGGAGAAGGCCCTCGGCCGAAGCGACTGCAAAATACCCAGCTCTTTCCAGTCAACAACTCCTAATGCAGCATGTGGGCTATCGGACAGCTTATAATTTCTCTGTTGTGTTTTTGCTTTCTGAATCCCGCTGTTCTTGAATTTACGTGTAATCCAAGTAAACGACTTCATGTGTAATACACATGAACTCGTCAACGGTGGCATTAATAAACCAAACGTAGCATAAAACCACTACCTGCTTTTGGTTTATCGATGTCACTGTTCTCGACTTTATGCGAAATACACTTAACGACTATGTGTATTACTACGTTTTCCGCTAAATGCCAGCCATATGTGTCACGCGATCCGAGAGCAGCAACGAGACAGCGTTTGTCATCTGACACCCAAGACCATTCTGTCTTCTCGACACGTATGTGCCCAGTGCCCGTGCTTGTCATAAATGGCGAATTCTCGTCATGAACAGGGCACCAAAGGCGACCAAACTTCCTCTGGATATCATCATCGCATCGATATATCTCCAAAGGGGTACGGCAAGCACGGCAATGGCCCATCCGTTTTTACTGCATTGCCACTTATCAAGTTTCATATACACCATTTACATCCTTCGTAAAACATTCTACACGCTATCAGTGCACTTATGAGATCAGTATCAAGCAATACCCTATCATTAACACATGTCAAGTTTCCGAGTTACACAAGCGATGACAATGGTCGGTATTATCTTCCTGTTTTGCATGCTAATGCCAGCGTGGACTTTAATGTCTCGGTAGCGCAAAACATGACGTTTCCAACGAAAAGTTGCACTCCAAGGATATTTTTGGGAGTTTTTATTTCGACGTTTCCGTTCTTCAGAGGTCCAGTGCAAACTACGGTGCGTGATGGAATGCTCCCCTGAAGAAAAGTCTAAAATCGATCCGGTCTAATGTCCATTATAATTTATTGTCCCTTCATGCATTTGTATCAGAGTATTTAAGAGAGGTAAGGAATGTTTGGAAAATAGAAAGACGATACACCACAAAACGGGCTGTTGATCATAAGCTGGCTGTTGTTTCACTGCTTTGAGCTTGAACCCCACCCTTACAAAATACGTCTCAACTCTCCCGAACCAAAAAGAAACTAAGAAGAAAAAGTAGTGCTCCAGACACATCTTGCAATTGTTTGTTACATCGACAATCTAACATAACGAGGCACATTGCTCCTGAAACGGTTTTGCAAGCAGACATAAGAACGTCTCCATCGTGCACCAGGCCAAATACCCGGCAATATCAGGCTGGATCAAAAAAATATTCGGCCGGATACCGGGTGATCTCAGATATCCGGCCAGACCGGACATCCGGCGCATCCCTAATTTTGATACCATTAGACGCCGCAACAAACGTTTTTGTCCATGCAAGAGATGATAATGGTTGCTTCTCTGAACCGTACAGCAAAAACTAAAAGATTTTATCCATGTGGAAAATTTTGTCCGAGGCAATGAGTGCTAATCAGTCTTGGTATTCCAAGCTCTTCATTCACAAAGCTATCACACGAAACTTCTCAACATATGCGTCATTCGACGATTCCTCGCCTTATTAGCAGCAGAAAAATGGATGATTCGGTACGTTTAAACCAGATTAGTGCTGACGGTAAAGAATGCCCCTCTGCCGGCCGGCGGGCGCCGCCGCGACACCAGGACGAGCGGGCCGACATCATGGGACATTTTCGGACATAATTGCAGTTTGCAGTCTCTGTAATTTTCTGGTACCATACGACCTCAAATTGGAGAATACCATCCAATAAAATAATCGGAGAACATCTACAGAAGTTTTTGTACGCGTAACGCAAGCCGTTTGTCATTTTCTGGCAAAATACGGAGAACGAGGTTCCTTGGAACACTCCACCAATGCCCAGGTTGTTATTCCAATGACCGTCGGTAAACAGATGGTTTTATTGGTTCGTGCGGCGACTGGACTTCAAACACTCCAGGTCTGCTCTCCAGAAACGCGTGCCCTCCGCACATCACTTCGTCGCAAAGACGCAATTTCGCACGCAATCCAGTCTTAATGTCTGTAATCTTACCCGTTTAGGGGTGATGAGGACGGATTGTCAACCACACTATCAATAACGAAGACGTGACGCACGCCCGTTCCCGACTCACCTGACCAGTATCGACCAGCCACCATAGCGTGAGGAAGGTCGTGAGGCCATGAGCAGTTCCGTGAACCATGGTTTCGCGTCACACGAGTGCACCACTGAATGACACCAAATGTCGATGGCTGGAAATGAAATTCAAGAACCCCGACTTTGGAAATGAGCCAAAGGTGTTATCAACGCTGCATCAGTACTGACCACCCACTGATCACTAATCTGGACAGCTGCTGCACGTCACGGGGCAACGGGCTCATATTTTAAGCCCCGTTCACACCGTGACCACGCTGGTCAGGTTAAGTGTTTGAATTTAGCCGAGTTAACGGTGAACCTCAGGAAATTAGTAAGTAAATTAAGAGAATCTAGGTACTTAGTGACTGGCAAGTCAACTGTTTCCTGTGCATTCGTTAATTTTTGCCGCCCTAGACTTTAATGGGTAGGCAGGTGTTCCCTCCAAACTCGTGTGATCCAATCACGTCAGATATCAAATTTGAACATTCATAAAAAAAAAACACCATGTCGAATCACACCACTCCCAACTGTCTTCTTCCCCTTTGTTGAAGTGCAGTCCTCCATCGATGCTGTATGTTGCTGTAATACCCGTCGAGATCCTGGGCTACTTTCTGTACGGATTTAACGAGGCTAAACAAGACACAAAACGGAAATGGACATTCGTATATAGTTATCCGATGAAACAATAACAATAATCACACCAGGTCATGCTGCTTCTGTAAACAGCTCTGTTCGCCGCAAGTCGTTGAAAAACGGTAACCCCCGACTTCGCTGTTCTGAGGGCACCTCAGGGCAGAGGGCAGTGCCGTGCCACTCCACACCACTTAGCACTCCCGGTCCACACCGCGCCTCTAACGAGCAGCGTTTGGGGTTACCACTGCGGAGGAGTCAGCTGACTGCCGGACGGCTCCAGACGGAAATCACCCGCTGAAGCAATACAGATACTTTCGAGAACACGAACAGCAAAATCATCCGACCTATACCTACGGGAAATATGGTAAAGAGCAGATTCTCGTTTTGGGATATAACCTGGTCGTGAACTTAGGTTATTAAGCGATGTACATGCTATCTGGAATTAACATTCGCCTGACACTAAGGGAATGGTCCACCCAAAAAGAATTCCCAACATCTAACCTCGTCCTTTTCTCCTGTCACATATGAAAACTGACTGTACACTCCTAACGCCAGAGTCACACCTCAGCCAAGTCCAGACCGGGAAAAACATGACCCGCACGTGAACCGGGAAACTCGGGAGCCACGGACGGCAAGAGGAGAGCCACGTGACGGCGCCCGCAGAGCCACGTGACGGCGCCAGGGGAGCCACGTGACGGCACTAGCAAAGCCACGTGACGGCGCAGGCGCGCCGACCGCGGACTACGGCGAGACGTGATTAGCGGCCGGAGCTGCCGGTGCCGGCGCGGCCGCCGCCCCGCTGAAGTGGCGCCGAGCGAACGTCTCGGCCACCAGCAGGGGGAACACCAGCGACGCCTCGGCGTACACCTGCGAACGGAGCGGCCGTCAGCGCCCGGGACAGAGCCGGGAACGCCCCGCCCCGGTGACGGCACACTGCTGTGGGGAGCGGCCAACTCGCGCGGCCGAGTGACGTCAACACCATGCCTCGATTCTGGGTCGCTGTCGTGCGTCGTGTGTTGACCAATGCTAGCGCCAGCACAGAATCCGACACGTCTCATCATACCAAGTTTCTAGCTCAAACGTCGGAAAACAGAACTGTACTGAGATTCATTGAACATCAGTGAGCAATCTTCACGCTCACACCTGAATCGCAGGCTGCTTCCTGCACATAATGACTGGAAATGAATGCAATGCAGCAGCCCGTCTGTTGACGTATTTACAATAGCGTATTCTGTTCCACAAGGTTTAACAATGGACATATTATGTCATACTTTAACAACAAAAAGGCCCGTGACAGGTTCCAAAATGGGCCTACCTTGATATGCTTTAAATGCGCAAAGGCCAATCACATACATGGTGTGATATGAAAACACCCAATTCAATCAAATCAGAGGTCACGACATGGACTTGATCAATGGCCGTAAGCATGTATCCACGTCCACCTAACGGACCTCGTCATGCCATGATGATAAGGTTGTGTACAACATTTACCGCGGCCAATAAAAGGAAAATTAATCGGGCTTCGTGTTTCTTCAGAACATCAGCGTCCGTAAGGTGTGCGATGGGCGAGTTATGATACACGTCTTGCAGTTAAAATAATGCCCAAAACGGCCAGCAAACGTTCTTACATAATACGAATATAACTAGAAAACAAATAACGTGAAATAATCCACCACTGGCCTCAACGGAGTGCTTGCCAATGTGTGAATTCTTTCTTGCTGGAAACATTCCATTTTTTTTACAGGCAGACCAATATCTACGCTAATGAATGTTTTGCATGATTCGTCAGTCGGGTCTCACCAGTCCAATAATTCCGCGCGTGCGTCACTAATCCAGGCGAGTACCGGATCATTATTGCCGCTGACTCAGCACCGCACCGTACCTTGACCGGCCGGGCGCCGAGGCGGATTTTTCCCCAGGAGACCGCCTCGTCCGGTCCGGGCGCCCGAGTCGCTGCCGTCAAACTCGCTGGCCGTGTTGAGAAACACGGAGAAGTCGGCACCGTTCCGCTGCAACGTCCAACGGCAGTCAGTCGGGCGTCCAGTTCGCGGCACAAAACTTGCGGACCGTGACAGTGTAACTGGAGAGTATGCATCGCATTCCACCGCATACGGCAAAACAATTATTACCACGGCAACAGAAGATACCGGAAGATGTTTTTTGTTTGTCCAGCAAGAGATACTTCCACGATGAAATAGACGGTCCCAGCCCTTACAGTTTTCTCGTGTTTAAACATAACTCGACGGGAGACAAGAGTAAAAACTGCCGTCACAGCTGCCTGCTCGCCAGTGGAAAGTTTCGCGCAGGGCCTACCATCAGGTTGGCGTTACAGATGTGGTGCTTGATGAGGCCGCCGCCCAAGATCACCATGCCGGTACTCTGGGCCTTCACCGCCATCGAGTTTAGACGACGAAGATCTGACGGGGCAAGACAGACATGAATGCCGTATTTCATGACCGCTGAGACATCTGCCGTCTGCTCGGTTGCGTTGTTGCCATGCTATCATGACATTATGACAGAGTCATTGTATTTTTTCGAACATGCATCATTCATGGATAACACTATCGTATAGCGCCCAGCGTCTGTCGCCTGGTGTCAAGTATCTGTTGTCCGACCATTCAAGAACGTTTCTTTGTTTAATGGCCGCTGCCTACCGTCTTGTCTACAAACAATTTTGTGCATCTTTAAGCACATCTCTCATCTGTCGTCTCCCAGAACCAGGCTTTTCCTCTGCTCGCGACCGCTCGAGCCCACAACAAAAACCTGTTCCCGTCAGCGGAAGAAGGATCCGCCAGTTTCCACCACGGCTCCCACGAACTCGGAGCCGGCGCCGCCGCTCCGCCGGTGCGGGCAGGGTGAGACCCGTGGCCGCGCCGGCCGCCCACCTGACAGGATGTCCACCACCAGGCCGGGCCGCTTGTACGAGTGGAAGAACATCATGTCGCCCAGACTGCCGTCCGTCAGCGCCGGGCTGAACACGGGAATCCGGTTCTTGGCCGCCCAGTACAGAATCGAGCTGGTGTCGTCGATCTCCTCCCCCAGCCGCGCTGCGATGCGGGACGGCGACCAGAGCACGCCCTGTCCGACCACAGCAGGACCGGTCAGTGGTGCGTCACACACAGCGCAACACACGGCCACACAGCGACCAGAGCACGCCCTGTCCGACCACAGCAGGACCGGTCAGTGGTGCGTCACACACAGCGCAACACACGGCCACACAGCGACGAGAGCACGCCCTGTCCGACCACAGCAGGACCGGTCAGTGGTGCGTCACACACAGCGCAACACACGGCCACACAGCGGACGAGAGCACGCCCTGTCCGACCACAGCAGGACCGGTCAGTGGTGTGTCACACACAGCGCAACGCATGGCATCACAGGGACCACAGTATATCAGGTGCCGTCACAGCAGAGCCGGTCGGTGGTGGGCTGGAGATGATTAAATGTGATAGACGAAATGGCAGGCTTGACGACTTGCACCTGCATGATGGTCTGATGAGCAATGCCTTACAAAGCTTCCAGTGGTGTGTGTCCAACTTTCAGCACTGCCTGGTGTCCCGTGAATGCCCAATAAACACAGGACATTCCGAGTTACCTTTTCTTTCTGCTCTTCTAGCATTTGGTCTAATCTCGGCATAACCCAGTCTTCAAACTTGCAGTAGTTGTTGTTTGGGACTAGAAGATTGCCTATCCTGAAGTAAAGAGCCACAGCCTTAGTCATCTATGATGATCAAGAAATTCATACCGAGTACGCGCTTTAACTCAACTTCCAAAGCCGTCTGCTCCGGGCATAGAACTGACTCATCAGAAGGCCACAAGTAAGAACGAATCGTCCAGCAGACATCAAAACAGTCACGTGGCGCTGACGGGAACGGCGTGAGTATTTTGGGTTCCACCGATGGTAATGTAATTGCTCAGATAGCCCGTTTCTTACGTGAACCTAAACACTGCACTCAACAAAACGGACGCGAATGCCTCCTGATCCCAACATGTGCAGTGTGAGTGTGTGTGTGGGGGGGGGAAGGGCGGGGGGCTAGTCCCTCCTACTTCACTGTCTTCAAACAAATGTCGCGAACAAAGCAGAGACAATAGCCGATTTTTGGCCATCTGTGAAAAAATACCTAGCATTCTGTTATGACTTTGCTCCGCAGGGATCCATGTTTCCCATTATCTCCAGCGATCCTAAAAAAAATCTTAAGTTTCCCGCTTTTTGCTCCAGTTTTTGACACCGTGGTGCGAGGTAAATTGACCCTTTTCACATAGTCTGTTTATCAGAGGCCCACGATTGAATATTCTAAATACGCTATGGATCTGGAACTAGCATTTCCGTAACCATGGGCCCGGTTACGAGGCGATTTCGAAGTGATGGAACCAAATAGGGCCAGGCTAGGATGAAGTGACGTTCCACCGTCAAAAAGGAATATTTAGCGACGCCAATTTCTCTCTAAAACAATCGCGTGCCTGGCATGAGAAGCGTACCATTACTAAACAATTACTAACCAATGATTCGGAAGAGCATGGTAAAAAAATATAAAAAAAAAAATCCTTCGCATCGCACCCAAGCGGGCGGCACTGCATGCGGCCGCGAGGTAGACGAAGTCTAAAAAACGAAAACAAATGACGTCAAGCTCACAGCAAAGCCAGTTTTGAAGTTAAGTCACTGTTAGGTCAAAACGCGGCCAAAGGCCGGCCTCTTTACGTCCGGCCTCACTCGCGTCGCTGGCTCGGCGACGCCCCATTGGCGAACCAAAGTAGGCCACTACGCAGTGGGCTGCACACTGAGCTTCCACATGTACTGTCATCTAAGTCGTACTGCAGGTACTCAAAAGAAAACCACAGGTCGTCTCAGTCAGGAGCTAGAAACATCGAGAAAAAGCTGGGGGTAAGGGGCAGACGGTTCCTTCCCACCGGGCTAATGTTTAAATACCGACAAAGTGGCCTTCGTCGAGACTCTGACGGAATGCATTGACGCTACCCTTGCAGCGATGTGTGACAATGTCACGCATGTCGTGCTGGCCGCCGTTTTTTTGTGACAGCCCTCAAAAAGGTGCTTTGAAGGACGGATGAAACCTGATCACACATACTGTGTGCAAGGGAAACCATACATTTTTTTTTCGGGGGAAACATGCACGTGGATATTTTTCCCAATCCGCCGCCTGCATATATTTAGGTACCCAGCAGTTCCTCCTCTCTACCCCACCCCACTTTGGTGGAGACAAACTTAAAAAAAACGTTCCAAATCAAAAATCGCACAGGCCCAAATGCATCAGCGACGACATACAGCAGGCCTCAGGGCTCACCGGTTCATGCCACGTTTGCGGAGGGACGCGCCGTCCAGCTCAAAAGAGCCGACGTAGGTCGGCGCTAAACACTTGATCAGGTCTTCCTCGACCCCGCCGGCCGTGGTCACTACGCAGTCCACCTGCCAGCATAGGCACCCACTGTGTGCATAACCACACCCCACCACGAGAAACAAATAGAGCCAATCCTGGCTGCCGAGGTTCGCCGACTCTCGTCCACCTCGCCAGTAGCAAACAGCACACGTCAGGTAGAGATGCCGTTACTGGAAATAATCCCCTAAACCCAGCCAGCAGCGCTTCGCTTTTGCAAAGCAACGTCAAACGCATTAAGTCACATTTGTGCAGCACAGTTAGAAATCACACGCCGACACACATGCGTAACCATTATTACCACTGACCATATTGCATACAACAGAGACAGCGGAAGATCCATAATCGCCTTCTTCCACATTCGACACTCATCCAAGGACAACCACCAGTCTTGGGTTCAATGAAACAACGACCTCCCGCTTCCAATTCAAACAAGCGACGAAAAAATCGTGGCAACTTCAACCACCAACAATTACACTAAACCTGATCATTCGGATTCGATACAGACATGAGAACAACGTAACATCCCTACCGAAATAACAACGGCACGAGACACAGCCGCGTGTCTGTAAACGCGGGACGTGGACACGCACCATCCTGTGCTGCACGAGGAAGCGGATGCTCTCCCTGACGCCGGAGGAGACCAGGTTGGAGGTGAAGCCCAGGAAGACGGTGCAGGCCGAGCGCCGCCGTGTGAACTCGTCCTCGCTCAGCGTGTCCTCCTCGGCCAGCGGCTGGTCCCGGGCCGCCAGCTGGCGGCACAGACAGGTGTGACAAAAACCCCCGGCACAATAAGGTAAACGGACAGTAGAACAATTCGCGCTGCGAACGGACAAAAGTTGAGCAACCATGCAGAGGGAAGCAATGAAAACTTGTTTGACGTTGCGTTAATGAGAGCAGTGATCGCCATTAATACCCCCAGCGTAAGCACCATGGAAACCCACCATTTTGTTTATTTCTTCAACAGCCAGTCCGAAGTTCGTTGCCTGAAATCCACTCCTGGCATATGACTCCAAAAGCTTGTGGTAGTTGACACCCTCACTGAAGTCATAGCCTGAAGAACAAAAGGTTATCAACTGACGGCCAAAGGGCCTTCAGTTTTCACACATATGAAACATCAAATGGCCTCATGCAATACAAACGCATTTCCAGTTTTCTATGATTAAACGGCAACGTATTACGGGTGCCTCTAAAATTCGACGTAAAGTCTGAACAGGTCTATTTCGATATAGCACAACGATACCGGCACGAGAATACACTTGCACATACTTTGGAACCTGCTCTCTGAAGGCATAGCTTTTATCTCAGCTTCCACATCACCGCGGCTGACGGCGGGGAAAAAAATCCGCAAGTGCCGAAGCGTCTCGAGCACATTATTTATGTCTACCTCCTCCAAACTCCCGCCGATCCAGCGTCCCGCCGGCTTCCTGGGTAGTGCTATCCAGTCTCACTCGGTCGAATTTTGTTCCAAAACGCTCCAAACCGACCCGATCCGGGTGATGCTTGACATGTTTAGAGGGCTGTCATCCTCCGTGTCTGGATATGACGTCACATCATGACGGTACTGGCAGGTGGCTGCGTCAGGCTTGAAGAATATGCCCTTCCCCGGGTCCAGCTGGTCTAGGAGGCGATTCTGGTGTCGTTCGATGCACTTTGGTAGGAATGCTTGGCGGTTAAACTGTTCCATGTTATCCCTAGAAGGAATGAGGTGACGCTGGATAGCGTGTTAGTGACCCATGCCCTCATGTGCGATGGAAACTTTTGGCCTCCCGCGTACATGACCTCCGACATTCAGTCAAACTCCCGAGTGGTGTAAAACCTCCTCGGTTCCTGGAGAACTCAGGCGAAAAATGCGCAAGCACGCCTGGTCGTCCATAACGCCACCAAACTCATAACATGAGCTAGAACGCTCGCAAATGAGTTTCCGGTTCCTTTGCTAAATCCTCCACTTTTACTCTGGTGACTGAAATACTACCTTTTCCTCCTTGCAGTAACTCACATGCCATCTTTTCGGTGATCTGGTGAATGCGACTCTTGGACACAGTGATTCTGCTGCTAGAACTCTTCCGGTAGGCCAGCCATAATGTTCAGTTTCCGCTTGATCCTCTGAACCCAGTTCGCTTTTGTCGAATTCTTTCCGCTTCCCGTCTTTCTTTCGAAAGAGAAGTCACTGCCGACTTTCCTCGTGATTTTGTACATGATGGATTTTGATGCTCCCTCAACAGACAGTGGCTGAACAAGAGGGTCTCGCCTTCTTCTCTGGGTGTTCTGTACCGCTGTGCGATTCATTTTCAGCCTCTCCATCTTGTCCAGCCATCGTGCGGCACACAGAATTGATGTTATGTACCAAATTTTGTCCTCGTGATGAAAATTATGCCAGCTTTCTGGTGGTTTTAAATTTTTGTAAATACAAGCCTTCCAGAGTACCCCTCAAAAACAATAAAGCTTGTTAAATTTCATGGGTGCCCGTTACGTGGCTCACCGTGTTTATGACGACACCAGAAGTGGTGTTAGGTCTTTGGTGGCTATAAATGTTTCTGTTAACTCCAAGTCTCCCAGGTAACTCGCGGTGGCTTTTCCGAGCTCATACACCTTTGTTTATCGGTATTTGATGATCTAAACCATCCGCAGGTCTCTCAACGGTCCGACGTGTCTCTAATGAATCGAGGCGGCCCCAGAGATTCACGGTTCGTTCATGTGCTCAACAATCTTTTCATCGTAAACAGCTATTCGCTAAAGGCAGCTATAAAGCCCAGCATATCCGTATACAGTATCTACGCTCAGAACAGGCGGTGAAAGGGAATGGAAGGGGCCATTCATAGTTCTATGGTGGTGCTATTTATCTTGTGGCAATCAGAGCCATCTCGAGCCGATGTAGCTCGGCCATGAAGCAAAGTATCTAACGTCGAAACAGCGTTGTCAACTTCACGGCGGGCAACTAAGACCGGAGCAGCCCACAGACCCATGCAGTGGGCCACAAGACGTGCGACCCCCGCAATCCTCCAGTTAAACAGCCTTTGGGTCTCAGCACGAGTTGTCTCGGCATAAATATATGTATGTATGTCGTAGGCGTTTGGCGAAATCAGGATTTTCGGGAAAAAACTTGGTGTTTCATGTGAAATTGGCGTTTCATGTAACCTTCGTAAAATTGCCATTGTTACGCTATCTGACTGAAAGTTTTGTTTTCGAGGCTGCGGACCTTTTCTGTTATCACTATCATTAAGCCATCTGCCTGGCGGAGATATATCCTTTTTTGGCAGGTCATGAAACGCCAGGGGAACACAGGGCGTTTCAAGTAACGCCTGACTAAACCGGGCATAGGATGGAAAAAATGCTTCCGCGCGCGGCTTTCACGCAAATGATCTTCCGGTTCCTCAAAGCAACCATTCCGTGATGTGCTTAGACGTTACGAAGGAGGGACGGGCACACCACTGCCAGGTCAGCTGACCGATATCGGGGCACCCGTGCTCCAGTGACAGTACTGGCATTCGGCGTCTAAAGGGTGCTCACTTGATGACTCAATGTCCGTTCTTCCCCTTAAATACGCCACTGCCATTATTCTCATCATTCATACCGATATTTGCCAAATGGCAACCGGGAGTTCCCTGCAATGCCTAGGCAAATTGCTTAAAAGTCTTCATTCGGGGAAAATTACGCCACTTGCCCAAGAAGCTTCGCGCGTTTCAAGTAACATCTGCAATTTTCAATCTAATGGCTTAACAGTGGCAATTTTACGAAGGTTACATGAAACGCCTAGTCTTTTCCTGAAATGCCGGATTCTGTCAAACGCCTACGACATATATACTGCAGCTGGTGGGTCCGTGGGACCGGCCACACCTGGCCAATTTAGCAATCTGCCTTACATAAAAACCCGCTCCCCCAAGAAAACTACTGCCAACATCGTGGATGACATGAACCAAAACCTCCCTTGAGACGACTTTGTACGGTCAGCCTGTTCTCAAAACATCCAGAGTATGGACATGCCGGAGTACTCTTGCCCCGTGCAGGACATCTCAGAACGCGATGGTCCAGCGTTAACACGCCTGACACTGGTTGACTCTGTCGGTTGTTTAATCCCACCCGAGTGCTCAGACTCTTTTGTCGACCGATTCTGTCGCCGGTATCGGGGTGCCCCTGGAAGCTTCTAGATGCATTCGCCGCCGTTCCGATGATTTCAACGGTCGACGAATCAGACAAAAAAAAACCAAGTTGGCCGTGACCCAGGGTTAGTCTTCTCCCGGTCCTCGAAAGGTCAGGCACTGCCTTCCCCCCCCCTCTCCCTCTCTCTCTCTCTCTCTCTCTCTCTCTCTCTCTCTCTCTCTCTCTCTCTCTCTCTCTCTCTCTCTCTCCCTGGCTTATTCCGCAAGCGAATACAGGTAACTCTTGGACTTATGCTTTCTTTCTGGAACTGTGCTGAGGAAATGGGCGGGAACGTAACGAATTGCAACTGTAAATTCTATCTCACGCAAGCGCTACACAACCCAGTGCGTCATTTCTGAAAGTTTAAAGGGAATGTTTCAGCCTGGTCACCTTTCCATGACTAGCTGTTTTTGGTTGGTCTAAAAAATGGCGCTGATAATGATAAAATAATGATAATAAAATGATAATTTTCGGTGCTCAGTTTCCTAAAAGTAATGCCTAGGAGTTTCACGAAATTCTGTTTATTAAGAACTATTGGCAGTATATATATTCGCTGCTAAGACGCGTTAAGGACATGCTCAGTCCAGCGTTCGCTTATCTAGGCCTGCTCGTGACGCCAAGCAACAGATATGAACAGGACGTGAACGAATAGCGCACATGGGATTGCCATGGAAAACCGCTTCGAGGTTTTGCAAGTGGAGAGTGGTGAGGCATAATAAAAATTACTGATCAGTTCCTACGACTACAGGCTACAACTTAGCTGTCTTAGTCCGAAAGACGTGTCACGCGTTAAGGTGGACGTGTGAAGGTGGAAACTTTCCTTGAACAGGTGCCCAGAGATGCCGCAATGGAAAGCATGGCTGCAACCTCAGCACCTCTGATGGCAATTACAGACGGCCTAAAATGCCGATAAATTCAGAACTAGAAAAGAGGTCGTCAGGACCGTAGGTAAACACCTGTTGAATATGAAAAGAAAACAATAATCAATTTAACACATGCATTAACAACTTCACAACAAAACAAAGGCAATGAAACGTCGAAACCCTTGGCCGTAATATATAATATACGGCTATACGAAATAAAAACAACGAAACATTCAAACCCTTAACCGTATTTATATGATATAAATAAAATAGCCCCCCTTGAAGCCAGGGCTATACATCAATCAGCAAATGTTTTCTGATCTAGGAACAGTCAGCTGACGGGAATCGAAATGTTCGTTTGGGGAGTCCAGCATGCTACCAGAAGTTTACAGGGTGGTGACACCCTTCAGATTTGAGGAACAGCAGCTGGCTGGGAGCATCCCAGATATCGCATCCACAGTCCTCAGATTAACGGGGCACTTTACGACAACACACGAGTCCTTGGAAGCAAAATGGCCTGGAGACCAAAACGGTCTGAAAAAGATGCCTCTGCACTGCCAGTTGTTTGTCACATGATATATATGAGAGGCTTAAAACAGCTTCTCTCTTTGTAGGGATGAAGTCATGTCTCTGGTATTACGAGCTTTTGGTACCAATAGTGCCACCTATACGTCACAATGAGCACTACAGCTTGTACAGGTGGTCAAAAGAGTCGCATTCGAGGGACTGGTAAGCCACAGGCCCAAGCACGACAAGGACATCACTGTGAACATACTGTCTTGTGAATACAGCAAACCTATGACATCCAAGCCTATCATCCAAAAGCCTGCTCAAAGTCACATTACATAAATCAGTAAGACACCATGGCTTGCATCCTGAGTGCTTACAAATGGATCACCCAAGCATTTACATAGGTTGTGACTTTGGCTTTGGACATGACACCTCCCCAGTTCTGTCATATTCATCATTTCATATACAAGGCTCTGTCATAGGAAAAATTGGGCCCATTAATAGCTCAAGAAGTTTTATTGATCCATGTCACAGTCACCACAGATCAAGCTTTAGATATCAAAATGACACAATACTTTACTTCAAGGCCTAAAATTCTACAGCAAATCAGTACCTGGGCAAAATGAGGTAAAAAACAAAAACAAAATCAATATCAATGGCTTCCAACCATTGGCAATGAAATATCAGCATCATGATTACCAAAATGTACTCATTATAATCCAGGCATCACAGATAACAAACCTTTTACAGTGGGAGTGTCTTCTGGTAGTGATGAGCTGGGAGCCAGCACTGCACTGGCAGCAATAGATGGCACATCTTGTATGGCTGACTTGTCAGTACTGGAAGCCATGATGCAAGGCTTTCAAATACTATCTGTAAAAAGAATACACCTAGTTTTTGCATATAACATCACCAGGTATCATCTTAGTCCAAGTTACCTTCTTAACATTTCTCACAGAATTTAGTCTTCTACATGGCTCAAACATGGCCTAATTGAAAAAAAGAAGCCCTGATTTACCAATGTGGGTGGAAAAAAGTATTTGAGGCTAAGTTTAGGAAGGGCAAAAAACAGTCTTTTTACAAGGGTAGGAATACCATTTTTCCAAACACCTCAGTGCACTATTTGTTATAATTCTGTCATAAATAATCCCAGGTTAAAAGTCAGATGTCAATGTACATCACTTGTTAACAAAATAACCAGTGATTTAACTCCAAAACTTCCTTTTATATAAATACAAATTATAAATCTACTGGAGGCAATTAGTGCTTGGGCAGGTCACCCAAGGCCATCTACCATCTGCTTCATCCAAAACCTAGGGTTCATCACACGTATCCAAATTTGCGCGGCCCATCTGCGACAGTGGCGCCATCAACGGCTGAGTAATAAACTGAAAACCACTGGACGTAGACTCGTTTTCAATACCACGCAAAACAATCCTTCGTAGTGTCCGATTTGCGTTAAGTTTTCAGGATTTGTAAATTTTCAGGATCTGTACAGCCTCGGAGCAATCCCCAGTAAGTGGCCTCGAACCCTACATGTCCATGTCCTGGTAACTGTTAAATAGATTTGACTGCAGGCACTGGACAATGGACAATCACCAAACAGGTACTGGGCCATGCACGTATCAGTGAGTGGTAAATGTTGCATTCAGCCTTAGCTGACTTGGCTGGAATTTTTGCAGTCAAAAGAGCCCTGAAATGGAAAATGACTCCAGACCCACTTCTTTTTTTCTATGGAACTGGAATGGTTTACATGGCCTTATGGGGGAACATCGATCTGGGAAACCAGAATCTGTGCTACTCCTATCCAGTATTATGCTATGCTCCACGAGCATCTCATGGCCATGAGCCGAGACTGGTGTGAAGCAGTCAGTTCTTAAGTCCCTCTGATGGAATAGGCCAATCCAGGCAACTTTTTGGAATCTTTTAACACACTTCATTTGGACCAAGGCCGACTACTTCCCCAAACAGGCAGCAGTCATCATCCCTTGCTAATATCACCAATTGTACAGATTGATGTAAAATACCAATTCCTGGCACAAAAAACTAGTTATTACAAATCATTCCATCTGAGGTAGAGGAGACATTTTCCACTCCGTGGGAGACAGCTGTAGTCAAGGGTTTTCCTGATCGTACTAGTTCCGACGCAAAATAAAATATGACGGCCGACAAGGTGTGCGATGCGCAGTACTCTCCGACGTACCAGCGGACAGACCACATTGTAGTTTTGACAACGGCCCCTCATGACGCCACCATCGCAAGCGGCGATACTTAGATCGAGTCGACGCCTGCGCGTACAACACGGACAACAGTAATACTTTCGGGAAGCATGTTTAAATGATGCTAACCCATCCGACATCACACCGCTGGCGTGACGCTTGCATCCAGCTAGTTTAGTAGAGGAACATCTAAGTTTGTCCGCCCTTACCGGTGGAGGTATTTTTGTGAGTAGCACAATGCGTCCAACACTACCGCCGGCATCTGAGCTCTTCCCGCCACATGCCACCGGCGACATGTGGGGGAATATGTGGTTGGTTCCAGGGGTGTATTTAGTTCATGATCCCGCCAATAGGGTGCGAATATAAAAGACTGACACGCAAAAAGCATGTGAGTGACTATTTTTTTTAATCATTGTGTTAAGATGGTCCCGTGTGAAAGATAAGTCGATATTTAGACTCCGCATGGTTATTTAGTTGGATATTTAGACTCCGCTAGTCCGTGAGCTTTGGTCCTCAGGTCAGAAATCGGGTCAGCATATGGGAAACGCTGCTGCAACCACTATAGGTGGCGGAACTGGGGGTGCACGGGGCACCATGCCGCCCCCCCCCCTTTGCTGGTGAAATTAAACATTAGCCCTATGGAGCTGCATGGAAAAAAATGGCTCGAAAAATTGCCGGCACCCTCCCTTGCCAAAACGCGTTCCGCCCCTCGTGGCAACCATTTAGTGATCCCAAAGTGACGCATATGATCAAGTTATTGTAGATATAGCCAGTAGTCCGTCGGCGTAAAACCCCAAATAATAAAGAAAAACACAATGAAAATGTTAGCTTTGGCACAAGGTTAAACTTCGTATAAATCTACGGGGATACGCATTATGCTTCTTCCGATGGTGCTTCAACGATGCTGTCCAAGCGGAGAAACACGCAGTCCATGTCATTTAAGATGTCCGTTGTGTGCTGGAAAGCGCAGCCGGAGTTGGACAGTACAGTATGAAGCAGTACTCAGAATGTGAAAGGAGCCGTCACTGCGGTCGCCTCGATGTCCCATGGACTCTTCGGAATCTGGCGACAGACGCGGAGATTGACTGCTGAAGCGAAACATGCCATCCACCTCTGTAAATGCTCTGAACATGCCGCAGCTGACTGCGGCAGGAGCGAAGGAGCATCCAGAAAAGTGGGGGAGGGGGCGGAGACGTTTTTGCCCAGAGGTCTAATGTAGAATTCCCCGAAAAGTGGGGAATGGCCCCCCCCCCCCCCCCGTTTCCACGCCCATGGACTACGAACAAGTTTGATTGACATTCCAGGCTCGGAAGTCGCCACGCAGTTCACTCTAGTATTACCCTTTGGAACTAAGTGGAGACTCCCGCTGTGACTAACTAGCTGACCAGATGGTTCTGGCCTTCGGAAGAACGTTGAAGGCACAACCGGCCGCCTGCAGTGTGTCGGGACGCAGACGCCTGGTGCCGGCGAACGTTGGTGGCGGGCCTCCCGTGTCGCTGCTGTGGCTGCCTGTTACGGCTTGCGGGAGCAGGCCGCTCTCAGACATCTCCGAGCTGGCGCGGTTCAGGACAGGTGCGTGAGATAAGCCGCTGGCGGTTCTCGAGCTGGCGGTCTGTCATTCCACGGTGGTGACAGGCGAAGGTCGGGACAATAAATTGTTACCAAAGACAGGTGAGACGACGTCGACTACCACAAAGATCCAAGAACACGCACGGCACAGAGCAGGGATGCTGTCAAGAACTCCACTAAAGATGCGGAGTTATTAACTGTGCGCTGCGGAAATATGGACAGTAGTGGGCTGCATAGGCCGCGTCGACATGCAACCTTTTACAAGGGAAGCCTACTCCTGCCGACTATACAGTTACATACGACTCTGGATGCGACTTGTAGACGCGGTGGATTGTGAGCCGCATGAGCGCAAATAAGCCGTCTGTGTTTCCCGCTGATCAGCAGTTCTAGATCGGGGAATGACACTTGAGACCTGCATTCTAACGCCCACTTTCTTGCCAGGCCACTGGCACCACGGCTTGCAAGTCCTGGCCTGACTTCCAAAGAACATATTTCCTTCGCAGACCTTAGGGCACTGGCCTTCATGAAATGGTCGACGTCCTGAATAACCATGTGTCACAGTGTGACGCTTCCTAAGTTGCTAAAGCTCCCCTGAGCAATGAGTTTCGGGCAGCTACGCAGCTGCTCGTCCCCTGAAGCAAGGAAACCAGATCAGCTAACATGCCTAGCTACGAGAAAGTCGGCTGTCTTGGTGCGCTAGGACAGGTCCAACTAAAGCTGGGCGGCTCCGCACAAACGTATTGATGCGTCACAACAGCTCGCAACACTCACGTTGCTGATGAAACCTTCAAATTTACCCACGAAGAGAAACGCCGTTCTTGTTACGCAGCTGTCCTCAGCAGTGACGAGCGCTCACATTTGCTGACGAGAATCGATAAGTATTTCAATAAGAACCTAGCGGCTGGGTTACCCTCGTGGACTAGCCTCCAGCACGGACAGGACGCTAAGGAATCCGACAGAAAAGTTGGGCACAAAGAAAATTTTAAAATGTAAAAGCTCGATGGTTTTAGTCTCGTCATTATTTCAAGTAATTACAAATTTCCAGACCATTTCCTGTGCATGTGGCGTATCCCAGTTGTATATTTTGCTCCGTGACCGGTATCAATGCTGCAGAATGCCCTGTAATGGCCTCGGCGGGCGAGCTGCCCAAATTCGCTCGTATTCTGACGGCGCTTTCAAGAGCGCAGGAGCAGCTGATCCTTTTTTTGCGCCCAAAGCCGGTTCAAATGTCGGTAACGGTCGAATGTTCACGTGCCGCCACGTTCCGAATGCTCACGGGAGCGTAACGCTATCTCCTTGGCGGGAGTGGTGAGAAAGAGATACTCATAGTACCACGCCAGGATAAACTTTGACGAATACGAGCGCAAGTACGCTCTCCGCAGTTGCTGGCGAGCCCAGATGGGAGAGGACGAGAGGGACATTGGCCCAATATAAGAGTAAAAGGCACCTTTTGCCTTTTCTGCCTGGCCTTTTTTATAAAAAAAAAAACATACCGTTGCATGATTTCCCAATTCACAACGTTCATATTTTCGGTTAAAATGTATTCTGCACACGTCACGACGCAAGGGTATGCTCATACGTGCAAAACGGCATTGAAATCTCTTAAGAAAACAGCATTGTACCGTTGCTTTGAGCCCCTGCACTAAGGTAAGAAAAACAATCGTATCCAAGACTTAATAACACATATTTGTTTGGAATTATCACATGAAATCTACCACTACGACACGTATGCATTCAAACTAGGACGGAATGACGACTTGCACTGCGAGTTCTGCTTGCAACTACATGGCAATGTTTATCAAGCACATTCTTTTTTGTACACAACGGCCGAAAAACGGACGGAAAAATCTATTCCCTAAGGCACAGTTTCCATCAACGAGCTTCCTTTGGGCAAAGCATTTTGGGATGTAGGAGGACGGAACGATCATACAGACGTGTTTAAATGAATCCCAGTGTCGAAATACTCCAAGTTCAAAGTCAAAAAGCCCAACTGCGACCCCTCATCACAAAAACGAGGCATTGGTGAAAGGATGAACGCAAAACAAACAGAACAAAACTAAATCCATCTCTTCTACAATGACCGCTACAAATCGCGGTACGCCGTACGTCAACTTCAGGTCGGCCGTCCGTCGACGCGACGGTCGATGATCGAGCCGGCGATGGCCGTCAGCTGGGCGGAGCTGCCGAGGCATCGCGTGGACGGCCAGTCAGCCGGGCACCGCCGATACCTGCCCTGAAACGAGCCGGCAATGTTCGCGGTCAGGCCGGCCATCTTAGTCCAGCAGACACAGACAGACATACGACGGTAGACTTAGCTACAGTAACACCTGGCTCATTCGTGACTCAAAGACGGCGTCGCCAAGGTTTCGCTGTCGTTCCTTCTAACCTTTTGAACAAGGCAAATTAGTACCGCGACTAATGGGCTGTAAGGTTCGGCATTTTTTGCACGTGCCCCGCTTCGACGTCGCTGTTTAAGACAGTTCAGTCGCCTGGCGTGTTACTGAGGCATTCCTTTCAAGAAGTGATCACTCTGAAACCCAACGTGACACAATTTGATGTGTCAACACCTGGATGGCAATTTGCTGCGCGGCAGCACCCTTGATTCCGAAAAAATGTCAAACATCAAGCTAGGCGTAGTAAAACACCCGAACAAAACTATGTTTCAACGTTCCAACGAAACACGCTACCAGGCAATTTAAAGTTGCCAATTTGCAAAAACAATGAAAACTTTACTTTTATTCCGTTAACCTAGACAACTTAAACACCACTATGCTCTCTGTTCCAATTAACATGCCATAGCATCATGAATTTCACGATTTCTTGCGGCCTAACAAATATGGATGAAAGCGGGCGGATTCATAAGAGTCTGAAGCACCACATCACAAGCACTGTATGGTAACGTAACTTACGCTACACATGTCACGTTGGGTGGTCACTGTTACTGAGTTAAATGCGTAAAAGGCAACTCATTCTTTCTGCATGCAAACTGTGAAAACACATGACAATTACAAAACAGCAACGGAGACATCGGCGACCAACCTAGGACGAAGTTGCCGGACCCGATGCTGTTGCAGCATCAGACAACGTTTGGCTGCGGCGGCAGTCCGATTCTCAGGCCTCGGAGTAGTCTTTACCCTTGTGGCCTAGCCGTCTGGCCAGATCCGACATGACCTCACTGAAGATGACGACGTCCATGTTCTGTCCGATCATGTACAGGAGGAACCAGTCGCCGATGCGTGACCTCCGGATGATGACGCTGATGGCGTCGCGGCTGACAAACCGAAGCCGCACTTGCAGGAAGAGCGCCCGCATCCGAGGGCTGATCATCAGCACCAGACGCATCATGATGTTCATCAGCGTCAGCGCCGCTATGATCAGAAACCAAAACCAGAGGAACACGTACAGTTTCTCGTTGACGATGTTGAGCGGCAAAATGCACAAAACGTCCATCACCTCAATGTTACTAGACGGACCGTACTTGCGGAAAATGCACTTGGTCAAGCGGGGAAAGACCTTGATGAGCGGATCGAGGCGCTCCTCTGGGTCCGCCTCTGAATATGCAATGACGTCTAGCCCGAGTGTCATAAACTCGCCATCGAAGAAACAGTCCATCAGGAAAACTTGTCCTGAAACACGGAGAAGAACATCACCAAACGTTTCGCTGTTGTAACGAAATGCATCACACATCCTACTTCAATATCTGCTGCCGTATAGAAGGAAAATGCAACTAAGAACAAATGATTTTGCATAGCTTTGACCGCTGGCCTCCCTAGACACCAGACAGGAACCATCAATACCACATGAACAACACCCAAAAGCAGAAGCGTCGGAGCCTCTGGAGATGGGAGGAAGACACGGTTTCCACCATGTTTCTTTCCATGTACCAACATAAAGTTCATATTAAATGTTGACTAGATTCGGCGGGGGCGCTGCCCCTGCATCCCGCCGGCTCCTAAACCCCTGCTCCGGACACCACACGCATCGTAATATGCTGCAAAATCACGTTGTGGAGAGATAAAACGGATGGAAGCTTTTAAGTAATGTCATCCAAATAATTTTTTTTCTTAGACGAAACAGCATAAGAAGACCAACACTTTTACAATGCGTGCCTATGCTCTGATTATGACCCCAATTGTCTCTGACCATATTGTTTTCCAACATTAGCGGAGACCATGCTCCGCCCAAATTGTGTAGTTATTTTCGATGAGGCCACACAAAACGGGTTTCAGTTCGGCCTTCCGAAGTGCAATGCAAATGACCGAGCACTCCCATCCCGGGGGAAGTAAAGGAGCCTCAAAACACAGGGACCCAAGGAAGCCTCTACAACAGAACATGAGCCCCACAACACGGCAGCTCCGAAACCATCAGCAGGTAGACTGTAAGAAACCGATGATCCCAGCTGACAGGCGACGGTCAGTGTGAGATTCCACTCCTTGGGACTTGCAATGTACCGCGGAAGATGAACCATTGCGAATTTTTCTGTCTGAAACTTCTAGACTGTGCTCATTCACGTGCAGAAAGGCTCCGTACATCATTTGGGGACAGGGCTTTTCGGATTCCCATTCCCATCGCTGTCTTCCCCCAAATATGTTACTCTTGCGAACAGACCGCTCCTTTTCGTTTCACATTAAGTGCCTCGAAAGAAAATAGCCTGTATCACGAAGAGGGGAAGTAGCACTTTATTCGATACATTTATTGTCAGTGTCAGCGTATGTGGATAGCATTCGGTTCAGAGTCCGCAATGAGCGCAACTTTTTGCGTGAACTCGGACCCTGCCACACAGGTACCCTGCTGAACTCGGACCCTGCCACACAGGTACCCTGCTGAACTCGGACCCTGCCACACAGGTACCCTGCTGAACTCGGACCCCGCCACACAAGTACCCTGCTGAACTCGGACCCTGCCACACAGGTACCCTGCTGAACTCGGGCCCTGCCACACAGGTACCCTGCTGAACTCGGACCCCGCCACACAGGTACCCTGCTGAACTCGGACCCCGCCACACAGGTACCCTGCTGAACTCGGACCCTGCCACACAGGTACCCTGCTGAACTCGGACCCTGCCACACAGGTACCCTGCTGAACTCGGACCCCGCCACACAAGTACCCTGCTGAACCCGGACCCTGCCACACAGGTACCCTGCTGAACTCGGACCCTGCCACACAGGTACCCTGCTGAACTCGGACCCCGCCACACAAGTACCCTGCTGAACTCGGACCCTGCCACACAGGTACCCTGCTGAACTCGGACCCTGCCACACAGGTACCCTGCTGAACTCGGACCCTGCCACAGGCGGCGCAGCGCGGCGTGACAGATCGGCCGGGGCGGCGGGGAATGTGCCGCGGCGGCCGTGCCCCCGGCGCCGACTGCACGGGTCGCCGGCAGCGGCGGGGCAGGGGCGACAGGCAGTGGGGGGGGGGGGGACCGCCTGCGTGCGGTGCCGGTGTATTGCATAGCCGCGCGTGCGATCGCTTCTGGCCTCGAGGCTAGCCGGCAGCCGGCGAGCCCGCGGAGCGGGGCGGGGTGGTGCGGGTCCGGCCGGAGGGGAAATCGGCAGGACTCTGTTCTCGTTCCACGATTGACAGACGTCAGACAAACCGCAAGACTTGACACAAAACTCTGGGTCCCTGAGTCCAAGAGACCGTGTGTGCTAGCTCACAAACAAACAAACAAACAAACAAACAAACAAACAAACAAACGAACGAACGAACGAACGAACGAACGAACGAACAAGCAATCAAGCAAGTAAACAAGCAAACAAGCAAGCAGGCAAACAGACAAACGAACAAACAATCAAACAAAGGAATCGGTGGAAGCCGGTGGCCGGCCGAGGGCTTTGCGGGAAGATCACGGGCAATGCACGGACGAGCACGCCACATCTCCACATGAAACCATCCTACTACAGGGACCGAACCAGATGGCGGCAGAAGATCTTTATCATGTCACGCAACTCCGCGGTACGCCTGCCCCGTGAAAGGATGCCCCTTTCGGCCTCCGGCTAAGCAAAGAATGCCCACTCCGGGACTCGAACCCAGCGCCAGCCACATATCAAACTGTAGCCTCACTCCTTATCCAACACGCCACGGCAACGGTAATGAATGATCATCGCCCATCGACTATCGAACTACACTCCCATGAGCGGTGGAATCCGAAAACTGCAAACGTTTTTTTTTTTTTATCTCGCAAGACGGAGGTATTATGTCCTTTAACTACCAAACCATACTCCCGTGATCTGTTGGGCCTGGGAACTCCAAAACGCTTTCATTCTGGCAATGACGGAGGTTTTTCACCATCTGTCAGTTACTGGGGGGGATTTATTTCGGCCCACTGTCTATCTCGAGAGCCTATGGTAACAGTTCGATGACTCCAGCGGCAAACCGTACTCGTCACCCGACATCCTGACGGTCCTTATCCCTATCTGCTGAAATCACGGTGAATGATGACGCTTCAGGTCAGGCCAGATCAGGTCAGGTCAGGTCAAACCCTAATTTTGACGATTATTTGGTGGTTGCTTCACGGTCACACTGGCAGGACAAAAAATGGAACTGGTTATATATATATATATATATATATATATATATATATATATGAATCAATTGTGATTTACGGCTGCATATTCAAAACTGATCCGGATCAGTATCAAGCATATGCCTGCTGACTACATCGATTTTCGGTTTTCCTGGGCCAGTGCAACATAAAACCAATACAAACTGAGTTTCCGGCTCCAGACTACAAGATCCGCTAGAATCCGTGACCGATTTTCCCAAAAATGCTCCACAGAAAGCTCGCGCACGCCGTCATAATCTCCAAAATCGCGTCTTGCTCCGTCCGAAACTAGCGCTGGCGCTTTGTGCAGAACGCTGGCCGCACAAGGCCGCGACGTTTGTAGGAAGCCGGCAGTGCTGCCGTATTTATAGCGCTCGGTCGATGCCGAACAACGCTCGACCCACTTCAGTGGCACATGAATGGTATGGTGCCCGGCAAACCATCGATGCGCCCAGGTAGGGGAGCACGCCGTCGCCGGCCCGGACTGCGCCACCCGAACGCCTGGCGCGACGCCACAACAGACCTTCGATCGGGCGGTACAGTGCTTGGAGGCCACAGGTGCGAAGCCTGAGAGAGCTTCAGCGCTCGCCTGGAAGATTTCCCATCAGCCCTTGAAGTTTTCTGTGCTTTAACTTTTCCGCTTCATTTGCAGTTGCATGATAAAAATACTCTGAATGGCCACTTTCTCAGTCTGCTCCGCCAGCCACTTGGCCAGCCCTTCCTGAGCAGTGATAGGGTTCCTATAAAGTTCAGTTGATTTTTCCCTTACCTAACATCTCATCAAAATGTTTGAGCGGGTTATAAAACAGTACAAGGCTTTGGCAAAAAACGTTGAAAACTGGGCCTTCATGATGTACCAGGGGCAGGTTCAACGACGGATTCCTGGAAGGCATGTACGGCCAACATACGATGTTTTCGAAACCCGAAGTTTTGCCTTTCCTAATCTCCATGACGTACCAACGACCCTTTATAAATGTTAAGTGAAATTCCAAGTTATTTAACAAACAAGCCATTTTGCCACCGCATGCCAGTTCGAGTCATGGTTCGCCAAAAACGGACAATGTAAATTTGGGGGCACTGGGTGAGAGAATCATCACCCTCCTCTCGTCCATATGGACTCCACTTTAAATCTACTGGGTGAAAAGAGGCTTAATGTCTGACTGACATAAATTATCGTACTGCAAAATAACTGACCGGCTAGCGCGGTCCCTGCCGCGTACCAGTAGCATGCCTAGACCGCGTCCAGTTTAAATAAAAAAGAGAATTTTGAAAATCGGTCTGTGAACTGCAAATTACGGGCCTGGGAAGAAATCCTTCGTACCCTGGTGACGTCTCACGGCTACCACATTATTTGGTAGTTTGTTGTGGAAAACCCCTGAAATTCGTCATTCATTCATTCTAGGGCCTTCTGTCGAACCCTTTGGCGCACGGGCAGTATGGTTTTCTTGGGATCCTCCACCCGCGGAGGATATTTTATTCTCTAATCTCCTTTCCGGGCCCTGCTGAAGTCGCTGTTTCCGCCAGCGCCGTAGTTCCATCTTCCGGCATCCTCTAAGTAATTTTTTGGTAGTCTGTCCCGGTTCCATTGTTTCCACTGTCCCCTGTTCTGTCCCTGGTCCTTTCTCCCGGTACCCTGTTCTCATATCCCAATCATCTCCCCTATCTTGTCCCTAATCTGCTGTTTTGGTTAACAGTCTTGGTCCCCTGACATGGTCCCTGTTCCCATCCCTGGTCCCCTGTCGCCGACCCCTGTCCAAATCCCATGTTCCTGGTACCATCCTTGCTCCCCTGTTCCTTATCGTGGTCCCATCCCCCGTCCCCATTCCCTGTGCCGGTTTAGGGCGGTTCTCGGTGTCCCTGGTCTACTGTTCCGATCCCTGTCCCTGGTTCCCTGTACCATTTCATTCTGTTTTGTCTGTCCCTTGCAACGTCCCTAGTCCCCGCCCCCGTGTCTCAATCATATTCCCTGCCACATCCCTGATTCGCTGTTCTGGTTCCTTATCCTGCTCCCTGTTGCCATCCCTGGCCACTGTTGCGGTTCCCTTTTCAAATCCTATGTCCCTGGTCCCTTGGCCCCATTCCTGCTCCCCTGTCCCTGTTCGTGATCCCGCGCCCCGGTCCCCATTCCCTGTCTCGGTTTCCTCTCGTCCTGTCTCAGTGCCCTAATCACATCCCACGTCGCATACCAGACTCGCTTTGGTTTGGTCCGTATGTCTAGGTTTGGTCTTACAGTTTTGGTCAGCTGTCTAGGTTCCCTGACGCGGTCCCTGTCCCCATCACTGGTTCCCTGTTCAAATCCTCTGTTACTGGTCTCCTGTCCCCATCCCTGAACCCGTCCCCTTTTCTCTTGAAACGTGACCAGAAGGAGAAAAAAAAACAATCCGACTTCTCTGTTTTGAGCACACGACCATAAAACTGTCACATAAAAACCGTGCCATGACTGCCTTCACATCATATATCGTGCTTCAGAAATGGGATCGTGGGCCACAGCGGCAACGACCAAGTATACTTGAATCATTTAAGCTGCACACGATTCATATCGCACATGCAAATACGTCACGAACGTCGCACGCACCTGCGTAAGAAAGAAGCAGCTGTACATACCCACTACGTTGGTCAGCGCCAACAGCTCGCAGAAGAAGTACTTGTAGAACCACCAGTTGTGGTGACAGAGGTTTATGTGAAGATAGTCCAGAAGCATCTTCTTTTTTTGTTTCTTTTCTACTTCAGCAACCAAACCGATGTCCATGTCCATTAGAAGTGAGTGGATTTTTCCACCTTCCCAATGCTTCCACAGCCATCGCGGTATGTAGAAAAGAATAGCCTGCCAGAATATTTCAGAGCGTATTTCAAAAAAGTGCATACCAGTGTGTCTTACACACGAGGTCGCGATTACACAAAATGTCATTTAGCAGTTGTCTCTGCGAGGGAACTATCACACTTTTCCCACTGGCGACACAAACAAGTCATCATCAAAAGCCGTCTTGCAATTCGTGCTTACGAAGCAATCTTGCCGCTAATGCTTACTAAGCGCCGTTTTGTAAAATCGACGACAATCCACTACTGAAAGATATATTTCATTCGTGGTCTGATTGTGTTTATAACAGTACACATATACAAAATGGAAAAAACGATTTTAAAACAACGTAAGAAACAAAAAATAGTGATATTTCAACTACCTTTAATGCCTTCGCCGTAGTTACCTTTTGTATGTTTATATACATATTTGTATATATATGCATATATATCTATATAAGAATACGTATACATTTGTATCAACAATATACACTTCTACAGGCATGTCAAGGCCGTCATGGAGAAAATGAGCCAATTAGCCCCCACACCACAAAACCTCTGTTGGTGTGTGGGCCACCGAAGAACCCTTTCCGGGTGTGGAGTAGGAGTGCACGGAATATACTAAAATGTGGATTAATTTCAATTATCATTAACATTTGCATATGCCGTGGGCGCACAGGCAACGAGTCGTAGACATCTAACACACCTACCGGTTAATAAGTTAAAGTTTTTTTGACCAGTTCTGATAATTCCGAGCAACGGGATTAAAGTCATGCCAGAAAACCAGGGTAAATGGTCTACGTCAGCACAGATCGGATATAGTGAGGGTGACAGGGAGGTTGTGCAGGCCTGTAACGCTGAAGACCGTCGTGCTCCTGAAACGTTCAGTGCTCAAAAGGTGTTTTATGAAACATAAAAATCAAGGAAAAAAACGTTCATGTTGTGGAAGGTCAACACGCGCCGGGTCGGGGACCAATTTGAACCCCCTGAGGTTTTCCAAAATGGGACCCAAACGGTGCGGCGTAGCCATATCAAAGTTGGCACAGCTATACAAAACTGGAAAGTGGATCTTTTGATGTTAAAAATATCGATGTCTTTCAGGATCATCAAGTTAGAACAGGTCAAAGTGCGGTCAAGGTTTTCAGAAACGACAATTTTTGGAGTCAACTTTAAACTGCTATCACGAAGACAGTTTTAAAGACAGGCTTTCAAATCTTTTAAGGGTTGCACAGATAACCAACCGAAAAAATACGAAATCACTTTCATTTACATGAGGTCAGGGCACCAGGCCAGATCCCGACCAAAGGCCAAAAATTATTTCCGAACACATAATTTCTGTTCTAGTCATCTCAGCCAAAAAATCGGAACATATGTAAAAGATCAATTCGTCTTCTACCAGTGTGTCAAGTTTCGGGTCAATGTCAGGTCGGGTCACGAGGAGAATGTGCCGTGGAGAATCCTGTTGTTTCGTTTGCTGTGTTGTGTTACTGTGAAATTCACACTGTGTGAAAAACGTGTTCGCGCGTACCCGATTCCTGTACAGGCCAAACAATGAAACGTCACCAATTTATTGTTCACTGCCCAATTCAAGACTAAAATGGTACAAAACAATGTCAGGGATGACTTAACACATATTCCGATAGTTCTGATCTCTTCTAGATCATCTCAGGCCACTGATCTGAGATGAACTGTATTAACCTTAGTACACCTGTTTCTGCAACAACTTGTTTTTTAGGGTGTTTTTTTACGCTGATTATGAATTCAGCGTCCAAAATTATTAAGGTAGAGAATACGTTGGGGTAAAAAGACGTCAAAAAGGAATGGGATTTGGGTTTTGGTTTTGGTCTTGCCTTTGATCCAGCATTCCGTGCCCGCGTATTATTCTGATGATGCCGTAGGACACAATGAAGTTTTTAGTTACCAGTCCTAAATCTTTTGTGGCAAACTTGTACCGGATGACGGAAGTTGGTTCTATGGAGCACATTTTCGCGATTTTCATTTTTCGAGGTCACTTTAGGTTAGTGAATTGGACCGACCTCAAATGATCTTGCGTGGCCTTGGTGCAGAAATTTGAACCGTAATTTATTTTTGAGTGCCAAATTAGAATTCAGCGTCAGAATTTACCCCAAGTTACCACAAACGAAGATATACGACACGTCGTGATATTATTGCCATTTGGCTTTAATTGTTTCGAAGCATTAATTTACGCATAAACCCACAAGGCATAACAGTATTAAGCCAGGGATTTCAGACTATATACCACCGACTGCAGTTTTGTGTTGCCTACAAAAATGGCTCTACATCTTGGTGCTGTGACGAACGGTTTTCGTGGTACATGCGAAAGTCTGGCGAGCAGGGTTGGAAACTGGTATTTGTTCTTGGTGTCGGAGTGTAATTTTTTTGGGAGTATAAAATTTTGCTAGGTAATACTGAATTAAGTTGGCGTTCTTGGTGTGAGTGTATTATGACATCACACTGCCGATAGAGACAGTCATCTGCTTGCACAGTTAGAAATTTGCCAACATGGTTATAATGCGGTTTTGTGATGGAGGACAAGATCACACTTTTGCGGCATAAATGTTTTTGGAGCACATACTTTCTATCTTACTTTGGTCTCCAACACCAAAACAGCACCTTCTTCAACACTGCTGGCGAGCCGCACCAAATTTAACCTTCTCTGACGCCATTTGACCTTGAATGTCACACTCTGGAAATATCAAACTTCTATACAAGAGTCCCTTCAGGGTTACACCTACTCTGCATATTTGGTGGATCTAGTCCCTTTAGCTTACGAGATCTTAGGGCGGGTCAAACTGACCCCCATCCCACCTGAGTGCGCTATATTTGACAGACCGCCCGTGCGAGTGTTGCAGATCAAAGGAAATGAAATATAAAAGAAAAAGAATAACCTTGACCGTTACTAAAACTGGATATAGTTTATGGGTACACGGATACAGGTCACTTTTGCGGCGGATAAAGGCTTGAAATACTAGGCTTGAAATACAAACAATTGGTCTGATTCGCATTCCACCCAACTACCCGCACAACGAAAAGATCAGCATTAAACTAAACTGGGGGTACACTATCCACTGGGATAACTTCTTCTCCAACTTTTCGTTTTCATCGTCACTAACTAATTGGATGATAAATGTTTTCCGCCCAAACTGGCTGTTATCAATTATCCTACGCCGTCTTTGCTTATATGTAGCATCCAGTCAGTCGAAATGCATTAAATGACTCGTAATACAGGCAGCAAAAATTAATGTGCGAAGCTAGCAAGAGACAGCACATATACGTCAAAGAGCGCTCACACCGTCGTAATGTTTGACGTTCGCAATGGTGGATACCCGAGCCACATTTGCATCGTTGGGGGAAGGGAGGTTTAAAAATTCCTCTAACTTTCGCTCCAGAGACTGGAATGACATAACATTTCGCAAGAATGGTTGCTGTTATCCTAAATGATCGGCGTCAAAACTTGAAGATGATACGCAAACGGAACTGGAGTCAGTGTGCTTTACATTCCCATCATTTGATATCCGCGCGCCAAGGAGCGGGACTCCCGATCGGCCGCCGAACGGAACGACACCAGTGACGCCTCACGAGCATGACAATCGTCTACGGGCCTAGAGCTTATCGACGTGATACGTCGAACTTATTGGGAAAAGAGATACTGGATATCTGGGACGCCTAACTCAAGCAGGCTGTCCGTGGCCCGTGAAAAACTAAGGGGTTTCCTAGGAAAGCCGCCACCACTAATGCGAGTATTTAATACTTGCTTCATGGACTGTGCTTTGAGGATAACTTAGCACTCCCGCAGCAAATCGGAAAAGCACTTTCGAAAATTCGTGGGGGGGAGGTGGAAGCTGCCCTCTATAACTAGAAAAAAATTGGCATGAGCCCTTTATGGTGATGCGCAAAAAGAACGGACTTAAAACTCACCATAAAAATGTTTGGTGTGACATACGGGGGAGACCTCCAGCGAGAGGAGGCTCAAAAAAGCCCTGAAAAAACGTTAGACGGGCGCTACACCAATGATTCCCCATACATGATGTAGTGACGATGGATTCAGAAATCCAAACCTTTTACGATGTTTATGCCCGTGCTGCTGCTCCGCGTAATTTCCTACGATCGTGGATGGTTTGTGTAGCTTCACAAAACCATGGCTGGAGATTTCGGAAATCACTGGGTGGGCGGAGGGAAGGGTCTACACAGAAATTCAGACCACTTTCTCCCGTAAATGCCATAGGCCTAATGTCCAAATTCCTGAATACTCTTGTAGTATTAGTATAGCCTGCAAGACTTTACTATGCCAGTGACCTAGAATGACCTCCATTATCTAAAAACCGTGACTTAAGATAAAGACAGTTAAAATAAACTGCACCAAATTTATACCATTCGTTCCTTACAGCTCACGCAATCCGCAATCCTCACGCAATCGAATATATGGCTAATTTTGCGATACCTATTTCGTATCGCATTTCCAGAGGTAAAAAATAATGCGTTTCACGCCATAGCTCAGAGGCGTAGCCAGGATTCCGCCCAAGGGGGAGGCGGCAAGTCAGATCAAGGCGGCCCTCTTGACCAATGGGGGCCCTCGTTAAGATTGGACCCAGGATGTCGCCAAGCCGGGGGCGAATGGTCAGCGTAGGGCTCCCTTCCGGCGCGTCACCCTATTTTTTTGTTTTAGATATGAAGAAATGCCGGAAAAGGGGGAAATATCTGACGCAATTCTGCGTTTTCTACCATATAAAGTAACCGAGAAACTGAAACGATTCACCTTACATAGTCTCAGGTTCCTTTTACAATTTCATGTGTCCCTCGGGACGTGTCAGACGCTCCTCTGGCAGTTCCAAGGGCACCTCGGACAGTTTCAGGCAGCCATCTGGCAGTTTCCGGGACGTTTAGGCCATCTCGGGTTCCCTCCTGTCGTCCCTGAGACATTTTTGACGTCTAAAGGGACCCTCAGGCATTAACAAAAGCCCTCTATAAGTTTCTCTTTCTCTCTCCCGTGACAGGGACGCCTCTGGCAATTCTCTGGGTTCTTTGGCCGTTCCAGGAGCTTCTGGACGTTTCAAAGTTTAATAGTTTCAGGGCACCTGTTCTAGGTGCTCCTCTTGTTGTCTCTGGGGAACAATGTTACCGTCTCTGGGACTCTCGGGCAGACACAAAAAATGGCAATTTTAGAGCCCCTGTGCAAAGTCATGGGCCCTCTGAACGTCTCCGGTTGTCCTCATGGCTGTATCAGGGATCTTCCTCAGTTACATGGGGTGTATCTGGCAGTCTTAGGGTCTCTTTAGTCGTAACAGGGGCTTTGCTGGCGCTTCAGGGGCCTCAATGGCAGTCTCAGGAGGACTTTTCCCGTACCAGAAGCCCGCCTAACACACTTGGGGGCCTTCTGGTCGTCCAGGGTCCCCATACCATCTTAGAGGCTCTCTTGTCGTCTTTGCTTCGCAGTTGCCCTCCGACCTCTCTGGTGGTCGCAGGTGCCATCTGTCGCGCAGTGGCCATCTTGTCGTCTCAGGATCCACCAGAATTTCCTGCTGCCCCCTTACTGCGTCAAAATCCCTTCAGGTTTTCAAAAAAGCCAGTGAAGCCCATTTGGGGCCCCTCTCGAGGTTGAGGTCACCGATGAACCCCCGTTCAGGGGTTCTTCTGGCTGGCCAGGGTCTCTTTACGCCGTGTTAGGCACCCTCTTAAGTTCTTGACGTCTCGGGGGCCTCTCTGGCGCTTTTAGTGGTCTCATGAACCCTTTGCCGTGTTGGGGCCCCTCCTGCAGTCCCTGCGGCCCTTGGAGAGTTTCATGAGCCCTTCTTTCCATCTTAATGCCATCTGACCGTCCCAGGGTCCCATTAACCCTCCTCGAGGCCCTCTGACTGCATCAGAACCGCAAGCTTTTCACACAGGCCCGTGAAACCCATTTGAGGGCCATTCCAGGGGCCCATATGCCACCCTAGGGGCTCAGTCCTCATCTTGGCTGTCTCAGGGGCCGTATGATCCTTCTGGCGGTCTCAGGAGCACTCTGCCGTGTTGGGGCCCTGCTGTGGCCTCAGGGGCCCTTCGGGGACTTCAGGGGTCCTTTGTGCGTCTCAAGGGTCATCTAGGAGGCCGTCTCTAGGTCATCCTGGAGGCCCCCCGGACTGCATCAAGAACCCGTCAGATTCACACATACACCCCGCGAAGCTCATACGGACCCCTTCGGGCCCCTTTTGAGTCTGTGAGGATCCTCCTTCTCCGACACCAGGGAAAGGGGACGATCGCCCCCATCGCTCCCCCTTGGATCCGCGCCTGGCCCTCGTAATCAGTGGTTATAATCAGTCCCCATGTGGTTAGAATCACTGTCGGCTTGTAACGGGGCCCCGCTGAAGTGTAAAAGGAGTCTCTGCTTGCCTGTTACGACGTTCCTGCCGACGTCCCTTACAGGTCGGTAGAGGCATCTTTATAGGCAAGCAGGGGCCCCTGAATGAACGTTTAGGGGCCCCTGCTAGCCTGCAGGGGAGAGGGGGCACTGTCTCTCTGCAGAGGGCCTCTATCTGCCTATGAAGGGCTCCTGTCGGCCTCTGCAAGCAAGGTCAGGGGCCTTGTAACATACCGAAAGGAGGTCCCTTAAGAAGCCGACAGGGGCCCGTTATGGGCCAGACAGGGGGGGCCCTCCGAAGACAAGCAGTAAACTCCCCTACAAGCTAGCTGGAGCCCCAAAACACTCATTCAGACCACGGGCCTCTCTTCATGGCACACAAAGTCCTCTTTTATAATCGGAATAGGTTTTTAGGATCGTAAGCCCTTTTAATGTCTAAAACATTCTTATTTTGCTTTAACTGTCTCTTTCGGATAGCCAAAGGCGCCCTACGGGCGCTTAACACTATCCAAACAACTGGGGCCTTCGGCCCCAAGGGGACCCGCTCGGCCACCGGGGGACATTATTGGGGTCATAGCCCATGGGGGTCATGGTCCCTTTGGCCCCTTTGGCTACGCCACTGCCATAGCTCATGACGTTAGTTTAAACCCTCGATATTCCTGGTACTGAGCATACGCCTACCAAATGTATGTACAGCCTTACAAAATATAAGATTTTGCGTTGCCTGATACACGTCTTATCGCATTTGTGCACTCCAGCCGTCTTACAGCGAGCCAGAAATGAGACCATTGCCAATCGGCTGCGTTGGGGCGTGAAAACGGCTGATATGGTTCCTGTGATGTCGCCATAACTGATTACCATGCTAATGCAAAGGGAAAATTTCGCATCATAAGTTGCGAAAATGATGCCCCAGAGGGCACACTAAGTTTCAGATGTACAAAAAACATTAGAATGTTATCTCCGAAAAACCTCTGGGGTGGAGGTTGCGTCCCCCCCTTCCACGTGGGTGACGATTGAAATATTCGTCTTTAGCAATGAATGAATGGTTAGAACAGGCCCAAAATCCATCAATTCCGTACAGTTACGGGGGCTCCCGCTCTTCGACTTGCAGCTCAGCCCCTCCAAACCGGCAGCCAGTCCCTCCAACTTTTCCAAAATAGTGAAACAAAGTAGCCCAAGGCCAGGCAGAAATCCGTATTTAGGGATACCCAGGCTGATCGACCCAGCAGAGCCCTCTCCCCCCTACCCGTCTTCGTGGGCCTGCCAATAGCCTTGGTCAATACCATGCATTCAGTATAACTCACCTGGAAGAACAGACAGAAGCAAACCCACTGGTAGTACTTGATGTATTTGACATCACCAGCATGCCGTGGTTTTCCAATCCCAGGGTAGACCACTTCTCCAGGGTCTCCCGGCAATGCAGCCATTTTCAAGTTGAAGGCAGATGGTACGTGATAGGTAGTGTGAATCCAACAAAACGTATTCACGACATCCGCTGGGATACTCTTGGAGTGTATGCAGTTGATTGGATTGCCCACATACTGCTTTGTGGTGACGACCAACGAAAATGCGATGAGGATCAGAACTGTCACAGAATAGTGTAGACGAAACACTGCTGAATCTGTCTGAACATGGTTGACTTTGATAAAGCTTTTCAGGCTTCGAAATATGTCCAGCATTGTGCCCCACGGTAGACGCACAATAGACACCAAAAAAACGAAACCGACGCCCCACGCAGCGACACAAATCACAGCCACCGCCACTTCGCGCCACGCGCAACGCAGTCAACACGTACGAGGTCCGAGACACTTCTGCTTCATTGCGCGTCTCGACATGTTCCATTCTTATTGGTTGATAGCATTATCAAGAACAAAAACAAGATTTGGTGATCTTTTTCACGAAAATTTGACGGATCAGATGTGGCACGGTTCTTGTCTGTAGGCACTTTCGCTTGGCAATGGCCTCAAATCAGGTTTCAGTCACTGCTTGGCATAAGACAGGACCTTACAGGTAAAAGAATCTTCATCCCCATCCGCCGAATAGACAGCAAGGCCTCGTCAGCTGGCGCAGTATGGTGATAGACGAAAAGAAATTGCAACGCCAACCACACCCACACCAACGACCCGTTCGCCACCGAGTACACCAGCGCACTGCGTACAGTTCCTACAGGCACGAAAGTTGTTGTGGGCAGGCGCAAGGGCGTTTCCAGCGCAATTATCTTACGTCACTGCCGGATCCAGGAGGAGGCGTCTTGACCATCCTCCCCCAAACGCGATTGGGGGGGGGGGGGTGCAATGGTCATTTGGCCCCCACCCCAAAGACATGGGTATCTCTACTCAACCAGAGTTTGAAGTTGCCGGAATTCCGAATCCAACCTATGGCCAGCGTCTTCTTCAACATCCCTCCGTACCACCCATACTCAGCCGCTGAAGAACACTCCTACAACCCGAACCCACGGCCAGCGTCTTTCACGCCCCCCCCCCCTTCCCCGGTGAACGACTCCGCTGACCTACCATCTGGACCCAGGAAACACTGCTTCCCCCCCTCCCCCCAACGGAGCCGCTGGATCCAACCCCATCTTACTTAACATCGAATGCAAACGAGTTTTTTGAAGGGGTTAAATTGTGGAATTGGTCAGGAGTGTCGATTGGCAGGAGTGTCGTTTCTTGTTTGTTGTTGTTGTTCGTTTGTTCGTTTCTTGCTTGTCGTTTCTTGTTTCTTGTTTCGTGATTGGGGAAGGGGGCGAGCCGAAGGCCTGACAACCCGTATTCTCCTAAAGGCGTTCCTCAACATATTTTGCCTACTGTATTTTGATTGGCGACAAGTTTTGTTTTTATTTTTTGTCTGTCATTTACTAAATAAGAAACTATGTTTCGCTCGTTAAAACCAGCAGAAAATATTGGAAGGCAACCTTACTTTTAGAGGGGCCTTAGTCCGCAATGGGGAGGAGGCTATGACTTCTGCAAAAGAATACAAATCGGGACTCCTGTCGACCTGCATTTTTTGGCGGGTGTCATGAAGATTTAGGCCTATCCAAAAGTGGTTTTGCTCTCCCCTCTCAATATTTTTTGCCGGTTTTAAAAAGGGAAACAAAAAAGGGTCCGTTACCTGATAAAAGATAACCAAAAAATAGAAACCAAAATTACAGCCGGCCGAAATAAAATGGGTTGTATCCATTCAGAAATACATTTGGAGGAAGGTTAGGATATTGGGCCCTCGGCTCAGCCCCCGCAATCATCTACGCAAAGCGACACCCCTAGGGTCGGGGGCGGACCCAGATTTTCACCAGGGGAGGGGGGCAAATGGTCGGCGCGGGGCCCCCTCCCGTCGGGCCCCATTCTTTGCTCTTCTGGCATGAAAAAAACGTTGATTTGCTCGGGCTCAGGGAAATACCTCATGTAATTTTGCGTTTTTTGCCAAATAAAGTGACCAAAAAATTCAAGCGCATCACTTTATTTCAGAAAATTTCGCGTTTTGCTCCCCTGCATAGTGGCCGAAATATGACAAGAACGGCGGGATTTTAGGCGGCTGCGGCCCTCCCTCTGTCTGAAATGTCGTGACTATATTTGGTCCTGGAGCCCTTCTGTCCCCTCGTAGTTTCTGGAGACATTTTTGCTGGTTAAGGTTAGCTTCGTTCTTGGATTTACGGGAGCACTTTTCTTGGTCTCGGGCCGTTTACCGTGTTAGGGCCCTCTGATGGTTTAAGGTTCATTTACAGTTTCACGTGTCCCTCGGGACGTCTCAGGCGTTCCTTTGGAGGTTTCAGAGGCACCTCAGGCAGTTTCATGGACCCATCTGTCAGTTTCAGGGGCATTTAAGCCATCATGGGTTCCCTCCTGTCGTCCCTGGGGAATTTTTACCCTTCAGGGCGCCCCTCAGGCAGTAACAAGGGCCCTCTGCAAGTCTCTCTGTCGTGACCGAGGCGCCTCTGACATTGCTCTAGGTCCTTTGGCCGTTTCAGAAGCTGTCTGGACATCTCAAGGTTTAATAGTTTCAGGGCCCCTCTGGTCGTCTCAGGGGCCTCTGTTACTGGAGACTGCTAATTAGCAGTCTCAAATGCCTCTCTCTAACAGTCTCAGGGGACCCGTTCTTGTCTTAGGTGCCCCTCTCGTCATCTCTGGAAAACCTTTTTGCCGTCTCAGGGGTCCTCTGGCAGTTGCAAAAGACCTTTTGGGGATTTCAGGGCCCCTGTGCAGTGTCATGGGCCTTCTGAACGTCGCCGGTTGTCTCCATGGCTGTATCAGAGGTCTTCCTCTTTTACATGGTGTATATCCGGCAGTCTCAGGGCCCCTCCAACCCTATCAGGAGCCTTTGGTGGCACTTCAGGGGCTTCATTGGTAGTATCGGGGGATCTTTTCAGTGTCAGGAGCCCGCCTAACACATTCAGGGGTCCTCTGGCCGTCCAGGGTCCCCATATCGCCTCAGAGGTCCTCTTATCGCCTTCGCCTCGCAGGGGCCCTCCGATTTTTCTGGAGTTGTCAAGGGCCATCTGCTTGTATGGGCCCATCTTACCGTCTCAAGACCCACCTGATCTTCCCAGGACCCCATGACTGCATCAAGAACTCCTCAGGTTTTCAAAAAGACCAGTGTAGTCCATTTGGGGCCCCTCTCAAAGTTGAGGTCACAGGAATCTCTGTTCAGGGGGCCCCTCTGGCTGGCCAGGGTCCCCTTATCCCGTGATAGCCACCATCTTAGGTTCTTGCCGTCTCGGTGATCTTTCTGGCATTTTTAGCGGTCTCATGGACTCTTTGCCGTTTTGGGTTCCTTTTGAGGTCCGAGGGACTCCTGGAGAGTTCAGGGGCCCTTTCATTCATCTTAGGGTCCATCTTACCGTCTCAGGTAAGACCCTCCCGGAGGCCCCCTGCCTGCATCAGGAACCTTCAGCTCTTCACACGGTCCGTGAAATCCATTCGGGGCCTTCATGGACATTCCCGGGACCCATATGCCGTTCTAGGGACTCAGTCCTCATCTTGGCCGTCTCAGAGGCCCTGTGGCCCTTCTGGCGGTCTCACGGGCAATCTGCCGTGTTGAAGCCCTGCCGTGGCCTCAGATGCCCTTTGGGAGCTTCAGGGGCCCTTTTAAGTATCTCAGGGGTCATCTAACACTCCCAGAGACCCCTGGCTGCATCAAGGAACCGTCGTGTTTCCACAGAAATCCCGTGAAGCTCGTACGGGGCCCCTCCCGGGCCCCTCTCGTGGCCCCTCTTTTCAGGCCTCAATGAGTGCGACCGCCCCCATCGCCTCCTCTTGCATCCGCGCCTGCCTGGGATTGGTGCTAAGCTGACCGGTACATCCAAGGATGGATCTAGCCGAGCGGTTTGACTGAAGAGTGTTTTTTTTCATTTGTCAGTGCCTTAAAGAAATATCCTGTACATTGATCAGAACCTGAAATTTCGATTACTTAAGATGCCATAGAACCAAAAGTGTTTTATAAATACAGTTCTTATAACACTGATCTCTTTTCATCTAAAAGTAGTGTAGCAAAGTTTGGAACGAAGAGGCTCGCAGGACACATCCAGGATTTCGTTCAAGGAAGGTGGTGACTGGTCAGTGACGGTAGCGGCGGTCCCTCTGGGGAGACGGGGGAGGGCAAACGCGAGTTTTACCTCGTTTCTTTCCATTTGGGGCCGTAGGGTTAATGCTAAATGCTGCCCAAAGTTGGGGACAGCTACCCTTTCTGCTCCCCCGTTCCAACGTCTCTGGTCAGTAAAAGCCTCTTCAGCACCGGAACGGAAGGTTTATCCCAAACTGCGGGTCCACGGTTTTAATACTTTCTTCGGTTTTCCTCCTTATTTTATACATTTCAATAATTCATGTTATTTTGGAAAGCATAGGAGGTTTCTCAAATCATACGAGATAGAAGTGATGGTTCTCTCGTCCGTCTTTCTGTATCCAACCAGGTTTGTTCTGTGCCTCCCTGCATCCGCTACTGGCGTAACCAGAGGAAGGCCAGGACTTTTCCTTGTGCGACTGGCCTAAATGATGAAACATTTCATATCTCATGGTCTAGAACAATACATCTAAGAAGCAGAATCCGCATCCAGCGTAGGTTTCAAGCGCATTCGAAGCATTCCCAGTACGGCATAAACTTTTTGGCTGCGGGCCATTCGTTCTCCAGTTAGCCTTACGCGAATTAGTTCAGAACTTTCTGAGAATGAAAAACGGGTTCCTGGAGCAGACTGATTCCTGGGAAGGATGTTCAAGAAATCGGATTCCAGAATCGTGGTTTCCCAGCTCTTGTTTTTTTTTTTAAGAATGGATTCGGGGCTGGCTTTTGTTCCTGTTTGCGTCAACCAATCAAATCGTTTACATAGATATCTAAACGTTTTCGACTAAATATGATAGCTGCAATCTTCCTGTCGCCTGAACTTACAGAGTTCTTATGGATTTCCTCATTCGCTGAATAAACCACATTGCAGTATGAACTTCTTTCCATGGACGTCAACATTCGTATTTCCACGTGTAGTATCGCCCATGCTGTGGTGGCCGAGGCCGCATAACTTTCATCGGTTTGAAGGAAATGTTTCTCTCATCTAAATGACGAAAGGGACTCTGCGAGGCGAACAGCGCGTTTTGCTTGGCATCGGCCAAAGATCATGCACTGTTTAGACATGCGTTAGTAAAGGCCGGTTCCCACCAACCTTCCGGGCCCGAAAAACCAGAGAACCGGGCCGGAATACCGGCCGGGAGAACCGGCGGCAGTTGGAACCGGGATTGGCCGTCCATCGACGGCCGGCCGAGCCGTGTCCGGTCGGGCCCGGCGGAGAAGTGGCATCGAGTCAGATTTTCCGGTCCGGTCTAGGGGGAGGCAGTCAAATCGAGGTCAGTGCCCCCTCCTTCCGTTAACATATTGAACAAGGCCATGTTCTACCTACCTCCACGATTCCTCTCCTTAAACAAAGTGGCATTCATTTAAACCAAATGCAGAACAAACAACGTCTCCATTATTGACGTTGCCGTGGCCGAATGTCCTTGGTAATAACAAGCATTTCATCTTCCTCGGTCTCGCGAATCACGATATTCTGGCTGACGGTTGCCACATCACCGTGAAAAGAATTCCGAATTACCACATCTAAGGATTTCCTGTCTGGCGACAGTTTCAACTTTCGTGTTTCCGGTCCCGTCAGCCGGCCCGGTTTGTCTGTGTGAGCCGGGCTTAACACTACTAAACGTTTCGGACTAAGCATGTGATGGCATGGTTTGGTCACATGCAAGTGGACAAGTAAAACATCGGGAGTCGCTCTGCTGCCGTGATGAGCAGACAGTACTTTGCTGCGAAGAGTGGAGGTCTGCAGCTAGATTTGCTGTTTATGTTGTAAGAAACTACAGCAAAGACGGCTAACCACCTCCTTCCACTCTCGAGGTTTTTCGCAAGTTGGGCTACTTCTCCAAAAGTAAAGCTATTTAACGAGAACGTGAGCCGCAGATTGGGGCAGATGGAAGGCCTAAACGGAAGATAGCCTTCCGCAAACTCAGGCTATCTTTTTGCGTTACAACAGACTCCTTCCAAGCTTAGCGTCAATGAAAGGTTCTTCAGCCACGGAGGTAGTATTGTCAGAAGAACAGCCGTCTCCAGCTGAATTACAGATCGTTTGAAATTGAGAGGCAGGTGATGCTGAAGTTGAGCACATTATTGGATAGGTTGCACGGGATAGGTTGCACAATTTTTTCAGCGTGTGTTCCCTTGGACACGTGTTTTTAATTAAATAAAGGGGTCCATACACAGACCTGGGACAGGATGCTATAAAACAAGCGAAAAACTGAGTTATTGATCTGTTTTACTTGCAGAAAGGATCAGAAATATAAATGTAAAAGTAAAAAACTGTGTGGATAGATATTGGCAGATGTGTTCCACCACACTGGAAGAATATTGGAGATGCAATTCATTCAAATTTAGCAGAGCTGAACAGCACCGGTACTTGGATGAATTATCCTCACCACAAAATGTCATATCCATCACTGTATTGTGGGCGGGGACGCCGAGAGCAGACAACAGTGCTCCTCGAATAGCGCCATGCATTTTTTTGTACTGAAATTCATTGTCAATAAACTTGTCTAAACACCCAGTTAGCCATGAAACAAATTCAGAACGACGGAAAATCAGACATCACTCACCATTTGCCTAAGATGAGCATTCGGGTCCGGTCTGTTTGCCATTTTGCGGATTCGCTTCGCTCAAGTATTATATGGGAAATAAGTGTCCGAACAGAAAAAAACAGCGTCGGTTTGGATTCACATTTGCAGTGAAATTGCCACGTTGGATTTGGATTTAGATTCAAAATACATTTCTTTCTTTGGATCTGTAATGAATTTTAAATATATTTCCAAAGGATTTTGCAATACCACGCTTGACGATTTGAAAAGGTCCGGCAACTGAAAATGTCTCAGAGTCTCAAAAGGACACCTAACCCCAAAAAACGCATTTTTTAACACCAGTAGATTGTTGGAATAGAGGGACGTAGGTATATTTAATCCTTGTTTAATCTCGATTGGCCTCCGACATTCTCTTCAACGCCCGGGCCAGTAAGTACCATAGTGGTATGAAGGGCATTCTGAGCACGTTCCGGAGATTGACAGAGCATAAAGAGAGTCTGAAAAACAGAGAAGGGTTTGTTTTGTCTTGTTTTGTTTCTTTTCTTGTCCTCAAAGTAATACTGAGGAGGAGAATGATTAGAAATTACTTCGGAGGCTAAAGACTAAAACACAGATTTCCATACAAAATGAAAAATGCGGCAAGGGTGAAGCGGTAAGTGTCGACCTCTGAAACGAATTTCATTAAACCACGTCTTCAACACAAATGGAAAATTACCAAACAATTGAATGGTATGAAACAGCATGCCTGTAACTGTTTTAAAACAATAGTCTTGTTAGCGTAATGGCACAAACAATTCGGCATGGCTTTGATGAAAATTGTTCTGCATGCAAGACAGCATTTGCACAGGCGTTTAAAAATACAAAACATGAGATTATCTGATGGGTACAGAACCCCCTTCGCTTTTAACGTATCTACATCCCACTGAGATTCTGCACAACGATAACGCTTGTTACACACTGCAAGCGCCGCGGACCCTGCTTCCCAATGCCTTCCCGTAAACGGTTAAAAGACCACTTCAGAGAGTTGTTAAACATTTATTGCTAATTACTCCTCGATAGGATGAGGCAGTTTTACGCAACATTTGGGAGCGCAGTACGTGACGGACAGATAACTTCCTGTTTGCATACAATGTAGAGACGAACTGGTATTCTTCCCAAAACATTGTAAATTTTAACTTTTATGTCCGTCTCAACCGTGAAAAGAAGCCACTTTGCGACCAGATAAGATGGAAACGAATATCCACGTGAAACGAGAACTCGAAGTAAGAGGCAGCCTTTACCACAAAAAGCCCAACTTTGTCTGGTAATTTTTAACCAAAATTTCATTTACACAAAACTTTGAATTGCCCTTGGCATGCCAAAATTTCAGGTTAGTTGGATGTCCAAACTGTCTCGAGATTTCAGTCTGTCTTGTTTACTACTGGCATTCTCTCAAAATATGGCATAACAGGAAGAGTATGCCATTTAAGGCTTACAGATGGACTCCAGGCATACCTATTTTGGTCAACTATTTAGAGCAATGCGAAAGCGACGCTAGATCCTTGGTACATGACTTCTATGGCTCTTGACCATTAACATGGCATGCTGAAATCCGTTCGCAACAACAGCAGTTAAACTATAATCACTATGTTTTCATGTTTTAAGGAAACACCTCTTCGCTATGGCAAAAGTATGGCACTTACATGCAAGGCATCCAGAGCTCGCTGTGGCGACAGTATTTGGTTTTGAACTGTCTAGTCAGAGCTCCGGGCTCATAATTGGACGCCTGAAGCGCAATCTTGCGAGCAAACCTTAAGTAGGCGGACACCTCGTTCACGATGGCCTTGCAGTCGATCGGGTCTTCGCAAGCGTGTCGCGTATCGCCGTTAAAGGGGAACGTTCGACACCAGCCTCCCACTTTTGGGGGAGCGAATCGCCAGTCACGACCATTCCCCCACTTGTTGTGAAATGCGTGCCAATTGTAAGCCAGCATCAACATCTCTCGCTCTTCACCGCCTGGTTTGCACGACTGGTCCATGGTCTGTTTTGAGTGCGACAACTTTACCCACGGCGTAGCCGGGGCTGGCTGTGGGCCCTTTGGCACCAGGTAGTGCGTCTGACAGGTCAAATATGGAGGCAGACTGTTGTTCACAGGCCGCAGAGTCGTGATGATCCCCAGCTCGTTGACAAGCACTGTTACGGCAGAGGCCATCGACTGCCCTGATGACTCGTCGCCTCCCCAGAACGGATTGCGTTTGTTGCGTCGTGGACGCCGCAGATGCCGTTGTGAATCCAAACGACTCTTTTCGAAAGCTCTAGCCTGGGAGCTCTCCTTTTCTGCTCGGAGTTTATCCAGAAAGGACTGGACTTTAGGCGGGATTTTCGGTTCGGTTTTACCAGCGTTAACCGGATCCGGACTTTGCTGCGAAACTTGCCGATCCCTCAAAAACGCAGCACTGACCTTTACATTGCCCCCGTTAGAGGATGCCGAATCGAAAGTACAGTCGCTGTTCAGTGTAGTTCCGCTGGATATTCGCTTTCCCCTCAACTGACACACGTCTTCGGAGGGCGATTTTTTTATTCCCCTGTACTTGCTGTTTTTGTCACCCTCTTTGGCAAACCTTTCCTTTGACTTGCGCTTTCGTGGTGTAACATGTTCGTGTTCAGACGTGTCAGAATGCTTGTCCCATATATTAGCAGATGTATGGTTGAGCAGGTTATCGACCGATGCTGCCCTAGACGACGGAGCTCGACCTACTCTGGAATCCTGTTTCGGTGGCGGTGACCGCGACGTGGTCGATCGCAGGAGGGATTCGCTGCTCTCTCTGGATGCACAGCGACGTGACCTTACTTCCGTCCACGAACCGCTCGCGCACAGCGCGTCATCCGACCCGACGCTGCCACATGGATTTTCGACCAAGCCCGGCTCAGAGCCGGCACATGTGGCGTCGGATCGAGGCGTCGCGTCCATGTCCGCCTGCCGCCAGCAATCGAGCGCCACCGAGCACGACGACATCTGACGGTCCGAGCTGTAAATAACCTTGAGACAGTCGTCCGACAGGTGGCGGCCATCTGCCAACCAACTGTCCGTGTCGCTTGAGCTCGCAGCGTCGTCAAGCCTCTCTACTGGGATTTTGTTTTTCGGCTGCTTCTGATGTCTGGGAGTGTTAGACTGCTTGGAGATCTGACTTCTGTCGTCTGTTTCCGCTTCTTCTTTCTTGCGCCTGCTGGCAGCGTTCTGGTCACGAATGTCTTGAACTGTTTTGGGTCTGTAACGAAAAAACGCCGATAATTGTACACATTCGCTACTACCATTCCAGCCATGAAAAGATGAAAAATGCATCGTAAAATCGCAAATATCGTAGCATACTTGACCGATGGCGATCGGTGGCGAAATCCAAAAATGGTCTGGCACCGCGTTTCTAAAATCAGTTTTAGGTCATTTTCATCATCGCGTCTGTGAATCCACTTCCATCTCATCACCTGTCTAGTCTTCGAAATGATGTGGAGTAACTGAAAAATACTATTATCGTGCAGACGTTTGGGCTTCGCAGTTCTGCGTTTCTCTTCCGTCGAATAAAATGGGCATGACCATAAAGCGGCCGCTTCCATTTGAACAAACCTCGTGAAGAGCTTCTCGTCGGGTACTGGCCACTGCGGTGAGATGGTGGGGTCGTTCAAAGATGTTGGAAGCCCAATGAGATCAAACAGATCGTTCAGAAGCGGCTTCTTGACGTAAATGTCTACGTCACTGTCAGCTGTTAGAGATGGACTAAGGTTCACTTCCATCAACCATGGTCGTAGGTCTGAATCGATCTGAGGAGAAAATTGAAAAAAAAACGTTATTGGCAGGCGTCCGATGGTAACAGCCTGCAATTTTTCATTTCCATAATCTAATTGCTGAGGTAAATACAAAGGGCCACACATACCCTCCATTATTAAACCGATTTGAAGGCTACGTCGAGCGACTTCGGGAAGACAGATAAGCTGGAAAAGAGCCGATAACTTCACTTTTCAGCAAAATCAGACAACTACTCTCGCTTTGAATTTATTACATACTACTTCCCACCCTGAAGTACCCTAGAGCCGTCTTCGGGAGCATGTTGCTGATATCCCCAGTGACCTTGGAGGTGATTGTCATTCTCATGAAACAGCCAGACACCGAAATGCCTAGCCTAATGAAGCCATGATTAACAAGGATATTGGTCCAGTTAGGAAAAAAACACGCGAACCTGATAACAAATCTTTCGCAACATGAAGTGGGCTGCCGTTGGTGATTTGGACATTTCCCGAGCACTGATGAACCCGTCATTTTACCGCTCCGTTGCATATCATTTGAAGTGCAAACTTAAATGCCAAAGTATCGAAATGGCAGGCACCCAAGGCGCAAATCTGAATTCTTTTTCTAGTTTTAACACACACCAGAATGTCAAATCCATAGAGTTCGTAGCAATTCCGAGTAACCGGGACATCCTGGATGTGACTTAGCACAGTCAACGATACGATCGTGTTGACTCGCTGCCAGAGTAGCCAGTCCTCTATTCCGGCTTGATGGAAGTAGTGCCTAAGCTGAGACAGCGTCCATTTACTTCCTGAAACCGAGAAAGCAATCACCTACCACACAATCGCAGGCGTGCGCTGTAGCATTCATTGGAAGTATCGGCACAACGAATTGCAAGAAGCTCGTCGAGGATGGTGTGAACGTTGAAGATCATGCAGGCCATAGATGACCATACGTGACGTCAGAAACGATCACTTTGGTACCTGTCATCCTGATCTGAGTGACCTTTGTTTGTTCGTTTATTTTTATGTGACAAAGCCCTCCTGGGGACCGAATTATCGGATCTTCAGCGAAGCGGGGACCGTTTTTAAGCTTTTTAAATCTGAAGCATATGCAACAATACAAGCCAAGTAATGAATTCATAATACTAAAAACTAATTTGGAGATTTCAGTTCAGCCCCCTTCAGGTCAAAGACCATGGCAAACGGCAAAGGTTTGTACGGAATTTTTTTAGTAGACAGAGAGGCACAGCACAGATGCTTTTACAATGTCATTGTTCATACTTCGCCAAATACCACAAATGTGTATGAAATGTGCAATGCATACAGCTGTGTACAGTACCATTACTGATACTTCTTTGAACACGACAAATGTGTATGAAGTGTACAATGCGTACAAATGTGTACCATGTCATTACCGATACTTCGTTAAACACGACAAATGCCTATTGCGGTCATACAAGGTCACGTTACGTCACGTAAGGTCAGAGATAATGCCTTAAATGCCACATGACTGGTTGACAGCCATGCTTGTCAAATCAACGCCACCTGCCCACTAAAGTCAGACCAAGGAGCAAGGGAAATGACACCATTATTTTTCCACGCCGGGTCAGCGCAGACCAGGTACGGAGTGCAGATCAGACGTCACTGTCTAGTGCCCAAAATTATCATGCGGTTGTTAAAACGGACTCCAAATGTATCTGCATCGATAAAATGAAATGCAGATACTTAAAGGAAAGTTACGTCTTACATCATCGTCATCTTGCATCATTTTACAGACAGCCATGCCAGTTCAACCTAGTTCAGATGATCAATCGTTGATGTGTAATGAACGCATAGAGGTATGCATGCCTAGAGGTATGCATACGAAACGAACCATATACGAGGCATTACGCTATTGGAGGCAATGCCAGCCCATCTCAGGGATCCGAGTCCCTTCGGTCAGTTTCAGGTTATGTCAGGTTATATGAGGTCACGTGAAGGCGCTCGTCTTTCATCACAGGCGGCAATCAGTAACGAGCCGTAATTTCCAAATTACTTTAAGCAAGGTTTTTAGTCCATTGACACGATCTTACAGCAATGACCCTTCCAAAAACTTGATTTTGTCCTCCAGCAAGTGTAAAAAACAGCCCGTATGCCTCACTCTATCCAATGAAATATCCTACCAACGTGAGTTCTGGCAGAGCGGCAAAAACGGCACCTTATGAAGCCTGATCAGATCCGTGAAATTCCCGGCTGAGATTCTCACCATTATCTAGGTTTACACGGAACAGTATAATGCAGAAAAATGCGATATAAGATCACAAAATACGGTGCAAAAAATGCGAACTGAAAAAGTACAGTCTCTTCGGACGGACCTTTGATTCATCACAGGCGGCACAGGCGGCACTGGTGACATTGAACTTTATGTAGAGTTTTATGTACAATTCTCAAGATTGTGGAAGGCTCCGGGACCAACGAAACGGCAAATGATAATCTCTGTCCCATGTGGTACACACACGTTACCTAACCTGCACCGATTCGCTCCTTTTCCACGAAGTACGCTGGCCCAAGCTTATTGAGGGAAGTGTTGGTCAGATGAGAAAACTTGTTGTCCAGATACATCATATTGTACTTTTCCGTTCCGAACCTGGAAAGGTTGCATGCAATGCGTCAATAAAACATGAATCTTGAGGACTTTTTCACAAATTCGGCTCGAATCCGTGTAAACGCTTCGCTTGAAGATCCGAACCTATCCCATGCCGAATTGTTTAAGTGGGTCCTGACCAGGCCACAAAGTGTTTCCAAAAACGGAGTAATTTTGTCCCAAGTACCGGGCCAGATGCCGTCGGCGGATGTTAACGGCGCCGTGCAAATCCACGACACGGCCGTCTGTGACCGACTGATCCTTCCTGTCACGGGTCAGCGCCATCCGACGGACAAGGCCCATTCTGGTTCTCGCACCCAGTTCCTGCCACGCACCGGACTCTGCTGTTCGGCTCCTGTTCCCCCGGCGGCGGCCGTTGAAAATTACAAGGCAATTAATGCTCGCACATCCTTGTTTTAAACTGCCTCCCCATTGCGTCTGAAAAATCACGATGTAGCTGCAGCGAAAAAAATGCAAAAATCATCCTGCGTGGAAGTGAGTCCCCGAATAGCTGCACCGCCACTCCTCAGCGGCACTCATGCATTATCCAGCTTCGCACTGGAGCGACGCGTTGCGTGCCTGTCACACACTGGTCTGCCTGGTCCGGGGCATGCCGAGCCGGTCCCGTGACAAGAGCGGCACTGTCCACGGCTCCACCTGCGTGACTGGCAGCGCTATTTTTGCCTCAGCAAATGGCCACACAAAAGCGACTCGTCGCTTTCTTTATCCGAAATAGAGGGGCAGAAGATGGTCTAGCGGCCAGAAGCTTTGCCAGCTCAGCAGCAGATGAAGGTATTTCGTTAGAATGAATCACTTGTTATTTGGTACACCGGTTGGAACGCCTGGTAAGGCCACAAACCAGTTTTTCATACATGATCTTGTTGTACATGATCATGATCAAGAGCAATGGGTTAGAAGGTGACGTGTGGTAGACCCATCGACTAGCGCAAGACGGAAAACTGTTACGTGCAGCGATGACATCATTATCAGCGGGTTGGTTGGTGGTTTTGACGTCAACGTCAAAACCTGATACGCCAATGACGTGTTTAAGACAGCAAAACCTTTATGACAAAAACATTATTGAACTAAAGTTGCCTCAGTCCTCAACAAGATAAACCCTGAACGGCGACGATTCCTTTCGAGGTCTATGTGAAGATGTCCTTTAACCATGACCAGTTCGGCGGTAGTCGTGGAAATCAGCTTCGTGCTGTTCAGCGCCACAGGATCTTTATTTCACTGGCTTGACATTTTGGGGTAAATTGCATGTGTTATCGTATCAATGAACAACAAAGAAGCTTTCTTTCAAGGTTATCCAGGTAATCAAAAGCGCACCCAACCAGACCATCGCTAAAAATAAAAAAACAAGACCGGACCCAGGATTGAACCCTGGACCACTCCGTGCGTGACATCAAGGACGCTGCTTCCGCTGCGTATCGACTGTGTGCAGCCCTGGAGCCAGGCACCAAACCACTCGGCATCTATACCGTACCACCCCAGATTCTCCAGGAGGCGGCCATGCTCGACGCTGTCAAACGCCGTAGACGTATCGGCCGCGACAAGTGACGTCACCATGCCTTTGTCGAAGCTGGTTTTGATGAACGGGAAGATCATCATATACGCTGATGACACCCATTTCATTGACGCTGACTTAGCCTTAAACCTTTCGGAACTCAAAAGTCGTGTGGAGAAAAATGTGCCCTTTGACATTCTGTGTTCACTTCGAATAGCTTGAAAATAAATTCCCTTAAGACAGAAATGGGCATCATACAATCTCGCCGTCAAAGCGATGATCAGAGGTTTCCCGTGACGTTCGCCAAAAACGAAATCAAGCTTCACTTAGCGTCAAGATTCTGGGTGTCACCATCGACTCTTGCCTTACATGGTAGAAACATATCTCGATCAAAGTGTGCCGCTGTTATGACGAGGCACTGATTTTTCCCCATGTACCTTACTGCAAGTCCGTGTGGGACATGCAGTAACCTTCATAAGCTTCGGCGCCCGTATTGTCAACAACTGAAGAGCCATGATTGGATAACATCAGAACTGTTAGACCTAGGATGGCACAGAGTTGAAGCTATGATTACTGACGGGACGTCAAAATCTTGCGGGGCCTTCTGCCAGCCACCCACGCTCCTGACATGTGAAGCGAGCGTCTAGTTCGTCGTTCTGAGGTGTAAATGTCCGCGCCACTCGGGCAACAGCTCGAACTGTTGCAGCTGCGCGAGTTCGCACTGAGTTTGCGAGGCATTCATTTATGTTCCGTGCTTGTAAAAAAAATGGACCACGCTGCATTCAAACGTCGGAATGTCAGGCGCTGCCAGTAGCTTGATATTCAATGCCAGCCAAGCATGATATGTGTCTGAGAAATGAGTGTCGATTGTAATATGCCGCCCCTGAATACCGATGCTTTTAGTCTTCCGTGGTTCTTATAAATCGGCGTGATGCCTGAAACTATATTATATGGAGGATCGGAAATAAATACATACATGCGTACATATATACACCGCCTCCTCCATAAATTGCCCAATGAGACGTGTTCCTATCATTCCGACGGACCGACTAAGTGAAGAGCGTTATTTCGCTGTTGGTTGCGCCTTTGCCAGTGATCCCCAGCCGTCTCCTGTTCTCCGTCCGCGGGAGAATCAGTTAAGCTTCGTCATCTGCTGCAAGTCAACCCACTTTCTCTTTTAAGGGAATGTCTCACCACAGTCGACGTTTCATTGACAGTCTCGGTGGTTCCGAAAAATATCGCTGACAACGTTCTGTGTACCCATGTTTTCGAAGGAAAATGCCCAGAAGTCTTAGAAAATATAATTAACTAAAAACTATAGACACCTACCGTCATTACACAATAAGGTAAATGAATGTCAGGGCTTGCCAACCGACGCCGGCTCGTGACGGTTTGCAACAGCTGTACAAGGGCAAGGCCGAATACGGCACACGGGAAAACTGTGGGAAATCACTCTGAGCCCCGCAGGCGATGGCGAGTCTTTAATGTCGAGCCTTTCTCACACCCTGTCATTGAATCAAACATGAATTACTGAGTGAATGGAATGTATCAATGGATGAAAATGTGCGGTATAAATAGCACATTTTACGCCACCTTTTGAAGCCATGGTGTTCATCCCACCATTTGGCCTTCCCAATGCAAATCCCGGTTGCATCCACCCAAAAAATGAAGACGGTAAGCTTAATCCACCGATAATTAGCAGTGGTGTCGCAGTGGCCGAGGATAAAAAAGTGTCTGTCCACCACACAGAAATAGCCCCCCCCCCCACTTTCCACCATTCGCTTCGTCTTCCGTCTTTTTCCGTCTTTACTAAAAACGCAGCGTTCCTAACAGCGTACTTCTGCGGATGCGTGATCGCATTTCGTGCGTTTTCCACGGCAACAACGATCTCTTCGGGCGGTTGCGTTTTGTTATGCTGCACGAAGAGGCGGCGCCTCATTGATCACGTATTGAACGGGCAGTGCCCGACCGCGTCGTCAAACGAGGTCAGCTGAAACGGTCACAGAAGTACCTGCTTGGCTACAGAGGCGTCTGTTTCGCAGCAGAAACAACGAGCATCCTGTTTTCTCGCATGACACGCAGTGCCTTCGCTGGAATGTAGAAAGTCGCACATCGATGTATGTGCACAGTGTATGCACACACAGAACCATTGACGTTTGTCCCGCAGCAAGAACACTTTGCAGTCTCAGAGATCGACGAAGATCCTAGGAACGTTAAAAAGACGAACTCAGCCAGGGCTGTCGATCTGTATTCCTTTCGAGGAGTCACACCACGCCCCCTCCCTCCCCAAATGGGGATCTTGTTCTCTTCAAAGCTGATTTGGTCCCCTCCCCGCAATATTTTCTGCCGTTCCAACAGGGCAATAATAACAAAATGAACGAACGCAATAGATAAAAAGGCCAGAAGGTATAGAACAAAGCATAAAATGATCTAAAACTCTTAGAAAACAACTGGTATCAGATTCTGAGGACACACGGGCACAGGTTGTCAGGTGTGCCGTTTTCTATTGACCTGGTAGTGATAACGGGCCTAACAGTATTGATTTGAGCCCTTCACAAGTTCTTCTGGCCGTTAAAGATGCACTTTTGATAGGAAACAAATCTAAAATCACAATTTTATGCGAAAATGAAAAACGGAATAAGAACCCTCACACCATTTACACAGACCGACACCCCTGAGCTCAACGCTTTCATTATAACGTACCTGGCCAGCCCCTCCTCGTAGATGTAAACTGTCAGCGGGTGGTACGATGGAATGCAGGCGTAGATCCGAAGATCAAATTTGTAGCCGGCAATCAGTAAGGGATTGCTGATGTACCGCTGCACCACGGCGTTGGAGTCATATTGCAAGGTGGAGAGCTCCTGAAATGATGAGTTTCGTCACTTTAACTTAAGATATTCTGTTGTTGCACGACGTGTGATTTGGGTATTCTACGCGACTAAATATGCCAATGAAGGTGTATTCGTATGCAATAACAATACACTATTCCGTAATGACTCGCTCTCAGTCGTTGATTGATTACGTTTTTGGTGGGGGTGGGGGGTAGAAGTGTTTTAAAGAGTTGTGTGGTGTTTATAAGAACCCAGGTGTTAAGTTGCATAAAGCTGGGTGTTATGAAAAGTTTGGTGCTAAAATTTGATGTTATGAAGTGGGGGCTTTTGATAACATCGAAGGACCTTTTCACTCACGTCTCATCGAAAAAAAAACATGACCGGGAATAAGCCATAACATACATGACACTGGTTTACAACATTTTCTCCGGCACATATTAAGGAACATTTGACGTGCATTTAAACCTGGACGATTCGAGTTAACGAAAGCTATGCTCTGCAGTCAAATAAGTGCCGAAATGAATAAAGCTTGCTGGAGGTCTGGACAAGGCCACTGATTTTTCTGGCAAAGCATCTGAAACCGACTTTGATACAATTTCATGATTCACATCATATGTAAGAAAAACGCTTGGAGTGTCTGGTGGAAGCTGAAGATTTTTGTTCAGTTCTTTTCAGTCAACACCACGAACATAATAATGCAAAAAAGCATTATTCGCCTTCCCTTTTCCCAAGTTTAAGGATATTCGCTACATGGCAACACAACCAAACAGAGGAAATCAACTCTACTTGTAAAAATATCCCTTGGTCTACCCCATATGCCTAATACCGTCACAGCCATCTAATGAGGGAAAAGATGATGCACGGAAAGCCAATTGCAAGCAAGAGGAAGACTGCAAAACACGTGAACTGGTTAACATTAGTCGGTTCAGGTTTTATACCTACACGTATCATTAATGAGAAATGGTAAAAAAAATAACGAGGCGGATGATGGACTACATTAGCAAGAACATGGCGAGAAAAAAACACCGAACTCCTCGAACATATCATGACGTACCCCGGTGGTGCAATTTTTTAAACAAGGCACCCCAGATATCAACCCTCGCCGGGCCGGCTTCCGGATTCCCCTTTGCCAGGGGAATCATGAGACCCCACCCAGAAAAATCCAGAGGACTGTAATACGCGACTGAAAAAGTAAAAATATTGTTGGAAAGGCCTTCGAAAAACTAGAAGAATCAGGCCAATGCTGAGGTCACCAGAGGTCATCTTCGGTCAAATCACCTGTTGGCGTTTTCAGCCGAATACTGTAATAATTAGGTTGTTCACATTGCTCCAGATATAACAGAAGTACAAAGAAGACCTCTTCACTTATTTGGTGCTGTAAAAAAGCACCTGAAGTTTTATTTGACCATTTCACGCGACACTGAAAGTGAGGGAAAATGGCGTCTTTTTGTAAAGGTAGAACTCGCGCTTTTTCTCATTGCAGAAAACTGTGTTCAGGCTAGATCACGCCGCAAATGTGTTGAGGACGTGTATCAAGTCTGGAACCATCACATTAAGGTCAAAAAGGTCATGGTAGGTCAAACTTTTGGCGCATATAACTTGGAAGTTCCTGATGTCTGTTGTATCATCTGCCACACTGTCACTGATCAGACACAACACATCGTAAAATTGATCATTGGTCAATTTTACACTAATCAAGGTACAACAAAAGCGTAAGATCCTACATCGGTTCATGCAATATCCCTGTTACATCATGAGACCCATGCCCCGAATCATTTCCTTCGCTTGAATCATACAGACACCGTCGCCAGGCGCGGCTGCAACTTCGAAGCCCAATATTTGCAAGAAGTTATTTTAGCGACAGCCAGGGCTTTTATTTTGGCGACCAGAATAACAGGACTGGGGCAGTAAAACCTTGGCACAAAATGAGCATGGGTGTGTTTCTCAAAATTTGTGGCCATGCAAAGCGTGTACGCAATGAAAACAAGCAGCATTTTTCAATATGTCAAAAGAAGTTAGCTGGACTAAATTGGACTAGATCAGTCTTGGAAAGTAAGCTCTCGCCATATATCAATACTACTAAAAGGCATATGGCTACTGATAAATATTCAAATACTGTAAACCATTGACCAGACCCCAGGTCACGGGTCAAAATGCATACTTACATGTGCAAAAGATGAGAAATGCACAAGATAGTATATTCAAAGTTCGAACCTATCGAACTAGACTCACAATATGGCCTAAAAAAAGGCCGAAAGCTTACCTAGCCTAAGGTCACTGACCTTGACATTTCCGGAAAAATTTGGGATCGGAAAATTGTTGGTCGTGTTTTGTCAATGTGACAGGTCTCTAATTCATCGATACCTTTGACAAAAAGTTAATGATACTTTACTTCTCAGGAACAATGCCCTATTTGACCTGTCCGGGGTCAGTGGCCTGAGGTGGCCGGAAGTTGAAAAGTTAGAAAAATGTGTAAAAAGGATGCGCACAAAGGTACAGTACGATTCACGTCTCCGCGCTCTTTTATTAAAAATATTTTCGTTTTCTGCCCAGCCCCGAAAAAACGGGAGGAGTTTCCGTGAACTCCTCCCCCGGTCCGATGAAGGTTAAAATGCAAAAATGCGTGACATTAAGGATTCATTTCACGAACTCGCCTTCGGCTCGTTCATAAACTGAATCAACAATGATATTCATACATAAAACTATAAACTTCGTCGGCATCCATGCGTCCCATTACGCCTTAAGTAAACAATCTCTGTCGGTAAAATATTCACATGCCTTAACTTTAATATCCAAGGACGTATAATGCATACCTAAGCACTGAACAGGACATCAAAGCACCCTTGGCTCTGCGTTCGAAGAAGCATGTCCAGCGAGGAACTAACGTGCTGCCACTTGAATGATAGTGCTCACGGAAAAAATGGTGATCCCCTTTCCTTGACTGGCACCGACAGGCTTGCAGATCCAGGTAGCCTTGTCGCCATCTTCCAGAATCCGACTATACTCGGCCACGAGCTTTGTGTAGTCCAGGGGCAAGTTGTATGTCTGCGGACTAACACAGCATCCTTGGATGATGGTTGCTTGAGAACACAAAAATGTAAACGTGTAAAATATGACCAGGCGAATGCGTGATGGATCTTTCTTGGTTCGCCCCCTCCACACCGAAAAAGACATGGAAGCAAATGTAATGTTTTCATTTAGGCAACCTTTTGCTGTCTCATTTGTGGACGTTCTTCACTCCTCTACAGCGAAATATTCTTCATGTGGTGAAATATGTGCAGGTCTGGGAGCAAATATCTTTCAGCGGAAATGTAATAAGAGGGAAACGTTTTACCTGTAGTTGTAAATATTTCCATAAACCTTGTTCATCCGCTGTAGATGTCTTGCCAGACAGTCCTTTCGACAGATAGAGTTTGCTCTCGGAATGTGGTTGACGAACTGCAAAACAGGTATTTCATTGGAATATTGGAATACTTGTCAATGCTATTCTCATGCGTGAGATACCACTTTTGTAGAAAGACCTAATTTCCATATATTAAATCGAGTCTCCACAGTATGCAAATGCAGCTTAGATCGGGGAATCAAAGTCTCCGAAATATTTATCAAGATATCTTGAGGTTAAATGTGAATGAAATCTAGCAATGCTTACATGGTAGCTGCTTAATTCCGATGTGTATCCAGGATTTTCACGAGGGAGAGGCCTGAGCTTTCCCGCAATAACACACCGGAACGAGATTTTAACTTTGTCACGCCGTAGGACGGAGTCAAATTTCCTGTCTTTAGGATGCGCCCATGCTGCCATACCCAAGGATGAGCTAGTCAAGGTATTTCACACGATTCAGCAAAAAAACTTAATTATTGCGGTGCCCAAGGGCGGATCCAGACCATGTGCTGGGGAGGGGGAATGTCCATCTGTGTACCCTAATCTACCCCCAAATTTTAGAGTTGATTTCTCCCGGATTTCGGGCATGTTGTTTTGCCATTTTCGAAAGATACCATGAATTTTTAATGCCTCTAAAAATACTCTTGTTTTCAGGCCTCCATGTCGAAAAGGGAGGCCAGAAGACATGTTGGCCCACCTTTTCCAACGAAGGGAGGAAATGCAACCGTTCGATGCAACCCGTTCCCTTCCCTCTAGGTCTGCTGTTGACGGTGCCCTACGATATCAGAATCGAGCCACTCGGTCACGACATGGCGCCCAAGGAAGCTGAATCAATATGGTCACAAAAGTGCCCAATATAATTTTTTAGGAAAATTCACATCACGGACGACTTAAACTGAAAGGTCGTTCACAACCTCAAACGCGACTGAGTCACAACGTAGTCATAACAGTAGGTAACGTAAATGGTCAACGCCACAGCAATGGAACGCGAATGCCTTAGAAAGGTTAGTCGTACAACAAAAAAAAAACAGCAAAACTAAACTAAACCCGCACTACCTGCCACGGCTGTAGAAGACGGTGCTGAGAGATGGAAAAATGGGAGTTGCGCCACCAGATGTTCCAGTTGTCTACATGGTGTGCGTCCTCGTCGAATAAAATCCAGCCACGATCTAGGCAAACCTGGGAACAGCAATGGTTTGTTAACCAAATACTTCAGTGCACGACGCCGGTTACAATTAAACTTTTTAGTTTTAAGTGCTGGTGTAGAACTTTTTAGTGCTGGTGTAGAAAAATGCTAAAGGTAAGGTCAGAGGCAGTCTGCAGCCGAAAAGAAAAATGGCACGTGGCGCGAGCAAGAGAGTCTCCGTAATGGTTTCATTGATTGTAAACTGTTTATTCATCCACATCTACGCCGTTCCAAGCACTGATCCACGTCGTCAGTTTTACGAAAACGTCAATAAAAATCAGCTCTTCGCGGAAAGAGAACATAGTCAACAATAGTCAACAAGTCGTTTTAAAAACGCGCCCTTGTCAACGCACTTATGCGAATCCTTTCCTTTTAATGTCACCTAACATAAAGTTACAAAATCGTCTGAAGCAGAACCGAACAACATGTTCCATCCCTGTCGTTATTATTGCTGAAACATGTACATCCTGCAGTCTTACATAACATCACCGACAAGAAGAATCAACTCCATCCATCTTATACAGTGCATATTGTACAGTTCATTCCCACTTAACGATACCACTGACTACACCATGTTCAACTTGCCCTTGCTCATAACAGATTAAATCATATTGCTGCAAAGCATCGTGCTTGATAGCGGAGACTGTCCAAATTTTCACTAAGAGTTGAACAGTTAAACCCAATTTCGTCGTAATCTGACGTGTCTGATAACAGCGATGAACTCAACATCGGCTATCCAGCATCTCACCATTACCATCGAGACATCTTCATAGTGGCAAAATGGGCATTGTAAATCATCGGCTAATCTTGGTCTTTTTCACTGTTAAATTACCTGCAATTCTCCCTGATGCATATGGCTTTACAATGACGGGTTCACGAAAGAGGCAAAGGAGCAATTACATGTCACTGAACATCATACTTCAAGCCAAAATCTGGATGAAATATGTGCCGAGTTCAAAAGCACAAGCATTCCAGCGCACAGCAGGAAGGCATATGGTTAAACAGCACAAAGGATTCTTATATGGTTTCCACATCGTTTTAAGAAAGTTTAGCTGGTCAAACACATTGCCTTTAACCTAAAATTTTCCTTAATTAGCCACTACTCCAGTTCCATGGAGCTCCAAATGTTAATGAGCCATTCTACAGAAGAATTCCGATCTGGCTTTTGGTTGGTTAAATCAGTTCATGACGGAGTTCACACATATGGCGTATTACGCAAACATCAATATGAAAAGGTCTAAAAATGTCCTGTGAATTCCCTTCCAGTTCTGGTCTTGATTCCTGACACAGATGTTGGTTGCTAGCAGGAACACAACTTTTCCCAGCAATGCGACCTACTTCCAGAACTATCGACAAAACTTGAAAGGTTAACTCATGCTCCCCAGGCTAAAAATATGAATGACAAGAAAAGACGGGACTATCTGAGGTTTTTGCTGGTCCGCCAGTACATGTGCTTTCCGTGTCGCAGAGCAATACAACATTTATTGTCATCATAAAAATTGCTCCTTGTTCGTAAGGCATGATGAGTGGTGGTTTGCTCGCACCAGGCGCAGGTGTAGGGTTTAAGACAGGAGATGGGCAATTTGGCTATCAGTCGTTTGGTCCATCGCTCAGCTGGTGTTAATGGCCGAATTCACAACAAAATCTGCGACGGGACGGCCGGTAGCGATCCCCCCGCATGCCCATAACTTAGCACCATGTCAGGGATTCTCCTTCCACTTACATAAATACCTTGTTAAGCAAACCAGAGGCAAAGCGGAGGCGCATAAGCAACTAAAAATGAGTTGAGAAGTTTGAGATATAACGCATGTTTATAATAACGTGGCCCGCAAGGGTGAGGTAAAGGGTAAGACAGTTATCATCACGAAACAATATCGCATTGTTAAGATAAAGGTTTAGATGTTCACGATCATGATCTACTGCATGCTTTGTTTGCAAAATCCACACGTTAGTAAGGAGTTTTTCAGCCTGGCAACCTTTGGCGGTAGAGAAAAGGTACTTTGAGGTAAAAATGGAACCTCAGGCCTGCCAATAACTGCAATAATAAGACCAGCTTTGTGGTGCCGAATGATCCCGTATTTGCATTGTGCTGGATCTGCAAATTATGTTTACGTTCGCTTGCCGATTGGGGACAGGGGAATAGCTGGACGACATGCGTACATGGCGTAGAAATCCAGGGCAAAACGGCAAGTGCTGCTATGCTCTAACCATGGGAAAAATGCAGCCTTAGTAGATTTATGAAGCCAACTCTTTTCTGTTTCCTTGTCTACTGGTAACTACTCATACCACGCACCTAAAACCCCTTCCGCCCTATTTCAAAAGCTCCCCACGTCGAGGAAAGAAGAAGACATTCTTTTCCATTTTACAGTTCCTTGTTCGTCGCAACGAACATGACAAGTAGAAGCCAACATGCCTGCCGTCGACTTCAAACCAGCGTTACCTCGATTTCTTGCCATCTTAACACGATACTAATAACTACGAAAAGTCATGAAAAGAAGACTATTCAAATTTACCGCAAGGAATTCCAAAACAAACCAAATTACCGATGCATAGGAATTTAAACGCTACATAAACAAATTTCCAGTCATGCTTTGTCATTTTACGGAAAGAGAGTTGCAACAAAATCGTTCCAATTATCAATCTCGTGCTAATTTGGCCAATTTTCTACAAATGGATATGACTATCTGAGCTATCAATTCATTTTCGCCTTCCGCATTAACCACCCTCAGACAAGTCCACAAACGCGTTGTCCTTACCTGGATGAGTAAATCTGGTCCATTCAACTCCGTCCTGCCGGAGACACGGAACACAACTGGGCGATCACCAGCGATCGGCCCCGTCAAAATCATGGGCCCACGGTGAGGTGGTGCGCCGTCTGGCCGCTCGCCTCCCAGCTGGCCCTCCCTGCGCATACTGCCAGACACCGATCACCCAGCCAAGGTAGCGCCGAGCATGCTGCTCGCCTGCTACTAGCAACATACGTGAACTACAAATGAGACAAACGATTAAATCATGACTTTTGTAGATGGAACTTCGGAAAATACTACCAGTTAATGCATGTGCACATATCTGCGCACAATCACAGTTTTTGGCATTAGTAACAATTAGCGCCGTGCATTTAAGAACGGTGTAACGTGGCAATTTAGATTCCCACTCCCAGACGAAATAGTTTTATACTTTTTGAAATGCACCCTTTTCGCCACCACAACACTACATTCCCTACATCTAAATGGAAGTCGATAAATGTCACAGGTAGCACGTGATATGTAACAAAATATGCTCCGCTTTAACGTCAGTCTTTGGAAGCAAAAATTAAGATGAAAACTACGTGAAGTTGAACGCATGCAGGAAAAAGAAACGCAAACAACACATTTGCTTTTACGACGAACGATCTCCAAGGTAACATTAAACGTAAACGTCAAGGCATATTAAAACGTATAGTTTTAATGTGCCACTAACGCGTCCAGTTGGAGTAAACGGGTTATTTGCGTAAAAGCTCGTGCAAAAATATATTACAACAAATTATGCGAAACGTTAGGCATCCACGAAATGGGCACCTCGTCTGTTGAGTTCTTTAAATCTTTATTTGTATTAAGTCCAAAGTTGCATATGAATTTCCATTTGTAGGCTTAGTCGTAAGTTCCATAAATTGTATGAAAAGCAGATGACGATTTTTGGTGTCGCATGTCGGTTTTAGCGAGACGTTATGCTCTCCGCTAAAGATATTTGTGTGGGAGATTAGGGGGTCTGAAATAGCTAAGCTAACTGGCTATCATCAGTCAAGCTATCACATGTTCACAAGTCAGAAGTATAACTACGTTGAGTATGGACAAAATAACGAATGTCGCAAAATCCTGACTTTTAAAGACAATGATATTTTTGTTCTGAGGCCTGCTGCTGGAGTTGGAGATTCTCGAGCTTAAGCAATCAGTTGATGAGAACGTTAAACTTTAACGTTATGACTTATACGAAACTGGAGAATAAGCACTTGCAGCACACAGTACATATCAGTTATTACTTGGGGTTTGCTCCGTATATAATGCATATTTTGCCGGTGAAAAGTTCCACGATAAGTTTATAATTTTTCCCCACAACGTTGGAAACTGGTGACACGGTCAATCCCTTGTCCGTGGCGGACTGCAGAGCGCGTATTGGTCCGCTGGACAGAAGCTGTTCCATTTATACAGAATCACAGCCGAAACTGTCACATGGAGGCAAAGTAATTTTAAGTCACGATCCTCCTCGCGGACGACCATATTTCGAATAAAAAAATGCAAAGTGGAACATTCAGAACTGATGTTGTTTCTAATGCACACATCAGTACTTTATCATACCGATAATTAGTTCAAAACTTTCTCAATCGTGAAAATGAAGTTATTTTTGTCCCTTTCCTGGACCGCGGACTTGCTTAGGGACATACCCTGTCTAGCTACGCTCCGTACAGATGTGAGTCTAACCGTGCCAGTGCAGCTGCGTTATTCATACTAATTACATGTAAGTTTGCGTGGGGCCCAGCTGACTTTTTTGGACAGACAGGAGTCCATGACTATGTGTGCTTTAGGAAATGCATTTTCGTCAGGAACTAGCTCTCATTAATCCACAAAATTCCCCAATGTTTAGTTCAAATGGTCTGAAGATAAGAAAGGAACCATGCCCCATCAATGCGTATAAAATATGGAGGGCCTCCAAACATCGTTCAGTACGCCGAGACCGCTCGGCCACGTTCCGAGACACCACTGAAGTTGCCCGGAAACACAGACAGTCTTCACGGATATAGCCCACATGGCAGGCGGGACGGAAGCCGTACCAAGCCTGCGAGATCTCCAACATCCACCTGCGGTGGTACGGGGGGCCTGCATTTCAATTGGTCATGACAAGGGTCCAACCTGTTTTTGGCCGTAACCTACGTACTTTATACTTCTTGGCCTTAAAATGGGTTGCACCAGGATGTGTTTCACCGAGAGCTTTCAGTTCGTGTGTATCGCAGCATTGGGAAGTATCACTATCGCAAAAAATGGCAGTTAACCATTTTTTGATGCTCCTTTGGAGGGGCAACCTACCGAAAACCTGGTATCGCCTCTGCAAAAACGGCCGTCTGCAGGAGGGCAGGAGTGAGCTGTTTAATCCGGTGTACACGGCACCGATGCCCCTAGGTAACGACCAGGCAGGCATAGACGTAGAAGTTTGACCCAGAAATCATCACCCACGATTTCCATACTTATGTCCTAATTTTACTGCTTAAAAAAGCGATGCCTGGAAGCGCTTTGCACGACATTTGACAGGATCCCTGCTCCCCCTCCCCATTTTTCTGGGCCTTTTACGCCTCTGCAGGCCGATGACTGCGGAAGGAAGGAAGCCGGCATCTGCATCCTTAATGCGCAAACACAGCTTACGAGGCTGAATTCAGACAGAATTGTGATCTCCTTAGCGACTTTGGAGTTCGAACCGAAATGCTTCTGAGCAGGCTTAACTTAACGATTCAAGAAACTGACGAAACAAAACATTCTGAGTAAGGCTCGTGCAATGAGCGACTGACTGCAGTCATATTCGAAACTTGACCAACTATGCCTTTAACAGAGTGAAGTTCAATAAACAAACATCGGCTTGCCAAACCATAGTCGATAGACAAAGGTAACCTTGGCAGCTTCGAGTAAGATGTGGCGAGACAACCCACTACAGCTTTGGCGGCTACTGAAGTAAAACATTCTGCACCGGTCTCGTTCAATGAGTAGTTGATTGCAGTCGTATTCAAAACTGGTTCATTTGTATTTTTTTCCTCATAAAGACTGGCGAAGGAATTATGCGGGCCTCAACAAATGACGAGAAAATGCCCATGACAAGTAAATGTGGCTTACGAAACTAGATTCAGTACACAAACATGGTCTTCCTAGAAGCTTGGAATACAGCAGTGAGGGGTTAAAACATTCTGTCTGAGTAGGTCTTACGATACGACTTAAAAAAACACTTCCATTAGAGAATGTTTAAACCTACTCCCGGGGGAGGGCTGAATCCTCCCCCATCCTGTTGTTTACTCGCCAATTGCAGGGCGTTGTTTGAAGAAACTCCACAAAACTTGGTTATTTTTCCCACCTATTCTTCCTTCGCGCCTCATCAGAATTTCATAATGCTGTTTGACTTCAGGGCGCAGGCAATCCACGTTTCTGGGAGGTCACTCAAGCCATTTTCGGCCCCGCTGAAGGCAAAATGGGCTACCACAAATAGTTTTTTTATGACGGAACTTACATCGTTACATGGGTGTACAGAAAAAAAAGAAAAAAAAAAAAATTTTTTTAAATTTTTGTTTAATTTAAAAGGTGGGGGGAGGGAAAAAAAAAAAAAAGTTTTTTTTTTTTAAAAATTTTGGACCCTATTTTCTAAAAAAAAAACCAAAAAAAAAGGATTAAAAAAAAATTCACTCTTTCTGTGTACGAAGTTTCAAATTTATATCGGGTTCGATCACGGAGCATTGACCTAAAATGACAGTGCGCTTACTCTATATCACGACAACTACAAACTGCAATTTTAGTAAGTCAATTCTCACAACTGAAAAACGTTTCCAAACATGAAACACACACAAGATTAATCCACGTGACCCTGACGACATTCGAGGTCATTTAGGGTCAAAGGCCGTAAGGTGACCTGATGAATATCTAAACATGATAGTTCCCCTTTTTTCATGTCCCTGGCGCTGCCTTTGCCTAGCATTGCACAAGCGGTGCAACAAGATTTATGCCTGTTCAGTGTAACATGATCAATAAAAGCTAAAAAATGTTTTTAATTCTTTGTTAATTCAGGTTTTCAAAACATAGTCATTCCATTTCTGAAACCCCGTGAACGCTCATGGATCTTTTCAAAAATCCCAGATTTATGGACCAGTGATAAAAGTCCCATCCATAAGCTCTCGAATTATGCCAATTACACCAAAATCGGTCCATGAACAGTGGAATTATAACAAGTCAAAAAATGCCCCCACAGACGTTTGGCATCTTTACCCCTTATATTCACGCGTTTCAACATTCTGAGAACTTTTGATAAAAATGTAGTTTACGTCATGGCGAACTGACTGCCCTTTGTTTCACTGAAATAGGAAAAGGATTGAAAAAGGTAGGGGAAGAAAAAAAGGAACGAAAAAATCGAGATTTTAGAGAGATGAATCTGCCTACCCCGCAAGGAATCGGCTATAACGTTCAGCCCTCGGGGAATATAATTAAACCATCTTCGTTTGTTAAGGGACTGACGGAAGATGCGGGCAAAAATCGTCTACATTTTTGTGACTTCATTCTTACTGTTCATAAGCAACCATAAAACTGGCTATACACGAATACTCTTGCTGATGATTGCGAAACAATTGCTCAAGCCTTATGTTAATCATACTTCGTTGTTTTGTTTTGGGTCATATTCAAAACGTAGTGGTTCGTCAGTAAATTTCTCCGTGGCGGTGATAATGGGTAAGCGGCTAATAACTGACGGTTTTAGACGTTGACGTAATGCCATTCCGTTTTGGCTATTTTCAGTTTAGTCTACGTGATTTTCGATTTTTTTCGGACAACACTGAAGTAAGGTCGATCTTGTTTAAAAACAAACCATATATTCCGGATGATCTTGTTCTTCCTCGACCAGTGTCCAAGGACGAGCAAAACTGTCCGAAATACATGGCCGTTTTTATACAAAATCAGCCTCACTTCTGTGTTGCATGGAAAAAATCGGAAATCACAATTAACATTTGTGAAGCTATGAAGACTGTTTGGACTATGTTCTTACTCATGCCTATTTTGTATGTGGCCTACGAAAAACTCTAAGATAAAAACAATACCGGTCTACTAGCATTCAAAAACAATCTTCGCGGTCTTATACATTGTTAAGTGCGACATTTCAGGGTTCAACGACTTTTCAACCACTTGACTGAAAAATTTTAGCGAATTATCACGTTACGTAATAAACATAATGTAACTGTCGTTATCCCTACAATCCACCGACGACCGTAAATTTCAATTTGGCCGAGAACTGAGGTTTTCATAGCTGTCCCAAAGAGTTGAAGATTCTGTACAATCATGTAGTCCAAAGCGATATATTGACTACTTATAATTTCGACAGAAGAGCACATGTCCTTTGATGCAACGCATTCCTGTGTGGTACTTCAAAGCCTCAAAAAGCATTTCATCCAGGATGAACTTATGATGCGCGAAGATAAGGCTCCGGACAATAAACCATTGTTTGAGGAGACGGGCATTCCTTTTTGGGTTATAAATGAACATAAAAACGGTGATAAACAAGGCTGGCGCCTAAGCTAAATATGACGATATGAAATTCTGAAATTACATTTAGTTTCAGCATCAAAAGCGTCTTGTCTCATAATACATACAGGGAATTCATGAAAAGGCATGCGTTACATTAGCTTAGATAAAATAAAACCATAAGAAATCACGAGATATCCAACGATTCTCGTCCCGAAATGTACGCGAATGTAAAGGTTCCGTATATATCTCGTATACTCGTATATAAAGGTCTATGTCTATGTGGAAAGTTCAGCGTATGCATGAGCCAGACAAACTATTTGCTTTTTGCGCTGATCGCCAACATTTTGGGCTCGCTTCTGCCCTGTGAAATTAGAATATGGGAATTCATATCTGTTTCTAAGTGTATATATACAATATGCTGTCAAAAGTGATACGTGAAAGAGAGGCGGCCTACACGTTACATCAGGTTTTACCTAATCATCAGGTGACTGATTACGACAGAGTTACTTTTATCTGCAGCGTTATTGGCTTTGAATGGAATCAGACCCAGTTTTGGTCTAACTTTCCCACCGTTAAACTGGCGCCATTTGACCTAAAATGACCTTTGCTTAGCTATTCGCGGCATGCATGTTTCCACTTTCATTTAGAAATCATGCCTGGATATCAGTGACAAGAAAAATCCCTTGCTCTATTTCACCGCAGTGTTGCCTAGAGTGCTTTGCGATTGACCATTAGTGACCTGAAATGACGTCTGAGCACGTCACTGTAATAGATTGCATTGCTGACTCATCTAACATGACTCTAAAGCGTTTGTATTTCTAATAGGTCGTTTTATGTTACAAAAGAACGGTGTTTGCATAAGCCTTCCTTTGTTAGCGGAGTTGCTGAGTGCACTGACGCCTTGTATTTAGCCAATGGCTGTAAAACAGTTCTTGTCTGACCCAACAAGACCTCATTTAACCGGTTTTCGGGCAGAAGTTCGACGGACTTGAATTCGTAAGACAACAGTTCACTGGGCAATAGTTCGTAAGAGCAAAAGTTCGTGGGACAAAAGTTTGTCTAGGGCAAAAGTTCATCTCGCGAAAGTTCGTATGGGTGAAGTTCGTCCAAGACAAAAGTTCGTCTAGGACAAAAGTTCGTCCAACAAAAGTTCATAGTTCAAGTAGGACATAAGTTCGCCTAAGACAAGAGCTCGTCCAGGACAAAAGTTCGTCTCCTGGAAATTCCTTTAGGACAAAATTCGTCGGGGCCAAAAATTCGTCAAGGGCAAAAGTTTGTCCAGGAGAAAAGACCGTCCAGGTCATATGGTTCTCGCACGAAAGTCCTGCAGGGCAATATATGTGTAGTTACGAAAAATTGCCAATTGTCAGACGCAGCTAGAGGAATCATACGGGTGAATAAGGCTCTGAATCCCCATAGCCGGATCCGAAACTGACCCCATTCCAACCCGTGCACATCCAACTTTAGCCACTATGCACAGTATTGACCTGCCCGAGTCACAGGCGATTGGGTAACCGGACCAAGGTTCGTAGGCCAAGGGTTTGTATGGGAAAAGGTTTGTAGCCAAAGGTTTGACATGCACAAGGTTCGTACGGTAAAAGGCTCGTACGGTAAAAGGACCTTGTCGGAAAAGGTTCGCGACGCAAAAAGCTTGAACTGCAAAATGTTCGCATGGGAAAGGGTCGTAGGAAAAGGTTCGTAAGGGAAAAGGTTCGTGAGGAAAAACGTTCGAAGCCAAAGGCTCGTAGACACAGGTTCGTATCCGAAAAGGGCCGTTTCGGGTTTGCACCGAAGGCGCGGTATGAGATGACAGAGACCGCAGACCGATAAAGTGTGCGCTCGGACTTGGTTCGGCCCAACAAAGAGGTTAAGTTTGGTTGGGTTAGGTTAAATTAGGCTAGGTCAGGCTAGGGTAGGCCAGGGTTCAATTTCAGGCCCGTTCCTTTTCCGATGCGAACATTTTCTGATACGAACCATGAGTTTACGAACCTTTTCCCTTACGAATCTTGTTCCTGCGAAGCTTTTCTATACGAACTTTTTGTAACACGAACCTTTGCAATTAGCGAATTGAACTTGTCCTAGATGAACTTTTGCCCTTGACAAATTCTTGCTCTAGACAAACTTCTGCATGACGGACTTTTGTCTTCGACAAACTTTTGCCCCTATACGAGCTTTTGCCGTATACGAACTTTTGTCCTAGAAGAATTCCTGCGAGAACTTTTGTACCAGACGAACCTTCGTCCTAGACGAGCTTTTGCCCTAGACGAACCTTTGTCCTAGACAAACTTGTGCCCTAAACGAACTTCTGCACGGCAAACTTTTGTCCGACGAACGTTAATCCGACGGAATTTTGTCCGACGAACTTCTGCGATACAAATGATTTGACAATGGCCAAACAACGCATAGCTCAGAACAAAAGTTTGTCTGATGAAAGAAAAATGGGTCTTTCAGGTGTAAAAAGGATATATTTACTTGTCTTTATGTTTGGCTTGACATCACGCACCATGATATCAAGTGACCCTTTCTGATGTTATGCCGCCCTCCGTTGATGTCTGTTTCTGATGTTGATGTCTCTGAACACAAGAGGATTTCTTACTATTGTTTTCAGTCAAACATGTCTGCATCCAATCTGGAGTTTAATTTCATTTTCATTAAATTTTGGCTATCATCAGTTCATCCTGAAACGTACGCTTTAATGACATAAAACGACCTTTTCATTTACGTTTACTCCTAACAAACTTTATCATTGAGCGGCCGAGTAAAATGTCATGACGGAGCCGCACAGTTTCTGACGAAGTCTTGCGACTAAGCAACAGAATGTGAGATGAAGATCAAAGCTGACCATTAGAGCTTTACGTGCTCGAAAACGGAAACGTTTTATGTTGGAAGTCCTTTTTCTTGCTTTTCCTTCAGACGTTTCTAACGTTATGGCAAGGTTTGTTCAGCTAAACGTCAGTTCGGACTACAAACATTCGATTGATCCCTGATTCCGACAAACCTGGCCCAGCCAAACAAACCTGGATTAACCAACATTGGGACGTTGGTTTATCGTCAGATTTCGGTAATGTCATTTTAAACATCTGGACAGAAAGCACAAAGACTCATGGCATAAGAAGACCTTTCCCCCTGTGGTAAAGGCTATGCATTGAGAAATAGCTTCGCTGTTGAAGGAAAAACGGCTTCATGTCTTGAATGGAATCTTTGGCGAACATGCTGCTTTGTTATATATATATATATATATATATATATATATATCAAAAATAACCTATAGTATATATAGTAAAAAAACCTATAGTATAATTTTGCAGGAGTTCCATTCTGATGCATTTTTGGAATATATAATATCTATACAAATATATACATATATCTGTGTGTGTGTGTGTGTCTGTTTGTGAAATGCGGCGGTAATATTTTTATTTTTACATGTTTCGTTAAACGAGACGGCTGTTTCGGTTCTCACCAGTTTCTTCAGAGTTTTTTTCGATGGTTCGGGCTATTCCATATGAACAGCTTAAGCTCATCATATACTATCTGAGCAGCACGGTACAAAACCTAGCGATGAGAAACAACCTAATTAAAACACACAACACTCTGGAAAAGCACCAATGTAGTATATCAGTTTTCCTGTCCGTACGACGATTCCAGACTTCGTCAGATAGAATACATCGGTGCTACAACTCTGTCTAGACGACTGAGTCTAGCATTTGCATGACGGAGCTCCTACTTAGCACTCGCGGCGACTACTTAACAAAGACATGACGAGGAAAGCCCTGACTGAAACCACGATACTCATGATAGGTACAGATAACAGACAACTTATGACCCTCGAGGCTCTGCTTAAACAGAAACATCGCCCCGCCCTCAACGTCCAATTAAAATCACGCGTAACCTTGGGGCTGTGGGGTGATACTCCGTAGTTCAGACAACTGGCGTGTTCTGTGCAATGCATGTAGTGCATAGTATGTGCGTTTGTTATTGACATGTAGATATGAGCCTGATTGTAAAGGTGCCGAAGTAATTATGACGCGCATGATACTCTGAAATTTCAAACCTGCCTTTGCTGAGTCGTCCCGATACTGATTTATTCTCAAGATGAAAAATAATGGTACGCATCACACAACGCGTGCTGTCAACCCAGCTAAACCAAACTGGAAACCTGCACTCATCATCAGTGCAGGCCCGGTCTATCGGTCCCACAGGAATCTCTTGCGGGTCATTTTGTATCGGGTGCAAAGGGTTCAGTCACGTGACCGACCTTCCCTCGAAGAGGGGGTCGTATTGTAAAAGGCGATACCCAGATCTTAGCACGCTCTCCCGCCACGGAGCCGCTGAAACAGATTTCTGACGATATTTTGGCACAGAAATGCGCCATTGTTGTGATGTATGTCATTCGAACCGTCTAAAAAAAGAGCATGCTGCGATTATCATTTCAATACCGCCAACAAAATAGAACGCAAGTTATGGACCAAAACAGACCTGACCCTAGCCATGACCATTTCAGCTGCATGCCCCTGTACGTGGAGAAAATCACTTCGAAGCGGCCCCATTCTCACCCTGCTACTAATCACGGAACGTTTCAGCCGTGGAACCCGGTTCGGTGGAAACAACAGCGACAGGCTCCCGGAGTTCGAACTCCGTCGCTCGCCCCCCGTCCGATAACGCAAATAGTGCCGATGCTGTGACGATGCTGCGTTTGCGAATGGACACGTGCACTGGTGGGTTGGAAGGTGGGAGAAAAGATTATCCACCCCTTATTTTTTTCGCACGTAACGTTCGCGGTAACAACACGAGACCGCCGAGATTTCGTCTATCGTCTGCTGGGCTCCAAGCACATCTTTTCCTTTTGATATTTTAACATCAGTCCGCAACTTTTTTCTTCTTTCAGTCCGGCGAAATCGGGAGGCCATGACTTCCCGATCATTGGAAAATCATTGGCGTATGGGTCTACCGACTGTGGGCTGCAGTTCACTGTCGGTAGACCCTCACGTCAATGATTCCAAGCGCCCAGTGCAAAGCACGCGCGAGCGCATATCCAATCCACCTGGTCAATTTTCACCCCTAATTGCAGTCGTCCGGGTCTACCAGACGCTAACTCGCTCCCAGAACAGCGAATCTAGCCAACCAACAACGAAACGGTTTCGACTTCAACCAGCGCTGATATTCGGAGCAATAGAAAAACGGTGACAGATATCCCATGTTACAACCAGTTCAAACAACTTGCAGTCTTGTTAAATCGGTTCTAATTTGCTCTGGATATTGCCTGTTTATACGCGTTTCAGGCCGTCCATACTCGCAAATTAAGTGCCGTCGAGGCCACCTACCATGTTAAACAGCGAAACTAACGCCACCTATTCCTATGCTGGGTGAGCCAGTACTACCGACCAGGCGAACACGGACAGCGGCGTGACCGAACAGAACTTCGTATCGTATTTTTTCGTACGCAAAAGTTCGTCCGCAAATCTTCGTATTGCATTTGTTCGTAGGCAAACATTCGTACGCAGATCTTTGTGCACTAATCTTCGTGTCGCAAATCCTCGTACGCATATCCTAGTGCGCAAATAATCGTCGACGTTGAACTTTATACACGCAGAGCTTCGTTTACGCATTTCTACATAACTCCGAATCTTCATATGCGTGTTTCTTCGTATACGCAAATATCCATATCACATTTCTTCGTGTACCCAAAGCTTTTTACCTCGCTTTCTCGGGCTCTCAAAATTTGCCGCCGGATTTATGATCACACTAAAGGCTTCGTCTCGAATTTTCCTCGCATCGCGGCTTCAAACATGAGATGGTGTTCTTGATGATACAATGACACCTAATGGCCGCCAGAGGACTCAGCAGCCGAAAAGTTATTTCACAATATCACCATTTTCTAGCATGTTAGTCTGAATAACTGTTGTATTATCCTCCCTGGCATATACGTCTGAATAATTGTTATATTTATCCCGATAAGATACCTTAGATAACAGGGTTCTATTCGCCGTTCGCGTGGCCGAGGGGATTAGATTCTGAGGGCAAGCAGCCAGGATTTTCGTCAGGGAGGGGCCAAATACCAAATTTTGTCATATGCCACTGGAATATGGCAAAATTTATAGGAAAAAAAAACAATTTTGTGTAATTAACCTCATATCTAAAGCACGGGGCAAACAAATAATGCTTGATTTTGTATCTATACATGATCAATATTACGTATTCCTACGAAGTCGCTAAATATCTTGTGGAGACGGCTTGGCTCGGGAAGGGGGGAGGGGCATGGCAACCATGGCTATACGCCTGGGTTTGTGGGCTCCGGTCCCGATGGTGCCGGGTTCGAGCCTCGGAAACAAAGAACTATTTGACCCGAGCGTTCGTAGTGTACTCAACTGGAAAATGACCAGAGGGCCAACCCGGCACAGGGCGGCCGTGTCGCAACATCGTGCGGCACGAAACAGATCCCTCCGCAGTCCTATCTCACTGGAAAGGCTAGATGCAAAATTATCTGTTGAACTGGAATAGCATTACAAGGTGGTGTGTTAAGGGCACAAGCTGAGCTGAGCAACAAGCTGAGCATGCCGATACCATGAGCCGAGAACCATCGAAGCAAATCGTTTGCGTTAATTTCTAACAAAGAAAGAAAAAAGCTCATCTCAATCCTTCTGCAAAACGACGAAGTAAGACTTACCTTTGCATCCGCGGAACTTCGTGTGCCTATTTCTCCGTATGCGCAAATCTTCCTATCACATTTCCTAGCATACACATTGAGCGGATTTTATTTCAGCGTGCTGTATCCCAGCTCCCAAGGGTATGTGTGTGACCCCCCAAGGGGGGGGGGGTCAGCGACACTATCCCAGGGCGGGTAAGTAGCGACTCAAGAGGCAGTGCAGCTGTCGTCGGCCACAGCCATGGGTGCAGCCATATCGCATACTTTCCGTTTGGGGGAGAGACGGGGACAGAGCAGAATCAGGGGAGAGAGCAATTTGACCCAAAATCATTTATTTCAACGGGGAAATTGCGAAGAACGTCCAATTTCCGAACAAAACTGGACGGCGGGGGACAAAACCCCTTTTCGCCAGAACTGAGAAAACATGTCCCCCTGGCAGGAGCGTGGGAATCGGGGGGGGGGGCAGGACAGCTCCTCCCCCACTTTGGGCAACATTTAGCAACGTAACATTCAACATTAACCCCATGGCGGTGCGTGGAAAGAAACGAGGTAGAAATCACGTTTACCCCCATCTCCACAGACGTTCCGGCGCTCCTGTACTTAGCCCCCCCCCGCCCGGTTACACCCACGGCCACGACCAAAAAAGGAATGTCCACGATACGCGTGAAACGAGACGCTTTGAGGCAAGACGCTACGAAACCCTGCGCCCGTCTGGGTTTCGAATCATACGGGGGGGGGACGTGTTTCGTCGCCCGTGGGCATAAATCTGATAAAGGTGTCACGGTAGCACACGCTGGACGATTCCGGAACTCCGTTGAACAGCGCATGCTCGTATGCACTTATTCGCGGAGTATTCTGGACCAGACCTTGGTCCACTGGATGACGTGCTATATTCTCTGCGAGATGGTGTCGAAACCTGATTTGCTCCGGCTCCCGCCGAGCCCCAAGGTTCAACTGGTGCCGGCACGGGCGCCGCCTCCCATGACATCCACGCAGTCCAGCGTTTCCTGGTACCGGCGGCGCATCGTCGCGTGATTCGGAACAGAACTGCATAATCGGTCCCTGTGGTAATGAAATCTACCCAGACAGTGCTCCAGTACCGTCGGTACCGATTTTACATCGACGGCAAGTACCTACCGTGGTACTGCAATATTGCACCCCTAATGAACAAGAAATGTTTCGCTGATGAACTCGTCCTGAAAACGAATTCAACGGAAAGGGACAAGGGTGCTGATTAACTGACCCGACCACAGCTTCAGGTCAGTGCCGGCGCGGTAGCCGCCGGCTATCGTTCCCAATTACCTCCCCCACCACTCCTTTGACCTGCGCATGGTCCAGGGCCCAAAATCAGTCACCATTAGCATTCTTACTTCACGGTTAATTGCCTTTGGCTCATATCGCGTATTCATGACCTAAGTCGGCCGCGTAACAGCCATTCCGCCGGCGATCATTGCGGATACACATCCACGATTTGCACCGCACAGCAGATCGTACAAAAAAAATGGAGATTATTGGACACGCGCTGCCCATTCATGCGAATATTTCAGTAGCCTTCCGCTTGAGAACAATCGCAAGAAAAGCGTGCTGGCGGAAAATCGCAACGGCGAATTCGCCGGACGAATGGGTGGAGTGCTGCCGCACTTAGGCTGGCATTGGCAGCCACGCGTCAAAATACGGTCACGGGCAGGTGTACGCTGTCGGGGGCGGCTCGATGTCCCGGGTATCGGACCAATAACTCAGGCTGTCGTAAAACATATTTGTAGCGCTTTGACACGGTCATACCTGCTGGGTATACATGGCTGTTCACATTCTTGGCGAAGGACGAGGAAACTCCTCGACACTAGGGGGGGAGAGCTTAAGAAGCATTCTGGGTCAATCTTTTCAGTCAACGCCCGTAGGGTCAATGTTAAATTCCAAAAATCGGGGGCATGCCCCGCCCCCCTCCTTCCCGCGCCCTTGTCCTTCGCTGCGTCTTGGGGCTGGAGAACTATTAGTGCCGGCGAATTGCTTTGGCCCAACCGGGGCCCCAAATGCCAGCGAGGGGTCCCGGATTCTGGCTGGAGGGGCCGGGCCCCACAGCGCGTCTTTTGACTATCCCATTTCGTGGTCCCGCCATGGTCTGGTGCATCACTATCACAGGCCACAATCTAAATACACAAGGTGCCCTGCTGACCTGTAAGGCGAGCTCCTGCTGATATGAAGCGGTAACTCCATGCAAGCATGCATATATTGCGATTTGCTTCATTTCATACAGATTCAATCTACCAAGGCCTAGCGCAATGGCGATGCACGGAAAGAATAACTTCGGATTTTGCTCATCCCTCAAAATTCCGGGACATTCCCGCGCCCCTGTCTTACCTGAGCTCAACGACCGAAATGCACTTTCTCATTCGCAATGTACGGACACGACCACGCCAGAGAATATCATCTACCTTGCTAAGGGGAAGATATGCACACGTCGTAGTGCGTAAAAGCAGAAATGTCGCGGGCGCGAAGAATTGTGCATGGGTACGACAAAATGCGATACGAAGATTCGCGTATACCAAGGACTGCTCAGCGGAGATTTGCGTATACGAAGAAATGCATGTACGAGGATTTGCGCGTAGGACATTTGCAGCACGAAGTGCGCATACGAAGTTTTGCGCTTACGGTGCCTTGCGATACGAAGAGATGTGATACGAAGATATGCGATATCAAGAGCTGCGGAGAAGTTCTGCGCAAAAAGAAATGCGATACGAAGTTCTTCCCTGGAACCCCCGGACAGTGCACTGCCATCTGCGGTAACATAGTTATAAAGAACAAAAAAAAAAAAAACGGTTTCCGAATCAGCGCAAAGCGCGTCTATTTCAATCTCCACTCCGCAGAAGGTTCACTCTCAGACACGACTTTTCCTTGGATAGTTTATTACCCCACTCTGTCAGAGGGGATGCAAACGTCTCAGTTCTTCTGCGCCAGCCTCCTGTCGCGCTCCTCGGCGATCGACAGCTTGACGCCCTTGCCCTTGGGCAGCGAGACGTACGCCCTGGTGCCCTTGCCGATGACGAACACGTTGTGAAGCCTGAAAACACGATTTGCCGTTAAATTCCTGCCACACAAACATCAAATTAGTATCACAGCCAGAGACAGTAAAAGAACTGTTGAACGACATTTCACTGCACAGAACGCAAAAATGTCCTACATGCCACTGTCTGTAAAGCTTGCCATATTCTGAGAGTCACAAGACAACATTCCTTGACAGATGCTGAAGCTGAAATGCAAAACCCTCGAATAATACTGACTCGAATAATTTTTACCACAAGACACTACAGGCTGGTTTGCCTTGCAGCTCGAAGAAATTTCTTAAAGAACAGTCAACAATTATTTGGTACGTAGCCCACTATGTCAACTTGAACACATCAGACCAAATTTTAGATCTCTCACATCTTACAGGTTCCGTGTTATAAATATGTACTTCCCATTGGTAATGCTGGTTCTGCAGTATTAACAGGGCCAGCGACCGTCGAGGAGCCCTTCCTTTCGCCAAGCTTTTGAACCCGCATCCCCAGGATACGAGGATACGGGTCTTCGAACTGGCATTGCATAACCGATGAACGGCAAGACAATACAAATCTCTCTCTCTCTCTCTCTCTCTCTCTCTCTCTCTCTCTCTCTCTCTCTCTCTCTCTCTCTCTCTCTCTCTCTCTCTCTCTCTCTCTCTCTCTCTATATATATATGTATATATACAGGCAATCTTTTTTCCTTCACGCATACTTAATTTAAGAAAAATGAACTCTTATATATATATATATATATATATATATATATATATATATATATATAAATGAATTCTTAATTTAAGAAAAATGAATTTAAGAAAAACTCTACGTTTCCTGTTCATCCTTTTTCAATACTATGATCAGGGTATGGGAAGGGGGGCGGGGGGTAACATTGCCATAGGCACTGCGTCTTCACTGTGAACCAATGACGTTACAGTTCTCCGACATCCTTAGGGGTCTCTGAGGAAAGACTCCCGTCGCGTGTCCTTGCGTGGAGTTCGATGGAGTTTAACCATTACTGATCCTCCGCATAAATGTTTTCACTGAATTATGCGTGGCATACGTCTACGCAAGAGTCGCTGACTTGTTTTTGGTTGCGCCATACTCAGACCACGTAAAGTTGTGCGGCATATTTGGAGCTTCAATGTTACAAGATGTATATTAGAAATTGGCAAGTTAGGCTGAAGATTTCGTGTTGTAATGCAGTTTCATTCTTCACCGCATTGACCCTGTTGCGGATGCACTTACCGCGTCAGTTCATTTTAAGTGGGTGCGTGCATTTGTTGTTAACCAGTCAACGCACTTAAGAACTGAAATGAATGGGACTTCCCATGGTATTCATCATTACTCAGCACTACCCTAAGCGATGTATTTCTCACTTAGTTCCATTTTAATTCTGCAGAGTTGTTCAGCCTGAATATTTAATTTTTCCTTAACAAATTTAGTAACCTGAGTGGCGAACACTTATATTTAATGGGCCCTGGTATATGTCTCAGGCAACTGAAGATTGGTAGCAAAAAAGGAAATCCAAGTGATCTGCATCATTATGCCGAACAAAAAAGGACTGCTCAACATATCTGTCTCATGCTACTGAGATGAAGAAAACCCCACTTAATTCTGACATAACCGCATGGATTTTAGACCACCACCGACATTGTGTTCAGGGGCATTTCAAGCAAATAATCATGATCAATTAACACTTCAGGTTGTGAACACGATATCCCTCTAAAAACAAGACATGCATGCAGTGCTGAAATCATGGACCATCCATGATACATGGAACTCAGTGCAGATTTCGCTGTTTTGGTGAATGTTTGAAATGACATTCAAGTCAAACAAACCCGTGTTGCTCCACGATAAAAATGCGAATCCCTGGTACTGCCCCGGAATTTGCAAAAATGGAAGGAATGATTCCAATTCCGACTAAATGGCTTCCGAAACGTAATATTCCAATTCCAATTCTCTTGCTTCCGGAATGCAATGAATCCAATCCCGATCCAATGTCTTCCGAAAAGGAACGATTCTAATCCAATTAATTTGGTAAAAAGTCGAAATTTCATTCCTAATCCCAGCCATGTGACCACTTAACAATCCGGATTCGGATACACAGGAAGGCATCCAACTACATTCCTACGTAGGTGTATCAACTCTTCAAATTCCACGTTCGCCGCACTCGGAACTGGACAGTTCGGAAAACTCGTCTTTAATTACCCGGTACACCATGCCGTGTACTGCGCGGTAGCGCGCATCTGAGTTAGGTTCAACCAGCCCAAGGTCGCCAGCAGATACCGTGGTGAGGCGGCATCGCAGCAAAACCCCAAGAACTGGCCACTGACCAAAAACACGCGGGGCCTCTGTCCCTACCACAGCTGACTTAATACGATAGGAGGATGGAGTATGCGACACGGTGCGCACACAGACTGCCAAGATAAGAGGAAAAGAAAACAGAAACTGTCAACACCACACGTATATATGCTTACATTTAGGGCGCCCACTGGGCAAACAGGGTCAATCATTTCGGCCGTGAAGCCATTACTGGTCTCCTATGCGTTTGTAACTCACAGCCTTCATACGCAACATCATTTTAAGAACGTATTCTCAACGAAGCGATTGACGGCATTGGCGCCACCACAGTGAATTACGTCCCACTGGGGGTAGTTACCGCTCACAACTTTTACCCAAAAACCACGTTACCGCAGGGCGCCCACATCGCTACGTAGATATCATTCAGTACCTGCAGTCACTAAGGCACTGGGTGTCATGTTATAGGCAGTCACATGGAAGGGAACCCAAAAGCCCTCTATGGGTACAAAAGTCCTGCCGTGCATTATAGCTTATCTGTGGCGCCGTCTTTGACTGACACACGACGGTAGGTATCGATGACCAACTATGACACCGCCACCACTACAAAGTCTTGCACTGACCCTTTACCACCGCTGGCGCCGGTCACCTTAAAACAGGCGTCCTGAGGACCTTCGCACTTTGTTACCACTTGTTCATATGCCCAAGCAGTTGCACAGCATATTATTATAATCCGATCTGTCAATACCGGGTCAAAGTGTATATATATAAAACAACAGGCACCTCTGGAAAAATAAAATAAAAACCCTGTTAAACGCAGCTTAATTTCATCATATGGAATTATTCCTAATTCATTTAATTTCACCAAAATGGCGGAATCCTTCCGGAATGATTCAATGCTGCCAATCCCAATTCCAACACTATGATCCCTGAGCCCCCAACAAATTTGACTGATCAAATTTGACTCAAAATGCTCAGCATTTTAGCCTACGCCTCATCATAATGAAAATTTGCAGTCACTGTTGGGAGATGGGATATTTTGTTTTCTCCACAACCTCTTTTCCTGGGAAGGTCTTTGTGGTGATCTTCTGGCTGCCAGAAGCCGAATGACCTATTTCAAATTCATGTAGATCAAACTACGCCAAACGTCGAATAATCAGCATCCTTTTTTCTCTCCAGACCTACTGATCCAATTATCTGAGCCTGCCACTATCAAACAGTTGAATATTAATCCCTATGATGAACTTACATACCACAAAGCGGGACTGACCTATGCCAGTTCAATCGAGGTGGACCAAATTCAGCATTTGAAAATGGTTCATTTTGTAGAAATGGAATATTACACAATTTGGTTGACTACTGAAAGCTGGAATAAATCAGGTGCTGAGAAGCTGGAATCAGAGTCTCGCTTAAATCAGCATTTAGGCCAGCAAGTTCATCTCATGTGTCACTTTGCACTGCTGCAACTGATTAACTTTTATATTGCTCTGTTCACATTGGTGACTGCAGTTCTGAGGTTGGTTCTTCTGAATGACACATGCTTTAGCATTTTCGATTTTGTAACTTAAATTTTTATCCTTCCTGAAGATGGCACATGGCTGAAATGTTGAGTCCTCTTTAATACAGATATTTTGGCATATAAAGCTAAGCCTCTCCTGACATGAAAAAGGCTGTATATTTTCAAATCATGCCTAAAACATGACAATGGATCACTGTATTTTAGAGTGCTGACCAAGACAGTGTTTTATGGCATGAAACAATGATGCCAGTTACATGTCAAATAACCTGATGGCTGTATCTTATATATAGGGCCTTGGTTCTGACAGTGGTTCTGACAGTCATTTTGTGTGCATCAGAAAACGTACTAGATTATTACATGACCTGATATATCTTCTACTTGGTGTTTCAGAGATATCTTTTCCAGCCTCAGAAATGAATAAATACCTGGTCCTTGTTGAGTTTTTTTTTTACCTATGATGCTGACCTACTCTCATCCAGTGGCATGGCAAGAAATAAAGACATTTACTATGATGGAGAAGGTGTCTCTGAAACCTCAAATACAAGATATATAAGCTATTTTGTATATTGTGCAAAATATGTTATCTTAATTGGTAATTTAATGATGCATCACAACAAACTTACAGAACTACTGGAAAAACCACAACGAAACCTTTCAAAGCCAAATAATTAGTCTTTAATGAATCTGTTTATATACATATTGTATAAATGACAAATTATACATATATATAAATGTCATTACAAATTATACATACATAGACACACACACACACACACACACATATATATATATATATACACATGTATATATCAAACACCATTTATCATCAGGGCCATTAACACTATACCTGGTGGCGAACTTGTGCCCGGCCGTGTCCTTGATGTGGACGATGTCGAACGAGCCAGGGTGACGCTCCCGGTGGATGATGGTACCGACGCGTCCCAAGTTACGGCCTCCGGTGATCATGCACAGGTTGCCTGTAACCAAAGCACTTTGTAGTACTGATACACTTTTATGCAACCCACGTCAGACCCGTCAAACGTGCAGCCACCTGTCCACAAACTGTAGCCCTCTGAAGGCCTAAGCTAAATCTGTTGCACAAAATGCAATGAATTCCATATTTGGGGAAGGGAATCTGACAGACTTCAGGTTTTGAAATAGTGAAGATAATTTAGATTTTAGATAATTTAGATTTACAGAACTTCAGATAATTTTAGATAACTTAGGTATTCAACACCTAACTGGTGGTGGGTTGCCATGAAAAAATGGCATGGTGCAATCCCAGCCAATGTCTTTGTAATGAATAAGGGGTAATGTCACAAAAACAAATCAGTAAAGCATATGCACAACTAAAATAAAACTTGAAATACAAAGCAGAGGGAAACACCTGTTGAAGGCAGAACACCCCAAACGGCAATTTGCTTTGTATGCATGGATGGATAAGCAAAAACGCACATGCAATGACAGCTGTCTAAACCATCACCTGAAGAATACTAATGTACTAGAGCTCACATATTTTCCATGGCATAAAGGAAATAAAAAAAGCTGAAGGTTGCAATCAAGCAATGTAAAAATGTGCCATTTGACATGCAACAGTAGATCTTCATGTCACTCATCTAAATTTCCTCTGAATGCTGCAGTAGTGTGGCATCAAGATATGCACAGAGTTTGTTGCACTTCCCTGCATTCCATACACAACAGCAAAGCTATATGCCTACAGCCAATTTTGTGGAGATGTCTGACATGTACCAATTAATGGCAAACCATTTTGGGCCATATGCCCAGCATCCAAGAGACTCAAACCTGCAGGGCGACAACTGGGATATGGTATTCTAACTACTCAACAGTTTCATTGATGTCTATAACATATTTACCCATTCCACAATTTCTTCCATGCCTGTACTATATTTACATGTACTCCCCATTGGTAATGCTGATTCTGCAAAGTTGACACAACCAGCGACCGTGGAGGAGCCATTCCTTTTGCCACGCTTTTGAACCCACATCCCCAGGATATGAGAATGTGGGTCTTCGAACTGGCATCTACAACATGACTTGTGAACTCTGAATGGCTTCAGAACAAGTGTACTGAGACATAACTTCTCCAACGTGTTATCACTACATAACTGCCCTTTTAACATTTCGTGAATGCAAACTGCAAACGGGGTAGGTTCATTCTCAACAAAACTGACTTTACTCATAGAATTCAATGTTCTATAGAAGGCAATTGGTTCCAGATATGACAAAAGCTCACCAGTGTCAAACTTCAGGTAATCCTTGATCTTGCAGGTGGCCAGGTCCAGCTGAACGGTGTCGCTGACCTTGATGTTGGGGTCCGGGTAACGGATCGTGCGGCCATCATGAGTCAGAATATGAGGGATACCCTTTGGCCCGATCTTCATCGCTTTCACGCGGCACAGCTTGTACTGTCAGAGACAAAACGTTTATTGTACAAAAGCCATGTGAGAACAAGATCAATGATTATGTCTTCCATACATCACTGTTTGACCATGTTTAGAGACAGCCAATTTCAAGGCTACTCTGTGTTGTGGTCCATTCTGTGTTGCCGTGGGAGAACATGAAAACATATGGTACTGCAATCACGTTTTCAGCACGGCCTGCCAGATTTACTAATTTCAAACAAAACTTGACACTGCTTCCTACCACATTCCACAAGTCCAACTTGAATCGGGAAAACACATCCAATGCTGTTTTTCAAGGACATTGCTGCGTGCCATATTATCAGCCTTCAAGGTAAACTGGCACTGAGCAGGCTGAACTTCCACAAACCCAATGGGGATGCACATGCCTGTTGATAATCATTCTTTCCATGTCATGCCCTCAGCATAATGCTTCTTTGTTTTTTTTTTTAAAGTCAGATGCAAATAACCTCCCAATTACATAACAATTCCACTCACACAAACAAAAATAGACCACCCAAACAGTCACAAACATGAAAAAACATATTGTAAAAATTGAAAAACCAATGGCTGAGCTGGGAAAGAAGAAAATCTGAGTCCCTTATTCAAAATATAACTAGCATATCTGAACAACTAATTTTCCTAAATGCTGTTCTATTTGCATATGAAAAAAGAAACATCTTGAGAAGTGAGTGGAAGAGATGCATTCATAACAGCAAGTGCAAAGAAAATTGCCACATTCTAACCTTTCTCCTCCCAAAACTGCCATACTTCATCACTAGAAGGCAGGAAGGACCTTGTTCCAACACATAAGTATATCAGCAATGACCATCCAAACAGATGTGGGTATTTCAGGCATACTGTTGTACAGAGATAGACATGCACAAAAACATCAGGGAAATAAATCAACATGGCATTCTTAAAATGCAAAGGATGCACATTCACAGGTTTCTACACATCAGCCAAAGACAGTGCCTTCCATGATGCTACTGTCAGGGAGGGTTAGGTTGTGTTTGATGTCCAGCAGGTGTGTTTTTGTTCCTAGAGGGCAAGTCTCACAGACTAAGCTCTTCCTGCAAGCACAAACATCAACCACACAAACAACAATCAAAGAGCTATGGGGGGTGTTCATTTGGGAAAGGTCTAAAATTTTCAGGCAATCTGTGAAATCAGAGTGCTGATCCTGGGCCATCCAAATGGGCCAAGTGCAGGTGTGATGCAGTCATGATGTGAATGCTGGCCACAGTTCCAGCTGCTGGCTTCATCTTACCTTCAACTCTAACTTCAGATTTGCATGCAAATATCCTTTCTGAACTCATTGTCTCCACTGAGACATCAATGTCAAAAGAAACTCACTGACAACTATTGCTGCCTCAATCACTCCAATACAATACATGCATTAATATGCTGATTGCACATACACAGCACACACAACAGTCATGAGATCTTACAGAGGCCTCCTCCTTCGTGATGCGATGGACAGTGAATCTGCCCTTAACGTCATAAATCAGGCGAAAGTTCTCCCCAGTCTTCTCAATGGTGATGACATCTGAAATATGAAAATGAATTTAATCAAATCTAGCTGTCATGCTCATTTCCATCTTCACATGTTCAGTGACAAACATGTAATACTGTCTTCAACAGGTTGTAGGCATCTTGAAGATTTACCAATGCTCAGCATTAGCAGCTACAAAATAACCCATTCTCACCTGCATGTAATGTTCATCTTCATAGTCATATCACTAAATAACATATCACTGACTGCAAAATACAAAACTCTTGCAGTAAAAAGGACAAGACATCAATATACATGTGAAGACAAAAATCAGCAGTCCAAAGACATCCACACCAGAAAAAAATGCTGTGATGAAATCCTACCAAAAGTGCACATGCTGTGATCACAATTCTCTTCTCCATCTCATTTTCAGGACCTAACCAGAATGCAAAAGTGCATAAATAACACATCCCTGTGGCAATGAAATCTCAAAATATCCTGCCATTTAGTCATTGTTTCCATTAAATTGTCACATATCACTTGCAGTTTAAACAATGACCTACATGAAATGGGCAGGTTGTGCTGAGAAATAAGTTTTAGGTCAGAAAATATCAAAAGGAATAAATGAAAACTTCATGATCTCCAACATGAATCGGACATATACTGCAACTCCATCTGATGCTTACACATCTGCTTGATCCGTTTTCCTTAGCATGCATCTGGTTTATGAATGGCAAATAAATTAGCTCCATATCTTCACATATAACAAACCAACAACATTAAAGAACAAGCAATATGCATGCATGTCAGGACAGTCATATGTTCCATCAACAAATTTTGAAGAATGTTAGGTTGCAAAAAAACGTGTTCTATACAAGTCCTAGATGCCAAAAAACTCTTTTCATTTCAACATAATTTCAAATCATATGACAATAACCTGGTACTGGTCTTGCTGCAGCCAAAAATGCAAACAGATTAATTTAAAGAAAATTTGCTAATCCACTATCCCCACCAGACCACAATTAGTAAGCACTTGGCACAGCGCTTAAGTAACACAGATCCGTCGCAAACACTCCTGTGATTAAATGAATAATACACTCACCCATAAATCCAGCTGGGTAGGTAGCATCAGTGCGCACTTTCCCATCCACCTTGACAAACCTCTGCATGAGGATCTTCTTGACTTCAGTGCCATTCAGAGCATACTTCAGCCGGTTCCTCAGAAAAATCAGCAAGGGAAGAGACTCCCTCAACTTGTGAGGGCCGCAGCTGGGACGGGGGGCAAAGGGACCCCCAAGCTTCCCCAGCATCCATGCCTTGGGGGCATTTAAACGCTTCAAATGTTTCTTGGGTCCTCTCGCCTGAAAAGATGCCAAGAATAACATCACCCAGGTACTGAAATCATAAGCTGCCAGTACATTGCTAAAATCAGTAGCCATTCAGCATATGATGACTGACAACAACAGGCAATTCCAAGATGAGCTGGTCTGATAATGCCGAATGAAACAGTGGCAACACAATCAATAACCTTCACTGTCTGAGCGAACTGTTGAGCATAATTACTACGGATCACCACCTGGCAAGCAATTGAAATATACTATTTCCATGACGGACAAACGCTAAGTGGTGACGTATTCGCTCAGCAACAATTTCATACACGCCGGAGCCCGTCGATGACAGACTCCGGGTCACCAGTCTACGCAGAAAGGTGCTTAACCGCAACCGCTTGCCATTAAAGAAGTGCCGGTGGAAAGACCTGTCCCCGTTTGGCACCAAGTTTCAAGCAAACGACGCACACAGTACGTAACCGGGAAGCAAAACAGATCGCGATGTGCCTACCATGTTTGCGGCGCCCACGGAAAGGAAGGGCGATGTTGCCGATTGGGAAAAATATTTTCTCTCTCCAGGAGTTTGGGTTTTGATATTTAGTAGCTTAACACAGCAATGGGATAAAACACCATTTATTCGCAATGCTTAACATGGCTGGAGGTCTCCCAAAATTGTAAGCATCGCAAGATTAACCCTATGGCGGTGTATGGAAAAAAATCAGGTAAAATCACGTTTGCCCCCAATCTCCACAGAGGTTCCGACGCTACAGATAGGTCCAATAACTTATGGCTAAATCCAGCCAGATGATGGTGACAACTCTCACTTAAGTCATTTGCAAAAGCAAGTTGAGGCATAAATGATCACTTCATTTGTTCATTCATTCATTTGTTTACATGCTCAGATCTGCCACCAAAGAAACATCAGTCACTCAAAGACATTTGCACGCAGGTTTTCACTCAGGGCTTCAAGCACAACAGCAGACAAAATCTTCGAATGTCTACCAGCAAATGACCATGAAATCATGTGAAAGGCAAAGAATGCACTGTGTTGGTTAGGCTTGAAGATCAATGCTAAAAACGTCAGGGAAAGAGAACAGAAACACCAGCAAAGATATAGGAATGTTTTATAACCAAGGCAATTTTGGGAAGAATAATTCTCAGTGCAACACCTCGGAATCCCGCTCTATGTCAAAGTTTCCGAAAGTTTGTTCTGCCTGGTCTTTGCTGCTACGGCTATAGCTATGCATACTATTTTCCTTGATCATTTTACTTGCGGGCTTACCGGGTTGACTGCTTGAGTGGATGCAACATATCGATAGCAGCGTTTTAGCTGCGGCATGGCGTCATTTATGTTTTCTCCATCCTTGTCTTTGGACGGATGTGGTTTCCCGCTGTATCGGAAGGGCCGTTTACAGTGTGATGCTGACGAAATCTAGTGCGGGTGTGATCGAAAAGCTCGCGGTCGTTCGTGCATGCATATAGCCACAAGGAAAGCGGTTTGTCAAGCCTCCAAGGATTAAGAATTCACAGTTGGAAGGTGGAGATGCCCTGTCGTCGGGCATGGATCGTCCGGGGGTCAACACTGACGGAACCGTCGGGTAACTGACGTCCTGCTGGCAGACATGTTTTAAAAGCCATGAATTTATGCCAGTGGTTCTGAGTTTCATAGCGTGTCATTTGTTTACATGGCTGTGGGTCAAATTAAGTTTGATTTTAAGAGCTACTGTACGTCTTAGCTGTGATCTTTGAAAGCTGGTTGTTGATGGCCAGGTAAGCTTGCAGTAATGAATTGTTAATTTTCTTCCATTGACAGGTATGTTCATCACACCGTCCAGGCAGATAAGGTGCATATCAAGCTTTATCCTGGTTCGCAATCGATGCCATCGGATCCTAGTCATGCAACCATGACACTGACTTCGCTCAACCCACAAACCAACTTGACTGAAGTGAAGCGGCTCCACTGTACCTTTGAGGGATGCACCCGCAGCTACAGCACACGTGGAAACCTGACTACTCACCTGAAGAAACATACGGGTCAGTAATGTTCAGTTAATTTCATGCACAGTGTTCTGTATCATCAGGCATGCCGTGTACTCATATGCATGGTTGCTTGCTTTGTGGTGGGAGGTAATACAGCTCTATTACTGTGCCTAATAATGTTTACCCTCTTCACTGCCAAGCTTCATGTATTTTTGTGATGTAGGCCTCCCCTTCATATGGTATATTACTGAATAGTATACCCCTGGCTGCATGCTTGTTTTAAGTTTTCTAGACTCACATATTCCAACAAGGCTTGCATTGGGTCAATGCCCAGAAAGGAAACTAAATATATTATTTGTAGAGTAGGGCATGTAGCTGTCCACTTGTTTTATGAAAGGCTGGGTGTATATTATCCCCAGCATTTATTTATGTCATTGTATTATGCCCTGGCATTTCTACAGCCCATCTGCTCATAATTGTCAGATTGTGACAATGGGATGTACCCAGTAATTTTCAAAGGGTCTTATGAAGATAGCCTGACAGGGTAGCTGAAGAGAGGCCTCCTCAGAGAGGCTTCCACTACTGAGCCCATACAGAGCACTTCCATGTTGGAAGTAAAGCCAGGAGGTTTTGCTGTGGGCAGGGTCTTAACCCAGCAGTTGATATGGTCTTTCACCACCTTGTACTTTCTGGGGAGGAGGGAGTAAATATTCACCCTCATTTTGCAGCCATTGGACTGATTTGTATGTTTTAGTGATATGCGCTTGGTGACGTAACTCTGGGTTTGTCTAGTTTTTGGCCCTAAGTTTACATCCTAAGTCACAGATCATAGGTCAGTATTTGACCAATTTGGGGTTTGCCAAAGACTCATGTTTGCACCAAAAAATCCCCATGTGGCTCACTACAGGATGTGCCATGTAAATTGACACTATGTTTGAAAAGCGTGGAATATATTTATTTGGCCTGAGATTACCTTTTCTGAAGTCATATGTGATCATACATTGAGTTGAATCAGTCATTCATGAACTGTCCAACAAGCTCTGCATTGCACAGGCACTGGTGCCAGTAATCAATTTAACAAACCCATCAGATCAAGGTTATCATAGACACCCTGTGAAGAGTCCATGTGGCATGATGCAATACCAGTGAATGTTGAAGACTTTAGAAAATGGGTTTTGAGAGTGGTCCCTTAAACCCACATAAGATCCATCAGACTTCAGTATTATTGTTTGCTGGGGCTTAGCAGCAAACTCCAAAAATTTGGCATTCAGTTCATGGTTCTCTGGGCCCAAAAAAGCCTCATTGGCAACAAATGTAGATTTACTATTCCATGCATTGCATTGCAAGTGTTTGTTCTTCTACCAGTCATTCATAGCCATTCCAAGCCTGTGGTACAGCTGGGCATCTTCAAAATGTTGAGTGCCCGATGCAAAAGGATACAACCTGGCATAGGACCAAAGTATGGACCCCAACAACTTTTGTGTGTTACCATGAGCACAAGAGCAATGAGGATAGGAATGGGGTGTGAGTGGGTCAGATCTGCATTTGACCTGATATGTGAAAGCTGGCCATTAAGCCACCCAAGGAGGTCTGAAACTAGAAGCAGCACATGCTTGAAGCTTCAGTACATGGTCTCATGACCTGAAATTAATGCCATTGAGCCAGACAGTTGTCCAGTGGAATGTTTGCATAAATGCCCCAGGAAGGAACAATGCGAGCTTACAATGTACTCATTGGACACAAAAAATGACCAAAATGAAGTACATTGCATGGGCCAACACTAATTGTCTTGTATGGTATGAATTTTTGACAAAAATGGCTTCTGATAAAAATCGGTGTTCCATAAACATTTGAAATGCTTACTGATGCATAAATGCCCTATCTGAGAATCTGAGCTGGAATCCTTTACATATATTCAGCCCTGGATGTTATGCAACATTGTTTGGCCATCACTGTCCATTTTCCATGCATTGTATATCATTAAGCTGCATATGTTGTTGTGTTTTGCTTTGAAATGCTCCAAGGAATCCAAATGCAAATCTTGCCATTGGAGTACTGATTTTTTTTATTTACCAGGAGAGTTCAACTTCGTATGCACTGATCCCAGCTGTGGCAAGATGTTTATGACGTCGTACCGGCTCAAGGTTCATCTTCGGGTGCACTCGAAGCAGCGGCCGTACGGCTGCAATATTTCCGGGTGTCAGAAAACGTTCCGAACTCTGTACAGGTAGGATTAATGAGAGTGGGCCATGGCGACATCACTTAACTGCCTCATTAGTCCAGTCGCGTGACATTGCTTCAAGAAAGGAAACATCGGAAATTACTGTTCGGATTTGAGCGGCCTTTCGGGATGGAGAATTCGAAAGCGACACAGTGACTTAGTGTTTGGCACTAATCGCATGAGAAGTCGCGAATTGCAGGAATCGTTAATCTCCCCCCCGCGAGTTATATGTGACTTAATGTGATGTCACCCTCCCTCCCCCGAGAGTTGTAGTGACTTAAGACGATGTCCTCAGGTTAAACTCGCACAAGCGAATCCACGACGGCACTACTTTCAACTGCTCGGAACAGGATTGCCTCAAGTTCTTCACCACCTTATCAGACCTGAAAAAGCATAGGCGAACTCATACAGGTGAAAGGCCATTCAGGTACGTTTCATTCTGTTGTGATAAAAAGTTGTGAGTTGTGTGTTGCAAATAGCATTGGTGGTGCCAGAGACCGTAGGCTTACTGCTTCGAGACGCGATGTGAGAGAATGCAGCCCAAATGCTAAAAAGCCCAGTTGTAATGCAATCATTAAAACACACGCAGGGTATCCCGTGGAGGACGGTAGTCATGCTTAGAGGTGCAGCCTGGGGGGGGGGCCTCCTTTAGGCCCGAATTTTTGCGGAAATCATTGCACATCGTCTTCCCAGCAGGCGGTTTTCGTGTGATTTCAGTTTCACTCTGAGCTCCGCCCTCCCTCCACCTCTTAAGAAAATCCTGGCTGCGCCCCGGGTCATGCAGATATGCTAGGCTTGACCTCAGACTGCGAGCTGCAGGACCCTGCCCCGTACCTGTGCGTTTCGCGGCGCCGGCCGGCCTTCCAAGTGTCGGCCGGCCGTCGGTGGCGCGTGCTCAGCTGACCGTCGGCCGTGCCCGCCAGGTGTCCCCAGGCGGGATGTTCGCGGGCGTTCTCCCTGCCGCACCACTTGCGCAGCCACCAGCGCACGCACACCAAGCACCGGCCCGTCAGCTGCCCTCGGCCCGGCTGTGGCAGGCGCTTCCAGACGTTGTCCGCTCAGCGCGTGCACGTTATGCGACAGCACCAGGTACGGCTGCGCCCGTAACAGCTGTGGTCTGTCCGTCTGCTGGCTGTCGCTGTCACCGTTCGGAGCCGCGAGGGCCCGGGGCACTGACGTCACATCCTCTGTTGCCGTCAGGACGGCGCTGGCGACGCCCGACTGCCTGCCGCGGCCACCGCCACCGCCACCGCCCCGCCACCGCGGCACGGCCGTCGACTGGAGCACGCCGATCCTGCTGGAGGAGGTGGTGGTGGACGGCGGGGAGGTGCCGGCCGGGCGGCCCGCCCCCGCCGCTGGCATCGAGGACAATCAGTCGTCCGGGCCGCCGCCGCAGGACAGCCCGCGGCTGGACACGCCGGCGCCGTGCGCGGCGTACGTGCCGTCGCCGTCCGCCCGGGACCGCGGCCTGGATCAGGCGCTCCTGCCAGGCCCCGGCACCGCGCCGCCGCCGCCGCCGGACCAGCAGCAGGCTGAGGCGCCCGGGAGTCCGCCGTTCTTCACGGTGCTCGTGCCGGCGACGGTCGAGGAGGCCGAACCGCCGGCCGCCGCCGCAGCCGCTGCCGGCAGCCGCGCGGACGCGGCCGTGCAGACAAACGTCGAGCCTCCGGCGGCGGCGGCGGCGACCGGCTACTGCGACATCCAGGCGGCCGGTTGCTGCCAGTCCGGCGCCGGCGCTGGCGGACGCCTGCGCCTCGTCCGGTCGTTGCTCGCACGAGAGCCTGCTGCTGGGCCGCTCGACGGCCGAGCCCTGCTGCGTCACGCTCTGCATGAACAAGCTGGGCGTGCTGCAGAACTTCCTGCAGGCCATGTTCCCGCGGATGACGGCGGCCGGCGGCATGGCCGACTTCCTGCGCGTGCTCAAGACGCTGCTGACGTGCGAGCACCCGAATCTGCGCTGCGGCGACGCGCCGCCGGCCGGCCATCAGCCGGCGCTCGGCCTGCTCGACCTGCTGGACGCCGCGGTCACTCAGCAGACCCTCGGACCGGCCGGCGCCGAGGCCGCCGAGCCGAGCCGGGCGCCGCCCCCGCCTGACGCCGGCTCGAGCAGCGGCTGGTCATAGAGGGCTCTGCCGCAGGCACTTTCAGATGGCTAGTCACGGAGCTGCTCCGCCGAGGGCGTCTTCGTTCACGGGTCGCGGAGCGGATCCTGCCTCGGACGCCGTCGACGTCCGTTCGTAGAACGGTCCTGGCTCGGACGCCGTCGGGTCATGTTTGTAGCACGGTACCGCTGCAGAGACATTAGTAGGTTGTCATCAATAGTGAAATAGATGTAGTGCTGAGACACCCGGACCTGGTGTACGCTTGGCTTGTTGCATATCGCAAGGGTCTTGATTTACTGTCTGGTCGTTTTTGGGCGGCTGTCAAATTCAAACGTACTTTTTTTTTCCTTTCGTTATGAGTGAAAACCTCTGGGTACAGGCTAACGTATTCGGGACGAACGGATGCATTGCTCTGGCCCACGCTGTTGTCCGTAGACACTACCGGCCAACCTTCACTGTCCCCTCGTCATGTTTTGGTCGGGCTGGGAACCTAATCCTTTATTGCGGCCGGTCGTGTCGTTACCACCGAGCGTGCGGTTCTTCGTCGTGTCGAACTCTGGGCGCGCGTGCACCTACTGTGCGCAGAGGTGATTCAGTTATTTGTTGTACTGGCGAGCAGACTAGAGTCGCAGGGCCCGTTAGTTTCATGCGCATTGCACGTGCGTGCCTGTTGCCAGGGTACGGGTTGAATTTGCGCTTGTCATGTGTTGTTTGCATCAAAGCAAAATTCTTAACTTTGCTGTGGCATTGAGCTGGCAAACTGTAAAGCAATTGCCATTCAGCAGCGAGAGACGAGTAACCAGACAGTTTCTGACGCAAGCCGTCAAACTTCAGTTCTGCGTCCCCTGACTTGAAAAGCTTTAGTTCGACGCCTATTTTCGTCGGCTGGCTGTCGTTTCCAGAACATCGCTTGCATTGAGCGATACGGCTACGGGGAAAAGCATTGATGGGGCGGGCGTGACACAGCAACTAATATTTAAAGTTGCGAACATTCCTGTAGTAGTAGTAACATTCCTGTAGTAACGGGTAGCAGAGATCCAGAGCCTTATGCCATCGTCTGAAGTAGCTGTTTTGAATTTGGTGAACGAAACGCGTCTCCAGGTGGCAGGTAACGGTCAGGATAATTCAAAAGTCGATCGCTAAAATGTTTTTGTGCCGTGCAGCGCAGATCAAGTGTTTATTGTAGTTCTTCCTAATGGGCGCTTTCTGTTCTCCACCTCTTGATTTTTTACAGAAAGAGTCGCTATACCAGGCATTTGGTGGACAGCGGGAACGAGGTCCGTCTGCTGAGCGTTCGTCACTGCTTTGCGGGCTACCGATTTAGGCCTCAACTCAAAGCGGGAACTGACACCTGCGTGCCAATGCTTTTTCGTGCTGTGCTTGGGAGCAGTATCACTTGTCACAATTTAGCAATGTACGCATTACCGGCGGGTGATGTAATGATTATAATGCTCTGTAATACAATATGTGTTCGGGACGTGTGTTGTGCCATTTCGTGAATAACGAAGAATTCTTCCAAGTAGGTCAGCAATACCGCCAGGCCTCGTCATTGTCGCTGCCGCGCTACCGGTGGAATGTTTTGTCATCACTCTTAACTCCCCCCAGGCCTCTTAACCCCAGGCTGTTAACTTAACTCTTACTTAACTTAACTTAACACTCTTAACTTAACCCCAGGCCGCCAACGTGTAAGGTATCTGGAAACCTCTGGCATATTGACAACGACATTCGCAACTACGGACTTGTAGCCTGCATAACGGTGAAACATCAAACACCATTCAAATGAAGTGCTGGGCGCCGAATGACCCTGCAGTCGGTGCGCCCCTAAGCCCCAATAACCAACCAACCAATCAAATGAAGCGCCTTGTCAAAACGAAACGCTGTGTGCAGTTGAAATTGAGCATCATGTACTGGCCTGGCAATTACAGACTCATGTCTCCGGCAGCGTGTTACGTCCAGGTTAGCACTTGTCGAGCCAGCTCTGGAGTACCGTATGATGAACATCACTGACGCAAAACATTTGAACGGTCAGGGTCGTCGACTGACTAGCTCCGGGTCTAACCGTAAGACACCGTTTTAAGCCCTGATGACTGAACGAGTCGTCGCATTCGGCTCACGTAAACGCCCCCTTGCCCGGGGCCATTTAGACGAAACGCTACCCGTCTAAGGGGTCGTTTGACGTGATCTCAGGGAGCGACGGCACCGATATTTACGGCGACGTCCGCCTGGCGGCACCCGGCCGACGACCGCGCGACGGTCCATCAGGGCCATTTGAGCCCAGCAGGCGACCTCGCGATGGGCAGCGCGCTGGTGCGTCACCTCTGCGATGGCTGTCGTCGCAGGGCGTGTGCATTCTGCTCATCGTCCCGGCGTCGGCCCGTGGTGCGGCGCGTGAGTATTTGGAAACAAGGGCATACACCGGGATTCGAAACCGATTCTCAGCTTCTCTTGCGCTATGATGCGACCGTTTATGGACTACACTATCGCGCCACTGGCCAGGACCCCCCCGAAAATAGAAACAATTGCTCAACAACGTTCTGCTATTTTCCTATGTTAGCAATGGACTTACGGGTGGCGGTAAGGCCGTCGTGACTTTGACCAGTTGGACACCTGTACACGAATGATGTCGAGCACACAAGCTTTCGTCTGAGCCTGTCGTGGTAACTCCCGAAACCTGCATGAGCGTAAATCGAGTGAGCTGCGCTGACAAACGTGTGGAAATCAGAAAGTATCGGGAAATTCAAATGCACCTTGCGGAATTGTAGGAAGAAATTAATGGGGTATAGACCATGTGCAATGTAGAAAATGCTTCGAAGTGTGAAGACGCATGCCGACCGCGCACAATGTTGTAAACTCCTTTGAATTGACCCAGCTGAGCTGGGCCTCTGATTCTAATTCTAAAGCGCTACCATCGATATCCCCACCTGAGGGTAGAGAGTTAAACCGGGCTCAAAAGAGCACATCCGTCAGTTGTGGAGTGTCTATGAGTTCATCAGTCCTTTTGACTTTGCGTGTGCGTGTATTATTATCGCTATGCTTTCCGTACTTTTTCTTAGTTTCGTTTTCACCGTTCATTTTCATCCCTCTTTATCTCTGTCCATTTACGCTGCGTATGGCCTTGTTTTGCGTACTCAGCCACATTTTCTAGTCAACACTTTTCCGTGGCATGCGCCAGCGTTGCACCAGTTTTGTGCATTCACTGGCCTTCCGCCCTTCATTGTACTACATTGACATCAACTCAGCATCACCCTGGTTTTTGCGTCGGACGGTCTGTTTCGTCCTGTGGTCGTTAGTAACGATCACCGATGAACGAGCGCCGGTAACGATTCGTTACCCGGGCTCTTCCGTGAAAGGTCACTGTCGTGGTATCGACGCCCTCTGGTGCGGCCTCCGCTGCGCCGATTGTGTAGCGAAAATCAGCGGCAGTCTCTGCTCATACTGCATTTTGTCTTCCGCTTGCGTGATAGCCTGTCTCTGTGGACGGTGTAAAGAAGCGTGATTTTGTGATCCTGCCAACTGAAAACCTTAAACGCTATTCGGTTTTTCTTGTCATTCCTGCAAACCCGACCCGTCATCGCTTCACAGCGCAAATGGTGTGAAGGCGAACTGGTCCATCAGCCTTTGACAAGCTACAGTTTAACCTCGTTTTAACTGAACACATTGTGCTTCAGGCGTAAACGTATGAGGACAACGATGGGCTCTTACTTCAGATGACGTTTTCGGGGATATGCATAGTGCATACGTCGATCGATTAAACGTGTCCGATTCGGATGATGGATATCGTTTTAATCTCCGTGCCCCGTAGCCCAGAATCTAAATTCGGTGATGCAGTTTTTGTTCCAAACAGGTCGAACCGCTTGGATCGGAATTGGCATGCACTGGACGTCATCGGAACATTTTTGGTTTTTGTTCCGTCTGTGTTTGTCAAGCACCCGCGCTGCACATAGATATTTACGGGTGAATGTGGATAAAGTGTGTTCGGGGATTCCACGCCCCCGTGCCCCAGTATTGTCGCTTGTAGAATTACACGACAACCAACGAAGTGTAACCGACCCGAAATAAAGCTTTCCATGTTGTATCCCACACAAACCCTAAAAATTTCCGTGCTTTTTGTTCGGTGGATTTCAGATGATATAGGTAGCGTGGTACGTAGGTGGCGTAGACGATTTGGACAGTCAGAGACAGGCACGTTAATTGCTCGTTTTTAATTGTTAATTATGTTAATTGCTCGTTTTCTCTCCAAAGAATCGTTCCGGGAGGATCTGTGTATCGCCGAAGCGGCTACGTAAAACCTCGCCGGGATTGATAACCGCTGCAACACGGGCCATTCTGTATTTCCACACACCACTGGGTGTAGTGTTATCTCACATCCATAGGTGTAGCGGTCCATAGAATAGGTATGGCGGCTGCCAAACTAATATTCGATGATATTCAACGTAAGTTCATACATGGAAAGACACCGTAAAAACGATTTTTGCTACGCTAGTTTTGAAACGCTCCTACATCGATGTTCACATCAGTGATAAATATTACATTCATCAAGCGTTTCATGTGTTTCCAATATTCCAAATGGAAGCTTTCATGAAGTCAGGACCGAGTACAGGGCATGCCAGAATCGATGAGACTGGGATCATACTTTACCTACGACCCGAGTTTCATCAGCTACCATATACGGTATATATTCATCAGCTACCGAGGCCTTAGGATCGTAAGCGCACCTCGAGCGCGCAACATTCAACTTTCCAGGCATGTGCTTGGATCACACCCACTCCCAAAAAGGTTGGAAGCGCTAAATCGTAACGTTATTCGACCACGTGACCTGGAAAAATGCGAGCAGAATCAAGAACAGTGGATCTGTTCTTTGGAATATCTTGCGAACTTTTTGTTGCTTGGAACGCAAAACAGACTCGTATAGTCAAGGATGTTTTTTAAGGAACTAACAGCAAAATGTTGGTTTCGTACCATTTCTGCATCTTGTCCGGTTCCAAACGGAGGTGGGTAAGTTTGATCTCCAGTTCGTCAGGCGTATAAGAAATCCGGCAAATCGTCTCAACCGTACAAATGTGTTCGCTTTTCGACAGGTCGCCTTCCTCTTGCACAAAAAGGCTGCACAACATCGGCTCTTGTAATTGACTGTTTTAAGCCGCAAGCTTATGCATGATGATGGAACGATCTCACATTTGCAGACACGGAGCGAGAAAGGCTCAGATGCGCATGTCCTCCGTTTACAATGTTCTTTTTCACGCATTTCCGAAATATTCCGTAATTTACATGGAGTTTCAGTTCAGAGCGGCCGCATCTCTCCTCCAACCGTCCCCAAAATCCTGGATTCGCGCCTGAGTCGTGAACTATGAGGCAAACCATGAGACAGCGATTCTCCACGCACTTTAAGGACAACAATATTCCGATGATGAGACGCTATGGAAGACGTGTTGTCAGTACGAGGCCTCCGCATCCTCGGCAGTCGACTGTCCGTGACGTGACCTCATGTGGCGCTCCAGGTCGCGGCGTCTCACCAGCACCTTCCCGCATTTCTCGCACCTGCCGAGAGCCACACGGTCAGGTGCGCCTTGTAACCGGTAATCGCAGTACGGATACCACGGCCGGCACTGGGAAGAGACGGCTGGTAATGTTCGTCAAAGTTCATGCACGCAGGCTGCGTGACTGTCGTGGGGACTAGCACGCGAATCAATGTTTAAAGAGACGCAAGAGGTACGCAGCTGGCGGATCCACGGGACACGTGAAAATACACTATGGTGCCCCATCTGGAGGAACAAAGTAGAAGACATTCCGACATCACACCTGAAAACACATGAGAGACCAAAGGAATCGACGTCCGAAGCAATACAGACGTTTAACCCTCCTATCTGGAGGACCCTGATGATATGAGAGGAACAGACATCGTACCCAAAGCAACGTCTGAGAGTTGTGGGCTTCAGCTCGATGAAAATGAAAGATACGAATTTCTAACCCCCGGAGACTCACGCCAATGAGAGTTAGAGTTTTGGACATCATATCTAGAAGAGAACGGCAGAGTTTCAATAAAACAAAATGGCCACCGGGCGTCACATCTGGAAGAACAAAGGAATGCATTCCCAACGGCGAACGGCAGACGAGGAAGGTTGACGCGACATTTCGACGTGCTGATGAATACCACATCGGCTTATTCGCAAGGCACAACCTTGCTGGACACCTCGTGCCTACGCAGGCCGCCAGCCGCCTCAGCAGCGCCGCAAGAGGCCGGCGATCGCTTGCCTGTAGGGCGTCTCGCCGTCGGCGTGCAGCCGCACGTGCTTGTTCAGGTTGCTCGGGTCGCCGAAGGGGCGGGCGCACACTCGGCAGCACAGAGGCTTGTAGCCGGTGTGCGTGCGGATGTGGATCTTGAGCCCGTACTTGCGCGAGTACAGCTTGCCGCAGTAGAGGCACACGTGGCCCTTGCCGGAGCGGCCCATGCTGGAGACCAGGCTCTCGACCTGGGCGCAGACCTGCGCCGGGCCGGCCAGCGGCGGGGGCGGCGGCGGCGGCGGGGGCGGCGGCGCGGCGGTCGCCGGCGCGGCGGGCCCGGGCGGCCACGGCAGCCGGCCTCCGCGGCAGCGCAGCGCCAGGTGCAGCTTGAGCGGGTTCGGCTGCCGGAACAGCTGGCCGCAGAGGTGGCAGCCGTACCGCCCGCCCCCTGCCGGCCGAGCGCGGCTGACGGTCAGCCAACGGGCGTCCAGAGACGGAGTCGCAGCCGAGGTCACTCGACAGCACGGCTGTCTACGGCACTGAATGCTCCTGATGGGGTAGCTCGAAATATATTGCACTGTTAACGCACGTTACTGACTCGGCACCTTACAAGGCTAATCATTCTTTGGATTCATACGTTTCACGCCATGCAAGATTTCGCGATTGCGATTTATTGTTATGATTTTCGTTTTCTTTCTTGTGCATACCAAACGGCAGTAATGAATCACGACTTCGCACCCGCCCGCATACATTCTAGCATACCAAAAACCAGGCAGGCTTGACTTCAAAGTACATTCGTAAGCCAAAGAAGGGGTCCGAACCCTGACCGACACCGTTTGGCACGAAATGCCACCAGCGAGGCATTGCATCAAAACTTCAGCACACAGAAACCACCTTTCATCATGGTTAGCATGGAAGATTATCCGTTTTTCAAACTGTTTTAATGCGACTGGACTACAGTGTTCACGGCAAACGCCTACTGAATAAGGCTTGTTCACGTGGTTATTATCCCTTCCTGTCCTTGGAACTGGATCGCGTTCGGCATTCATCCGCTTCCCCATCGAAAAAATCGGCGCATTCAGACGCGAAGCGGGCTTTGACATCCGCAGTTACGCGTACCATACCGAGCAAACAACACGACGCAGGTCGGAGGAGCCCTGCACGCCGGACAGGACTGGACAGACTGGACTCTCGCTGCTGCCGATTACCGCCGGCGCCGGCCCGACCCCGTAGCCGGGGCACGGCGGCTGGTGCCGCCAGCGAGCATTCGGCCAGCTCACCCTGGATGTTGCGCAGGCCGAGGAAAGGGCAGCTCCAGCTGGTGGCTCAGCTCGGCGTCGAACCAGGCGGCCAGCTGTTCGCCGTCGCGGACGGGTCGGGCCGTCACCAGCTCGAACTGGGCCGGCCCGGCCGCCGGCCGCCGCCGCCGGCGCACCGTCACGTTGTGCGTGTGGCAGTTGGAGGCCAGCCGCAGACAGGGCAGCCAGCTGAGCGGGCCCGAGAGGCTGTCCGCGCCCACCTGTCGCGGAGACTGCGCGTTAGGGATCGCGACTTCAGGTCATGTCGGGTCAGGCCAGGCGGCGGGGTTAAATCACCTCCAACGGACAGCCAGTCCCAACGGACACCGTGTCCCTACGGACGCCCAGTAATATCAGATATCCAGGCCCAAATATTATCAAGTCCCCGCAGATATCTGCACCCACGTTAACCCGGATCCAACGGACACCCACTCCCCACAGGCACTTGATTTCACAGGCCTCCGGTGCAACGAGCACTCAGCATCGCAGATATGGTATGGGAAGCTCCGTACCAAAGGTATACAAAGTCACGCCCTTGCATTCAGTGTTTACCAGTTCTATTAGTCAGTTTCTTGGGTACGCAGTCTGCGCAGACCTAGGTTCCAGTCAGTTTTCACAGATCTGTGGCGTTTTCAGACGCCCATCGACTTCGAGACTCTCGCCAGTATTTTTTGTCGAAACAGTCGAAAGGAAGGGCGTATTATTCGTCAACGTTTTCAACTCCACGTTTCTACATCGACCTCAGTCGCCTGATGCTTTCACACACAGATGCGAACACTATGACGAAAGATCCTGGGAGGCGGAATCTGGACTGTCCCACTTTTCGGACGTTTAGCATTGAGCTTTAGACATTAACTAGGAAGAAATATCCGAAAATTCCTCTGAGACCCCGAATAATCTTGGGAAGCTTCCAGCCATGGCATAAACCGTTGCACTGTGGAGTCCCGCCGACGACACTGACACGAGGGATTCTCATCCTGGAGAACCTGTGCCAAAGACGTACGAACGTGACGGCCCAGTAGCGACGGGACGTGTTCCGGACGGGGGAGGCATCGGATACTTTTGGAGCCATTACTGTCCATGCAACGCGGTAGGATTTATGTAACGGAAGTTAAGGGACGGGAGGGAGGCACTTTGCCCCTGCTGCCTCCCTCCCGCCGCCACTGCACTGGCCATGGTTTTCCTGAATTTCTTGCATTATTCATATGGCGCTGCATGGAAACAGCTCCTTAAATCTGCCCGTTCCCCAAAATCCCCACACTTTTCCGGGGCTTCAGCATCTTTGATTTGTAGGAGCTACAAGTCGGAAAAACTCACGGCTTGGTCCGGCGCGCAGTCCTCGTCGACGAAGTTCTGGACGTCGCACCTCAGAGAGGCGACGTCACCGACAGAGAGCGGCGATGACGTCGTTCCCTCGGGCATGGCCTGGCGTGCTACCACGCCCACGGCCGGCGCCCGCCAGCCGCGGCCCGCCAGGGGGGTCGCCAGCGGCGGCCGAAACAGTGGCGTCACCGGCAGCGGCAGGTACACGGGTCGGTGCATACCGTCCGCGAGCACGGTCATGCCGCGGCAGAACTGGCGCACCAGGCGGGGACGAGCGACTGGGCCGGCCGCGGCCGAGCCGAGATTTATACGGAGCCGCCGGGGGAGAGGTGCCCGTTGACATTACACTTGTTTGAGAACGGACCAGCTGACGGCCGCTGGATACAATGCGCCAGAAATCAGCCGACGGGGGAGCCACCCCGTCTGTTTACCGTGGCTAAACGGATCCACTTGTGCTCAGCGGGCCGATCGAGCCGACCGCCGGCGGCGGCGACACCGGCGGCCCGGCCCGGCCCGGCCCGGCCCGGCGCCAGCAGGGTGGCTGGGTGGTGTGCTGGCGCTCGGCTGACGTTTCAGGGGACACGCCGGAGGCGGCGGCGCCCTCAGGGCTGGCTGGAGAGCCGTGGTTCTGATCGGATCAGTCGGTGGCGTTGTAACTGACGATCCCACAAGTATGCCCTGTGTCTGATGATGATAACCAGTCACACATCAATGCTACACCTGATGATCAAACGAGATGGCGCTGTGTCTGCTGACCAAGCGGCCTTTAGGTGGCGCTGTGGATGATGACCGAATGGTCACAAGTTAACACTGCATTGGCACTGCATCCGATAAGAAACAGTCCCAGTCTGAGGCCGATGATGATGATAATGATGATGGTAAACCAAACACATTGTGGTTCAGCTCTGATATGGCTGGACCTGACTGATATATGTCGGCTCCTGATGCAGCCGGACCAGACTGATGTCAGGCGACGTACGCCCGGGCTGCCCTTTCGCCAGACATACAGATTTTGAAGTCGAAAGCATTTCTCCTTCTTTTGCTAAATAAATGATACTTCCTTGGATATTCTAGCTGAGGTATGAAGATGTTTCTGCTTGGAGCGAGCTGACAGTCGCAAGCCGCACCTCGGATTTATTTTCCCTAACCCTCGCCCGTAAAGGGGGGGGGAAGGCTGATGTAATCCCCTGACGTTTTCCGAGGATAACTTCCGAACGGTTTGTTTGATCCACTTGAAGCTTGGTGTACCTCCTGGAGCATCCTTTCCGCATCTTATGGTAATTTTTTTCGTCCACATTGCTATGGTAGCGAGCTATGACGTCATAACGGGAACAAGCCAGGATTTTTCGGGGGGGGGGGCAAATATCAAATTTTGTCATATGCCACTGGCAATAACAAAATTTATAGGAAAAAGCTGCAGTTTTATGTAATTTACGTCATATCCAATGCACAGGAAGACATACAATGTTTGCTTTTGCAACATATATATAGTCACTATTTCGTATTCGTGCGAAGTCGCCACATGTCCAATGAGGACTGCTTGGCTCAGGGAGGGGCCATGGCACCCAATTCCCCCCCCCCCCTCTTAGCTACGTCCCTGAACGGGAACCATGTCAGCCGTTTTCGCGCGCCGGCGCGGCCAGGTTTACAACTGTCTCAGTTTTGTCTCACTGTAAGACGGTTGGAATGAACGAATACCATGAAATATATATATCAATCTACTCCAAACTGTATGTTCTATAACACTATAAATAGATTTAATAGGCTTATACTCATTATCGGGACCATCGAGAGCGTAAACTGAGGTCATGAGCTACGACGGGAAACACGTTACTTTTTGTCTTTGGGAATGCGATAGGAAATAAGTATTGCCAAACAACCTATGTATTCGGTCCGCTTGAGGCGTAAGGAGTTGAATGATATACATTTCGTGCAGTTTCTCTTTTATTTCATTAAAAGAGGGCGCAATGCAGCGAACACCTGACTTGCTCCGACGGGCGGAGCGACGTCGGCAGCGGAGTGATGAGTGTACAGTACCACGGCAAGCATAAAATTATATTTTGTGTTAGATATCAACTCGAAAAACGTTTTTAAGGCATCTAAGCTGCGAGTTTTTGCCAACCCGAGGTCATTCTAGGTCATTGGTTTAGATACCTTTGAATGACCTAAGATGATCTTTATATGTTATTCGAAAATAGTGTTTGTCAATTGAGATGCCACATTTTACTTCAGAATCTATTATTATCAACAAAAATGCTTCTGCAGCTCCGAGAACGCCTTAAAGCCGACGACCCCTCATGACATGGATTGACCTAGCATGACCTGGATCGGACTCCATGGGTAAAATACGATGATGTGGTGGCACAAATATACTCATAATTGATTGAAGAACACTATAATATCCGTTTCGTTCCATCATCATTTATTCTTTGGCGTTCATTTCCGTTTAAACTAGAAAAAGTATCACTTTCTGGCAATTTTTGACCTTTGACCCGATCTGGACGGTCATCCGTTGACTTGAGACCTTAAAAAGAGATACCAGTCGTGAGATCTTGTTATGCGCAACACGCTGCTTTTCCCGCGACGATCTAAGACGTTTGGTGTGGAAATGGCCGGAGGGGTCGTACCCCCACATACGTTCGCGTTATGCAGAAGGCCCTACATGGCAAGGGTTCATCAGCTTCTCGCTTGAAATGAATCGGAACGATGTCACGGCTCACGAGAAAGAACAGTAATATCAATAGTCAGGACACTGCTCTTTCAGACTTGCTTTTTCCCGGTAAGGAAATCCTGTACATATGTCGTCGGCATACTGCATTGCCCTAGCTTCCTGCTCAGGCTCATATTCGGGAAGACGTTGAAAATTAGCGCAACTAGACGCACCAGTTAGACGTGCTCACGCGCAGTTATGACGTTTCTTGGGAACCAGAAGCAGGAGTTTGTTTGTTGATTTATCATTGCAGTTCATGGCTAAGTATATCGGACGATTTGTGTGGACTTTACCGACTTTGGGCGTCTGTATGGACAAGTCTTCGACTCCACGAATGAATCGCAGCCGGTAATGCGGACAATCATGTTGCGTTCTGTTGATTAAGGGTTAAGGCAGTTCGTTGCGACGCACTTCTCGCCAGTTCACACTGCGATATGGCAAATACCGCAAAGAATGATAGATGTGAGGGACAATTTTCTGGGACCTTGAGCAAGCCGCCGTCCTTGATTTCCAGGCTGTCTCCAGACGTCTCTTGTCAGTGTCAGCCCAACCCCACGTCGCTCCCAAGTCAGCAGGTCGGCGTGATCGCTCGCTGGGTGTATCCAGCGATCGGGTACAGGTCGATGGGGCACAAGAAAATGTCTGTAAAAGCCTTACGTTGACTCAGGAACCAGATCGATGTGGCAGCTGCACGGGCCACGAAAGTCGATCCCCACAGAGGGATCGCACCCACCGCGAACGCATTACGTGCATTTCGCGCAGATTACTGCAGGGGTGGGACCTCCCGTAACAAAGCGCATGGAGGAGGTGGGAAGGTCCGGATTAGCCCGCGAAAGATGCAAATGATAGAACGTCATGTTGCCGCGCTGGCCCACGCGAAAAAAGAAACAACAGTCAAACAGCCCATAACAATGCCATTTCGTTTTCCGGGTAGATCCTGACCTCGTTTCTCAAGCACCCACAAAAGCCGGATAGAACGTAGGCGGCTTCCTCTTCCGGTCGACTTCTTGACTCAGACCGGGCTGGATCTGGCCGAAGATTCCGGTTTGGATCCAAGCAACAGAGCCTATTCGGAAACTCTGAGCGTGCTTGCCACACGACATGTCGCTTTGTCCTACTGCAGGCCCGAGCGGCCATGAGCGATAATGAGACAATGCCAAATCAATTACAGATGGTGCGTGTCGATTAACTCGAGTCCGCCGTACGAATATTGCAATACGTCCTTTGTCGGTCGCACATGTAGCGTCGATGCATTGCCGAACAGGCACTAACCGCGCCAAAGCCAGCGGTTCATGCACCGGCTAAATTCAATCAACAGATAATCTGGCAATAACATGAACGAACCATCGTTAAACCAATATCTTGATAAGAGGGCAATAAGCCAGCCTGCGGGCAAAACATTCACGTGTTCAGTCATATGCAGATGAGCCGGTGGTGCCGGCGGCGCGCCGGCTGGGAACCGAGCACGTGGCGGAGGGTGGCGTCAACTATTGATGGTGCCGCCGACTAGCCGTGTGAGCCCCTCCCCTGTGCCCGGCGGCGCCGACCACCGCGGCTGGCCGCTCGTCCGGGAGCCAGGTCCAGTCCGCCGCCGTTCGCCGGGCACACCGCGCCCAAACACCAGCCAGGAGTTGAAAATAGATGTATTGGTGACGGAGTCGGTGGCCGGTGTGACGGGTATCCGTGCGTCCGGTGGATGGGCCGGGCCGGCTCGGCCGCCCTCGCGGCGCAGCAGACGCGGAGACCGCCGAGTGGCGCGGCGCCGGCCGCCGCCCCGGGCCGTGCAACGCTGCGTTGCGGGAGACACGCTGCCAGAGACGGGCCGGCGGCGCGAAGCGCCCGGCTCCCGCACTGTCCGCGCACAGAAGTCTCGATAGGGGCACACCAAAAGACACCGCGGTTTCACCGCATCCAGCGTCGAACAGAACAGGTGCTCCCGGTCGGATTTGGGCGCTGGCGGTGGCCGAGAAGACAACAGTCCCAGGATCGGCCAGGAGACGTGATCAAGCGCCGAATCGAGTTTCGTGCCGGAACAACGTAACAAAACAACGCAACCGGCGGCTGCCGGCCGACAACGGTGCACATCGATTCGTAACGCGATTTGTGCCTCCCGAGGCACATGATCTTTGAAATTAACAGCGCAGTCGCCTGGTCAAGAAAAGTGCTCATAACAGTAACAATGAAGACAACGGTAATAATAATGGGATGGACGAGAGCTGAGAACACTGCATTTAAGTGTGTTTGACAGACATTTTGTGAGCGGCAGCGTCCGGTGAAAGCCCAGTAAGGGGCGGCTGGATACGGCCAGGCGTCCACCTCGGCCACATACATCTGGAACACAACAGAACGCCAGTCACCCAATGGATGGCCAGTCGAGGCCAGCGAAAACCGAACAGCAACGCTATCAGCGCACCAATACACTCAGGAACCATTGTGATCGCCTGACGGTGGCGGTTCAATGAACTGGACGTGTTTTCCACACGTTCTCAGCATCCACGTTATGATCGTTTTCACGTAAGGATTGGCGAGATGTGGGTGGTTTCCACCCGAAAACGCGGTTCTGACCGCACCAGCAGCACAGCCTACCACAAACCCAATTACATGCTGGGGGGGGGGGGGGCATTCGGGGCTGCTGAACAGCGGGCAGACATCAGCGGCGCAGCTGCGGCGGCTGCGGCGACTCTTCTCCCCCCTGAAGCCCGGCGCCCCTTCGTGGACGGCGTACCCCCTGACGACCGGGCCCCGGCGGCCGGGGGAACAAGTGCCGCGTCCCGCCAGCTGGCCGGTTCCCAGTGTGCCTGCGCCGAGTCCCCTCTCGCGGCCGGGCCGCGCCGCTTCCCACACTCTCCTTCACGGCCATTAGAGGCCGGCGCCGAGCCCGGCGGCAGGGTGGCCGGCCGCGCTCTGTCGACAGGTGGACCGGGACGCACGCCCTCGCAGCCCGACAACGCTCATCCGATTAGCATGGAGGAACAAGCCGACAAAATGGTCGTATGATGGGGCGGCGGTCAAATCAGGTCTAACCTAGTCTCTTCGAAAAGCAACGGGCCGAAATGATTTCCCTGTTGTGTGTTCGCCTACGATATGTTATGACCATCAGACACAGGCCTACATCTGCAAGCCTCTGTCAACGTTCCTCAGCCAGATCAGATATCATTGTGCCCCAACACGTTCGCCATGACGTATTCTCGAAGTCCAAGCATGCCTCTAAGAATGGCATATGAGGAACGTTTCTTACATGCTTAGCACAGAAATCCTCACGGGTTAGAATTGACATTACGTCTACCGTCTCCAGGGCTCAATTTGCTTCACCATGTTATACAGGAAAGGCAAAGAAATCAGTCGTGAACAATAGTCATTGACGACGATATCAACCTGAAATAGTCTCAGGTATCCTCAGCGTTTCAAATATCGTCTTAAATGACTGGCCATTTGCTGTAGCATCCTAACACACTTGTTGGGTTCCGAATGTCATAAATAAGACAGGCCCATACGTTTGCCTCAGACTGAATGCGGCCATGGCATATCTGGGCAACTTAGGGATGTTCAGAGAAGAGCGAAAAACGTAAGTCATGGCCATCTAACGAAATCCAAAACGATGCAAACGATTTAAACTCCGCAAGACTCATACATTTTACAAAGAGAAACTTCAGATCCACGTCGTTCCTTTGAGGAAAAACTACATTTTCTAATCCGTTAAGCAGGAACGGAAGTGTGTGAGTATGCGTGTGTGTCTGCGTGTGTGGTCGTAGTGACAGTGGTGGGGTCTGGTGGGGTCCTTTCCCTAAGGTACCAGTACGCTGTGTACAAAACAGTAACAAGTAATCAGACCTTGGGTTTCCGGACCTCATCCCTACTTTAACACATTTTCATCATCCAGGATATCGCAAAACGAATTGCGAATGGATGAAAATTACGTCACTTTCAAGCATTCGAGAAACCAAACGACGACCTAAACTTTCCGGGAGCCATAATCATTAAAATCATCTGCGTTCAATCACGCTTACAAGCCAATCCATGTAGTGCACTGTTGCAGAATGACCTGTTTCATTTTCTTCGCTGGCCTGTTACGACCGGCGCGGAGCTGTGAATCAGTTTGTTTGCTGTGGCTGTCTGGCAATGGATAAGAGCATGCAACCCCAAGATCAACTATTTTTGCCACCAGAGCGATCCCCTATCCGGTACACACCTTAGTTCGTTTCACTTCTAGCCCAGATAACATCTGTTGATAGCAGGTTGGTTGGTTGGTTGGTTGGTTATTGGGGCTTAGGGGAGCACCGACTGCAGGGTCATTCGGCGCCCAGTTGATAACAGGTGAAATACATAGTCTCGGGGGGGCCGGGTTGGAAAAGCTTAAGTTTTTTTTTAATTCAAACAATTAGGACATGCTGTTACACTGTAGGCGTAATTACACAGCCAACAATGATACAAACAGGAAACAACTCTGAAACAAAAAGGTGCGCGCATCGACATAGTCTGAATCCACATGTGGCCTAAAGTTCCAGCGCGGACTTCGTGTGTTTCCGTGATGCAGAAAGACATCCGTTTGTGTTAGACACATCTCCTAGGTAACCGTCTGGCGGCAGTGCGGCTCGTGTATGCAGGCTAATGAGCCGCCTGCACGCCACCGGCGCACGGCCGGCCGGCGCGTCTGGCGGCCGCCGGACGGCCAGGCGGCTGCGGCCGGCGCCCCGTCCGGTCCACGGGCCCCCCCACACACACCGGACGCCCAGTGGCCCGGCAGCCCGCCTGTCCGGGCGCTTCCAAACTGTCCAGTAGCTGTCATTCGGTGACTTTCGTATGACCGAGACCACCGGCAAATTCGAAAGGAATAACCGAACAGTCAGCAGCCTTTGAATTGGAGAGAAAGAACATTAATCTACGTCATAATTTGACAAATTTCGTATCACCATGCAAAACATTCATATGCACCTGAATCACGAAGTATGCAACACAGATCCTACAGTAGATAACAAAAAAGTTCTCAACTATAAACATGCATCTAGGCGAAGGATAAATATATTAATAGATCCTGACTAGCAGCGTGATGTCAGATTCTTCGTGTGACATGGGTCCAGATTCAGAAAGATGTTTCGTAAAACGTACAACATTTTACCCGCCAAGTCCACATGCTTCTATCATTATACCCTAAAAATTGGTGCTACGAAAATCCGCTCCCTTCTGACCAAGTTCTAGCTACGCTCCTGGTCCCGATAATTTGGGGCAGTTTGAACACAATGCCGCGCTAAATTTAGGCTCGCCATGCAAAGGAATGGAAGGCTAAAGGGTGTCGTAACTCAGACGCATTTTCCTTTGACCATCACGTGAACTGGATATGAACTTTGCAGTGGGGATTACCTCCGTCCTTTATGAGGCCTCTGTTCCGAGAAGCTAACATAAATTATGATGGTATGGTCTGTGATAGAGACGTTAACGCATGAAAATCATTGTCACAACGAAGCAAAAGCAAAGAAGGCAACAATAACAGAACAAAAGGAATTTGCTTTTTAAACGGAAGACAAAGCTCTACATCTCCATACAGCCTAAAACACCCGAGTGCAAAAAATTGGAATCACTTATTTCTCGTGATTAGAAAAACCTGAAATTGAGCAAAATACGTTCCGAACACAAGCCCCCTCAGTTACTTTGTTGAGCATAATAGTTTTGGTATCATTCAGTGCACAGAAATACAAGGGAGCAGCCATATCGAAAACGAAACATATTCATTGTTTCATCTGTAACAATTTTACCGCTAGTCACGCACTTGTGAGCTTAAATTTGCGTACTTCGCTTTTTCAGACAACGTTTCCGAACACCTGCTGAGCTGGAGGTGCAAAATTCCAACTACGAATTCCTAACAATGTATAAGATTTTCTGCTTAAAACATCGGATGATTATGGAAACCAATAGCCTTCCTCGTGCCAGAAGCTAGGTTTCCAACGTAAACGATTGAATCGAGATTGTTTAGCACTATGCCCGGTAACAATTCAACCAAACCGTATAACAAATTACGATTGGTTTTAAGTGCGAAGTTAACTTTTGAGAGTTCTGATGAAAACACAGAACCGCACCTGCGTGTTAATGAGAACATTTTTAATGAATCGGAGGAATTATGATAATTTCTGCCCGGATCATTGGGACTGCCCGCCCTTCAGACACATGTATCACAAAGCATGTAACAGGGAGGGCGGAGTGAACCAGAGTTACATTACGCTAAACTTCTTATCGGCTGCTGGACATTGCATGAAACATGTTATGCATGCATGCAGGCGCCCACAGGGAAGTGGAACTGGATGTTCATCCGGCTCCAAAGAGAGAAGCGTCAGTATCAACTCCAATAATGGCGTTTAAGGCAGGGTGACGAAAAATTAAGTATCCCCATAATTAGGTGAAAATCGAAAGTTTTCGTGCATGCGACAAAGAAAATACTTGCACAGATCAGTGAGTAAGCAGAGTTCGAGGTAGACTGGACCAACTGAAGCGTTCCATGTCCTGCTCGATATGAAGTCGGCCGTCACACCTGCCTCTGTTCTTTTTTTACCCATGGAGATGCGTCCAAACCTGCCAACTCTACCCCTCCTTCATTTCCCTAGGTTCCTGTACGGGTGTGCAGGTTAATCCCGTGGACAAGCTCATGCATGTGACGTGGGGAGCCGGAATAACCAAAAACGAGCCGGACTGAAATTCAAACACACAAGAGCGCGTATGTCGTACGTCTGCCATAGTAATGCGTGACGAGGGACTATTCAGCGGCACGGAACTGCCGGGGTCATCGACACTGCAAGGTCCAAACGCCGTCAACTCAACGTACGCTGGCGACGATGTCGGCGCCCTGGCACCAGCCCCTACCGTGCACCCGTTCTACGGTTCGTCCTCGTCTTGTTCGGGGGTGACCTCTTCCCCAGTCTTGCCGGCGCCGGCCGGCGGCGCCGCCTCGTCGTCGTCGGTGATCTCCTCGCCGGCGTCCTCCTCCTCGGTCTCGTCGGCCATCTCCTCCTCCTCGCCCTCGGCCTCGGCCTCCTCGCCGTCCTCGGTGGCCTCGTCCTGGTCGGGCTCGGCGGCCGGCGGCGGCGGCGGCAGCCGGGAGGTCAGCGACGGCCGCCGCTCCAGCTCCTCCCGCCGCTTCCTCACGGCGTCCAGGATCAGGTCTGCCGGCGCGCGGATCACACCCGGTCATGAACCCTCACCGGCACCCGGTCATGGACTCCCGGAGATACTCGGTCACAGACCCTCCCCCGCACCCGGTCACGGACCCTCACCGACACCCGGCCACGGACCCTCACCGACACCCGGCCACGGACCCTCACCGGCACCCGGTTACGGACCCTCACCGACACCCGGCTACGGACTCCCGCAGACGCCAGGTCACAGAACCTCGCCGGCACCAGGTCACGGAGCCTCACAGACACCCAGTCACGGACCGTCAACGGCACCCGGTCACGGACCCTCAAAGACACCCGGTCATGGACCCTCACAGACACCCTGTCACGGACTCCCGCGGAAACCCGGCCACGGTTCCGGCGCCGGCACTGCGGCGACAGTGTCCGACGCCACAGACGACGGCACAGGAGAAACAGTCCAGTGATTCGTGCCTTCACTGCGTTCCGGGACTCTTTTCCAAAGCCAAATCTCGACAGGGGCTTCTTCGACCACCCTGAGGTATCAGAAACCATCAGGCAAATTTGCTACCAACTCAAACAAAAATGCGCGAGCGAATCTACAATGCCGAATGCCCAGAAAAAAATGTTGATGGCGGTGTTCGAAAAAGAAAAAAGAGAGCAAAAGAGTCGGTCAATACGGGCGAAACGGGAAATGGCAGACCAAAGGATCTATAAAGTGCATTTTCGTCAAATGTATATGGACACGTCATGCATCAATGGTGCATCCAGAAGCTGCAGAAGGGTGGAATGCATTATGCATGATGCATTGGAGAGCTTTCAAATAAACCCTTGTGACCTTTGCTACATTTTGTAGACGGCCGAAAACGTCTTAAAAACTCAGTGGCGGTGTCCGGACCCTGACAATGAAAAATTAAAATGAACTGACGATGAAAACAATCACAGGGCCGGCGAAAGAAGGGAAATGGAAGGAAAGTCCCGAGTAAGAAAAGCCTGTATGACAGCGGCAACTTCCAACACGGACCACTCACCATTCAACACCTCCTTTCCGGTGAGCACCTTGTCAAGCTCCTGTTCAACGGCGTCTCGCAGCCACGGCATAAAAGCGGTCTCTATGTCGCGCTCGATGCCGTTGAAGAAGAAGCCCTTCTGCCTGAGGTTGCTGAAGACGGCCGGCACCATGTCGGCCAGGTAGTTCTGCGCCAGCGCCGAGGCGGCCACCTTGGCCTCGGTGTCCTGCTCCTGCTCCAGAGCCTGACGACGTTGGGCCATCCGGCGCTCCTGCACACACGGGAGGACGCTGGAGGACACGCTACTCGTTCATCTCAACACCGGCACGGATGTCGGTGTTTGTTAAGGCTGACGAAGACATCGAGTCGCAATATGAGTCAACACTTACAGCGGTCGTGTAAACTCGGATGGTCTCGATTGTTTTCACTTGACGTCACGACCATAGTGCTTAACTTTACCAATGTATTCTTATTTTTACATAAAACAGCCGTAACGAGTTCTCTACCGAGTAAGAAAAACCGTCTATCCATTTTCGAGCTCAAACGTTGCATACAGGCTCATACAGCGCCTCAGTCCAGGGAGGGATAAAATACTACCAGCTATTTCAAAACGGTAGTCGTGATTCACGTGGTTCTCTGCCCACCCATTCCTTTCGAAGCCGTCATTCCATGACATAGTACACAGGGTTTATGTTTTGACTCTGAGCATCGCAAGTGACGACAAATTTTGAAAAGAAGTCTGTGAAATTCTTTATTATAGCAGAATAATGGCATACATCTAAAGAAGTCATTTCTCCAGCTTCGTTCCCGTGCCATTTTAGATACCAATGAAAGAATTGCTCCAAACCCATTTTCTCTATACTCTTCCAGTAGGTTACTTAACTTGATTCGTTGGCAACTCAAATTAGTTTCCTATTGGAAAAGTAGCTTCTTGCCAGCTTCACGCAGCCAAACACAGGATTTTACACCCAAGCAAACCCGTTTCGGCACCTGCAGGCGTATGAACAGGGATCGTGGGGATGGGTATTAGAGACGTAAGGAGCTTCCATCGCCGTCAGTAACTACATTTCCGCGGAAGACGGCTAGTAAGAGTGCAGAGTACATGCCACTCCTCAACACGTCTGAGAGCTCCTAGGACACCTTTTGTCCCTATTTATTTTCCTTTATTCTGTCAGCACTGGTGAAGCCTGGACGTCAGTCTCTATGAAAGATCCCTGTCAGGCATTTGCTAGCACGCTCCAGCCTCCTTTCCTGGCAGCGTTGTTATTAATGATTCACTACGTTTCGCGGCATGTTGTGGAAGCAAGGACCAATGAAACGCCTATGCCTGAAAAGGAACAGTGAAACCCCCAGGGCTCAATCGCACCTGATATATGCGCTTTTAGCTCCCCGACACATAACTCAGCCTGTATATAATAACAATACATTACAATAATAACACATAACTGCCACTCATAGACAGGTCGAGATGAAGTCGCCATAGCCAATATGGTACGAGGTTATAGCAAGGTAGCCATTGTCACTCTGATAAAACGTTTCGTAACGATGTACGTTCCCAGTTGCATTTTTCTTGTTTTCCGTGGGTCCTCTCATCACTTAGAAACATTCAGCATAAGCTGTTTCGGGGTAGGTCTTTGCACGAGCCCTGAAGCTCCGCGACCCCACTTGTAACAGTCATTTTTTGAACTGGCTAGCTCACAACGACGTCTTATTTTACTCATCGACCCATCGACCCAACATACATCTTTCTTGACTTTACGACCCACGAGGTGGGTTACCGTGACCTTGATTGTGGTCGTGCATGACTGACATATTGACCCACAGAGAATTCCGCCGTTATTTACGGGAGCTGCAGAGCGATATTCAATGTGCTTTCCTGACGAGTCTTTGAATTTTTCAGCATTAAACGTCGAGCAATCATAAGTACGATCGATTATAAGAAATAACTCGACAAACACAACGAAGCAGTTTTGTCAAACCAACCATGGACAATGGAAAATGGTAGCGAACCACGACCACGTAGCTACGGCAAACAGAAAATACGCACGTACACACACAAAGAAAATAAGACGAAAGTATTCAACGTTAAGCAGTTTGCTCAGGTAACACCAGCTTCAACGAGCGCCATGTGCGAAGTTTTTAACCCTCTTTCCGGAGGGCTAGACGGTATGGTCGATTTCCGGCAAGGGGGCGGATTCGGCCCCCCCTCAGATCTCGAGAACTACTCGTCCGATTTCATCGCAACAAACGGCAATCGATTTGCCGTGACGTGAACTACGTTTTCATAAAAATAAATCTTCAAAATTTTAAAATGTGTGGATACAGGGGGCAAAAATGTCAAAATGGGGGTACTTTTGGACTTCTTATAACTCCGTTATTTATCGACTGATTTCAATGAAACTGGCATGAATCGAGAGATTATGGATAGCGCTTTTACCATGGATACACAAATATGAAATTTTGAGAACATTCATGGGCGTTCACAGGGTTTCAAAAACAGGAGGATTAGTTTTTTAACAACTGAATGAACAAAAAAGGCAAAAACAATTTTTTGGCTTCTGCTAGTCATGTTATGCTAAAGAAGTACAAATCGCATTACAATATTTGTATAATGTTAGCATAGGCGGTGCCAGGGACGTGAAAAAGGGGAATTGTCATGGTCACACGTTCTTCAGATCAACTTGTGACCTTTCACCTTAATGACCTCCAGTGACCTTGGGGTGACTTGGAATGATGTCGCGTGCATTCAACATTATCTGTAAACGTTTTTAATCATTTGAATTCACTCTATTTAAAAAAAATTCGTTTTATTGCTGTTGCGATATAGGGTACGCCTACTGACGTTTTAGGTCATAGCTCCGTGATCCGACCTGATATCAAGCTGAAACTTGGTACACAAGTAGAGGTCACCCTTCTACGTCATATATATTCCGGGTTTGGTATTTGAAAAAACGGCGCCGAAATTATTGCAAAAAAAATAAATTTTGACTTTTGACCTTGACTTGACCTTGTAATGTGACCTCAGATAAACAAAATTACATCTGCACATTGCCCAACTATTTAGCTATATACCCATATAACGTTTTAAGTTCTACCTTAAAAACTCTGTTTTTGGCAGGCATTTTCCTTTTACCCTCAACATGGCCAAAAATGGCCTGAGGTGCCTCCCAAAAACGTTGCCTGGCTCCGCCCCTGAGCAAAAATGAATTTTGAAATTTTGTCACCGCGCGTAGAAAGAATAGCTAGGAAAAGCGACTAAGTTTCGTGAAGCTGCGTTAAAAAGCCTGGAATTGGCAAGCAAAAAACCCGAGGGGGGCGGATTCAGCTCCCCTGCCGGGAATAGGGTTAAAAATATCCCGCTTTCCGCCTTCATATCGCACTAGCTAACGCGCTACCTCGACATGCACAGCGCAACATCCAAACAGAAAATCTCGTAGCGTCAATCAATGTCGAAGTATCACATCAAGCAGCTTGATATAAAATTTGATGATGCGTTATCGAGATATGGCTATTTTCCACACCAAACCAGCAGCAGCAACGCCACACAACCGAGAACGGTCACGGAATCCATCAGAACAGGAATGTATGGGCCATTCCGATTAGGAATGGCATCGTTTACGGAATATCCCGAACACAGAAAAGCATGTGCGAACAATGCACATGACTGCGGCAAAGAGCACTTATTCATTGTCAAACAGGCTATCAAGGAATGCACAAGTAGCTGCCATGGTCTGAATATGACATGTCAACAATTATCGACGGTATGCAACAACGTTTCGTTGTGTTTTTCAAGTGGCACATCATCATTTTCACAACATTTTCCGTTTCTGAAACGGCCCCAACAAGATTCACCAGAGTTATTCCTGGAAAACGTGGGTCACGAGCAAGGTATAAGAGGGTCGATGATTTCCCACAATCGATGCGGTTTTCCGACAAACGACTCCCACCGACATGGGCCAATGTTTATACTTCATTTTCTTAGGCTGACAACGATATTTGCCGGAACTACGTGCCCATGGCACAGCAAAGGTATGTGCATGTCGCAATGCCTTCCGCGCAAATGTCATCTGTGAGATAGCTTTTATTCGTAGAATTCTACCGTAAGAACGCAGCACGCTACGTGTACGTATCTTGTTTTCAGAAGAACCACTTCATGTTAAGCATGCTTTCATCATGATTCATTATTCAGTGACACTTCCCGATGCATGCTGTTCTGAAGACATGCCCGCACTACACCAACTTAGTTATCACTATTGTACTATTTTGCATTTCCTCCCATGCCCCTCCACCCGAGGCTTACCTTCTCTTCTACGTGGCGTCTTTCGCGTTCACCAAGCCTCTGCTGTTCGGCAACTTCGGCCTGCCGTCGCTCCTGGAAGCGACGCTGGTGCTCCCTCAGGGTCTCCAGCTCCTCTTCCTCCATGACCTCCAGCAGACTCTGTTCCACCGTCTTCCCCACCAACACGTCCAGAATAGGAGCTGACTCGAGGTCGAAATCGAAGAGCTGCCGAGCAACGCACGGGAGAAGTGATCCCAAAACAGACCCCTTTATCGCTGTACCTGATGTGCCATTCTCAAAACAGCTTTGTGATAGCGGCATAAACGCATCAGTACATGATGAGCTTTGTGATAGCGGCATAAATGTATCAGTTCATGATGAACAGATAAACATCTTTACAGAGGCCATCGGCTACAGTCGCAAATTTTGCTGCTGCTCAGATCCGATAGGAAAACCTGCGAGGATTGCATCAGAAAGGAATGCTCTTGACTAAACGTCCAGAAAGCTCAAGGCCCTTCTTTCTTCAAGCAGTCATTCCTTGAAGCAAACACGCAACAGCAGCGGCTATTAAGGCTCTGTGCCTGGACTCAGGAATGCGCTCTGTCCTTGAACGCGACAGATCAATACGGCGCCGTGCATTGGCCGACCTAGACGAGCTGGTAGAGCGGCCGACGATGGGATTCAAACGGCCCAGCCGACCCCAGTCACCGTCCACCGCCAGGACCGGCCCGGCGCGGTTCCCGCGAGTCCACCAACGCCCTGGTTCCGTGCCGCGCCTGCGCCCCGCTGTCCGTCCGTGCGGCGAGCGCGGCGGACGCTGCGCACACTCACGTCGCCCTCGAAGATCTGGGTGGCGGCGTCGGCGCCGGTCTTGGATGGCACGAACTGCGGCGTGCTCGGCCGGTCCATCATCGGATCGGTCTGCACGGCCACGTCCGACTCCAGGCGGCGGTCCCGGATCTGAGGACCACGTCCCCCGGCCCCGGTCAGCATCGCGCGCCGAACTCACCGTCTGGCGACGTCCGGCCTGGAGTTTTCTGTCGCCTGACTCGACTTGGTAGCTTAGCGAGAGCTACAGAAGCTTAGACGGTCTTTGCGAACGACGTCATCCTAGGTCAACACCAGTCCCGCCGCAGTAGGGGCTGCTAACAAACGGACGCCAGAATCGATACGCAGCCTTATCGCTCGGTCCGTTGCATGACCGCAAAAATAAGTCCAAAGCCCGGACACTCCGTCCCAGTACGACCGAACACTTTTCTAATAGCCTCCTGTTTCTAATGAGGGGCATCCTGATGCTATCCCCAGAGTTCCCTTCGCCGCGCCGTTGCTTTTCACGGCTACCAACTTTGGAAACGGGAAGGTTTTTTTCGTGATAACCGCCAGGTCGTTTCGGCGACGTCAGAAGACGTCATACACACACAGAATAAGTTAATGTGAATTTTGGTCTGTCCAGTCCCGTCTAGCCACTGCCGTCGCTACCTCTGGGCATACACAGGCATGTCCAAGTCCCAAAGTATGCATCAGAGCTTCTCATCCGTGCTCCATCCCTGTAGGTACCGTATAACAGCATTTACAAGAGCACATCAACATTAACCGCTAACCATTATTCTGTCCATAACTTCTCGCTCTTCTTTCGAAGTTCGCTGTCATGATCTTTACGAAACCGACTATGCTACGTATACCGCCCTTAACGTTATTCAGGGACTTTTTAGAACTAAACTTCACTTGGGGGCGTATTCAGTCCCACTGATGTTTCTGGAGCTGTCTGATTTTTCTGCGATATAGTTCAAAGGAATCCTCGGAACATAAGTTGCGTATATACATGCTTTAAAATCCAAACATTTGTCAATGGCAGTGCCAGGAGCTTTAAAATGGGGTTCTGTACCATACTTCCTGGTCGTCCTCGGATCCCTGTAGGACTTAAAAGTAAATGACAATAAGAACTAAGGGTCCGAAACATACATTTTGCGCCAGTACTTACTTACATGCTTTTTAATGAGACATTCAGGGATCTAAAGAGGGGGGGGAGGGGCAATGAATAATGCATCCTGTTTGCACTTCTACGAAATGAATCGTTGGACCAAGCAAGGCAGTGGTTCCCAACCTAGAGGTAATTACCTCCACCTGGTGTAAATTAGCCTCTCTGGTGAGCTAACGAACTAGTACCGAACCATTTCCAGTTCAAAGCTTCAAGTTCCGCCACACAATGTGCTAGTGAAAGCCCAGTTTTGATTTTCTGAATGTCACAAAATTCTGCGTCACATGTACTAAATTGGGCGAATTAATAAATGATGTTTAAAAGTTGCATATCAGTCCGAGCAAGATATCAGCCCCCGCGAAAGCAGTTTTTTGTTTTATATTCTTCGTGTGATTTAGGTATTTCTACGGAAAATGCTAGGATCTACGTGTATATTTATTGCTGCGTTTATGGGAAATCTATTGCAGTCGCCAGCATGTCTCATTTTATCATAATCTGCGAGTTATTACATGAGAAAGATAAGGTATTTGTCTGCAGCAAAATCACCGAAATAAGAATGACCTCAATCCAGCTGCAAGATATTGACCTAGGATTATAACAGTTTGCAGCCAAAAAACGGGCGCTGCCTCCTAGCAAAATTTCGTTCAAACTGACCTATACTTTGCGAAGTTGGGGAAGGGGTGCAAACACGCCCCTTTCCGACTCAAGGCATTCTCTGACCCTCTCCGGCGCGCGTGTTAAGTTCGCGTAATCGCCGACACACCTAAGGGTGCCGATGTACCATACGATGCACCGAAGGGTGCCGCCGACCGGACCGGCGCGATCATTTACAACAAAGCAAATTAGCATAGCCCCATTGACGGTCGACGGGCATACCTCCTCCAGGTAGGGCTCCGTCTGGAGGCGGTAGTGTTTGCGTCCGGCCACGGCTGGCGGGGTGCGCACTCGCTCGTCACGGCGGCGCAGGTTAGGGCCCGAGCGGCGCGAGATGGAGCCGTTCTGCAGGCCGGCATTCCGACGGCGGGCCTCCTGGTACCGGATGATGTCCGTCAGGCTGGGCCCGCCCTGCAACAGATGATGTCCGTCAGGCTGGGCCCGCCCTGCAACAGATGATGTCCGTCAGGCTGGGTCCACCCTACAACAGATGGTGTCCGTCAGGCTGGGCCCGCCCTGCAACAGATGATGTCCGTCAGGCTGGGCCCACCCTACAACAGATGGTGTCCGTCAGGCTGGGCCCGCCCTGCAACAGATGATGTCCGTCAGGCTGGGCCCGCCTTGCAACAGATGATGTCTGTCAGGCCGGACCCGGTCTGGAATAGACGCCGACACGCCACCGCCATTCGTGCGCCTGCTCGTGCAGGCTGGCGATCCACAGCGACGCCCCGGGCGATTGGTCGAGGAAGGGGAAAAAAAACAGAAAAAGAAAGGAAAAAAGACCTGGCGTCAAATCTCGTCCTGTTCACTTTCGTGATCTGTTGGTCCCTCGACTTCCTTCTGCTCGTTTCTCCATCACTCGAGATGCATCAGAGAACATCAGCCGGCAATCGCAGCCATCAGCGCTCCTAGAGCAGCAAATGTCGGCGGCGCAGGTTCCCGGTCGATGGCTGATCAATGTTCTGTAAATCTGGTGAAAATATTGCAGGACCAATTGTAGATGTTTTTGATTACGCGCAAGCAACGGAGACATTGGCTTAAACGAGGGCAGATGGCGCAAAGTGCCAAAGAGGCGACTGAGAAAATCTGTTATTGATGAGCCAGCTTGACGGATGTCTTCACCGCCTTTTGCGCGGTACCGACACATTCCACTTAATCTCGATTCAACGTACTTTTACATGACACCTAATTAGATATATAAATGGCGGTTACCTTACCTGGAAACGGTGCTGATATCGGATAACTTTGCAATAACATCCTAAAATAAAACTGACACTAAACCTCTTCAGATCACGTTACAAACAGTAATGCATTTGATTTCTTAGATAATTTACAATATATATAAATATTTTTTGTTGTATCAAACCACTGTATTAGAACTAAACTCCGTTTGATGTTCATTTGCGCAGCCTGAACTCTGATCCGAACTGAATCTCTTCACATTTACGTAATACAATGGCTACTCGTGATCTTTTACCCATACGAAGGATCCGAAACTCATATCAGCGTGCCAGTGGCGTAATATATATATATATATATATATATATATATATACATATATATATGTGTGTGTGTGTGTATGTAACATGCATAAAAAGGCAACTATGTCAAATATTTCAGTTCTAATCTTTTTTTAAGAGGACAACTACGTCAGGGTGAAGCACCCAAAGATGTCAAGATTGGCAGCGCACATAGAAAGGAAGAAAATGCCAAAATTGTAGTCCCTTAAAAATGACCTGTGAAACGCAGACAGCTCGCGCATTATAATTCCGTGCACACAACGCGGCATTCAGATGGATGTTTCTATATCCAAATTTGGCGTTCTCACTGTTCGACAAGTTAAGGAGTTGATCTAAACTGTAACGTCTCTAGGTACCTCTGGGGAAGGTCCCTGTAGGTACCTCTGGCTACGTCTCTTACCTGTATCCGAAGACATCATACTTGGTGACGGAACAAGGACAGTCGTAAAACTCCCCGCATCATATGCAAAACACGTTCAGAAAAATGACCAAACGCGCGTCGATGTTCTCTTAGCGAGGTCGTAACAACATCAGCCACAGGATTCCAAACGTCCAAAATATCAGAAAAAGCACAAACATGAAAAGAAAATTGTGCGTTCAGTGACGTTCACTTCCAGCAATGTGCCCCTAAAGTGAAGCGCAAAAGAACAAAATTGTATGCAAGTATAAATATTGCTCTAAGCAGTACATGCGCCATTCCAATACTTACCCAGGAGGCCGGGGTCTGCATAAGGACAATCACGAGCTGGTTAGTGAACATCGGACACTTGGAATGCAGTAGTCATTCAATGGAACGAAGAGATCGAAATATATCAGGCCAAACAAGATTCACGATCCTCGAAGCCCTTTCTGTAACATCTTTCGATGAATTTTACTTTCAAAAAATGTGCAACCAATACATTCGACTGTAAATCTTGCTGGAATCTATATGTGTATCATGCATGAAGGAAATCAGTTGTTCCAGAAAATAATGCAAACGATTTATTGTTCATTTTTCAGACGTCAATTTAAATTTGCTCAATAAGAGCACCTAACAACATCTAACCTGCGTCTGCTGTGTATCTACTTTACCTCTTTATTTTCCTCTTGCGAGCATTTGATAAATATATATCGAGCTTATATCGAGCTTTATTCAACAATGTGGTTTCCCACAACTTTAATAAACTTCCTTTGGTACGTATGAATGAAAGATAATTGTTCTCGCGAAAGACTGATTAATTGTTGAACAGAATGACTAATTATCTACTTTGGAAGCCGGTTCAAATAAAGTAATCCATTAACTTCAGATAAATAGGGAATGCGGAGCCTAATTGTTAGCTGTACCTGCACCTCCGAGACAGCATATTGATTGCCATGAGCATGGTTGTCTACAAAATATGCGCAAGCTGCAGGCGTACGGATCGCCGCTCCTGTCTGTTCAAACGTGGCAAGGACGTCATGTTTCGGTTCCCAGGACAGTCATGTGGCAGGAGTGCCTCTTTCACACGAGGCGCATACCAGTCACGAATTAGTGAACTGGATGACACAGTGCACGCAGAACCGCCTAAATGCCCTGATATGCTGCAACCAACACCTTCATCGTCATCTCAAGCTGGATCCAGACTACTGAACAAGGCGCTTACGCAGGCCCACGTCGACATTTTAGCTAAGTTAGGATACGGCGCGGCGCCCGCTCCTGCATCTGTGCAATAGTCTCTGACCGAGTCATCCGACGGGACGGAGGCGCTTGCTGTTGAGAATCATTCGACGAAGATCATTCACTGTTACCTCCCTCGCAGCGGGAGGTAACGGTAGAAGCGGGGACATAACGATCCAGGGCACATCTGACAACGCCTACCTTGCGCATGACGTTGGTAGCAATAAATGCGCACTATGTCGGCCGAAATACCCGTCAAAACAATGACTCAATATGACGCAGGCTACAGGGGCTTATCGTGGCCAATTTCGCCGAAACGCCTTCGGCTGGATTAGGAACAGCTACCCAGTTGGTTGTTTACATGACCTGTTCCAGGTTAGCCGCTCCACTAAAACACCCCGAAAAACACAAACTCCGCGACGTGCAAAACTGATGACTCTGTAACTGTTCCGCGAAGAGCCAAGTTGCCTAAATTTATTTTAATTTGGATGTCATGCGCTTCTTATTTCTGAATATTACGGCATGGTAATGGGTACCGTTTTCGGATTCGCGCCCTTCCCCCCCCGCCCGAACCGCATTTCTCGGATATCAGTAACCATCCTGATATGGAGATGCTTTAACCATACCATAACCATGAGTTTTAACGACCAAAAATTTCAAGCGACGGTCACGCAAAACTATCCCAAATGGGATACCCATCATACAGTTTTAGCTTCATTTAAAAAAAAAAAACGTTCCATCCGAAGGTATCGGAAGATGTTTATTGCAGTTTCCAGCATTTTCGTGTTTTGTATCTCACTGAGTCCCTTTTTCCGAACTCATGTTAAAGCAGTTTTAACGCAACCTATTACAAACGAGTACCGTTTTTTATCCTTCACTGCTGACAAAAAAGTTGAGCATTTCGACAGTTACTGCCTGTGGGCGGTATTTTTGCTATGTTTCGGAGTCCTACATCTTTTAGCAGTCCTTATCGACGACACGTATTTCGTGAACTTTCTCCCATGCATGAGTTGTTCATCGGCAATGTCAGCATCACTGGGGCAGATACAGCAGCTGTACTCGTTGACATGTGAGGTGCGAAACCCTTCGTTCTCAGTTATCACCTATATTCGTATACAGCTATCACATGAGTCGTGGTCTAACGCCACGACTAAGCCAGTTTTTAAAAGGAGTATGCTCAATCAAATGTGCTGCCCACCCGAAACTGAAACCACAGTTCACCGATTAGGAGGCCTTGTCGCGAAAGCGCGGACTCTCGCCAACCAAGAGCACGTCGGACAGGTTTGCCTCCGGCTAAGAGAGTTTAGGAACGCCTGCTCTTGCCATAAAACTTCGTGGCACGCGACTGTGACTTTCGACTTTCGAGACAACTCTTTCTCGCTGTATTTCAGTGAAGTCGACACCCTGGCGGACGGTCGGACCACGATGTCCTCCCCGCGTCACCACTCCCATATGCTCTTTTTGTGGACGACTTAGACAGCTCGGCCATCGGGCCTCGGGAGCATTTCGCCGATTTTCCGCTCTTGCAAGTTAGGACAGACTTGCCTTTGAGCATTTCGAGCAGCGACATCCCCACAGCGTGCTCAAAAACACTTGACCGACGCGACTGGCCTGCAAAACAAACAGCGGGCTTCCGTCAGCAGTGTTGCCACTAATCTACAGGGGTTTAAATACTTTTTGTCTCGAAAAGCAAATGGACGCGTCAACGTGGCAGATGGAATATGCACAAACCGTTCATGTTAATCAAGAAAACAATGATTCGATAACGCCATCGATAACGTCAGCCCATCGTATGCTACATCCATCCTCGTAATCGTCTGAATGTGGTTATTTGCTCATTACCTTAATTTAAGCCCGATTCGTCATATGCGACGATATGATACATAGCAATAACAAAAGATGAGTATGGAAACAATAGCAAAAACAGTGCAACCTATTAATACCATCCTTCACCTCTTCAGGGGCGTTTCAATGGATACACACGTTCATAACAGCCTTTCATAACATTGTTATTCACAAGCCACCCGAGTACTTAAAGTTACAACGTGCAGTAAGATTTTTAACAGTTTGCAATTCTTCATATGCAAGATTTCCTGTGGACCATCTCTGTCAGAGTGGTGTACGTCGGCATTGGTTTATCACCCGTCACCTCCTGGTATGACTCTGTTCTTCATCTTGCGTTCAGTGATTAGCTCGGAGGTCACACCAAACCCAAAATGGACGGTAAATTGCAGACTGCAAGAGAAACACATTAAACAACGCCGGGACAAAGAAAATCGAGTAGCCTTTTTTGTCCGGGGCGATTATACGTGGAATTAACTTTCAAATGTTGGCAGTATTCAAAAAATGGCAGCAGGGTATCGGGTTTGAAAAGAAGCTCAGGAAGCGTTACAGGGACGCAACTAGGATTTTATTAGTGGGGGGGGGGCTCAGAATGAACTGGAATCGTACGAAAACCGCCTCCTGGGAGGACGATGTGCAATGGTTTCCACAAAAAAATACGGGCCTGGGGGGGGGCCTGGCCCCCCTTGGCTGCGCCTCAGAAGTGTTATGTCTTTCCATATCTGCCGTCGTTTGATCATTAGGGGCACAACTGTGTAACAGAAAAATAGCTGTACTCAGTCGCTTATAGTTTGTTTCTGGTATCTCATGTTAACACAGAAATATCTATTTCGGCATAAAATGGGATGCATTCTTTAGTAGAATCATTGATGTCAAGTACGTCACAAATCCATGTCCATTTAAGCCGAAGTCTTTGTTTTTTTCCATGAAAATGCCGACGTATACTCAAAACAAACTCAGAAATCACAATACGCCAGTGAACTATGAAAAAAACTAAAGAATGGCCACTGATATCCTTAGTGGGCTGAGATATCTTTCTAAAAGTTTGTCCACATTTGTTCCTCTAACGAAATAAAAACCGTCCAGAACATCCTGTTGTGTCGCTACAGGCAATTACTAGCAGTTGGTTCAAATGCATGAAAACAGGCGCGGACCGGGGGAAGGGGTCATGGGGGGCGACCGCCCCCTAGGCCTGAGAAGGGGGCCATGAGAGGGGTCCTGAAGGAGCCCTCTCGCAAAGGGGTCCCTCTCAGTCTCAAAAGGGAACCCGAAGGGGGCCAGAATGAACTTCACAGGGTTTCTGTGGAAATGTGACGGGTTCTTGATGTTGTCAGGGAGCCTCTGGGAGGGATAGATGACCCCTGAGACGCATGGAAAGGTCTCTGAAGTTCCCAAAGGGCCCCTGTAACCACAAGAGGGTTTCATCGCCGCAGATTGTTCCCGAGACCACCAGAAGGATTACAGGGCCACTGAGATGGCCAAGATGAGGACTGAGTCCTGAGGACGGCACAGGGGCCCCTGGAATGCCATAGGAGCCCGCATGGCTTTCATGGGCCTGTGTGAAAAGCCGAAGGTTCCTGATGCAGACGGAGGACCTCCGGTAGAGTTACTGAGACCATGAGACGACAAGATGGCCCCTAAAGACGAATAAAAGGATCCCCGAAACCCTCTAAGGGTCCCTGGACTTCAAGAGAGGCCCCAAAGCGGCAAATGGTCCATGGGACCGTTAAAAGTGCCAGAGAGGCCCCCGAGACGGCAAGAACTTAACATAACATAACACGGCATAAAGAGACCCTGGCCAGCCAGAAGGGCCCCCTGCACAGGGATTCCTGTGCCCTTCTCAACTTCGAAAGGGCCCCAAAGGGGCTACACTGGTCTTTTTGAAACCCTGAGACGTTCTTGATGCAGTTATAGGACGCTGAGAAGGTCAGATGGGTCTTGAAACGGTAAGATGAGCCCCAACACGGCAGATGACCCCTGGGACAACCATCAAGGTCGGAGAGCCCCTAACATGTAGACGACAAGGGATCCTCTGAGGCGGTATGGGGCGCTGCACGGCCAGAGGGCTCCTGGCACGGAAAAGGTTCCCTGATGCTGCCAGTGAGGTCCCTGAGGCGCCAACAAAAGCCCCTGATACGGCTAGAGGGACCCTAAGACTCCCAGACATACACCATGTAACAGAAGAAGACTCATGATACAGTCATGGAGACCCTCGGTGACGTTCAGGGGCCCATGATACTGCACAGGAGCCCTGAAATCAACAAAAGGTCTTTTGCAGCTGCCAGGGGGCCCATGAGACGGCAAAAATGCCCCTCAGAGACAACAAGAGGGCACCTAGGACAACAGGTGTTTCCCTGAAACTGCTCGAGAGTGGCCTTTGAGCCTGCTCATCAGCAGTCTCCAGCAAAAGGGGTCCCTGAGACGACCAGAAGGGCTCCTGAAACTACTAAACCTTGAGACGTCCGGACAGTTCCTGAAACAGCCAAAAGACCTAGAGGATTGCCAGAAGAGAACCCAAGATGACTGAAGTGCCCCTGAAATTTCCAGACTGGTCAGCAAAACTGCCCCAGGCGTCCCTGAAACCACCAAGGGAGCGCCTAACACGTCCCGAGGGACAGGTGAAACTGTAAAAGGAACCTGAGACCACTAGAAGGTCCTGACACGGTAGACGGCCTGATACCACCAAAAGTACCCCTGTAAATGCAAGAGGGAACTTAACTTAAGCTAGCAAAAATATCTCAAGAATTTATGAGGGAGTAGAGGGACTCCTGGACTAGATACAGACACATTTCAAAAAGAGGGGGGACGCAGCCGCCTAAAATCCCGCAGCTGTTGCTATATTTAGGCCACTTTGGAGGGGAACAAAACGCAAAATTTCCCAAATAAGTTGACGTGCTTGAATTTTCCCGTTACTTCATACGGCTGCAAAAATTCATTAAACATTTTCCTTGAACCTGATCAAATCAACGTCTTTCGTATTTGAAAAGCGAAAAAAAATGGAGGAGGGCCGGCCGTGAGGCCGGCTCGGCGCTGACCATTCCCCCTCTTCACGAAATCCTGGACCCACCCCTGCATGAGAGTGCAATGCCCTGGAGCTATTTCTGTGATGCTGGAAGCTAGGATGAATATAAAAGCAAGGGGGCGGCGTAGTGTAGTGGTTACCGTGCTCGCCTTGAGACCGAAAGGTCCCCGGCTCGAGTCCGGGTAATGGCGACATTTCGCCATCCCTCGCGACAACCGGCACGAGAAGTTGCGACGCAAAATGACCCTGGCAGTCGAGAGCGTCGTTAAACGACCCAATAACCAATCGAATATAAAAACAAAGTGCGATGTGTTTATATCAACCTTGAGCATTTCAATTTTTTCTATCCTGATCCATCCCATCTGCTGCGGTGGTCTGCATATACAGCAGTCCAAAAACTTGACAAAACCGATGTCCTTTCATCCCCTTTTTCGTCTGCGACTAGTTCTACCCGGCCGACGGATATGAAACATCCTCCAGTCACAATGTCAGGATGAACATTTTCAACCAACGTTCCATAAGCATCTTCCCTGATCTGTCCTGGAAAGTCTCTTGCGAATCATAGCCCATTTCTACGACAAAGTCTATGTACTACATGGGATTTACAACAAGATGACCTTTGCTTAATTTCTGTACTTTGAAAATGGAATTCGAATGTCCTTTGCTGCAGGGGGGCACACAGAGAGTGTAAAGAATTCCATGGATAATTGAGTTTTAACGTAAATTAGGCATCTCTTAAAAACCTTACAAATGTACTCCCTTTATTACAAACTGCATGTGCCACGAAGGACATATGCCGCGGGAAATTCTACGTCAGGGCTTTAAACGAAAGAGATCTCCTGTTCAACAACGCGAGATAAAAATTCCGATGACATAACTTTGCTTGGTGAAGCCTGGAAAGTCATTTACTAATACTGCGGTCTTGGAACGGTATTACTGCATACCAAGGACCAAGGACGTTTTTGTGTTATGGTTACGGGTGAGTTTTACTCCACCTAGCAGAAAAATTACTCTGAGCGGTCCGGCCCGGCCATAACGCTTCCCGGAGGCTACTAATTTCACAAGTACTGGGCACCGACTCACGAAATTCTCATCCGAAGAAAGCTCGATCATTTAAATCGCGTACGTTTGCATTTGCAATGGGTAAGCTTGCCAGATCTGTCCTCCATATGAATATTCAAGAAGTAATGTTATTCGCTCTTAGACTTGTTTTTCCATGGATGTTGTGGAACCCTTCAGTAATGGCAGCAAACAATATCACATGCTCACGTGACCATTAACCTTGTAGTTCTTCGGATGCAAAATACTAAAACAGGTTAGCATAAAGGAAAAATTGTGATGAAAGCAACAACGACACAGGTCTCATTCGTCAAGCGTGCCACAAGGCGTCTTGCTGGTTTTCTAGCTCTATGTGCAATTTACCAGTGGCCTGAGCTCTTTCGCGATCAAAATCATCGGTCTTCAAAGTATCCGACAGAGCGTTTCGGAGCACCGCCGAGGGTAGATCACGGAGGCACACGAGCCCGAACCACTTGTACGCATTGCGAATTGAAGACAGTTCAAAAACGTATCCTCACCCTCAAAAAGAGATTCGCGTGCCCTGCGCAAGCTAATGGCCTAGGTAACAGGGTAATCTGTGAAACTGTAAAGAATCTGTGGTACTGTTTTGGCGGCGGTCTCCCTTTGGAGCAGGGAAGTATGTCTCCGCATGTGTATCTGCACAGTCTGTCCTTTTTCAGAAAATCAAAATGACCCCCACAGGTTACAACATGAGAGAATCGTGACAACCCTCCTCATACCGGAAAAGACGTTCCGGGGAACAAGAGCAAGTGCGCACCTCAACGTTTTGGAACCAGACCAAAGCCCGGAACACAAATGACGTCACTCTGAACAACCTCGTAATGGAACTGTGAGGTCTAGGGTACAAGTTTCTCGCCTGTTTCCCATGCACAGAAACGGCCACACTAGTTCAACAAAGGTATCTTATCTGCCTTTGTCTCTTACTCAACTTTTCTCGCTCCCCTTTTTCCTGTCTTTCTCCTCCCATCCCCTACGTCTTCTCGACACTCCTTTCCATCTACTAGCCTGCACATCCTATATCGGCGATCTGTAATCATCGGGAGAACACTGAAGATTGCATTTCTTTCACGACGTACAGCTCTATGTTTCCGAAAACGAAATTTGATTTCAACCAGCCATTTTCAAAGAGACCTCCATTAACAAGCTCTGCTGCAGAGAAGTTTTAATGAGGCGCACTAACCAAACATACTGGCAAATACTGGTAAATATTCTCTTGTCCATTATTCGCCTTGCATTCGCCCCAAAACGTACTTATAAGACCTGTGTATCCGTATATGTATATGGTATATGGTACATGGTATATGTATATGATATATATATATATATATATATACCATATCAATATAGAAACTGGATAGATTTGCAGGCCACCACCTTTTATATTCCTAGTATTTTGAGGCTCTGGTACGCACGCCCCTTTGACGGCTGGAATTTTGTTTGGACGCCGTAACAGAAACCAATGGCATTTGCAACCTCGAAGCTACGCGGTTGAAAAAATTCTATGCGAACACAACCAAAAAAGCAAAATGACAATCGCTAATAGGTTGTTTTGGCAGCGCACCTAGGCGCAGCGAGACTTTTCATACCATGTAACAAGCTCACAAAATGACTTACCGAATAGGACAACGCCCGAGCATTGCCAAAGTAGGCGTTCCATCGTGGCTGCATGCGCATCAAGCATAACGTCAGGTACGTGTCACGAACAGAAGCACATGGGTGACCAATGGACGAAACACTTCACACCATTTGCTTTGGCCATAAAACATCCAGGCTTCATCTATACGATACAATCATCAAAGATCTTGTTCCGAGCTATACTAAAGCGGATCTGTAAGGAGACAAACATCTTCCCTTGAATATCCCACCTTGAAATCGTTTGCCGTCAGACTCCAGACCACGGTAGGTGGGACGAATTTGGCGGCAGGGCACAGCTCGATTTCTTTTCACAAACAATGAGTAGGCAGTGTCGAGGGGAACGACAGGCGTTACCTGGGGCTGGCCATGAAGAACCAGAGTGCTGATGTTGCCAGTCTTAATCAGCCGCTTGTCATTCATGAGACTCCCGGATGCACTGCTGCTTCTGAAAAAAAAACACGCGTGCCAATTTTCCGTCCACGCATGCAGTTCGATGCTCTCCGTGTTACTTGCTTCTGACGTTGCTTGCATTGCACTTACTTTACGAACGACCGAAAGTCGTACAAAGAGCAGTTTAAAATGGTTGAGCTGTTACCTTTCACCGAAAACCAATGCTGTGAAAACATCCTAAATCTATATTCAATTCTGCACATTCAAAATTATGCATGCATTTTGCACATGCTCCTCTCCATCCCCATTGCATACTCACGAACGCTTGCACCACTGCTGTACCACATCTGCGTAGCATTTTTCAAAGCACATGTAAAATGACTGTGTGGAGTAGGTACAGGCGATCTCAGCTGATAACGGCCAATTTAAGCGTTTTGGGATGTTTACTGGTATATCTGTTTCGCCGTCTGTCGCATAGCTTGTGTTAATGGCGAGGAGTTCGAGGAGCACCACAGCAGGAAGCATCAACCCGATGCAGTAAATGCGCAGTCCGTTTTCTTCTGTTCTTTGTTTTGGTTGGTTCTGAACGTAACTTTTGCTGATTGGCTATTATCGTGGTGTACATTAAAGCTCAGGATCGTTGTACACCAATACAAAGTTACAGCCACAGAACATTTGGTTACAAGTGCTGCAACAATGGGATATGCGTGTGACATTCGAGACGCATGCTTGCCCAACAACGCGAATGCAATGAATGCAATCAATGTAATCTGATGCAAAGAAAACACCTGGATATTTATGAACATGCCTTTGCACGCCATTCCAAATTTGGGCATATCACAAGAGATGGCGGTAAGCGGATTTCACCGGACACCTACGACCCAATCGAGAAAAAAAATGGTGTTCCCGACGCATGCCCTTTACAATTTACCTGACACAAAGTTAGGCACCACATGACCATGACGGATTTTCAGTCAAGGGAACACAAAAACCTTGCCCTGTAATACATGCTACGCATTCCATAAACCAGGCAAGACTCCTCGGCATTCATTGCAGTGTCCCCACTTACTTCCAGCTGGAAACAGGCCTAAGAACATCCCTTTGGAGAACAAGAGGACCATTTTCAATCAATTTTGCGATATAATAGCACAAATGAACCACCTGAAGCAAAGCACCATACCACGGGAATTTGGTTCAGGTAAAAATTATGTACCAGAAAGCGCGTTTCAAAAAGGTCATTCAAAACTTCATACAAACATTCATGTCACAAAAATGCATTTCAATAAGAAAACACCTGCCTGCCTGCACATCCGACGTCGTCCCCAAATGCCCTGGACTAAAAAAAAAAATGCCACAACAGCATTCAAATATCCTGGTACTAAAAGAAAACACTACAAGTGTGTTCCACATAGATGAAGTGACACCCATCTCCTGACTTCAGCTAACTTATCATCTAACAACAAAAGCAGCCAGGTGTTCAGTTCGGATATCAACTCCCAATGGACATCACGGCATTTGTACGAGCTACGGTGAAGCGAGCGACAAGTGTGCGGCAAGTGGTAAACTATTCGCGACGAAATCGCTTAGCTGAAGCTTATGCACAGTTTTATTTCTCCTTACAGAGCTACTTCGTTTTGCGGGGAGAAAATTCCTATTTTTTTGTGCACGATTTTTGTACAGGTTTTCCGATGCTAAACAAAGATGGTTTCGATTTCCTCATCCCACATGCCCCTCGCGTGCGAGGAAGTAGTGACACCACATTCAAATGTCCAGCAGCTCTGGCATACCCTTGCAGGACTCCAGCTGTACGAATTATTACGCTGGGACTTGGGTGTAAACGCAAATACATAACGTGCTGCCAAGACAAGATTGAAGTCCTGTTTTTGGCGCTGCGCCTCAGCTTATTAATGCATGGTTAGAATGTTCTTAAACGGTTAACAGCAATGTTCTTGAAAATGTTGCTGGCAACACTGACAATTTTCAGAAGATACCATTGTACCTTAACATTGGTACAAAGTAACATAACCACTCGTTTACATTTCACGGAAATTTCCCACAGGTATTACTTCTTCTTAAATTCGTTGTTTACTTTATTAATAATTTTACTTAATTATTCAATAATCAGATATCAAACCATTCCATTACTATTTATGGGTTTCAGGATTATTCGTTGGGGAAAGCGGACTACAAATTCCAGAGCCCGACAATGGTGAACCAGGGATTCCAATTCGAGCAGGCGTTTAGGTCCCTGCACTCGACGACTTATGGAATGGCATTCCCAGCAAGTTTCATTCCCTTTACACTCTGAGCGCAAGAAAGGGGAAGGCATTACCTGAACGAATTCGAAACCTTGTTCTTTCTCCGCTCTTTATTCTTCTTCCGTATCTCCTTCCACTGCTTTGATTCGCCATCTTCAGCTTCTTCTGACTCGGCCCGCCTCCGCCGAACTCGCACGTTACTGGCCGCTTTCACGTCTTCCTCGAACGTCACGTGCCTCCCGTTGGGCTTGTCGCCTCCAGCACCATCTGGCGCGGGAGTTTCGGCGCTGTCTGGCGCGGCGGACTGCTGCCTGTCGCTCTCCGCTTCCGGCGCCAGCTCCACGTGGGAGAGCACCTTGGGCCCGCTGGCGTACGTGTAGACCAGGGACACGCGGCTGGGCGGGCGCCGCTGCTCGGCAGCCTCCGAGGAAGGCCGCGTCCTGGCCACTGGCGTCGGGGTCGGCGGCCTCCGCATGGTCCGGCGAGAAGACCGAGTCCCGACCGGTGGCGCTCTCACTCCGCACGTCCTCCTTCGACTGGCGCTCGGCCTCCCCGCCGGCACTGTCCTGGCGTTCGATGTAAGGCGACACACTCCTCGGGCCCTGCCACTCCGACGGCGACGGCTCGGTGCTCTCAGACCGCTCGGCAGCGCCATCCGCCGCAGTGGAGTCCACCTCAGCACCGCCCTCATCGTCCCGCGCAGGCTCAAGCTCTTCAGCGTCGCCGCTTTCTGGCATTCTTTCTCTCTCGTCATCGGTTTCGTAACCATCTCGCGCAGTCTCGTTTCCTCCTTTCGTAGATCCCGATCCAGCTGCCAATACGTCGTCACCATTTTCAGCTTCGTTACCTTCGGCGACACGATCGTTTTCGCTGTCCGTGTCGTTCTCCTTTTCTTGGTCGTAACGCTCTTGTGCTTCACCTCCTTCATCACTAACTTCTTGGCCATTTTCGTCGAGGTGGGATTCGTTCTCGGCAACATCTTCCTCTGGCGAGCGGTGATCGCTGTCCTCCTCCGCTGAAACATTTTCCTGGTGCTCGCTGTTATCTTCGACAAGATTCTCCCTTTCTTTGTTATAAGGCTCTTGTACTTCACCTTCTTCGTCACTAGCTTCCTGGCCGTTTTCGCTGAGGTGGGATTCGTTCTCGGCAACATCTTCCTCTGGCGAACGACGATCATTGTCTTCCTCCGCTGAGACATTTTCCTGGTGTTCACTGTTATCCTCGACAAGGCTCTCATTTTCTTCGTTATAAGGGTCTTTTACTTCACCTCCGTCATCACTAACTTCCTGGCCATTTTCGCTGAGGTGGGATTCGTTTTCGGCAACATCTTCCTCTGGCGAACGACGATCACTGTCTTCCTCCCCTGAAACATTTTCCTGGTGCTCACTGTTATCTTCGACAAGCTGCTCACTTACCGAACCACTTCTGTGCTCCTGCAGCGAACGACTGTCATCAGTTTCGTGCTGCTCGGCTTCTTCTTCGCCACCGCCGTCACCATCATCGTCAACAGCCTGCTCTTCGCCTCCACTGCCATTTTGCAGAACTTCATTCTCGCCGTTCACATGACTATCATTTTCCGCCTTGTAGCCCGAATCTTCGAATCCGTCTTCATTGTCATCAGCTGTGTCGTTATCCGCGAAATCATCGTCAACGTCGTCATCCTCGTGTTCGGCGTCCACGGAACCGTTTTCCGATGCGTTGCGTGAATTATGGGAGAGGTCGGTGTCTCGTCGCTCTTCTTCCTGTCGCTTCCTGACTTGCTCTTCCCACTTGCGATGTTTCTTCTCTTTAACCCTTTGCTTCCTCCAGAATCGGTTTTCACGCTTCTGATTTCTGTCGAGTCGGATGAGTTTCGCGTGCCCTCCCGCGTTCATGTCACTTACAAGTTTGTGAGGATCACCGCTTGAAAGAGCATCTGCGTTGTGACCAGATACCGCATCTGCACTCTTCAGGCTAGTGGAATCTTCCAACATTAGCATCTTGGGAAGAAGTCCAGCACTTCTTCGGGAAACGATGGAGCAAACTTGTAACGTCGAGGCCAGAAGAAACAATAGAGCAGACGCTCAGGACGCAGAGCATCGGCAGCTGTTGAAAGCGTCACGAAGCACTACTGGTCGGCGACGCAGCGCTGGACTTGCAGCCTCACCAAGTCACCGATTCGGGGTCCACGCCATGCTCGTTGCTCGGTGTCGTCCGCACTGCTCCGAATCGCACTGCTCTTCTGACGCAGATCTGCCAGTGCCGCAGAAAAGGCCGGGCCCGTCGAACGCAGGTCGGTGCAGCAGCGGCCGTGGTCGCTGAGCCGGCGGCCGGCCGGCCGCTGGCCGTTCCGTTGTCGGACGGTTACCTAGGAGCCCGGTGACGTCAGGCGCGCAGGACGCGCACCTCCAGCAGCGCCCAATCGTTAGCAGCGCGCGCCTCCTTGGCTCAACTGCGTTGTCAAAGTGGCGCGCCGTTGACGTTCCTCACTAAACGTGCTTCCTGCGATCTGGTCTCTAGCTTTTTAACTGCAGCGAAAACGTTTTCATGGCTAGAGCAAAACTCCACACTTGAGTGCAAGTACGGATGTCTGCTTGAGAAAATAGCTGGAGGCCCCGAACCGATAGCCCGCCAATTTAACCTCCCCGAAATGTGGGTTTCTCAACGGAACCAGCCTAAGACTTCCACCCTTTATTTTGACTAACGAGAACCTTTAATAAATATGAACAGACAGACAGACAGACAGACAGACAGACACACACACACACACACACACACACACACACACACACATATATATATATATATATATATATATATATATATATCTGTTTACTGTCACTCTGTTGTGCGAAATTCCTCATCCTTGGCTCTATTGTCCTTAATCCATTTGCCGTATTTTTCATGTAATTTTATTTAATATTTTTTCTTAAAAAAGGAACATTTCTAGAGATGAAATCAATACTGGCAGGGCCTTGCTTCTACCAGGCCTATAGAAAACGCCACGCTTTGCTCGTTTGACCACAAAATACAGTACTGGACATATTATTATGGATTTTTTAGAAAATCATAAAATTTGCTTCATTTCATCAAAATATACGACAAATACACATCAAATATCATTTTATTAGTATGAGAAATTATTATTGTCCTTCTAGTATTTTGTCTGTCCTCCCTTTACTTTCAAAAGAGCTTCAATACGTTTTGGCATCCCTTCAATCAACTTTGAGCACATTTCCTTCAATCTGTCAGAATGAAACCACACTTCTATAAGACGTGCTATCAGCGTTGTTTTGCTTGTAATTGGCACTTGATGTATTTCATTTTTGAGAACTTCCCATAGGTTCTCTATGGGATTCATATCAGGTGAGTTGCCTGGCCAAGAGAGCAATTTCACCTGATTTTCTCCACACCATGCCTTCACTGACTTGGCAGTATGACAGGGGGCCCCATCTTGCATGAAAATCCAGTCATCATCAAGCTCCCAGTCCCTGATTTGAGGTAGGAGACGATTCTTTAGTACAGATATATACTTGCTGGCATCCATAGTTCCCTCCACTATGTGTAAGCGACTTGTACCGCTTGTAGAAATTGCTCCCCATACCATGATTTTTTTAGGAAATTTCACAGTTTTTCTCAGGCATTCAGGTTTGAACTCTTCTCCTGGACGTCGTCGTACAGTCTGAACCCTGTCATCCAGCACACATATGGTGCTTTCATCAGAGAACACCACCTGAAATGAATTAATGATGCTGGCTTATCGAGAACTTTTTTAAGACATCAAGAATCCTACTCTACAGATTCATGATTTTCATCGAAAAATTGCCTGTATAATTTTCTAGGCAAACAAATTTAAAAACAGATTACTTAGTGATAGAACTATTTCTAAAAATTAGTATGATCAATATAGAATTCTGTAATAATGATTTATCTTAGACCAATCTGCTACAGTCCATTCTTTGTGCTCATTTGCCCATGACATTCTTGCTTCAATCATTTTCTGGGTAAGACGCGGCTTTTTCCTAGGCCTGTAGGCCTTCAGTCCACACTCCAGGAGTCTTCGACTAACGGTTTTCCGATGAACATGGAACCCTTCTTTAGCAAGAATGCTTGAAATCTTTTGACAGGAAGCCCTTCTCATCTTCAATGACATATTTTTAATCTTGCGGTCTGTTCTTGCACTTGTCTTCCTCTTCGGGCCACATTTTCCAACTCTCCTGTTCTCCAATGGAATGTCTTTCTGTAAATTTTTCTTAACTAAACTAACAGTTTGGGTCGATACCTTCAATTCCTTGGCGATTTCTACCTGTTTAAGAGTAGAATTTTCCAGTAAAGTCTTTATTTGACCTTTCTTACGGGGACTGAGGTCAGCCCTTTTACCCATCCTCACTAATTCGTCAATAAATCGATGGAAATGTGATTATTTTGCTATAATTTAACTTTTTTGTATCCAGAATGAATCGAAAGTGAAACTAGAATACCAGTCAAATTCAAGAGTGAACTCAGCTGGAAAGGTTCCAGCGCTGAAGTTGTGTTTTTAAAAATGGGCAAAAAATGACGTTCAGTCAAATTGAGTGGATGAGTGCTTAAAAGCGGGCTTTTATCAATACAAAGTACTCATTAGAAATACTGAATATGAAAATGCATTCAGAAATTGTTTATACATCGATATACCGATGCATCGAAATACCGATCAGCTCCTGCACCCATGTTTCCAAGCAGTATAGCTTCTTTTACAAAAATCCATAATAATATGTCCAGTACTGTATGTCACTGTTTCTTTTCTAAACGCTTGAGGTATTTCATGCTTTGCTCTATGACTTCTGCCTATCTTTTATTGACTGTAGTAATTATTTTCGTAACTACTGGCTATTCCCCTTGTCAAAACCCGTATAAAACACTGAGCGCCAAAATAAGTTTGGAGGTGCCGTGATCCGCATGGGGGCGTGATCCTTCGAAAATAATGGAAATTGACGCCCCTAGAGCCAAGGCATCCCAAACCTTGCACATCAGCGGAATTTCTACCTTTTTTTGTTCGGTTAGAGGTCGAACTACTCTCCGCTCTAATTTTCGATTAAGACAAGATGCACATATAGGGCAAAACCATTGGGGCTTTTCACCCACATACTTCTCATTACTTGATAAGAATGAATGATTAGCTAAGGCGATGCTGGGAAGCACACTACTTAGTTAGAAGCGTTTGTTGCAGACTCATACTTCCGCAGCCTATCGTCAAAGACATAACCTACGTAACGATTGCTATGACAGAGCACATGAAACTTGCCGTCAGGGGTTTTATCACCGCACGGTAGTTAGGATGACCCTGTCCTGGCCAGGTGCAGGTCCGACTTCAGCCCATCTGGCCGGGACAGAGGGACCAGCGCTGCGCCATCGAACTGCTGACCACCGTACCTTATTCGGCAGCCTATACATCGCATTAGATGTGGTATTAGTTTTGGGCTGAAGACTACGCAGAATGGTTCCACATGGGGTTGATGGACAAATTCACTTGCACGACATAGAATCCCTTTTCACAACATTTAGGTTGCAAATGTGACCTTAGACGACACCTAAGTTGTATCTACAAAGAAAAGGAGTACTTACCGTTATGACAGACCACCCTAACTCGTCTAAAGGTGATGTTCTGTTAAAAACTTCAAGATTCGGAAATTAAGATATAGCGGTCATTTCCGTCATGTGAGTCGTTTCCACCGGTCATGTGGGATAACATATGTACTTAAAACGGCTGGTTTTAACAACACATTTTCAACACATTTCAGTGGCCGGAAAACCAAACATGGGTAACTGCAAGTAAATGTGTTTTGTGCCATCTTTTTCTCCGACTTTTTTTATAACCCCCTTAAAACTGTACGAGACCATCGGAGATAACATTTGGTGTTCTGAGGTCTGACTCATCATTAGCATAAACTGTGATCTTTGCTTCATATCGCCATTAGCTTATTAACCAGTGACTGATGACTCCATGCATGACTCCACGCTCCATGCATACGCAGCATGAAGGCCGCCATCAACGTCTCGCCAAGGGTGACGAGGATCTGGCAGCTTTCATCAGCGTAATGTGAATTCAAATGTCGCAATCTTCGCATTCATAATTTGCCGTTTCACGAGACATTAACTCGTAGTAGACGTACCATGAGTCGTAAGGGTGTCCCAAGGGCCCAGGCTTGAAATGTCTGTACTGATGCCGGGGCCCCGGAGGACGGACGACAATCGGCGATTCACAGTACGTTTGTCTGGAAGCTTTGCTTTTAAATCAGATGGACAACTCGGCAGTTAAACTGGCATCAATAGTTATTCATCCTTGTCCATAAATAAGACGCAAAATGTTTTGTTTGTTTGTGCTCATCTCTAAATTCCGAGAAGAGATCTGATTCCATGATTTGCTGCCTTTGAGAAAAAACCGTACTTATTATTACCAACATATAAGATTATCCGCCTGTTTCAATGTCGCCGCTAGCTAAGCAATTACAGTGCAGTGTTTCGCTGTGGTAAAGGCTGGATCATCAAAATTCGCGTCTCAAACGGCAAACGTTGTCAGCGTATTACGGCATCTTGTCTTACTTAGCCTTTCCTACAGGTTTCACCATGGCGTCAGTAACTCCCTGCTTGGATCCTCATTGTAATCAAGGCCAGTTTATAAAGACCAGGCCAAAACTGCGAATTAAGGTTACTGACCTTCCCTTTGATTGACCTCGGAGGGATCATGAAGAAATGTGAAGCACGGAATCGCAAGACAACAATAGTTTTAGTCCGCATGTTGCGAGAAGTCGTTCTGGGGCTACTTACTTGCGCTCTAGAAAGTCTCCCACTGAATCGAATGGAAACCAGAATCCGTCTGAAACCACTTCATTCGAGGCCACCTATAAGATTACGGTGTGACTAAAACAATCAAGCAGGACATCATCGTGCAGCCGGAAGACAAAGCAACACGCTCGTTTCCGTTTCGTTGGTCTATCACGTTAGGCCTGGAAATGGCCCGGGGCGGTGTTCGCGCCCACCCCGCCGTGTGCCGCAGAGGACGGCCAAATGGCAAGTACCAGCCAGCGTTAAGACAAAACGCATGTAAGGGATTAGATCGGTGCACAAGATTACGCTTTTACACTGACACCTGCGTGTATTAGCGTCCGCTTAGCACATGGTAACCAGTCTGTTATGCGAGGGATGCCGAGCGTTGGCCAAGAAGACGAGAAACGCAAGACCCTCTGCCGTCACGTTACGCACGCTATCCTGCTCTGCGCACACATTGCGCTTTAATTTTGTTGGGAAAGGAGATCTGCGACTTCTTTGAAACAGTTTCGGATTTGCGCCTTCTTTGTAACAGAGAGTTTCCAAGTTCCATTTCATTTCAACTGCAACAAAGATTTCTGGAATCTGGACGTCAAAATGTGACTGTCGTCCTTGTCCACGTCCTTACCGATGGAATAAATCAGCTGTTATTCATTTTGAAAGTTCTGATGAGTTCATTTATTTCGTTGTTCCCGGTTTAGTTCCAGCAATACCTTAAAACACCACTTCATCCACCACGAAGCTGATGGCGACCGCTCAGGAAGCGGTCTTGGCTGATTTACAAAGATTACGCCGCAAGGTAATTTGTGAGGCTTCATAACTGTACCACTCTTATTTGGGCGATTGTGGAGTCCACTTTCAAGATCATAATCGCCATAGTGAACAGCAGTTCAATTTCCCTCTGTTGTTGTACAGTTTCCATTAATGAAATGTATGCCATATAGAAGGTGCCGCAAATAATGTGCCACGTTTCGCGCAGCAGTTTTTTAGGATGTGAAGCAGAGAAATGGCCGTAACTTCGTCGACTGTTCTGATGATGCTGATGTTTGGTTCCACTTTCATCCCTGTGGCAGCTCAAACTGGCGTGCTATATATCTCAAACGCGAGCTAGTCTTTCACTAACCACATGCGACGAATTTACACTTTTCGATTTTTATTCGACGAATTTACATTTACAGAGTTCCGCTAACAATTTTATACGTTTTCTGAGGACTTACCTAGCCGGGGAACCAGCTAAAAAAATGAACATTTCGCAGGCATTCTGGATAATCTAACACTCATGCACGAAGCAGACAGACGAAAACAAAAATAATGCCGCATTTCCGTCTTGACCCCAGGCAGACATCGAGACAGCGCACTGTCAAGTAACCTTATCGTCGAGAGAGGAGCGCCATGGAACGAGGACGAAGAGGGGGAAATGTTACACATTGGCCGTGACGTAAATTGTAAGCCCGCAAGGTGAAATGACTAACACATTTTACCTGGCACCGGACATGTCTTTGGGACTGCGTATATCTGCCAGACAGCTCTGCCTGAAATGTTTCTTATTCCTGAACCCTGTCACTGACGACCGATGTTTCAGTGCTGTCAGACTGTAACTGCGACGTGTCCGGACACCGATCACTTGGGAAGACGCCTTAGTCACTAATCTCACCATCCTTTCCACCTCCTGGGTACACGCCGGGTATTACGGCACTAGAAAGGCGTGGTGGAGATACTAGCCGTTTCGTCGTCAGACAGGTGATGCGTCAAGGGCGGTTCGGTTATCGCCTCACTTAAACAGCCAATCATCTCCTTGATGACTGTCTGAATATTCACGGTCGGCAACCTAAACTTGAGAACGTATTCGATGTCGGCTTGTGTTTTGCGACACTGCAGGATTCAGCTAGCAGCCTGCTTCCGTGTCTCGCTATCATTGATCGTTCTCATCGCCAGCAACACGGCTTCTGGATGACACAAACAGCTGTTTCTCTGCATCACTGGCTGGACCACGACTGCTACTTAGGAAAACAGGTTCTGCAGCAACTGCACCCTGCGCAGTACGTTGGCTGGGCCATGCTAGCATTTCCAGCCCTGTTTTATGCAGAACCACATAGGAACATAGGGACCCACAATGAACTATCAACATTCGCAGGTTGCCAGTCGGATGTTTCGTGGATATGGAAAGCCCGAGAACTCGCGATACCAAAATAAGCCATGTGGGGCCATTATCTACATCCTCGTCACGTTTTCTGGGATAGAGCCCGTTTCGACACTGTCCGGCAGCCTGTACAAGAGGGCCTGGTCCGAGCTGAAGTCACTGATGATATCCTGTAGAATTTCTGGGACACCTCCCTCGATCGGCTCACAATCCACAACCGTTAATGACTACTGAACGCGCCGCTGCGCAGTCAGTGGGTCCAATGCAGGACTTACGTCCTGATGTGACGCCGTCCGGCTGAGAAATTACTTCACGGAGAATGAGCTCGTTTGCATGAAGCTGACAGACAAATTAAGGGACGTGACGTCATTGGTCAATGCCATACAAACTACCCGCACCACCATTGTGTCCCGTGTTTTCCTCGAGCCGTCGCAACCCAAAACGCACACATCCGCATCAGATTCATAGACAATATCGTTCAGTCCGTCATAGATATCCGCGACCTTCCCGGTTTGGAGGGTAACGTGAGTTAACCCTATTCCCAGAAGGCTAGACGGTGTAGCCGATTCCCGGCATGGACGAGGGCAGATTCGCCCTCCCCCCGGGATCCCGAGAACAACACGTCCGATTCCATCGCAACAAACAGCCATCGATCTGCCATGACGTAAAATTATATTTCTATAATAAATTTTCGAAACCTTAAAAGGGGTGGATACGGGGGAGGGCAAACAAATCAAAATGAGGAATATTTTTGAACTTGTTAAAATTATGCTGTTTGCCGACCGATTTGGACGAAATTGTCATGAATCGACAGCATATGGATGGGACTTTTACCGTTAGTCCGCACAGGCATGAATTTTTGAGAGCATTCATAGGCGTTCACAAGGTTTTGAAAATTAGGGGACGAATAAAAATAAAATGAATTAAGCAAAAGCTAAAAGCGCCCTTTTAGCTATTACTAGTCATGTTATGTTGAAGAAGTACAAATTATATTGCACTTTTTGTGTAATGTTAGCATAGGCGGTGCCAAGGACATCAAAAAGGGGGAACTGTCATGGTCACATGTTCATAAGGTCAACTTACCAACTTTGACCTTAAATGACCTCAAACGACCTTCGAGTCACATGGAATGGTCTTGAGTGCATTTCATATTGTTTGAAAACGTTTACAATCATTTGGATTTACTCTGTTTCCAAAATTCCATTTTACGGCTGTCGTGATATACGGTACGCGCCCTGATATTTTACATTTTAGGTCATAGCTCCGTGACCCGACCTGGTATCAACCGGAAACTTGGTACACAAATAGAGAACGCTATTGTACGTGATACACACACACACACAAACACAGATATATATATATATATATATATATATATATATATAGGGTTTGGTATTTGGAAAAATAGCGACCAAATCATTACTATGAAATCAAATTTTGGGTTAACCTTGACATGACCTTGTAGAAAGACCTCAGATTAACAAAATCATATTTCGATGCTTGTCGAACTATTTACCTATACACCCACATAAAGTTTAAAATTCTCTTTTAAAAACGATATTTTTGGCAGCCATTTTTCTCTTACCTTCAGCAGTGCCAAAGACAGCCTGAGGTGGCTCTCAAAAACGTTGCTTGACTCCGCCCCAGAGCAAAATAGAAATACAAAATTTGATTTCCAGTGCGTAGACAGAATAGGTTAAAAAAAATGACCAAGTTTCGTGAAGCTGCATCAAAAACCCTGGAATTGGCAAGCAAAAAACCCGAGGGGGACGGATTCAGCCCTGCCTGCCGGGAAAACGGTTAAATATGAACTATCACGCTAAGAAACAACCTGAATGCGCTCCTCGCTCTCCTCTGACATTGATGGGACAGAGGTTTCCTCACTCCTGCTGTCTAAATACATACCTGTGCCCCGGTCTCCACTCTCCTCGCGACTCTGGGCCGCTACTTATTTTCTCGCCCGATCTCTTGCTTGTGATACTTCTTGCTGTCGATCACAATGTGTTCGTCGTCTGAGGCAATCCTACCAAAATCCACTTTTTGATAAGTGTTTATGATCGCATCGTATGCACAACTCCACGTCCCACAGCCGTCTGATGCCAGGACAGTGTTTAGAAGTTCGTCTTCCGTTTATGTTCACCTTCGCTGTCTCACCTGCTCCGCTGACGGTCAACGAACTTCAGCTAGGTTTCTGTTGATCTGCACACGATGATTCCAACTCAGCAAAGCCAGATGGTCCTGGTTGCGGCCATTCGACTGTCTGCGCGCTGAGACGCCTTCTTTCGTCAAGTGCGCGTCGTTAACCAGCTCTACGAATATCTGCTGAGCCTATGCACATTCGACAGGGTCCTCGCTGGTCTAAAAGAAAACGCGCTTTTATTCGTGATACTTTATCGGTCCGTACACATTTCTAGTTTGTCATACGGGTACATTTACCGCGAGCTGTATCCAAAAGTTTTTCGGGCCACTCCTGACATGACACAGTAGCACCAGCAGTCAGTAGCACCTGACATAACACAGCAGTGTGGGTCTGAAGCGGTACTTGTTCGACGCGTCTTGTCCTTCTTACCAGCAGTCATCATGTGCCGAAGAAACCTCCTGTTGCATTCCCGCACCATAACCTTAATTCGGCTCTGATTGTCGCTATATGTCTTTTCGCCTAAAAATGATGGCAGTTTTTGCAGCCGTTTTATTATGGGGGGCATAACTTTGTTCTTCTCCGCACACGATTCTTTGTTGACTGTAATCCTGTAATTCAAAGCGTCCTTCCTGGTGGGAAGCCCATTTGTATTGAGCACTGCAGATTCCAAAAAGCCATTCCCGGTGGGGCGGGTCTTCGATCTTAACCCTGTTCCCGGAGGGCTAGACGGTATGGTCGATTCCCAGCAGGGGGGGGGCGGATTCACCCCCCTGAGATCTCGAGAGCCACACATCCGATTTCATCGCAAAAAACGACAATTGATTTGCCATGACGTGAACTACACTTTTATGAAAAGAAATTTTCAAAATTTTGAAAGGTGTGGATACAGGGGAAACAAATGTGAAAATTGGGGGTATTTTTGGACTTCTTATAACTCCGTTGTTTATGGACCGATTTCAATGAAACTGGCATGAATCGAGAGACTATGGATAGGACTTTTACCATTGGTACACACATTCGAAATTTTTAGAAAATTCATGGGCGTTCAAAACGTTTCAAAAATAGCAGGATTAGTTTTCCAACAAATGAGTGAACAAAAAAAGCAAAAACACTTTTTTGGCTTCTGCTAGTCATATTTTGCTAAAGAAGTACAAATCGCATTACAATGTTTGTATAATGTTAGCATAGGCGGTGCCAGGGACATGAAAAAGGGGGAACTGTCATGGCCACACTTTCTTCAGATGAACCTACGACCTTTGACCTTAAATGACCTCCAGTGAAATTGGAGTCCCTTGGAATGATCTTGCATGCATTTACTATTATCCGTTAACGTTTTCAATAATTTGAATTCACTCTATTTCAAAAAATTCACTTTACGGCTATTGCGATATAGGGTACGTGCACTGACATTTTAGGTCATGGCTCTGTGACCCAACCTAATATCAATTTGAAACTTGGTACACAAGTAGACGGCACCTTTGTACGTCACATATATTTCGGGTTTGGCATTTGAAAAAAAAGGGCCGAAATTATTGCAAAGAAGCCAAATTTTGACTTTTGACCTTGACCTGACCTCGTAAAGTGACCTCAGATAAACAAAATTACATCCGCACATTAGCCCAAGTATTTAAGCTATACATCCATATAAAGTTTTAAGTTGTATCTTAAAAACGCTGTTTTTGGCAGACATTTTCCTTTTACCCTCAACATGGCCAAAAATGGCCTGAGGTGCCTCCCAAAAACGTCGCCTGGCTCCGCCCCTGAACAAAAAAGAATTTAGAAATTTTGTCAAAGCACGTAGGAAGAATAGCTAGGAAAAGTCACCAAGTTTCGTGAAGCTGCGTTCAAAAGCCTGGAATTGGCAAGCAAAAACCGCGAGGGGGGCGGATTCAGCCCCCCTGCCGGGAATAGGGTTAAAGCCAAAGTCAGAGTTTAAAGTGAGTGGCGTAGCCAAAAGTGGCCCAGGGGGGCATGACCGCCGCCCAGAGGGCCAAGCTGGGCCTCCTGACGGCCGAGCGGCCACTGACACTGACTTAGCCGTCCACGACAGAACCAGACTAACAGAGTCCCCGCCCGACGTACAGTGACACCGCTGACAGACATCAGAGCACGGAATTGAGAATGCTTGAGGGAAGGACGTCGCAGTCATTTTTTTGTGAAAGCATCACGTTTCGACCCAGGAGTGAGGCTGGGGTCAGTCTGCGGATTTGGGGTGGGGGGAGGCGATCATGACTGATTCGCGACTGATTAGTGATGCGGTGTGAGGGAATGGCGATGATGAGGGATAACAAAGCTTAAGGACTTACCTAACATGTACGGATAATGAGCATTCGTTATTAGAGGTGGTAAGGGACTATTCAGATCGGTTATTATTGGGTTATTCAGACTCTCATGTTACTTCGTAGGGAAAAAATAACCTAAAATGGCAGTTTTTCATCTAGAAAGACCAGTAACCATAATTTTCCCACAACATGGCGGGCTTGCGCGTATGAAAATTCGGTTCGTCGCATATTCTTTTCGCAGATTCCGGATAGAAGCTTGAGCATTCTTCTCATTTTTAAGGCGATTCTGTACAATAACTTCACTATCCGTAGGAAAAACCTGCGTGGCGACACATCCTACTGTGCATACCCGCCCATGACAAAATGGACCTCGTATATATTGAACTGGCCGACAGTCATTTTCCCCGAAGCGCAGGAACAATGGGGTTCATTTCCGGGACGGCCTTTACCGTTTCCCGGTATTGACGAACCATTCACGGACTGCATGGCCAGGGGCACAACACTCCGTGATGGCGGCTATTGGGAACTTCGTGACTCGCCGTCGGTGAGTCACGAGACCTCCCGTGCCGCTCCCACCGGCCGTCGACACCTGGGGCGCCCACCACGACTCGCAATCCACGGACAGGCTCTGAGCTAACGATGGACGTGAAGAATGAACAATGAATCACGCATTGGACCATTGGATGGCCAGCTCTGTAGGAGCTTTGAATGTTTACTGCAATACATCGACTTGCATGTTGTTTGTCCACGCATCTCTTTCAAGTGTGGTGCTTGCGCTTTTCGACGGCATGTTAAGCCGATGTAATTTATCATAATTTTTTTATGCATTTTTTGAGGGGTTTACGAAAATGTTGGCGGTTCAAGGGAGCTTTGTTACTGAGTACACCTGACGAACAAGTCATGCGTGTTTTCCTCCATCTCACGGGGTCGGAACATGCGACCCAAGCGAACCTTTGGCTATAGCAATGCTAGAAATACGCTTCTCAGTTTGAAAACAAATGTAATAGCAGGCTATTTGAGCTACCTTTTCACATTACGGGAGGAGAGGGATACGACACCTCAGCCATTTCCAAACCTGACGTGATGCGGCAATGAAACAAGACAGGGTGTGTAGTTTGATATTACTGATACCTGATTATACCCTGTTTGACCCTTTCGGGCCATAAAGTGACGTCATAGGCGAGCTCAAAAGAGGTCATGTCCGTAGTTTCTGGTTTCCACTGAATCATGCGGGGAAATAACATACAGGAACAGCATACAGAAGAGTTTTTGAGGGGCACAGAAACGACTTCTAATGATGTACACCTGAAACTTTCTGCTACGATGCAAATCAGCGCTCCCAAACACGTAGACCCCTCCCAGGTCAATAAAAGCCACGAAGGTCAGTGAACTCAAAATGCGAATTTGACCTCAAAATCACCTTGTTCCCAGTAAGTACGAGAGGTCACCAATAACGCTACTGCGCCGCAAAGCAATGACGTTCTGTTGTATGATAAGAACATTGTGTAAAAGTTCGTTTCACACAGCTTTTAAGGCTATTTACAATGGTTAAAAGTTATTTTACATGGCCTCGGATCATGGACTTGATTCTGCTTGGACTCTCTCCTTGGTTCCGTGCTTAAATCGTTACATTGACGGTCCAGTTTTTGATATTTTGCCATTTTATCCAAAGAGATTCGGACCACAGTACCGACAGCTAGGAAGACGAGTAAAGACAATAGGCTGGTTTTCCGTCCAACTTGCGGTATAGTTTGAAATGATTCACTTGGAATATGAAAGAAACAAAAAACCCTTGATGTAACATATATTAGATTTATTGCTGATTTAAGGCAACCACCACGACTTAAACAGTGTAGAAGTCGGACCGCAGGTGGCCCTTCTCTGTGGCAACAACACCTTTTCCTCGAAAACCAAATGTAAACAATCAAGACTGTCATTTGTTTACAAGAATAACGTATGACTTTTAGCTGTTGTGGTATAAATGTTTGAAAGAATCTGTGATGTGTGAAGTCTGATATATGCCTTAAACGTCGATACAAAATACAATTAGCAGAGTTTGCTTCATGATAGAAAAGATAAACGACTAAAGGAGAAGGTTGATTGTAAAACTTTTCAAAATATTTCCTTGGGTATTCATTTTAGCAAAATCGCGACGTTCCTGGTCACATGTGGTATATATGGTAGCATGCAGTCCAGAAATTTGGACATTTTCTTTAAAACGTCCTATCGTCAGTAGCTTCAATACGAATTTCACATTCTGTCTTCAGTAACCGTGGTAAGTACCCAAGTCTGGATGTCACTGATACCCTGAGTAAAACCCAGTTGCGTAAACAGAGGGGTTTAGAGAGGTCAACTGAACCCCCTTATTGCTAGAGGTCCCCAAAAATTGGCTGTTATCACGACTTATCTGTTGAAAACTGAAAAACAAAAATGTTTAAAGTAAAAAGGAGTGTACATGTTATTTTAGAAGCATCCAGGTGTGTTATTTGGTAGTGCCAATGTCCCCATGCTTGCCAAAAAATATGTAGAATAGCATCAAACCTTTTATTTTAGCCTGGACCACCCTTTTCCCCTTCACGAAAATCCTGGCTACGCCCCTGGTAACATCAATGGATAAGACTGAGCAAGACAGAGCGTCGTAAAATATTTTCAGTGTTTGCTATACGACAAAGACTATACGACGAAAAGAAAAACTAGTCAAGACTATACAACGTTTGTTATAAAACGTATAGAAATTTCTCCACGACGCCCTGGAGACGGACGTCAATAACCTGTCAAGGCATTGCCGTTAACTCTTCGGATATATGTAAAAATGTATGGAAGACAGCTATGCGAAATTTAGGAGCAATCCGAATAGTCATACGCTTCTCTGTACTGGCGAGGGTCGTCCGTTTCAAATTCATGAAACCTTCAGCACCAACCGACTGAAACATTTTCATGCTACTTTTACAGGTAAGGAATTTAGGACTTTCCCGTTGACGTTTGATAGGTCTGAGCTTAATGCTTTCACTTGTGGGATTTACAGACGTAAAAGACGTGTCCCCCACAAAAAAATGTGCCCAAACCATTACCTAATCTAACATTCTAACCATTACGTATAGGTTTTGATCCCTCTAGCAGAATGCGATTGGCTACAGAGGGTCCCGCCTTCTTCTTTACATTTTTCGTATCATTGCGCAATTTTTTCCAAAGCAAATAGAAAACACAAGTGTTCCATCTTGTCAAGCCAGCGCCTACGAAAAAGAAGTTAAGTTCTATGCCAAACTGTGTGCTCTTCTGATGGAACGTGGCGCCAGCTTTCTGGTGTTGCCAAATTTGGTGAATACGTACCGGCTACAGGGTGTTTTTTTTTGGAGCCAACAAAGTTTGATTCAAGTTTTAGGGTCCGACCCCCCCGAAAATAGCACATGCCTACTTACAATACATCAAGAGTGCCCTTATCATCTCATCTGTGGCTCAATAACGCAACAACAGTCTGACGAACATCGCCTCTGGATGACGAATGTTTTATAGAATTCGTTGCTCTGCGGAGCGTCACACCGTATTTTTTCACTGGAACGCCAGCATCGCGTCGTGGCGATTTACAGCACGTGGCTTTGTTTCAGCATGCCACTTGTGATAATGTCTGTTACAGGTAACACCGCGTCTCTGCATGAGGGCGTGACGTGACGGCATTCTTCTACGAAAGGGTACAGCGACCAGAGGGGCCCAGACCACCCCCCAGCGTCGTTCGATATCGCATATGAAGAAAACATTTGGTCAAGTTTATTATTGCATGCCGTGGCTGCCCGGGGAGGGCGCCGCGGAAGGATCAATAAATTCCGAAGTGGCGTGCACGGCTGCTGCTCGATGATGTGGAGGCGCACCATGGAAAATGACGCCAGCCGCTAATTTTTGAAAATGAAAACGGACTCGCCCACCGTGTTTTTTACGCCTTTTCATGAAACGAACAAAATAATCTTTCCTGCTTCTCAGCCAAGAGGTATGAGGTAGGGCAACATCGGTAACAGGTGAGAGATCGGGGAACAATGATCACGTTTCACGGTACTATTTCAAATGAGACTCGGTAACTATGGGTCCATTAAATGCATCTGACCTGCCATGGGCGCCGTTTTACAAGCCTCCGCAGAAGTGTTTAGTCCTAGTAACGTATAAATATAGCAAACTTCTACCGATTATTTTACGACTTACGTGTACGTACCAATCTCTCTAGACGGGCTACAGTTTATCAAAATTTGGTGCTGTTCGGCTGCCCACCACGGAGGTCTTCGTAAAACACGTCTAATACGCCGACATACAGAAGCTCGGGTTCAACATGTATGCATGACAACATTTGTTGTTTTATCCAACATTTTCTGAAAGGAATTGACATTTCGCGTATCCAGCGTATCTTCAACTAAAAGTCATTTCATGTTAATGGATGACCAAAAACCGTCTTTGGTAGTGGGGGCTACCATTTTGGGCGAATGCTGCTTCTTAATGTGGAGCGAATAATCATGTGAAACGAAGCAAGCCTACTGAAAGGGGATGACAAGGCAAATCGTGGTAAAGATGTGTACCTTTGTCAGACCATCCGACATCAATAAATATCAGGGCTACAAAGGCCTCAAACGGCGAGATGATTGTACTACGACGAATCAGAGAAGTGCCATCAAACATGGCAGAGCTAACTCAGGCTAAAAAGTACTGCACGAGCAGCTCCACCTGTGCCTGTCAGCTCCGTTAGTTCACAACACCGCTGTTGTAACGGACGACGGATCAGTCTGAAGGCAGGCAGAGAGCAATATGCCTCAGAAACCTTATAAGTTTTGGGAAAGGTATTTACTTTGGAATGGATACTGGCGTTCCCGTTAACATTTCGTTCAAGCTGGAAAGTTTCCGGTTACTGGGCAATCGCCCCACGATGTAGTACATTGGCAATTATCGCAGTACGAATGCGTCCCTGTAAAAAGGGTCAACGACGGAAGGGCGAAAATTCCGACGGACAAACGCTTCTTACAGGCCAGTGGTTGAGCGTAGGGAAGAAACTGGTATCCCGCTGTGTCCAGCGTAACGTTTTCTGCTGTGATTTCCTCCTCACCATTCGCTTTCCAAACCCTTCTCATCGGACCATCTCAAACAGCCCACTTCACCGAGCCCGACATTGCAAATGTACTAGCCGGTCTATGTGGTCCGGTATGCAATGACAGGTGTATACGTTGGACAAGTCAGACATAAATGACGTCAACATTTATTTGGTCGTTTCGAACAGTGTCGATCTGCACTCCTTTTTGAGATAAAGCTAGCTCTAGCAGCCCGCATAGGGTAGATGTTGATCAGGAAATGCAATTTTTGAGCCTCTCGTGAAATGATATTCAATATAATTCAAATATTTCAATATTTAAACAAATAAAATTTCAATAAATATTGATAAAAATAAAATATTACAATAAATTGATGAATTCAAAATTCAATCAATATAAATTCAAAATAGTTACAAGTGAAAAAGTCAAAAGCGCAGACATAACGTAAACTGGCCTCATGACCTAGGTCGATTTCAGGTTATTTTTTGCAAGAAATATTGTTGACCGCGGATGGCGGCAAAATAGACCCATCGGATACCACACGTTACCAGGTCTGACCTATCTTCAGCCGTTGGCTCGTAAAATGCAAGCACACAGCAGTCCAATTTAGGGCTTTGGCCCAACCTGCAACGTCACCGTCAACGTCAACACTGCTACTAACAGATGAGGAATATCTAGGATGTCAGAGTGACGAGCTTCCGACTCCTGCTCGAAACGTCCAACTCGGGCCCATTGTCCTCGAGACAGGCGTGGCGTCCTGTCGCGGGGAAGGAAGGAAGAAGCTCGTAACATGGCGAAAGAAGAAGGAACGTGGCGCAAAAAATTCCCCACAGCAGCTGCGGTGAAATGTCCCAGTCAGCACCGTGTTATTCCAATTTCCATGCAGTAGATTGCGCTGAAAATCCATGCACGGGGGTGCGGATGACCTGGCCCCTCCCCCGAGATCCGTCGATCTCCTGGACTGATTTCGACCCAGCTGAGCTTAAACGGAAGTCTGCATTCTGAACCGGCTTTTCAACCACGCAAAAGTACCGAAAAGGGCCGTCAGTTGGCAACTTCAAAAGAGCAAGCCGGATGTATGTGCCGATTTTCGTCTGGCATACGGTGCTCCGAGTTCTTACTTTGGCTCTGATATTAACTTTAGATACCCTCAAGGCATATTTAGAAAGAAAAGTCCGGATAATCAGGAATTCAGGGTCACGAACCTAGGATGCAAGTATTCGCAAAGTCTGGGGATTTTTTACCCTCATCTGATAACACATATTACACATGCCCTACACACACAAGATGTCACGTTGAGACCTACCTTTCAACTAAAAGCCTAGAACTTTCGTAAAAATGATGCGTGCATTAGCTCTGTTCAATTATCCTTGAATTACCGAATCTACGAATCAATGCTTTCTTTCAGCATTATTGTGCCTATTTTTTGGGCAAGGAATATCCTCCAACAAAACATGTCCAGAAATAAACCAACCAGCAAATCGGTCTATGTAGACTTGTGACTGTATCGCCGTGGAAACTTCGTTTCGAAACTTACGTTCCGAAAACTTCGTTTTCGAAAACTCGGGGGGGGGCTTAGGGGCGCACCGACTGCAGGGTCATTCGGTATCGAAAAGTCGTTAGGTTGTTCAGGTGGGATCTGGTCCAACGTCTAGACTTTTGACGACAGCATATCCATCACCATTATGATAACAGCAAACCGCTGCGTTACTCTTAACCCTACTCCCGGAGGGCTAGACGGTATGGTCGATTCCCGGCGGGGGGGATTCGCCCCCCCCCTCAGATCTCGAGAACAACTCGTCCGATTTCATCGCAACAAACGGCAATCAATTTGCCGTGACGTGAACTACATTTTTATAAAAAGAAATTTTCAAAATTTCAAAATTTGTGGATGCAGGGGGGCAAAAATGTCAAAATGGGGGGTACTTTTGGACTTCTTATAACTCCGTTGTTTATCGACCGATTTCAATGAAACTGGCATGAATCGAGGGATTATGGATAGGGCTTTTACCATGGGTACACAAATCTGAAATATTGAGAAAATTCATGGGCGTTCACAGGGTTTCAAAAATAGGAGGATTAGTTTTTTCTAACTGAATGAACAAAAAAGGTAAAAACACTTTTTTTGGCTTCTGCTAGTCATGCTATGCTAAAGAACTACAAATTACATTACAACGTTTGTGTAATGTTAGCATAGGCGGTGGCAGGGGCATTAAAAAGGTGGAACTGTCATGGTCACACGTTCTTCAGATCAACTTGTGACCTTTCACCTTAAATGACCTCCAGTGACCTTGGGGTCACTTGAAATGCTCTAGTGTGCATTTGATATTATCTGTAAACGTTTCCAATAATTTGAATTCACTCTATTCCAAAAATTTCATTTTATAACTACTGCGATATAGGGTACGCGCACTGACATTTTAGGTCATAGCTCCGTGACCCGACCTGATATCAAGCTGAAACTTAGTACACAAGTAGAGGGCACCCTTCTACGTCATGTATATTCCGGGTTTGTCATTTGAAAAAACGACGCCGAAATTATTGCAAAAAAAAACAAATTTTGACTTTTGACCTTCACCTGACCTTGCAAAGTGAGCTCAGATAAACAAAATTTTGTTTGCATATTGCCCAACTATTTAGCTATACAACCATACAAAGTTTAAGTTCAATCTTAAAAACTCTGTTTCTGGCAGACATTTTTCTTCTACCCTCAACATGGCCAAAAATGGCCTGAGGTGCCTCCCAAAAACGCTGCCTGGCTCCGCTCCTGAGCAAAGTAGAATTGTGAAATTTTGTCACAGCACGTAGAAAGAATAGCTAGGGAAAATCAGCAAGTTTTGTGAAGCTGTGTTAAAAAGCCTGGAATTGGCAAGCAAAAAACCCGAGGGGGCGGATTCAGCCCACCCCCCTGCCGGGAACAGGGTTAAGGTCTTCTTGCCCAACCGTTCTCTCAGAAGTAGGCAACGTCAGCATGTCAGGCAATGGACGCCGTTTTTTCCAGGCCGCAACCTATGAGTGTTCTAGGCGTCTACAGGGCGCCTGCCCTCCCACGAGAATATATAAAACTATTTCTAGTAGATAGAAATCCATCGTTTTGCAAAATGTACCACAGCTGCCACGCAAGGAACGGCTAACCCATGGTCAACTATGTAAACTAAGTGGAGGATTATAGGCAAAAGAAAAACGCCAGCCTTAAAAATATAAGAATACATACCATGCAAGTAACTACGAAACATCTCTGTATAACCCGGGTCAGACAATGTGGCCCATACACCCAGATGTTGTAGGGGTAGGGACACAGGTACACGGAAATGACACTGCCTAGTTCCGCGGAAGCCCCATTCAACATAAAATGTGGCACACCCGTTTTTTTAATGAACGTTCATGCATGTTCATCGTTCCAAAAACCAAAGCACCGCCCTTGCCTTCCTTTGACTGCACTCAGAAAAATGTTCAGGGTTTCCGAATGTCGTGTCTCATCGACCATGTCACGGCTTAATGACTTCCAGAGTACTCTGGGGTGCCTTAACACGAGTCGAAGTTTTCCGGAATGATTCAAAGAGTAAATAACGATTTTGGGACGTGTTTCCCTTGCAATGGCCCATAGGCCCCACATAAAGCCCCTCGCGTGGTGAGGAGGCAGTTATCCCATCAGTTTGATGGGCAGTTAAAGTTCGGCAGAGCACCCTTGATAAATGTTGTCCTCTTGCCTGAAGATTATCGAAAATTACAGGAAGGGGGGGGGGGGTCTGACCAGGATTTTAGGCCAGTTCTTTCCAGTCGCTGCCGTTTGCCTAATGTCACAATCCGCGAAAAGTGGGGGTCCAGCCTTGGTACCAGAAGCGCACGCAGGGCGGATAAAAAGGCTCAGTTGACCCTCCGGTATCTTAGATCGGCCCGCATGCAAATGGGGCCCGCAGGTCAGCAAACAAAAATGCCTAGGGGCCCATAAGCCAGGGGCCAGCAGGCACGGCTCCGTAGGCCTGGGGCCTGGATGCATGAGAGGACTGCAAGTTAGTGAGCTCGCTGGTTAGGAGCCGTAGCCCAGAGGCCCGCATGCCAGAAGGGCCCGTAAGCTAAGCGTCCGTTGATTGCGTCTTCGTCTACGAGTTTGCATTGAGCCCGTATGCCAAGAGCTCTTAAGTTAGGCAGGGCCCGCAGACCAGGGACCAAAATACTAGGAGGCCGTCAGGCCAAGGACCCGTAATCTAGGGAGGCCGTTGGTTCAGGCCCATTGTTGGGGCTCCTTAAGTCAGAATACCATAAGACGAGCGTGAAGTAGTGGTCCGCAGGCCAGGAGCTCGTAAGCCGAAAGATCAGTTGGCTAAGGGCCCATGTGGCCCAGTATCCGCAAGCCACAAGGACCCGTAGGCCAGAGGTCCATAAGCCAGGGGTTACGTTGGTAAAGGGCCCGGGCCAGAGCCCCGTAGGCCACGAACCCGTATGCCTGAGGGGCCGGCAGGTCAGGGTCTATGAGCCACAGGGCCTGCAATCCAGAAGCAGGCCATAGGTCACGGGCCCGGAACCCAGTACGTCCGTTCGTTAAGGGCATGTGGCTAGGGGGCCGTAAACCAGAGGCTCATAATTCAAGTAATGACCCATGAGCCAGGGGCACGCTTGCCAAGGGTCTTGCAGGCCAGCGATCCGAAAGTGAGGGCCCCGTTGGTTGGTGCCTCTGGCTAAGTTCCCAGGCCAGGGGCCCACTTGCGTGATGGGTTCGTAAACCCCTACTGACCTCCGCAGCCTCGAGGTCCGTGAGAGGTCCGTAGCCCAGGAGGGACACACGTGCCAGAGAGGCCCGTGATCCTGGGGTCCGTAGGCTAGAAGGCTATCAGAGGCTCGTAATCCAGGGCCAGGGGCCATTGATTAGGGGCCCGTTGGGACACGCAAGCTGAATAGGGGCCTGTGCGCCAAACGGGTCCGCGGGCCAGAAGCCCGTAGGGGCCCGTAGGGCCCCAACCTATCCCAAGGTTGGCTGGGGCCTGTGTCCATCCCCCTTATATCTCACTTTATTTCCTGCATTATACATTGTTGAAAGATTTTTTGTTGAAAGTTTTCATAAAAGCAAGGCCTCCACATGTCACCGGCAAATGAGTATTTATTTTCGTCATTTTTGGGAGGAGGAGGATGGCGTGAAAACACACATAATGACTGAGATCCAAGGAATTCAGATAGAGGACAGGAGGGGTCCACGCTCATACCTCTGACCCCGTCCCCCCCCCGGAACAAAATCCTGCGTGCGTCCCTGCTTGGTGCCTTAGATACCCGGAAGATGTCCTTAATATCTGGCTACCTTAGATGTCTTTATCATGGGCAATTAAGCAATCAGAGAAAGAACCCTGATTTGTCATGACACCATATGCAGTGTCTGCAATGTGTCCAACATTTGTACGAGCATAATATACACAATATTTACCATTTCCCATTTACAATTTGGTAAAATATGGCGCACAATACTACAAATGTGTGCAACGCAAAGCTCATCTTGGACACTATACCACCACAGTTATGGTACCTGTTAGTCGCTTATAAGCAAAAACAACATACCAAAATATAATAACTGAATGTCAATATAAATGGGCCGAAAATAGTCCTACGCACTGAAGTATGCAATTACTACATTTTAGTGGACTGGCATTCAGCTCAGAAATGTGCCTATCAAAAGGTCTAAAGTCGAGTGGCTGAACATTTATCTGTCCAGAAGACAGCTCTCCAACGCAGCTTTTCGATTTTCTCTACTCCGCACTTCCCCATACAGAACGAGCGGACGAGATCGCTCCAGGGCCGTGTAACACCTTCAAACCGCGTGAAACGAAAATATCTCGCGTTGGTCTCGTGAGGATTAAAGTTCCACCCCTGTATCCAAGTTTGAAACCACCTGTACTTTTGATGTTGCAAACGGAACGTGAATAATCCTGAAAATTAACATTAAGCCTATCGCAATACTTGGGAGCAATGCACTTAAAACTGCCCCCGGCAACATCGATAATCTGGACGTGGTCCTATCCAGTTCCGCACAAAAACGTGATTCCGCCCTGCCCGTGTTTCGAAATTTTTCGTCTTCGGATCCGGAACTTAAATACAAAATATGTCCCCGCCAATTTTTCCCCAAAGTGCTCTATTCACATCAGAAGATCTGAACGGAAACAAACTAAAATTTCATTCAAAAGCATGTAGTACTGTTTTTGAACGCGTTCTTGCAAAACAGTCATTCGTCGGTGCGGAAGGAACGTGGACAGGTTGCTTCATTGGGCGTGCATGTCACACGGGATTGAATGCAATGCATGAATACATTGCAATGCACAGCATACTTACTTTGAGCCATTTTTATTCCTCTTCTGATCATGAAGTATTGCTCTGGGTTGACTTGAAAAGGTATATGTTGCAGATACATTTGGACCAACGGTAGGAGACACTTTTTTGAGATACGACAGCAGTCATTTCGTGTTTTTCACCAACGGATTTTTCCACACACACCATTGACCTGAGTTTGAGCCACCACCACACCGCCGAGTACCGGCAAGACTTCTAGATCACCAACTAGGCACGTCGCCGGACTCGGCCATGTTTATCGACGAGGCGTCACGGCGTCGCCATGGCAACGTGGCCGGCCGTGCCCAGCCAAGGCCAAGGCCGATGCATGCCGATGGGAGCAATAGCGACCGATGATCGCTAGCAATGATGTAGCGTAGCCAGTGGCAGCGTTATGGGAAGGGGCAATAAGAGGCAGGCTGCCCCACCATGCCGGGGAAATTTAACATTGTCCCTCTGGCGATTGATGAAAAGTATCGAAAACACTGTTGCCCCAGCTAGCGTTGCGTGTGCCGGTCCGGTATGTTCTACCGTTTTGCCTGGTGCTGTGTCTATTTTAATTGATTTTCAATGGCTGTCCAAATTTTCCGGACATAGAACCTAGGCAAATTTTTGTCTCCCGATGTTTTTTATACTCACTGTACACACAAACCTGCAATGTCTGTATAATGCAAATGCTGCCTTTTATAACATATCACATAAAAATGGCACTGGTTTCAACGGTTCTGTACCATGGTCCTTGTTTCGTCGCGTGGATACCGCGTTAGATCGACAGGATTATGTTGCATCGAGTTTAACAACCTTAGAGGCGATCCACGTAAAACAGGCGGGATTGCCGGGCGTCAAGACCACCGAAAACGAGTCAAGAAACACATTCTTTGAAAATGGCGTGCAACGGAGAATCATTGTAGATCAGCTGTTACAGCGAAACTAACATTTGACTGTGCTAGGCACCACGTGTCGGCTTTTCATTCGCCAAATCATGGAACAGTCCCGTTATATTTCGACATACACCTTACGGAGAGTGTACTTCCAAATGCCAAATCTAGATATATGAGTACATTTTCTTTTCAAATGGCGACATTTTGTCGCCACGTTTATCGGGCTTTCTTCTCCCGCTCTGACGAACATCCGAGCAGCAGAGCTTCGAGCAGTTCTGGTGTTCGATATCTCGCCAGCGGAACTGCTGGCGAATGGTATGTAGTCAGTGTGCACACCGATAGCTACGCACGTGTTCCGGCAAGCGGGAAGGCACCGGTTTCTTTTCCAGTCATTTCTTTCCATGTAACACCATAGGGTTAATGTTAAATTTCGGCAGTTAGGGGGGGCGGGTGGCACGGTGTTGTGTCCCCCCCTGTTCCGCCGCCTATGGCTACAGTACCTCGGCCTTCCTGTTGGAGCGTCACACTTTCGCAGACTTATGCCGCTACACGGAAATTGCTGGATCGATTGTGCAGGGAATGAGATTTCGTGCAACAAGGTCTGCTTTCCATGGATTCTGACCACAAATATCACGCTCATAAAACAGTTCAACAATATTTACAGGGAACAAAAAGAAACAAAAAGTAAACAAAAAGTGATATATATCCACGTACATATATATAGATATACATATATATATGTACATATATTTGGTTATTTGGGAAATGATACAAAAATACGAATTGCCGTTGGTCAACCCGCCTCCTCCCTCCCAATCATTTAAACAAAACGGTGACACTGATGACATTAGTAAACTGTGCCACTGACAGCTGTTTTACAAGGTCAGATCTTCAGCCGCAGATGTGCCACTTCTGCAGTAGCCAGATGGTCGCTTGGATCGCGTATGGTGACCCTGTGAAACGGAGAACTGGCACGACTTCATAATTAAGTGCCCTCAACAGTGAAACCCCCAAAAGCTGACGCGCTCGCGGGTGGTAATCTACGGAATATTGGCATGGCGCTAGGGTATTCTGTCGGTCCGGAACGTCCGAAAGTTTGTAGATTACTGCCATCCTCCTTCTTCCGACGTACGTTCGGAGCAATGAACCCACTATCGTTACTGAAGCTAAACGGTATCATAGTCGAAGTGGGTACGAAGGTAAATCATGCCAGAGGATGCAAGTCTTCCTTTGACCCCCTAGTCTGCACTTCTGATGGTGCCACCATAGTCACAAATTCGTGGCACGAATTCAATTTAAATTCGTGCCACGAATTTCAAGTGAAATGCGTGGCATGAAAACTGGGTTAATTGAATAAAAACGAATTTATAAATAGCACGGTAGTTAAGAGAACGGGCGTGCGTCACAATGTGCAGACGTTCCGTAGCAGGGATAAACGTCCCGACCGACTCGACTGCTTAAATTTGCCAGACGACCTTCCATGAATGTCACTCACGTCCCCAGGAAGTCACACGGTGAGGCGTTTATAGTTCGTCTGTTATCGTCAGAGAAAATTAGTATCATTCTGACTTTACAGAATCCAACCTTGACCCTGGCGATCTCCGCCCTGACCCTATCGACTGTCTCCTTGACATCATCAACGCTCACTGTCACCCCATCGCTCATCAGCCTAAAATCACTGACACTCAACCTGGCCGCGCCCACAGATGTTTTGGCCTTCGCGACCGGTGTGGACATCCGCAAGCGGGCTCCGCATTATGCCTGAAGTCTGTCGACCGCTAACACGTGCAGTGAAAGGGTTTTTTTGTGCCCCTCCACCTGTTTTTCTTGAATATCTCGAGAACGAATAGGAGCTGGTTGCTGCTACTTTGTGACATTTATGGCAATTGAATAACTCGTCGAATGACGCAGAAGAATGGGAAATCGGCCCGAAATTTTTGAAGTTTCAAGCATTTGGAGTGAGGCAGACATAACGAAAACGACGGTTGTCGCTGACAAATGGGAACTTTGTGAAAGAACCAGCGTTCTTCCTAACATTACCATTTGAACACAGTCACGCGACGTCGTTTGGGCACAAGTGATGGATGTACCAAGACCAAAGTCAGGGTCAAGAAGGGTCAAGGTCATCAAAGGCCGGGGTCAAACAACGTGTAATCTGATCCAGATTTGCTTTGCGACATGTCGGTTTGTATGAAATATGCATTGGAAAACCCTAATAAAAACACGTATACGCCCACTGATACGTTTATATATACTACGGTCAGTGAAGGTCAAGGTCATTAGAGGTCAAGATCAAATATCTTGTGATCTGGCCTAGATTTATTTTGCGACATGTCGATCTGTATGAAATATACATTTAAAGACTCTAACAAAAACATGTGTGCGCACATGGATACGCTTTCATATATACCCGGGGTCATTTCGGGCCAAGGTCATCAAAGGTCAAGGGAATGTTTTTGTGATCTAGTCCAGATTTGCTTTGCAATGTGTCGATTTGTATGAAATATACATTCAAAGACCCTACCAAACACCTCTGGCACATTGATGCATGCATATACATACACATACATACATACCTAAATATAAACGCTGGTAGTGACCAGATATACCCTTGTTGGCTACCTTCACTGAAAATACGTCAAAAGATACGTGCTGCGCCTTTATTTATACTCAAGCTGTCTCGCGTTGCTCAAAATTTGATATGCAAAAGATGAAAGAATGACGCCATGGGTCAATGCCCTGACATGACCTCGACCCGAAATCCTCAGTGAAGACGTCAGATGGATAGAAGTTGTCGTATTCCACGTTTTAATGGTCAAACAAACACCCTTTTCCCGTTTCGTTCGAAACGTTGTACAAAATGGCCTGTACGGACCGGCAAAGTGTCAACAGTTGACCTTTTCCACCCCATTTAGCCTTGAAGATATTAATCTAGGGCCATGAAAATTGCACACAATGTAAATTGTTATAACCCCACTTTGTCCACAAAATTTCATGTATCAATCAATATCAATCTCTTTCCGTTGCCAAGATCGGAGGGGGCACTTTTTGGTCCCACCCCCTTCCACTGGGCGTGTTAAACAACATTTGTTTTCATTTCGTTGCAAAGAGCCGAAGCTTGATATCAAACCATTTACCGCCATCGAAAAGTAATGAGTCACGACAATTGGTAACATCGTAGGCTAGTAGTTTTCTGTTCACTGAATTTTGCTGCTTCAGATTTTAGAAGAATGCTGCTAACGTAATCAATAACATTTCTGCCCGTTTCGAGAAAAATCGGCCAAAATCACACAAGGAGCATTCTCTTCAGCCAATAAGTATTCCACGTACATAACAGGTAGAATATTGGTAACAAAAACATTTGTGTTGGCACATACAGCACAATCGTTAATTTCACAAGTTCCTAAGTCACTTTGAACACTTGCCAAAATTATGGGAGGATTAAATTATACGAGCGGAAATCATAAGCGTATGGAAAACGCGCAGAAAAGACCACGGAAAAGACAGTCAGGAGCCACGGTCCCTACGTAGTGCGAACGTGACAACACCGCAGGGAATGGCTTACAAATCGGCAGAGCTCAGTCCCTTACACCTCTCCCCAGGATCCTGGACATGTGTTGGTTTTCGTCTGTATTGCCGTTCGCTAACCTCAATTTTCATTTCACCATAGAAGCCAGATATGTCAGGAGAGTCAGAAAGCCCAGCGGTTTTTTGTTTTGACTTTGCACAGGCTTTACGGGACGTGAGACGTCGAGTCAACAACAGCTCCGTGGCATATGCGGTATATTTTGAGGCCTACAGGTTTGTCTGCTTGGAGGTAAAGCTTCAAGTTCCACGGGGTCTTTTTCCACAGTTGATGGGCCCTTCCCTATCCTCCCGTAACTCCCAGTTCTCGAGTCCATTTCAGATCCGATTGCTTCTGTTTCCATGGACATTTCTCTTGGGGATGTCAAGGCATATCGTAATAGTCGACATCGTTCTTCCACAAGCCGCCTGGATCTTGAACTTTTAAGAAACACCTCTTCTGGAACAAGCATAACGCTCTCAGGAGACTGCGGATTTTCGAGGGCCTACGGGCATGACCCAAGACTTCCACTGAGTGCAGAGTGCCACTTTCAGGTCTGTCGCCCTTTCCTTCCCCAGAAGGTAATCGTGGTCCCAGTATTGTTCCCGGACTTTTCACGTGCGCAGCCTTTTTCGGCCTCGACACTTCACATTTCTCGAATGTTAGTACTCAAGTCTGAGAGGTCCGTTTTCGGCTCGCAACGACCTGTGCATGTTCTCAAGTTCGCTGACGTATTTCGAGGTTCTGGAAGAAAGAGGACGTTGATCGTTCGGGATCAAGGTCTTCGCCAGATGCTCATTTTCCTGCTGGGTCGTACTGCTCAACCATGCAACACAAACTTTTCCTTTTAGCAGTTTCAGGACACGTGCTCATCTATTCCATAAATTCGATAACGAACACTGATTGATCGCAAACGCGCAAAACAGCAATAAACGGGCAGCTCGGGTGAAGGCATCTCTTGGCTAGTTTCGGAGGCGCATGAACAAACAGCGGACACTGACTCGAAACATTCTTTCATGGAACGGATCCATTAAACCTCAGTAACTAATTCTGAAACGGTACAAATGACTTCAATGAGTATCACAGCACTGTATGAAACGTTAGACAAAAATTGAATTAAAACTATTTGAAATCACTTGAAATTCTTTCTCTCACAAGTAAAGCGCAAGTATTGCATGCGGCCTTTACAATACCATCCGCTGTTAAATCATAATTTCAAGCGGAATCTAATATCTCTCGAACTGCACTATCTCAAAGAAAGCTTTAAAGACCCACGCCTAAGCGTATCACTTTGTAAGAACTCAACGTGCAGGAAATGACAGGACCGTACTGGGAACTGTCACGCTTTCAGATAAAACCATGTTTCAAGCCTAGGGCGCCGACGCCGTAACCAAACCAAATCTTCCAACACACCTTGAACCCGGAACTGCAAACCCTGAACAGCAGTCCCCTGAAGAGACGATTCTCCATAAAAGCAAGTTCCACTTCAAACAACAGAAGCAACAAGCAAACCCAAGACTTGGACTAGCAGTTTCCTGAAGACGATCGCCCACAAGAAGCAAGTTCCACTGAGACAGCAAAAGCAAAAAGCCAAAACGTCGCCATCACGGCGACAGCGAGAATACTGAAAGCATGTCCGCGCAGAAAGGCACAAAAAAGCGGGGGCATCGCCATCCCAGCTCCGCCCTTCCGACATCACTCCCACGTCACACCCCGGACGAAGACGAGCGCGGCGCTGTGACGGCGTCACGGGGCCTGTGGCGAGGCGGCTGCCGGTCAGAGGCTGAGCGTGCTGTTGACGCGGCGGCGGCGGCCCGGCGCCTCCAGATCTGCCAACGTCTCGTCCTCGCCTCCCTTGACGGGACTCATCCGGCCGAACCACAGCTCCCGCTGGCAGCAGACACGGCGCACCGGTCACAACAGGACACAACAGGCACGGCGCACCGGTCACAACAGGACACAACAGGCACGGCGCACCGGTCACAACAGGATACAACAGGCACGGCACACCGGTCACAGCAGAATACAACAGGCACAGCGCACCGGTCACAACAGGATACAACAAGCACGGCGCATCGGCCACGACAGGATACAACAGGCACGGCGCACCGGTCACAACAGGATACAACAGGCACGGCGCACCGGCCACAACAGGATACAACAGGCACGGCGCACCGGTCACAACAGGATACAACAAGCACGGCGCACCGGTCACAACAGGATACAACAAGCACGGCGCACCGGTCACAACAGGATACAACAAGCACGGCGCACCGGTCACAACAGAATACAACAGGCACGGCGCACCGGTCACAACAGGATACAACAGGCACGGCGCACCGGTCACAACAGGATACAACAGGCACGGTCATACTGATCACAGCATACCCGCAGCACAATGATTACAGAAAACCAGGCAGGACATACTTGCCACCACAAAAACACCGGGCACAGCGTACCGACCACAACGAACAAGCCAGGCACAGCAAAACGGGCGGAACCTTGCCCATAAAATCACACAAACACAACCAGAACTGTGAGAACGCTGCTGGCATCCTCCACATGCGTGTTTTCACTCGCTAATGATATGGCCGATGCAAGAATACGCCAGTCACACAGACAAGGACTGGGTGTTTGCCTATATTACTGTGCCGTACCTCATGGCGTGTAACTGCAAAGGTGAGAAACACGCCGCTCTCCTATTTTTTCGTCCATTTTTTTCAAACCATCTCAGGACAGCGGTCAAATATAATTCTGAAAACGTTAACATGCGACATTTACATGGGGAATGTAAAAACCTCACACACCTGACAGGAATGATTGTTCTTAATCTCTGGTGATGAAACAAGAAATGCGGGTTTCGGTTTCTGTTTCATGGGTGCCCGGAAACCCGCGAACACTATTAAACTACAACCATGCGCGAAGGCTGCATAACTACCGTAATCCGTCGTCATAAACGCACTGAACTGACATTGGACAGCACAATGCTTTGCTCGAGAGCATTTACGCAGCTAAGCACGAAACTACGCACGAATATCGTAATGCACCAGAAACAGGAGCTGTGATCAAAGCAGAAGTAATCAAAGGGAACAGAAACACGAAGTTCCCAAGAAACGTCCGGGTATAAACCACACATTCCGTGGACGCTGAGCGCAATATCCAGTTCCACTGGATCTATTAAAAATGCAAGCGATTCGTTGGCAAATGTACAGTACACCGAAGATCCAGCGGAAATCCAATCGTCTGCTATCGACCGGGCAACGAGTCATCCCTACTGAGTCCGCTAGCCGTTCGGCCTTTCCCAGCTGAGCTTCAGTGACCTGAGGGCCCCCAGCCAGCCCCGCACGCCCCAAAACAGCGGATCTGGTGCGCCTGCATAACCATCCTGTTGTCGGGTGGTGCGGCCAGAGTTGCTCCAATGCGGCCACAGATCATCGAGCGCATGAAACCCTGACAGTCGCAATCGCGACTCCAGCTAGAACGCCACCGTGGGCGGACGCGGCAAATCTATCAAATGCTTGCGTCCAAGGACAGCTTCCGTGCTCAGGTATGGGTAATGCAAGTTTGAAGCTCTTCGACCTCCCCGACAAACAGAGCAGACACGCAATGTCACGAGGTTCGAGGTCAGCCCAGCCGACAGAGGGCTCGGCGATATGTGACTGGGGCCCAACCTCGGCCTTGGAGAGGCTTGTGCCTCTCAGACTCACAGCTACGAAGAAATGCTAGGTTCTACTGATTTAATTTCACTTTGTGTCAAAACCATGCCTTTTCGAGACATTCAGAAGTATGCCACAGTAATTCACGTCAACAAAGTTTTCGCGTGGCAGTGATGAAATGCTAAGCATCTTTTGTAAGTTCAGCTCAAGATTTATGAGTTAGGAAAATGAGTCCGAAGTTTATTACTCTAAGAAGGTGTACTTCTTGCTTAGAGCCGCCTGTAGTGTGTGGGGGGGGGGGGGCGGGAGTTGCAGGGGCACTAGTCCACATGTTGTATAGAATACACATGTAACTTGTATTCTCACCTTTTACATTGCCAGGGGATCCTTGGCGGGAATACATGGAATACAAAAAACATTTGAGACTTAAAAATAAGCCTCTTCCTTCTGGAGAGCATCCGGAGCTTCTTGAAGTCAGTGCCTTGACGTATAACAAACCATTATTCGCAAAGAAATATGCAGATTGGCAAGGCTTTTAGTTACATTCAATATATAGCTGCAAAGGAAAGACTGGGGGGCTTCCCAATGAAGTATTCGTTATGTAAAACGATCATGAAGTAGCTTTCAAGACTGTTCCATCTTAAGCATGCATTCATATTTCAGATAGTCAAGTTACAGTTTGCAGTCTTATACAAAGGTCTATAACACATTTTGTGCGTCAAAACTCTATAATTTCCAAATCTGAGAGCAATTTTTCGCAAACTCTCCGTGTCCTATTCATCCACGTCATGTTTTAGCTGTTGCGTGGTCCGACGACCGGGCCGCGCCGGCCAACGCACGTTAATAGACGAACCCACTGCGTCTGACCAGCGGGCAAAACCAGAATGTTGTTCTCGATCAGTTACATGTCGTGATGTTTCTATGACTCATATGCTTTATCTGAGCCATTTGTGCTCCAGACAAATTACTGCTGAAACCGTGATCAGCGACATGTTTCCCGGACAAACCCAATCTGCTCTGAAAGGTCGGCCGAGGTGGAACATCCCCTGCACGTCTGAACCACGAAAGATTAAATATACCTTTACGAACCTTACAATCTACTCTGGACTACTTCAAAGCAACGTGCTTCCACACACGTTTTGTAAACGATTCTCGCAATCAAAATCACATACAAACGACTCTTCACGACGTGAGGTCCGTTCGCAGCGTGAATCGTAGCTTACACTTCAATACTACATCTACCCGAGGGGAGGGGACTCACCGAGGGCACCGCGTAGTGGTGCGAGCTGGACCACTGCTCGAACCGGGCCCGCGCCGCCTGCACCTTGGCCTGGTCCCGCTGGCGGCACACCACCATGACGTACGCCTCGCGGAACCTGGCGTCACACCGCACAGCGGTCAACTGGAGCGCCACACCAGCCGTGCCAGTTAGTGTGGCGGATTAGCGACAACGTCAGAAACCTGTTGGTGTGGGCCGTGTCTGGCAGACACTGTCGGCACTGGAGACATCGGGCACCAGCAAACACCGGGCACCAGACATCAACGCCAGTCGACGTTGGGCACTATATACCGGCATTAGCCAACACCAACAGACACAAGTCTACATCGGGCACCACATATCGACACCAGCCGACACCGGGCACCTGACACCAGCCGACACCAGCAGACATCGGGCACCAGACACCGAGCAATTGCAGACAACGGGCACCAGAAACCGATACCAGCCAACAACATCAGACACCGGGCGCATGACGCCATCAGACACAGAGCACCAGACGCCGTCACCACCGACACTGGGCCGAACCGCACCAGCCGGCGGTCCGTCCGAACCGACTTCATCTCAGGTCAACACACGGCACCAATCGTGCTCACGAGCGAGACATCACAGTCCGCGTTATAATTTTCCCAGATCAGCCGCAGATCAGGCCGAGGACTCTCACTTGTCCGGGAGCATCGGCGACACCTCCGAGCGGCGGATGACCTCAGCCGTGTTCGGGTCCTCCTTCGAGTAGAAGCGCACGTGGTCGATCGGGTTGTGACTGCCCAAGCCGTACGAGATGGTGATCACCTCGACGAGGAGGTCCTGCGGCTGCAGCCCGTCCTCCGGCTGCAGCAGCTCGGCCACGCCGCGGTGGACGGCCTCGGCGTCGATCTGGCGGTCAGCGGCGCCGTGACAGCCGGCGTCGGGCCCGGCCCGCCCCTCTCGACCGCCTCTGGCACTCGCGTCTCCCCCGTGAACTGACGGCGACTGGTGGACGGCCCGGTCCGATCTCCGGACCGCTGCTGCACCACCGTCGGGGAAAACAACACCGGCATGAAGAAAGTCCAATCCGCCGCTCGTAGTTTTACTCCAGCGATCTCTAGCTGACGCCAACACGGTCTCACGTGACCATGGTGCCACCAGAAAACACTGGTTTCAGAAAACAGACTTCCCAGGTTCTAGAGCCCGGCCTTAATGCGAACGTTGAACCAACGGGTGAGCCCGAGTCTCTTTCAGTCTACAATGTACATTCTTTCAAACTGCACGTCACAGTACAATGGGCACACCGCATCGGAATCCCCTGCGCTCGACAAGCACGCGCCAAGCTATGTTTCGTTTACAATGTGGAGGACGATTCCAACCAACCGCCTCCAACGTTCATAACTGGGCCACTCGTCAACTCGGCGACCATGGCCATCTGAGTTACCTGTCACCTAACAGTAATGCTCGATCGAACCGGAAACGTAGGTCGATAAGTGCACGAGACTGGACTGCGAGCGACTCTCACAGACGTCGACCACTTCTCAGCGTCTGTCGCAGCACAACGAAAGCCACGTCTAGCCCATGCCGTCCTGAAATGTGCGTTTCGCAAAAAGACCGTGTCCCGCTTAAGAGTGCATGCGCAAACACGCACGGGCCACCAGCTCCGCGCCAGCCGCCGCACAGCAGCGCCATCTGCCGCGCCGCCTGTCGCCTGAGGCGCCCTCTGCGCGCGCGCCGAGTCCGGCGGCCGCCCGCTCACCTCCTTGCCGTCGGCGTCAGTGGGCTGGCTGCAGCAGACGAACCGGTACAGCTTGCGCGTCTCGATCTGCCGGAGGAGGCGGCGCGCCGGCAGCAGCTCGGGCGCCGTGCTCTGCGCCACCAGCTGCACCACGTGGTCGGTCAGCAGCGTGAACACGGCCATGTTGTCGCAGGCGCGCGACATGCGCAGGCCGGCGCCGTCCGGCTTGGACGGGTCCGGCAGCAGCAGGTGGGGGTCGGCCAGCGCCAGCATGTCGCAGAACCTGGCCGGCAGCGGCACAACGGGCACCGCTCAGCGGTCGACACAGGGCACAGCCAACACAAGGCTCGTCGGACCTGACACTGCCGCTTCTGCAGTTCCGATTCTGCAGGACCACGACCTGAGCCACCTTCACTTTAAAAGGGACGACTGCTTGTTTCTCGGACGCCATATGACCACGTAGTCGGAGCGCTCTAAAACCCCAATCACATACAACTGCTTACTTCTAATCCGGATAACATCTTGGGATGAGAAAGTCCAATACCAGGCACAGTAAAGCAACAAAATTCGACTTGTGTTCTGTCCGGCAACCACAAGCTCCAGCCGTACCCGGCAGCGGAGGGTGATCGTGATTCCACGAGGCTGCGAAGCCTCGGGTGTCATACGCTCGGCGCCAGGCTCACATTCGTTCGACGATACGGCAGACTCTGTGCTGGTACGCACGGCGATGCAGCACCCAGCGCGTGTAGAACAGGTCGTACATGTTGCCGACCTCTTTGTCGCGGGTGCAGATCTGAAAGCCCTCGTTCTCCACCTCGATCACCCTGTCACACAGAACTGCTTCACAGTCGCAGCACGAGACAGTATTTATGTTTCGATCCATACCCAGACAATGCAAACAACGCTAATTAAGCGTCGACAAAGCCGTGTTTGAATACCGACACAGGGCAGACAGTGCAAATGCGGTGTCGAGGAAAAGGCAAATTTTCTGCCGTAAATACCTTTCTCCTGTTCTTACCCTACCCAAAGGAGGAGGAGACTTGGGGCAGGGCATTCGCAGCAATTCAGACACTATTTCATCACTCCCCAGCTTCTTCCGTCACAGATCAGGTCCGCCACGTCCGATCAATCTCAGTTCCGCCCTCTTCTGATCGGTCCAGACATCTCAGGTCTCGGCCGGGAGACCCTGTTTCGAATCGTCTGGGACTGGAGGGGACGCCTCATGCGCGACATACAGTGGGATCGGTGCCCAAACGGCGCAAAGGCTTCCTTGACAAAAATGAACGTTATGTCTTTCCCTAGTGGCCAGGTCGTGGTGTTGCGTGGCAAAAGCTGAGACTGACCATTGTTTTCTTCTGGCAAGCCGAGGACATTTTACCGTCTAGTTCGGACATTCCGAGATACGGCAATGTTGTTAACAGAACAATAATTCAAAACGGCCTACTTACTTAGCAGGCGATGTTTTTCGTAGCAAAGCCTGAAAATTCGCAAGGCCAACTTCAGATAATTCACTTAAAAAACGCACAAACAGCCATGCTCCAGTTACACTAACCTGCTATACAGAAGGCACCGTTTGTAATCAAAGCTGATGTTGATCCCCAACGCTTGCGAGTCTCGGCAGAAGTAGTCCCACTTATCAACATCTATACCGTTCCGCTTGTTTGAGATAATCTGTCCACGTATCACAAGGAAGGTTACAGTTAACTGGCAGTCCATAATCATATCTCAATGTTTCGCACACAACAGCACTGCAGCATCCTTCCCAAGGGAAGTAACCGAATCAAAACGCAATAAGTCAGTAACAAGACGCAACAAAAGACGATAAGACGTCTAGACGTCTAGAGGACAAGACGCAATAAAAGACAATCCTCATGCCCGGCCCACAAATACACAGAACCAAACTCCCAAACATGCCTAACCTGTAGTCTGTGCCTAACCTACAGTCTGTGCACAACTATCAGCCAGAGCCGAGATACCGTCCGGCCACAGTTTCCTGACGGCGCTTGCCGTGACGTTCCAGAGACTACCTGTCCGCCAGCAGGCCGTCCCATGCCGTTCCAGAACACTCGTCACCCCCTCCCCCCCGGCCGGCGGCTTCCCTGCCGCCGCCGTGTGCCGCTGACCTCGTACAGGAAGAGTTTGTCGCCGGTGCGGCCCTGGTAGAGGCCCGTGTCGCTGCACGGCCCGGCGATCTGCTCCTCGATGAACAGGATGTCGCGGTCGTCCAGCCCTGCTGCCCGGAACTGAGGCATCAGGTTGTTCTCGCGCACCAAATGCTGGAACATCTCCACCGACGCCGCCTCGTGCTGCGGACAGAGCGGGCCCCCACTCAGCGGGGTCGTCCAAGCCTGCACGCGTCCACAGACTCCACGCGCCTGGATCAGGTCTGTGCGCTGGTCTAATGGCGTCATCCGCCAATATTTGTTTTAGGTCTGACGAAAAAGAAGTTGACACAATGCATCCAACACCGAACACTGTGTACTGTTACTTACACCCAAGAATAACGATGCAAGTTTCTCCCAGCTACCAAGCTCACAATTCTTGAAGCCAATGAGCCAAAGTGGTAGACTCTGCAGACCATAAGTACATGCTTATTCGAGCCGGACATTACTAACCTAGGTCCTTGAAATCTACGCACGTTCCAGGCCAAACGCAACACGTCCGAACAGCTACGAAACTCTGCCGCGGCTTAACGCCAGTCACAGACCGGGCGCCGAGTCGCCGGCCGACTGGACACGGTCTCGGGAGTACCTTCCACTGGCGCTCCGGCCGCACCTCGGCCATGAACGTCTCCCACATATGCGAGAAGGGCCCATGGCCCAGGTCGTGACAGAGGCCGGCCAGACCGACGCACACCATGTCCTTGTCGGTGATGTTCAGCTCGGGCTGGTTGCTGCGCAGCGTGGCCACCAGCTCCAACGCCAGGTGAGCCACTCTGTCCGGCACGAACAATGTCACACGCCGACAGGTGCCGCACCTAAAACCCGTCACCGGAATGGTATACAAAAGGAAGAAGAATGCGATAAGTTACTTCTGGAAAGCCCTAAAACCCTTACTAACGAATATTAACAGTCCGTAAAATAGATATGCGCTTTATGAAGTCCGCAAAATGCCCAAATTCATCATCTCAACCTCCCGAAACCCCTCTGCAGCCGCCTCCCAAATGCAATGAAAATTTGATAATTGTAGAAAATACAGAAAAACAAAATTGGAAAGTTACTTAACATTGGAGCTACAGCTACGTGGTTTGATATTAGCACGATTACCATTCTAGGGGGTAGGGACAAGTTCGACATCTGCTTGGGAATCGGGTAATAGGTCGCTGGTACAAAAAAAAAACATAAGGAGCATCCAATTCTGACTTTGCCATTATTAAGGGGGGTGGAGTGCCTGTGGAAATTACAGAGGGGGTAATGAAGTCAACATACATGGCATAAAAAAACACTCAAAAGACATTTGCAAACTACCTTGGAACTCTAGAGTGTGCAAGTTTCACGACCCTATGTCAATGTCTTCCAGATCAAATGAGGTCATAAATACTACAAGTCAGCCATCTATTTGGTGGTCCAGCTCTTCGATTCAAGGACTATCTTCCTTGGCATACAAGATAGCACAACTTGACATAATGAACATGTTCTATGCAAATGAGAGCACACAGGAACCAGAATAACTATGTACTTGACTCCACATCCCCTACATAAAACACACATACAAAACATTTCACAAAATGGTTCTATAGGTGGAATGGGAAAGCAGACACGATGCTGGGAGGAAAAATCCACTTACCTACGATCTCTTAAAAAGTAGCGGAAAAACGCACACTACAGACTACTGGAAGCAACAGGAACTTACCCCAGTGAGTGCTCAAAGCGGTTGTGCCCTGCTGCCGGAAATACATGGTATGCTCCACCAGTTTGCTTGATGTTCCGCAGACGTTGAAACTGAGGTGTATCTATCACCAAGACACAGAGTGGATGCAGCTCGATATGGCCATGCACACTGTCATTGAAGACTTTCCAATTGGAGGGCATCTCTGGAACATGGAAAACTTGGGTTTGGCTGTGCCATGCTTGTGATTCACTTTAGAGCCTAACATTGTCTACCATGCAAATTTGGACCCTGTTTTGGGCCTTGCTTACACTCTACCCACATAATCATGGTTCATTAATGTGTAAATAAGCTGCATACCACATACAAAGCACTCATTGTGAAAAAATGCATTTTTCTCCAGTCAGCACCCCTGAGCTTGGACAGATCAGGAAGATATAAGATCACCTCAGCAACAGAGATGTCAAAAGCCCCCTATCTGGCCCACGTACAGACTCCTAATGAGATAATACACCTCGGAAAAGACATGGCATGACACAGCACCACACCGACACCATCTAGAAAAATGGCTATACAATTTATGAATAATCATTGCAATTCTGCTCTTGTGCACTTTTATTTCCAATATCCTTCCACTGTTTTTTGGCAACCACCCCAACACAAAGTTCCATTATTCATGACTTTTCTGTGAAGACACTTTTTGCCTGGGAGCAAGCCAATGGTCACATCATGTTACTTCTTGTTCATGTTGCACTGGCATATATCTGTCTTAAACTAAATATCTAGTCTTTAACAACATCTAGTCTTAAACAATACCTAGTCTTAAACAACTAATACAAAAACTGGAAAATGATGCCATTACTACTAAGCAGAGAGAACATAAGCTATAGCAGAGAAAATGCATTGTTTTTCACCTGGATATGTATATGTACATGTATATGGCTTGAAAATGTTTACACACAGCCTAAATAAAATGTTCATGAGCCTGAGTAGAAAAACCTTAAATTCTTGAGCTGTAATGTCATTACCAAATGGCAGGAGGAATAATGCTTCACCTCACTCAATCCTGCTTAAAAGTTGCCAAATTTACAACTTCTGTTACTGAATTCCCTGATTACCACTTTTACTACAAGCCTCACTGTTTCACTCATACCTTGCCTTTACTGGATCTAGTGTGTGGTCAGATGTTGAACAAATTGCTCTCACAGTGAACCCATGGCTTCATCTGGGTTAAATACACAGCAAATCAAGTTTTGCATATTGACAAGGGCAGCAGAAGAACACTACACATCAACCTAAGACAGTAAGAGTCTCAAGGAGCCCAAAAGAACTACAAAAGAAAAAAATGGGCACTTTTGGTGAGCTTATGAGAAACACAATGAGACAGTGAAGCAATCAGTAAAAACAGTGAGAGATCAGTAGTTTGGTGTAGTTATGGTTACTGTCCAAATGGTAGTAGAGTGCTAGATATCTTTGGAGCACATCCATCTCAAAATAACTGGAATTACTGAAACTGTATGAAACAGCCCAGATTAAACATATTTTTATAGCTGTATTGAAACACTGCTTATCTAAGGAATCCATATCCTTCATTTATAAAAGCCTAAGTAAAGAAACATTAAGACTAAGATCCATATGTGGCACAATTTAGTACAAGGCAGGTGGGAAAGCATCTTTGCCAATTTTGGAGGTTAAAGCACATGCAAACCCTGTTGTGGCGCTGCAATGAAAGGTAATGCTTGAACCGGATATCAAACCACGCCAAATTTAGACCTACGCACTAATGCGAACGCCGGTATCACACTCCTGAGAAACGAGCGACCCTGCAGTTTACACTGAATCCTCAACCGTGACTTGGGCCACAGCATCGTACCCTGAACTGAGCAAGTTCAAGTTTTCCACACTTGAACTTGGCGGTCCCACAAATACCGGTTTTTGTCACACGTCAGGATCGTTGCAAACGCCGTATTTACCTACATAATCGAGTAAATAACAGCTGATCTACGGAGTTCCACACGCTGCCAATCATGCGCTTTCAGGTCATGAAGGTCGTTTCTCCTTTGTCATTAACGCACCTCAACGACCTTATCGCGATTGCACCCTTTGCAATAGAGAGTAGGGAAATCCCATTGGTGGTAGAGTCCATAGCCAGTGAGCTCGTTTGCAATACATCGGAGAGCAAACACGCTTCGCTCTAGCTTGCCTAATGACGTCAAGCTATGACGTTAACTAGGGCGGGACGAATGAATTCATGCACCATCCTTGTGCACAATGATGCCCGGTGATGTACGCTGCGCAGGCCGGCGTGAGGTCAAGCTCCATGGGTGTAGCACTGAAACAAATTTTGGTATGAAAAAATAAATTCATCGAGCCCTGAAATCCAACATAATGTATTAACCCGCCCCCGACTGGGGGGGGGGGCGATGACCGCCCCCCTGAGGTTTTTTTGGGATTGGGAGAGAACGAACAAACACAGAGTCACGAAACTTTGTATACTTTTTGCTTCATTATTTTTACACCTTGTGTCAAAGTTTTGACCTCAGGTCAAGTCAGGTACTTGAGCTAGGTCAGGTCAAACAGACCTATGTCAAAAAAAGTTTAGCGCCCTTTAACTTTTTTGCAAAACAGCATATCACAATAACAATTTCAGGGATTAGTGATATTGATAGATGCAACAAATCAGCTATCTCAGATTTTTGAGAATTTTCCGGATCATTGACCTAAGGTCAAGCCTATTTTTAAGACATGCCGTCGTTTTTTCGGAAATCAATGGAATATTTCAGGACATTTTTAGTGTGGAGTGAAGCAGACATCTAGTTACCGTCATTGGACAAAGTATCAATGACTTCCAGCCATTGGCCTGAGGTCAGGTCACGAATAACTGTAGTGATCCAAATTGTACCACCGTCAAAATCAGCGATGAGTTACTCAGAATGGGTAGAAATTGGCAGAACTGGCTTGCACAGACGTAAGTAATACCAGGAACCTCAAAAAGTTTTTAGAAAATTGCATGTTTTGGAAATAAACAGGTTCTCGTGAATAAAGCCCCGCCAATTTTGTACATTGGTAACTAAAGATTTTTTCCTAAATTTAAGCATGAAAAACCATCACAAGAACCACTAAGATCAATAAAATGTACATGGATAGACTTTCCTCGCAAAAATGAAGGAACGCTAAAATTCGTTCCCGCCAATTTCTTCTTGCGTACGGCTGTGCCGCACGCCGACAGCCGGCGCGAAAATTGGTATGTCTTTAACTCAACGTTTCGGCGTATATATTGAACAAATCCGAAAAATTAGATGTGTATCGGCATTTGCGGACCTTTACTTGTGCGTTGGTGCCTTTAACTATGCGTTATTAGTCATAGCCCTTGAGATTCAGGCCGTTTCTCAGTCTCATGCAGTCGGCTATGGGAAACATATATAGAACGTAAATTGCTTACATATTATCTTATTATCTAAAACTAAAAATGAGGCCAGTTTCGAGCTCTACTCGTCACAAGCTTTCGAACGGTGTGCTTATTTCTATCGTGCGACCAACCGTTCGTGAGTGAGAGGGGAACGGCCAACTGTCCCCCCTCAGTCGCGCATGATTGTGACTGACCGACGGTCGTGCGCGGGTTAACATAACTTTAACTTTAGCAGGAAGACATGAATGGGCGTAACAACAAATATTGGTATAGAATTCAATACCAGTAATTTCTTTTGGTATGGAAAACTTCATACCAAAGGTACATAAAGTTGGGCCTCTGGTCAAGCTTTTGCGGTGATCGCGCAATGGAAGGGACAGATCTGATTACCAGCCTTTATTGGTCTCAACAAGTAAAAAGAAATGTCGAAAATGTGGCTGAAAACAGCACCCAGAAAACAACCAGAAAATGTCCAGACCCAGAAAGCACCCAGACGTCCGCTCAAACGCCGGGGTTTGAGCGGACGTCAGGGCCATTGGCTCCATTCAATGCTCACGATGTTGAGCGATGAATATTGGTCAACTTATTTTTATGCGTTTTTTTATTCTCTCCCTTTTTCCTGTCTTTCAGTGGACGGCTGTCACTTTACCACGTGTGACGTGACTCCGCAATGACATCAGTAACAAACTGGCAATCGGTGGGTAGTCGGCTTCCTGATACGCTCCCGTTTGCATTTGTTAAGGGATACTCCCTGATGCGCACTCGTTTCCCTTACTCATCGTTCTCATGCGCGTTTGGTCATGGCTCCTCCCTTGAGCTTTTCTTCCCGTCAACCCCATGCGCTCCTCGGAGGTTCTTTTTTTGAGACAAACCTTTTCCCTGTGTCCTTGCGTACTGCTTGTTTTGGGGCAAGCTGAAAGTCGTCGTTGCATGTACCATGCGGTACATGATATACCTTATCACGGTTCCCTAATACTATCGTAAAGCGGCCTCCGGGATAAGACAGGACCCATGACGTGGCTATTGCCTTTATCACAACAAAAATAAACTGACACAGTTTTTGTTATCTGGCACAAAATTAAATCGTTAATCGAACCACGAATTATGAATCGTGAATCGAATCGATGCCGTAAAGTTAAAAAGGATTTTTGTCATAAGAATCGAATCGATTCTGTGTTTCCCAATGTAAATCAGAATCAAAATCAGGACCGGTCTTTTCGGATGTAAATCAGATTCGAACAGATTCGCAATTTTGCGAGTCGTTTATAAGCCCTGTTGAATGCGTTATTTTTGTCTGGAATTGCCATATTATTGGTCAGAGATTAATTCAAACACTATTCTTTCAGACACCACAGAAGCAAAAACGCCAAACACCCAAGTGTCTTTATCAGATTTCAGACTTCAGACTTCAGACGTACATTGCAGCCGTTCGCAGTAGGCTCGCGGCTATTACGGCCTCTCTTCAAAGAAATAAAGACAAGAGGGCAGCGGTCATCAATATCAACATATATGCACCGTAAGCAAATTGAAAATATTGGGCTCGGCGCTTACTTCGCTAGAAACAAGCTTTCTTTCCCCCTATGCACTCCATAGTTTGCGGTCATACCAAGGTCGAGTCACTCTGTCAAGTCTTCTGGATGTAATCTCCGGTTTCGAGAACAAATGTGCAAGATAATGTAATGTATAAATAGATACAGCGAAGCGTATTCCGTTCATTCACGCACATACCACAGCAATTGACGTTTTCCACCCCATATGGCAATGCTTTTACAGCTTCCTCTTGCACACTGGGCCAAAGCCGGCTCCAGATCTGAGGAAAAAAACACAAAATTTCATTTTGGAGTGTTCGTTTGCTTCGAGGCAATGCCCACTTCGAGTCCTTCTGACCTTCAGCTGCCGACACAGCATGCTAGAACCGCGACTGTTTCGAAAACGAAATGTTTCTTTTCTTACTGAAAGGATCTCAGGTACTAAACCGTGCATGCATCAGCTAATTTATTCGACTGTGAATTTAGCCAGTCACTGCAGCCAGAAAGTTTTTTGCGAGAAATCCACTCTGGAACGTGCATCACTACGAAAAGATGAATTGTAATGTCACGACAGCAAAATACGATTTATTCTGCGTTGATATGAGGCACAAAAGCACATGCTACACTAAGATGTAATTTTTGTAGCAAACAGCCCGCATCTTCTGTAAGTCTTAGAATCGATAATTTCTTCGAGAATGAGTGCATGATCCCCATCCTGGCGGTATGGCGCCAAAACCATGGGCCGATGGCATCCGGCTGTAGCAACGAACGAAAGACGGTACATGGAGCTACGTCGTGGTACTTTTTCCAAGTTGCTGCGATCTCTGTATTGTCAGCACTACACCCAATCTTCGAAATCGTTCAGAAACGGTTATTTTCACATTGCTATCTCTTGTGAGTGGTACGTGTTGTGCGCATTGAAACATTATGTGCGGCACGTGATTGCCCGTTCAACTGTCGTTTTCAGACGACGCGTTTCGAGCCGATGCGAGCCCCGTTTGCCTGCAAAATTGACAAGAATTTGTACCATGTTTGACGCTGTTTGTGAATTTCGTATGACGTGTTATCCTTTAGCTTAAAAATCCTCTCGGCGAAAATTAGCCGATTCACTGGCAGAGCGCCAGACCTTTCGAACAGTATGAAGTAAGCGTCGATCCGCCAGCACGTTTGGACTCTGGACCGGAACACATATTTGACGACAAGGAAACTGACGCTGTCTTCAAAAAGTATACAAAGTAGAGTTGGACGTTTACTTCGGAGGTTCTCGGAGGTTCTTTTGCGTTCGTTGTCATCGTCAGACATGGCAGAAGATCGATATTTTCTGCCATGTATATATAACCTATCCAGTGCCATAACTTGGATTAAGTAACATTTGCCCTTTGGTGCAGATGGACAGACGATTTGACCCGACAACTGAGAAAACGTCCCGGCATATCTCCTAACGTTGGTTTGTATTATCGGATTTATTTATGATTCACCATTAATCCCCAAAATGCGTCAACAAGACGGTTCTCGCCCGTTCCTCGGTGGCACGCAATTAAAACACACCGGAAGGAAGGCACTCCTACGCGCGGCGAGTGTCCGAGGCGAACACCGCACGACGACGGCCGTCACGGACAACGCCGGCGTCGGAGGCGGGCGCCTCGCGGTGGCAGACGAGAGGCCGCAGTCGACCTTGCGCACGGGCCGGCCGCCGGCTGCAGACGGCGGGAGCGGCCTGCCGGAATTTGGCAATGACCTGGCGCTCCGGCTGACGGTGCAGAGCTGCCGGAGACCGCAAGCCGCGCCGCTCCGCCACGCAGTTCAGCCGCACCAGTCGGACCAGGCACAACGCCGTCCGTGGCCGCACAGCAGGCCGAGCACAGCAGTCGGGTACAACAGCAGCGGACAGCAGATCAGTCGGATACCCGTCGCAGAGCGTCAGGGAGCATGAATTTCGCCGTTGGCACCGTCTGCGTGCTGCTGCAGGTAAGCCGTGCGAAACATCGCGTCACAGAGTTTGCGGCATTACTGTCTCATGTGGTTTCAGATGAGACCTACTCCGGGAGAAAGGCTTGTGCCGGCCAGCTCGAATTGGTGTCCGAGATGGGAGAGGACAAGTGATTTGCTCCCGTCTTAAGCAGTCAGAGGCTGTATGAGGAGTCACAAGTTGGGAGGCTGCCTGGAAGCAACTGTTCCATACGTAAGAGTGTTTGTCCTACGGCCCGGCACGCGTATGGCCTTGTATTTCGTGTTCCAGGAACCTGTTTGGTGTCTGCACGTCCAAATCCGTATACTTTCACTGAGTGAAAATATTGAATGAAACAGTGAGGATGATAAGCTGCTACCCATCCAATTATGCATTTACCTTCAGTGTCAGATAGGCGTGCCGTTTTCTGTAAGCGACTGGGAGGGGGGGGGATAGAACAGAGGGACCGAAAAGCTGACCTCTCCCCATATGTGTGCTTCTCAACGGATCTGGCCCATTTTGTTTTGGCCAACGACATCCTACAATTTTCCTTGATAGAATTTATTAACCCGTGCACGACCGTCGGTCCGTCCCGAACATCGGCGACTGGGGGGGTAGTTGACTGCCCCCCCCTCTAACTCACGAACAGTTGGTCGCACGATAAAAATAAGCATACCGTTGGAAAGCCTGTGACGAGTAGAGCTCGAAACTGGTCTCATTTTTAGTTTTAGATAATATGGAAGCCAATTTACGCCCTATATATGTTTTCGCATAGCCGACTGCATGAGACCGAGAAATGGCCTGAATCTCAAGGGCTGTGACTAATAACGCATAGGTAAAGGCACCAGCGCACAAGTAAATGTCAGCGGATGCCGATACACGTCTAATTTCCTCAGATTTGTTCAATAAATGCGCCGAAACGTTGAGTTAAAGACACCGTAATTCTCCCGTCAGCCGTCAGTGTGCGCCGCTGCCGTATGCAGTACCAAATTGACGAGAACTAATTTTAGCGTTCCTTTATTTTCGCGAAAAAAGACGATCTATGTCAATTTTATTGATCTTTGTGGTTCTTGTGATGGTTTCTCATGCTTAAATTTTGGAAAAATTGATTAGTTGCCAATGTACAAAGTTGGCGGAGCTTTATTCGCGAAAGCCTGTTTATTTGCAAAATATGCTACTTTTTCAAACTTTTTGAAGTTCCTGGTATTACTTACGCCTGTGCAAGCTAGTTCTGCCATTTTCTACCCATTCTGAGTAATTCATCGTCGATTTTGACGGCGGTACATTTTGGCCCACTACAGTTATTCGTGACCTGACCTCAGGTCAATGTCTGGAAGTCACTGATACTTTGCCCAATGACGGTAATAGATGTCTGCTTCACTCCACACTAAAAATGTTACGGAATATTCCGTCATTTTCCGAAAAAACGACGATATGTCTTAAAAATAGACTTGACCTTGGGTCAATGACCCGGAAAGTTCCAAAAAATCTGAGATAGCAGATTTGTTGCATCTATCACGTTGAGTAATCCCTGAAAGTATTATTGAGATATCTTGTTTTGTGAAAAAGTTAGAGGGCGCTAAACTTTTTTGGAACATAGGTCCGTTTCACCTGACCTAGGTCAGGCACCTGACCTGACCTGAGGTCAAAATTTTGACACGAGACGCAAAATTGATGGAGCAAAAGGTACACAAAGTTTCGTGACTCTGCATTCGTTGGTTCTCTCGCAACCCCAGAAAAACCTCAAGGGGGGGAGTCGACTGCCCCCCCATTCGGGGACGGGTTAAATGCCAATTGTACATATCCTCATGTAGTACAACACTGTACGGAATCATCACTGTGATTTAGAATTTATTTTCAAACAAAAAACATTGGTAAGACCCGGAGGAGAGGTTGGTAGGGATCAAACAATATTGGTATCCCTCTCGCACTACCAGACCTATGGAAAATGAAACCCCTGAACACCGACCCCGTTTGACCACATGTCACTACTCCTTTTCTCAATGTTTTAGACACCGGCACAGCCAAACAGCTCCCCTTAGGCCCGCATTTTTTTAAGACCATACCACATCGTCTTTCCAGGAGGCGGTATTCGTATGATGTCACTCCACACTGACTCGGCTCCCCATGAAGAAAATCGTGGCTGCGCTACTGCTTTTCGGGCATTTTACGCAATATTCTATGCTTTCTGACTACCTGTTATCTAATGCGGCCCGTCTTCTCGTTATCAATATCCATTTCCCTTGTCAGAAGCGGCAGAAATGGGGTCGAAATCAGCTTTGGAGTGGCCAAGATCCACATGGAGGTCATGCATTTCCAATAGAATAGGGATCGACATCTCTGGTATCAGCCGCCTCTCAGAGTACATGGTATTTCAGTTGAAGACAGATTTTGATCTTCCAAAAATGCCTGGCTGACGTATTTCCACTGCCACTTAACCTGAAAGAAGTGTACTGTATAGCCAAAAGAGAACCTTGAATTGACGGAAATTCCCTCCACTTTCCCATCTTCCCCAATCCACTGTTAACGTACTGGTAAAGCATCTCGTCTCATTCGGAGCAGTTGTGGCGTTGGGCATTCTTCCGAGTCTGCCTGAACTCTAGCCCAGGTATGGTTTCAGCTGGCGTGCCCGCTGCACGGTCTGCCGCGGCCGTCCGACGCCGACCTGGAGACGGCCGCCGCTCCCAAATATTACATCACCGTCGTGACCGGCGCAACATTGCCCGCGCCACGCACTGGCGCCTCTACCGGCGACGAGCAGTACTACATCTCCGTCATCGCACCATCCCGCCCGTCCCGCCCGGCAGACGAAGACCAAATCCCTGACTTCCTGACAGAGTTCGCAGATGTCATTGAAGTCCGCTGCCCGGTGGGCCTTGCGCCGTGCGGTGACGGCCAGTGTTGCACGGGCGTCTCTAGTGATGACTCCTTATGTCCGAACGGAGCCGCGAGCGTGGACGGCCAGTGCATCTCGTTCGACTGAACCCAGCTAGCCGCTCTGGCGGCGGAGGTGCTCAAGACGGAGGCTGGAGCAGTGTGTCCAGCAGCTGAAAATGACGAGAGATTTTTACCGCAGGGCTCGTTTGCTCCACACCTCAGTGACGCACCATTGTCTCTCCTTATGGTGTCACCGGTGAAGAAGCCATTGCAAGATTATGCATCTACAGGCGAAGTCTGAGGTAAACTGAGTTTTTCATAGTCCTGAAACCTCGAGTTCCTTAATTTTCCCAGTGATGTTTGCAGGAATGGAACGGAAGAAATACATAAAAAAAAACACATCACACCAGCTGCCGAGCTTCAAGAATGGACCGATTCTTTCGTTATCAAGGAGCCATCAGCTCCGTCAACTAGGAGAGCGACGCAGGCCCGGCTCCGGTTCTCAAGCTTCCAGTTCGAATGGTAAAAACATATTTGGAGTAATGCACAAAAAATTGTCACCACAAGGCATATTCTGGAGTAAAAGATATTTCGCATCCGTTTGGTATGTAAACGGAGACTTGGTATCATTAAATTTACTACCAGCTTAGCCATCACAATCATGCTGGCCGGCTGTCCAAGTGGATGATGCTTGACCCTTGAATGTCCCCATGATCCTGCCCTCGAAACCTTTCAGAAAATCTAGTCGTATCGGTACAAAGTCGTGCGTTCTGTGCCTCAAGTTGGTTACCTCACGAGGTTCATTGGCTTTTCTGCTTCGATATATTGACGTGGAAACATTGCAATTTTATTGTGTTGGGTTACTTTTGGGGTTAGTACATCACTGTACGGAAATGGGAGGAAGAGTTGCATTTTAAGAAGTTTCAGGCGAACTGGCGCTAGTGATGTCTTCGAACATGATCAAACACCCGATACAAAATGCATTCGATTATCGTTTTAGGTACCTTCTTCATTTGTTTTATTACCAACCTGCTTGTGACGATTGCTAGGCCTTATGAAATTTTCTCCCAGAGCAGGTACCGGACGGGAAGGCTCTGGGCAATATTTCATGTGCCTCCAGCGGTCCGTCTCGGCTATGTGGCGGGCGAGCTTCCCATTAGACACTTAACCCTCGTCCGGGCGCGTTGTTTTCCCACCTTCCACTATGCAGATGGGAATGGTCGGTTCGATCCCATGGCGTTTGTTCCCTAATTGAGATACAGCAGCAACACAAAAACGAGCGTATTGCTCGTTATGAGAGGAAATCAACGGTATCCGGTTTTTAGGTTTAGGTCAACCGGTGACCTCCCAGGTCGGGCCAATGATCCGGAATAGGCGAAAATCGCTGAACTTTTTGTTTGCACGGCCATAGAGCACAATGTTACGCAGTCAGAGAGGCCGGATAAGAACCTTGAGGCCTTGCAAACTGAATGGTGCTCTTCATTGCAGTTCCAGATCAATGTTACAGGTGAGATCAGGTCAAACCCCGTGACCGGCTTCAACGGCACGCAATCTAGGACCTTGGGTCAGGCATGAAATTAACATGCATGGGTGGAAATTGTGTAAAGTGGACGCTTAATTTGAAATCATCACCTTAAAACACCCAAACACCATCTAAGGCTAAGAACGGTCATCCGAAGTCACCCAAGGTCTAATTAGGTCCATGACCTTACATGACCTTAGAAAAGGTCAAACGCCCATGCCTGTAGGTAAATTTGATCATCAAGAGGCCTTGACAACCATTACCGTTGATGTGGGGTCATCGTGTTACGTTAAGCTGCGAGCATCCGCAATTTCATCGCAAAATGGTTCGAAGTGTTCCTCTTTATGACATGATAGTTCAGTTACCTGGCATGGCATCGAACTCATTTTCTTTATCAAAATTCGTACAAATGATGTTCCAGAGAATACTGGAAATTCGAGAGAAATCCGGTAAGCTCTTCAGAAGTTGCCCCTGGGAAAACACAGGAGGGTTCGGGTCGACCCCCACCCTCTGTCGGGGCGAGGGCTGAATGGGTACGAGTCATAATGCGAATGCAGCTCGCTGACGTGCCAACACCGCAGAAACATCAAAAAGGCCCCAGCACAAAGCTGCGCTTCGGCTTACTGTCTTGATGCAGTCGGACGCAATCTGTAAAAACAGCGAGGCTCACGCTATGAGATCTTTGCGGACATTTGAATGGAACGAGTTTTGAAGGAACCAGCGTGCTCAGCAAAATGCCCTTTTTTGGGGGAGTGGCCTATGTTGTAAACGGCGTGCTGCCGGCGCGTGGTGCGACTTGTGGCCAGTTTTCAACACCTTTAAGCTTTTGCAGCGTACCGCCCTTGTTCGGACTGTTTATTGCGGTTCACATCTCAGTGTTTGCTCTCGCCTGGATGAGTCTGAGCGCCATAAACATGTATGGTTGTCATCATTCTCCGGTGCCCCGGTTTTTCCAAATAATCATTAACTAGTGGTTGGTTGTCTCATCTTGGGTTATGCTTTTCCGAAGACCATTGGTGTAACTGCCAGGCGGGACGGTGGGAAATGTTTCCCCTCTTTGTGTCCCGTGGTATGGGCGCCCCCTTCACGACAAAACAAAAAAAAAAATGGTTTTGAAGGAAAATTTAAAAAATGTCTTAAAGCCAAACCACAACAAATACCGAATCCTGGTAATTTTTCTCCTTTTCCTTTTTTTGCTGAGTGACGACCTTCTCAAATGTCCCTTTAAGGGGACATTTAAGAAGGTCGTCACTTTAAGAGGCTCCCTTCCCCTCATACATGGGTCAATCACTCCTCGTCGACACGGTCCCCTTACGGGTAAACGTTCTCGTACAGACCAGATAACTCTGAAATGGCCGGCTCCCCATGCAGGCCAGGCGCCCCTCTTCTTGTACAGATGAGAAGCCTGTAAAGAATTTGGCTCCGCTCAAAGACCAGACACGATGCAAGCGCCCCTTACAGATCAGGCATCCCCCGTTCAGATCAGGCACCCGTCGGGCGCTCGGCGCCCTTGGTGAGTGCCGTCGCAGGCCGACCGGACACCCCGCCAGACTCGGCGAGTCCGCGTCCTCTCCGCTCCGCGTCCCGATGCCGACGGCGACGGTCACCGGCCGACCCCAGCCAGCAATTCTGATCGGGGCCCGCGCGGGCTGAGCTAGGGCTGTGCCCACGTTGGTTTATCGGCAGAGCCCATGAAGAACTTGGGTATTGACTGGCGTTTGAAACAGGAACGCCAACCAAAACTCGAGCAAAACCCGACATGGCCCCGCTTGGGCAAATCCACCCAAAACCCGAGCATGCCCAAGCTAACTTGGGCTAAGCCCACACTGCGTAGTAAAATACCGCTAGGGCTCTGCTTGGGCTCCGCCCCAGCTGCGCAACTGGGCAGCCCTAGATGACTTGGGCACGGCTCATTGGGTTCTGCCTTGGCGGAACCCGAACTGCTACGTGGGCCTGCCCAACCCCTGCCGTAACATTAACCGACCGGGGCCCGATCGGGCTTTACATCGCCAGCCGACCCTGCTGCCTGGGCTTGCCCGACCTGGAGCCTGTACTGGCTCAACATGGGGCCTGGGCTGGTCCAATCTACAGCCCAGGTTGGCCCAATCTAGAACCCGGGCTATCCCGGCCTAAAGCCTGGGCTAACCCAAAACCCCGTTCCAGGTCTACCCAAACTTAAAGCTCAGGCAAGCGTGCCATTGCTAAGGTTTCTTCTTCCGTAGCTTTCTCAAGCACCAGGAATAATCGCTTTTAGCGATTGAAAAACACAGCGATACATGACGGACGTTTATTTGAGATGGACCCTACAACCGGGCTATGTTGGCTGTTCGCCCTGAACTAACTGCTATAGCTGTCAGCGCTGGCATCACTCCGAACATCCGTTCTGTTACAACCACTCATGCTTAAACTGCACTGGCAGTCTATACAGGGTCACATGCCGCACTGAGTAATGAGTATTCATCTTCATTAGCAGTTCAATTAAAGTTTGCCAAAGGGCACCTCGACCTCTTCTTGGTCCAATGAGATCCTGTCCTGGTGCGCTGTGGCCACCTTGTCCTGGTGCATTAAGGCCACTGAGACTTGGTGCATCGTGGCACCCGGACCCAACTGGGGTCCTGCTGCTGCCGGGCCAGATGACGTCGCGGCTGCGGCTGCCTCCTTTAGACGTTACAACCGTTTCCCGTTGCGGTCCCGGCTGCCAGACAGCCAGCGGGCCACCGTCTGGTCGATGGCCACCCTGGTGCCACTGCCACACCGGCGCAGCGTCGCTGTGAAAGTTGCAAGAAATTGTCTGAATCGTTGCGTCGTTGGGTTGAAAAGGGGGTAGATGGATTGTCGTTATTTTAATACCAGTGTGCAGGCGCGAAGTTTCACAAAATCAGTTGAGGAGACTGAGCCGGGTGAAAACGGCTCAAACTGCGATCAAGGTGCACATAAAACCTAATATTCACCGAATTTGATACACTTTCGTTTCGAAGTGGGGAGCTGATGGTGAAGTTCAGGAGGCAGTTTCAGTCGTCCCCTCAACTGAATAGGACACTACACCCCTGCCAGTGCGGCGTTATGTGGTACAACAATTAAGGTATCGTTACAAGCCGGAACGTTGGGTTATTTCCTCACGATAGTGGGTTCGTAGCCATTACCCCGCTTGTCGGCAAGGACAACTATACACCAACGGCTAGTCCTGAACCCAGCACCTTATCGACCCGCGGCACACGCCCTGGCCATCAACCGACCTTGCTATTTCCCATAGAGCAAGCTGCTAGACAGTCTCCGTAACAGATCTGCTTGCACACTTACCAGCTATTACCTCATACAGATTGATGCCATGTAGACACAGCTTTCCTTCGCGTCCGGACAGGGACAGCCGCTCGGCCATTTCGTTAGAGATGAGGGCCTTCATGACGGCCCTCACATCGGCCTCCTCGTCACTGCTGCACCATCCAGCAAGGTGCTCCACCAAGGAACATATTGATGTATGACGTGCATGACGAAAAAAAGATGTCAGCTGTCGGGAAGCGCCGTTCGGCTGAGCCGAACGGGCTGACAGAATGTTTCAGAGCATAACTACCACAATCTTCAAGGCGCAGAGAACTTCTTGGCACCATGTCCGCCTTATTGGGGAAGGCGTAAGGAAATATGGTATGCCTGGTATGCCTAACTGAAGCCGTTTGTCCGTTTCTAGCGGGGAAAAACAAACGGGTAAAGGCCTCCACAAGTATAATAAAACCTGCCAAGCAACGACTAATGTCTACAGCACACATATGGCTACTTACGTTGATCGCAGCTGATGGAGGTCGTGAATCTTCGTGGAGTAAACTTCGTGTGAGTCACCCAAGCTGCCTCAAACGCACCGAGAGCACCGCCAAACTAAAGTATGCGGCCTTTCAACAAAAACCTTTCTGAACGCCCTAACGGTCCCAAGCTCACCGGCTTTCTCATTGCTTCCCTTAGGCTAACGGCGCCAGCAACCAGTCTAATAGAAACGCGCGCCGGCCCGCTGTTCGGATAGGAGGAGAGGGCCTGGGAACCCTTCCCCTCCTCCGTTTTTCGCAAATAGCTTGGAAAAATAGCTTGGACTAACGCAGAGCCCACGGTACCTCTTCTTAGATCAGTGTAACGACGTATGCTTACAAAACGTTTTGATGCCTTTGAAAATTATCACGCGTAATTTGTATTATTTTTATATTTCTGTCAATCTATTTTATCACCCGCGTACTGCCACCCCTTTATATTTCCAATGGAAGTGATTACCGCACGACCCGTTACATTACTTTCCAAGCAGTGCGCAATGCCGTCATGCTGTCGGCTCCAGGCTCCTGTCTGCACCTTTCTCGGAAAGGATCGTCTTGAATGCGAGGAACTGATCGCAGGGAAAAGCTTCTGTTTATGACGTGTTTAAATGAATGATTCGTTTGTGGCATCGTTTGTGTCGCAACGGCCAGCCGGAGATGCCTCCGACAACTGCGAACCGGATTTTATGCCGTCCTCTTTGAAGCGGGACCATGCGTGGTAGTTGCTGGAAGTAAACACTGAAGGGGTGTCAAAAAGGCTCATTCTAATCTACTCGGTGACCCGCAGATTACCAATGATTCGTATGCAGCTGTAACGTACGTCCAGCCGACCGGCCGCTCGCAGGGGCAGCGACTCCGGCGGGCCGGCCACCCCAGGCCGTGATGTTAGCCCTATCGGCGCGTTTGTCTGTCACACGAATATCACTTTCTGGGCGGTCCTGTTCATTTATCTCTTAATATTTTGTTTTGTCCATGCCCTCAGCCTCCCCCACGCCCCTGTTGCATGATTCATTACCTTTAAGTTTGATTAGCAAAAATTGCCATTGGTATGGTACATCCCGGGGGGATTTCGCGATTTGTGAGCTGTGAACAAAGTATTTTCCTGAATCTTCGGCATGAGAAAATTTCTACTGCATCCTCCTGGCTGTCTGACGCAGCACATATCCATCAGAAGCCTTTGTCCATGGGTGGAGCTTGTAGCCAGGTAATTTTTCTATCAGATAGGTGGAATTTCTAGTTTATTTCAGTTCGGCATCCCCCTGGGAATAAGCAAAATGCATTGCCACTCGCAGCATTGTGTCCGAAAAAGGTTCATCTTTCGTTCACTAGATGTTGCTTGTCGCTCTGTTCTGCCTATGTTATGTCAAGTGGCCATGTGCGCGTCCAGGGAATAGCATGCGTTGCGGAATGCGTCCGTTATCGCATTCTGAGCCCATTATCAGATGTGCCATGTCCCAATCTCCTCGTCGCAACGACGGGTTTCGCCAGCGAGAGGCGGGGACCAGGGGACCACGTCCCTTACGCCCCCCCCCCCCCGTTTTCTGGCAGGAGTTGGCGGCTGGCGACGTTGAGAAACTTACATTTTAAGGGAGATTAGGCTGTCGGGCCCAGTAGGGCCCCTGGTTGGCTTCCCCCATCATTTACACAAAACAGAGCAACTGCACCGAACAAAACTGGCCGTTTCAGCAAATATACCATTAGATGAAATTAAAACGCCTCGTTCTCCACGCACTTGCAAAAGAACGAATTGTTTAAGAGATGAGGGTGCGTCCGGACTGTGTCGGTCACTTACACGCACCTATTTGTTCCGGGAAAATCGCGCCAGAATGCAGTAGTCAAACAGCGGGCCAGCGTTTGTGAAACAAGCGTCGTCCAGGTTCGGACCGGCCCCCCGTGGTTTGGAGAAGGGGACGCAGAGACAGAAGTCGGTGGCTGGGTGGGCCAGCCGGCGACTCCACGCTGTCTACGGAAACCGCGCTGCACGTGATAAACAGCTTCCGGTGGGACAAGTCATCGTCCACGAGTTCATCGGTCAGGGCCATGCAGCGCTCCAACTCATTCCGTCGGTTGTCTAGAAATCACTCGGGGAGGGTCGTTCTTCGCGAAGATGTAGGCAATATCTTACATATGACACGATATCATATTCTGTGTGCTTTACATTGGGATGCAGGATAACATTTCAGGTGGCCATACTTCCCATGAATGGATAGGAAACAATACAAAACAATATGAATGAATAAACTGGCATTTGAGGTAGTGCAATCAGTAGTCTAGACAGTAGGCTAAACTAGACAATAGACTAGAAAGGCCAGAACACCCACGTAAGGCCTGAGCTGACAGGAACTCGGGTTGGATGTTGGTCACCCCTGGGCCCTCTTTCTGCCCAAGTACTGAGGCCGTTGCAGGGTTCAACAGCTCAGTCACCCACACTGCCAGTCGTGCCTGCCACTGGAGGTCTACCACGTCCCGCTCAGACGGTCCCGGGGCCACGGACGTCAAAATAAACGACAGGCGGGTCGGAGCCAGCCACCATCATGCATACGTGATCTATGGATGGGCAGAGCCCGAGTTCGGGCTCTGCCCAACCTAATGCGGGCAGCGCCCTATTGAGCATATCTCAGCATGTTTGGGCTGAGCCGAAGTTGGGGCTCTGCCCAACCTAAAGCGCGCTGCGCCTACGCCGTTTTTCTCCTATCCATATGTCGAGGTTGAGCTAACTTGGGCTCTGGCCAGGCTGCGCCCAACCTGCCTACTTTCAGGCCAAGCAGAGTGTTGGCTGGGACGCGCCTTCGGGCGCTGCACGCTCGATACTGCGCCGCTGCCGCCGCCGCCGCCGCCGCCGCCGAGGGCTTCAGCGAGTTGCTGGCGCTGCCGACGCTGCTCGGCGTCACCCGCCTGGTCACCAACTACGTGTCGGTCCTGTTCACCCACAGCCGCCGTCCGCAGACGCCGCTGGGCGTGGCCATCTTGGCGTCGGCGCTGCTGGAGGCGGCCGCGCACACGGCAGCGCCGTGTGCGCGGCCAGGGGGTTGAGAAGGCGGCGCGCCGGCCGGCGGCGCTGTTGCTGATAACGCCACTGGCTGAGCCGACCGCGCGCCGCCAGACAGACGTCCTGGTGGCGCTTGTCAAGTTCCTGCAGGGCGGAGCCGGCATCTCGGTACTCCCCGGCATCAACAGTAACCTAAAGGGAAGATGGCAGTCGGCTTCGTCACCTACACGCTCGCCCCGCTGCAGATGACCTGGCCGTTAGAAGCGAACATTAACGTCTGTTTTGGCCATGTCTGGGCTAACCAGTACATCTGTCATGCAAATCGACAAATCGAAAGGAAAGATTTTTCAGAACTGAAAAATCGTGTACTGTTATTTTCAAAATCTCCGGATATGATCGTTTTTTCGTGTTTGCAATAAAATAGTAGGAATAATGTCAAGCTTAGATATTGTCCTAACCCGGTACTGCCATGGGAGAGGGTGTCAAATAGGGCACCGCTTCGGTTTTTCGTGAATAACTCCTGAGCCGTTAAAGCCAGCCCAACCAAATTTCCTGTTCCGATTAAGTATTCAGTTTCCCATATTTTGGTATCAAAATCATTTTCATACCAGGTCACGTCATGGAGATATGACATCACAAATGAACATGTTTTAGCCTCTTGGAGCGGTGGCTCAAACTTGCCTTTTTTAATATTCGCAGGTAAAATACACGGATTATTTGGATTTACATAGGACACAATCCCCAAAAGGATATACAACCGTGCCATGTCAACATGAGAGGTCATTCTAGGTCACATGCACAATGACAGTAAGACTGATTTGCATTGTGAGTGATTGAAGTTGTTGCCGCTGGCTCTCTCCATCGTTCAAGCGACACAAGCAAACCTATATGCGCCTCTTAGCAAGGCTCACCAAATGCAACGTGAGGTCATGTCACTTGACGCCATAGGTAGATGTCAAAACGAAATGAACTGTCAGAAAAAGAAAAATGACTATCTGTCCTGAAAGGTTTCACCTTGACCTGATAAAGAGCAGACAAAGCAGATTTAATTATCGCCAGATGTCATTACAGTTCTGTACTTGACGCAGTTAAGAGTCCCAGCGTGTGATTATTGCTCTTTGTCAGGAAGAGAAATGCAACCTTATCTGATCTGACCTAGTCTGACCTTCGCTGGATGAAAAAAATCAATGGAAAACTGATGATCAGAAGGTTTCACTTCCGTCCTTTTTGTCACGTGCATCAAAATGGCTGCAAGTAAGCACTGATTTTCGGTTTGTAAAGCGAGACGAATATTTCACCTGGCCTACGTTGACCTTGAACCAGAAATTTTTCACATTAGGGCGTGATTCTGATGCAGCAGATTCATTTCGTTTGACGCCTTTTTGTTTTATGCCCAGTTGGAGGCTCTGAGACCAGCATTGCCGATGATATGATGTACGAATCGGTGCCAGTTTTTTCGACGTCGTGTTATGTGTTTCACGTGACCTGCGACGTCTTCAATCACGTGACCAGGGCTGACAGTGTTTTCTGAATTTCAAGACCTAGGGCTATCGATTGGTGGTAGACCGGTTCAGATCCGACTGTTAGATCCTGAGATAACAGGGGGTGCCCTTTTTGATATCACCACCAGGCGGTCGCGGGTACAAAAACGCGCCAGGCGGTGACGGGTTAAGGCACTATGAAGGTTTAATGATCTCGTAACCCAGCCAGCAATTTTGGTGTGGCTCCACGTGGGCCGTGGTCGGGCTAGCCCGCGCTGCTTGTTTGGGCTAGCCCGCGCTGCGTTGTGGGTCTGCTCGGCATTGGACACAAGGCACCAAATTGACTCTCAAACGGGACCACAGTTAAGCCCGAGCGGGTAAGCCCAACCTGTGTTCGGGCGTGCCCGAGCACTGCGCGGGCTTGTCGTAATGATCCCGGGCAGAGCCATGCCTTAACGCAGCAGGACAAGTGTGGGCCCGAGCGGACTGTGCATGGGCAAACCCAACCTTACTCCGGATAGTCCAAGTTGATTTCAGGCAGCAGGCAGCCAGTCGAATGGTCCGTTCACTGTGGGACCACGCAGGTTGTCCGTGGGCAAGCCATAGATTTGTATTTGGGCTAACCCGAGTTTAAATGTGGGCAAACCCACCTTACTTCGGATAACCCGACTTCATCCCAGGTAACGGGTATCCAATTGAATGTACCGCTCTCTGTGGGCCCATGCAGGCTGTTCTTGGGCAAGCCACAGATCGTTACTTGAGCTAACCCGAGTTCAAATGTTCGTTACCAATAACAAAGCAAACTGGGGTTTTCGCCCGAGCAAATGGGCGTCCGCCACAGCTGATGTGCATTCCTTGCATGTTAACCCTATTCCCGGAGGGCTAGACAGTATGGTCGATTCCCGGCAGGCGGGGCAGATTCGGCCCTCCCTGAGATCTTGAGAACTACTCGTCCGATTTCATCGCAACAAACGGCAACCGATTTGCCGTGACGTGAACTACATTTTTATAAAAAAGAAATTTCAAAATTTTGAAATTTGTTGATACAGTGGGGAAAAAATGTCAAAATGAGGGGTACTTTTAGACCTTTGCACTGATGATCAAAAATAGGAGGATTAGTTTTCTAACAACTGAATAAACAAAAGAGGCAGACACCCTTTTTTGGCTTCTGCTGGTCATGTTATATTAAAGAAGTACAAATCGCATTACAATGTTTGTATAATGTTAGGATAGGCGGTGCCAGGGACATGAATAAGGGGAACTGTCATGGCCACGTTTCTCAGATCAACTTGCGACCTTTAACCTTAAATGACCTCCAGCGACCTTGGGCTCACTTGGAATGATCTCGTGTGCATTTAATATTATCTGTAAACGTTTTCAGTCATTTGAATTCACTCTATGTCAAGAATTTCATTTTATGGCTATTGCGATACATGGTACGCGCACTGATATTTTAGGTCATAGCTCCGTGACCAGACCTGATATTAAGCTGAAACTTGGTACACAGGTAGAAGACACCCTTTTACGTCATATTTATTCCGAGTTTGGTATTTGAAAAAACCGTGCTGGAATTATAGCGAAAAAAACAAATTTTGACTTTTGACCTTGACCTGACCTTGTAAAATGACCTCAGATAAGCCAAATTACATCTGTACATTGCCCAATTATTTAGCTGTACATCCATATAAATTTTTAAGCTCTATCTTTAAAACTCTGTTTTTGGCAGACATTTTCTTTTTACCCTGAACATGGCCAAAAATGGCCTGAGGTGCATCCCAAAAACGTTGCCTGGCTCCGCCCCTGAGCAAAATAGAATTTTGAAATTTTGTCACGGCACGTAGAAAAAATGACTAGGAAAAGCGACAAAGTTTCGTGAAGCTGCGTTAAAAATCCTGGAATCGGCAAGCAAAAAACCCGAGGGGGGCGGATTCAGCCCCCCCCCCGCCGGGAATAGGGTTAATATCGTCGTACATTACATATATTCTCGAATCATTCAAACGACAAAAACAGTGTGTTTCTTCCAATTGCAAATGTTTATTTTCTCGGCCAACATTTCAGAACTCGCGGACGCGCGCGTGCACGCACACCCAAACGCACGCGCACACGCACACACACACGGAGCTGGACAGACATACAAACGCAGCTAGAAAAGCAAATTGTGACTGGGAAGGAACAAAATGCAGATGAGCGCTAAGAAGGCTACAGGTGCCCTGCGCGCATTGCGCCGTTTCAAAAATTCTCAAACATCATACTCCAGGTTCACTGCATTGCTGAAGGTGTCTTCGTCAGCTCTTGTCAGCTCCGGGCCGGCTGCGACATTGCGTGCCGCCGACTCTGCTGTTAGCGACCCAGCACCCAGATTGGCGAGAAGCCGCTCCATTCTTCGACCATTCCGAACTTGGCTCCCTGATGGCCATTTAGCCATGGATCTTGAGATGGCAATGTTGTTGGACCGACGGAGCGTTTCTTAGGAGAATGACATGGTATTTTTACATCTCGATGCCATCTCTCCAAATACATCGTGAAGTATGGCTTTGGTTGTACATTACGTCAGTCACGTATAAAATATGTTAGGCACTGAGCCGCCAACTTTCCTCATTCTCAAACAATCTAGAAAAAATAGAATCTTTAAATGTTTTAGAAAACGTAGGGGAAACTGTCGGCTCACAGCATAACCATGGTGGTGATTTACGCTTTCGATCATGACCGGAGGGTCATTATCGCACCCGGAGTGAATCTTGCTATCTACTTATTAACATAGCCCATCTCGCATATTAACCGTTTTCACAACGTAGAAATGCGCGAAATTTCCAGTGTTTAGACGCTTGAAACAAGAAAAGTAGCGTGGGTTGCCATTATGTAGCACCATTGGATTCAGCGCATTCAAAACTACCGAATGAACACTTTTCTGAAATGGAAATTTCGGGAGAGGAAATTGAAGTAAGGAAGTGTGGACGAAGTAAGTAATGGTCTTGCTTCGGAGTAAAATTCATTTTTATTTGTGCACCAAGATGTCACATTTCTTACTGTGTTGCGTAATTATTTACGAAATATCTCATCTGAAATATTTATACCAAAATTTCCACTTTACTACTAAAATTTCCAATGCTACTAGAATGGAAATTTTGGTAGTGGAATTTGACGTTGAGAAAACGGTTATTATGCACATTTTGCATTATGTTAACGTATGGGTGTAGCAGCCCACAGGCAGGGATAACTGCCCCCACACCAACTTTCAATAATTTCAGTATTAGACCTATGGTGTTTACGGGCAGAAGTTCCTTGGACGAAAGTTTGTAGGGCAATAGTTCGTCGGGCAATAGTTCGCAATGACAAATGTAATTTTCAAGACCTTCCTGATTTTATGGTGTCAAACCTTGATCCTACAAAGAAACTTTTCAAGAGCGAACTTTTGTTCTCAGTGAACCTCTGAGAGACGAACTTGTTCTGAGCGAACTTTTTCCCTAAATGAACTCTTGTTCTAGATGGACTGCTACGTAATAGACTTTTATCGCAGACATACATTTGCTCGAGACGAGCTTTTGCCTCATGCGAACTTTTGTCGTAAGCGAGGTTCCACCCTAGATGGACTTTTGTTTTAAACCAATCTTTGCCCTAGACGAATTTTCGTCATAGACAAGCTTCTTCAATACGAATTTTTGTCCTCAACCAATTTTTACGGTAAACAAATTTTTCCACTAGACAAACCTTTCACGGCGATGTTTTGCACGACGCACCTCTGTCCTAGACGGACTTCTGCCCAAGGCAAACTTTCTCACGACGAGCTTCTGTATGACGAGCTTTTCTCCAATGAACTTTAGTCCGACGAACTTCTGCGATACAAACTTTTACCCTCAAACCTGCCGTTGTTGTTACATGAAAAATTCACGCTTCCGAGAGGAAGGGGGTGGGAGTGAGGCGACTTCAAGGGGAGGATCCATGTAAGTATTAAAATAAGGTGAGTCCTGCATAGTCAGTACATTCCTACCACAGTCGCCAACCTCCGCGGCACAGCGATTTCCAACGCAGCAGCCCTCTAGCGGCGATCAAGTTGGAGGCGGAGGTAACTGAAATGCCCGTTAGACTACATTTCTATTTTTGAACGAATCATCGCGCTCCAACGGGCAATTTGCAAAGCCCGGATATCTGCCAAACGGAATGATAATGGATGGAAAATTTTCACTGCTTTAAAACGGAATATAGACGGAAAGACGCAGAGTTCTCTGCGGGAAGAACGATGCAGGAAAAAAAGGCGGAAAAAATGAACGTAGCGATGGGGTCTGCATCTGTTTAAAAATCCGTGGCGATGGTGGGCTACATGTGCGTACGTTTGCTGCTTTAGCTGCGCATTCACATATGATTATTTGCTGATTTTGGTTCGCTGTGATGCTACCTTTCCAAAAGTGGTTGAAAACATTAGTGCTGGTTCGTTGCTGTGTTTTGTGGCAACTGATGTGTTTTGTTTTCATGCGTGCTCCCTCGATTTGGTTGATTTCATCCCAGTCGTAATGCTTGTGAATGGATTATGGGAGATGGATGTGTTTAATTGACGGCTTTGATGGATAAGTAGCAATCGTAGCGATGCAACAGTAAACAGCCGGACGAATATGAACGAAAAAGGTCGCAACAGGAAGATGGACAAATTTTCTTCCGCATAATTTTTCGTCACATCCTTCTTTTCCATAGTCTTTGGCGTCACTGTTTGATGGGAATCTGTTTCATAATTGAACAACAATGAAAAGATGTTGGTTTTTGTTGGTCTCCATAAAAATATCATTACTAAAAACCTGACAACGGAAAAAGCATGCATTCACACGCACACACACGAGCACGTGTACGCACATGAGCAAACAAAAGGATACATTACCTACGAACTTTTTCTCGCATGGACGGTGTATTCGCGGTACATTGTGACTCAGATAAGTGGCACTTGTTCCTGACTCTTTTGAGTGAGTTCTTCTGCATCCTTTCTGGTTCAGTCTTCTGAGGCCGTTCTAGACAACACAGAACCAAGTCAAAAATCCCTGTGCATGGGAAAACAAAATAGCAAAAAAACTCATGCTATTATCTGCCTGTACAATTTCAAGCTAATTGCGAGCGAGGCTGGCAGCCAAGAGTCTTACTTTCACTCACAGAAGGAAATCAAACTGAGCGGTCCGACCCGGCAGGGACGGCCATAACGGTTTCTCAAGGCTAATAACTCCGCCATCACGGCTCACCAATTCATGACATTTTCACCAGAAGAAAGTTAAATTCCTTCAGTTTTCGGTAATCGTATTTACAATGTGTCACCTTCTAAGCCCTTCCTGATATGTAACCATTTCGGCAGTCAGGGGTGTCGAAGAGGGGCGGTGGAAGCTATTTGGGGATGGGGGGGGACAAAACGTTGGGGAATCCAGGCACCTCATCCGGTGGGACATAACGTACCCATAAATTCTGATTCCTCTTCGGATTTGGGTAACCTCGTTCTGGTTTCAGACCACACATGACAAGAAATAAATGTGACGAAATTATGGTGGTGATGGTTAATGAATCACTGGAGCTCCCACTGTCCTCCGGCACAGTATTTTTTTCTTTGATAGAGGTGGTTAAGTCTGGCTTGCCGAAAGCGCGAAGTGCGCCCCCGAAACAATAATGTTAACCACCTTTTTTACCCGGTTTCTTTCCGTCTGTGCCAACACTTCTGGATTAATCTGCTGGGAGGACTGGGACTGCAGTCTGAAAACAAACGTTTTAAAAGCCTTTACTGGGTTCACGTGCATGCAGGGAACAGCGCATATACTTTGAGAAGATAAAAACGGGACTTCAAAAAGGTATCTTGAACATCAGTCAAGACGGTTTAAGTCAATGGCAAAGCCCGGATTTTTTCGGGCGGTCTCAGAGAGTGGGGGACTAATAGTGAAGGGCCTTTGGTAATGGCGGAGGCCTGCATGGCTAGAACACCAGGCTTACGTGAAACTTATTTTTACTTGTCATTAAGAAATGAACCCGACAACAGTAAAACATATGAGGATTACACGTGTTTGACTCCTGGTCCGCGCTGCCCGAGGTTTCTAAGCGTCTCCTATTTTATCCACCGCAGCATCCCGCATCTCAAAGACTCTGAAAATTGCAGAGCTGAATTAAACACTCAGCGCTATTCAAATTAATTTCGTTTTACGGCACTACGACCAAATTTGATTATATTGTCCAGGTATTTGCCCGGGACCATACACCCTGTCCCTGGGCATGATCCACAGATGGGTATACTTCGTCAGTACAGGACAACTGTCATCGACTGGTAAAAGTGAAGAATTATTTAAATATAGAAACTGCTCATAAATAATAACCAGGACGGAATTTCTTTGATCTTAGTTAACCTCGCTTCCGCCACTACTCGTGCCGATTTTTCCAAATGATTGGTGGATTGAGCCGAGGGCCCGACAGCCTAACTCCTCCCAAATTTACAAGCCCTGCTTGACGCGTTATTTTGGTCTGGAATTATCATGTTATGGGTAGAGATTAATTGAGATAATTTTCGTTCAGACACTGCAGAAGCAAAAGCGCCAAATAGGCAAGTGTCTTTATCAGACTTCAGAGGTATATTGCAGCCGTCTGCAATAGGCTCGCGGCTATTACGGCCACTCGTCCAAATAAATAAAGGCAATAGGTCAGTGGTCATCAATATCAACACATCTGCATCGTAAACAAATTGAAAACATTTGGTTCCGCGTTTACTTTGTTTGAAACAAGCTTTCTTTTCCCATATGCACTGCACAGTTTGCGGTCATACCAAGGTCAAATCACTCTGATGTCGAGTGTTCTGGATGTAATCGCCAGTTTCGAGAACTAACGTACAAAGTGATGTAATATATAAATAAATATAGCGGAATATATTCCGTTTTGAACTCATACACGCACATGCTGCTCCCTTCACGTCTTCCTCACCGCATGTCATTGCTTTTTCAGCTTCCTTTTCCACGCTAGGCCAAAGCTGGCTCCAGATCTGACGCAAAAAATGCAAAACTCCATTTTGGTATTTAACCCCTCCATGTGACACATGCTGACTGCTGTTGCACGTGCACGGTGCTGTACGATTGCATGTTCCATTTACTTCGAGGTAATACCCATTTCGAGTCTTTCTGGCCTTGAGTTGCCGACACAGCCTGATAGAACCACGACTGTTTTGAAAACGACTGTGTCTGTTCCTACTGAGCGGATCTCAGGTACTAAGCGTTCATCAGCTAATTTATTGGGCTGAGAATTTAGCCAGTCATTGCAGGCAGAAAGTTTTTTTTGCCAAAAACCCGCCGTTGGACGAGCATGACTTTACGAAAAGATCAATTGTAACCATACGACACTAAAATACGATGATATTTTGGGTTGATATGAAGCACAAAAGCACAGGCTACACTTAGGTGTGGTTTTTGTAGTAAAAACCCTACAGCTTTTGTAAGACTTGGAATCGATAATAACTTCGAGAATGGGTGCATGATCCCCATCCAGGCGGTGTGGTGCCAAAACCATGGGCCGAGGGCATTTGGCGTTAGGAACAAACGAAAGACGGTACATGGAGCCACATAGTGGTGCCTTTTCGAAGCTGCTGCGATCTCGGTATCGTCAGCACTATACCCAATCTTCGGAAACGTTCAGAAACGGTTATTTTCATATTGCTATCTCTTGCGAGTGGTACGTGTTGTGCGCACTGAAACGCGATGTGTGGCATGTGATTGCCCGTTCAACTGTCGTTTTCGGACGACGCGTTTCGAGCCGATGCGGGCCCCGTTTACCTAGAAAATTGACAGGAAGTTGTACCATGTTTGACGCTGTTTGTGAATCTCGTATGACGTGTTATCCTTTGGCTTAAAAATCCTCTCGGCGAAAATTACCCGATTCACTGGCAGAGCGCCAGACCTTTCGAACAGTATGAAGCAAGCGTCAATCCGCCAACACGTTTGGACTCTGGACCGGAGCACATATTTGACGACAAGGAAACTGACGCTGTCTTCAAAAAGTATACGAATTAGAGTTGGACGTTTACTTCGGAGGTTCTCCGAGGTTCTTTTGGGTTCATTGTCATCGTCAAAAATGGCAGAAGATCGATATTTTCTGTCATGTAGGTAACCTATCCACTGCTATTATTTGGATTAAATGACACTTTGAAATAGCTCTTTGATGCAGATGGAGAGAGACGATTTGACCCGACAACTGAGAAAACGTCCCGGCATATCTCCCAGCGTTGGTTTTTATTGTCGGATTTATTTATCATTCACTGTTAATCCACCAAAATGCGTCAACAAGACGGTTCTCGCCCGTTCGTCGCTGGCACGCAATTAAAACACACTGGAGGGAAGGCACTGTGACGCGCGGCGAGCGGCCGAGGCGGACACCGGACGACGACGGCCGTCACGGACAGCGCTGGCGTCGGAGACGGGCGCCCCACGGCGACAGACGAGAGGCCGCAGACGACCTTTTGCACGGGCCGGCCGCCGGCTGCAACGGCGGGAGAGGGAGAGGCTTGTCGGGACTCGGCAATGACCCGGCGCTCCGGCCGACGGTGCAGAGCTGCCGGAGACCGCAAGCCGCGCCGCTTCGCCACCCAGTTCAGCCGCACCAGTCGGACCAGGCACAGCGCCGTCTGCGGCCGCACAGCAGGCCGAGCACAGCAGTCTGGTACAGCAGCAGCGGACAGCAGATCAGTCGGATAGTCATCAGGCGTCGCAGAGCGTCAGGGGGCATGAATTTCGCCGTTGGCACCGTCTGCGTGCTGCTGCAGGTAAGCCATGTGAAACATCGTGTCACAGCGTTTGCGGCATAGCTGTCTCATGTGCTTTCGGATGCGTCTTCCAACGGGAGAAAGACTTGTGCTGGTCAGCTCAAATTCTTGTCCAAGATGGGAGGGGACAAACGATTTGCATCCATCTTAAGCATTCAATCAGTCAGACCAAGGCACAAGTTGGGAGGCTATCTAGCAGCAATGGTTTCAGACGTAATAGTGTTTGTCCTACCGCCCGACACGCGTAAGGCCTTGTATTTCGTGTTCCAAGAACCTGTTTGGTGCCTGTACGTTAAAACTCCTATACTTCCATGTGTAACCGATTGGGAGGGGGCAGAGGGACCGAAAAACTAACCTCTCCCCAAATGCGGGTTTCTTAACGGATTTCGCCCATTTTATTTTGACCAACGGCATTCTACAGTTTTCTTTGTTGTAATTTATCAAATGCAAAATGTACATATCCTCATTACAGGCATTCAAATAGAGAGAGAGGGGTGGGGGGAGAGAGATAGATAGACAGATAGACAGAAAGATAGACAAATACATGGGTAGAGGTATAGATGTGCGCGATTTGCAGATATCTACACTTTCGCTCTGCTGGATGAAATTTGTGATTCTTGGCTCGATTTCTATTCGAACTGCCTTTTGACACAAAACTGTGATTTAAGATTTATTTTCAAATGAAAAACATTGGTAAGATCCGGAGGAGCATCGGTAGAGCTCAAATCAATATTGGTATCCCTCTAGCACTACCAGACCTATGGAAAATGAAACCCCTGAACAGCGACCCCATTTCAACACATCTGTCACTACTCCTTTTCTCAATTTTTTAGACACCGACGCAGCCAGACAGCTCCCCTTAGGCCCGCATTTTTTTGACGACCATAGCACATTGTCTTTCCAGGACGCGGTATTCGTATGATGTCACTCCACACTGAGCTCCGGTTCCCCCTGAAGAAAATCGTGGCTGCGCCACCGCTTTTAGGGCATTTTACGCAATATTCCATGCTTTCTGCCTACCTGTTATCTGTTGCGGCCCGTCTTCTCGTTACCAATATCCATTTCCCTTGTTAGCAGCGGCAGAAATGGGGGTCGAAATCGGCTCTGGAGTGGCAAACATCTACATGGAGGTCATGCCTTTCCAATAGAATAGAGATCGACATCCCTGGTATGAGCCACCTCTCAGAGTACTTGGTATTTCAGCTGAAGACAGATTTTGATCTTCCAGAAATGCTTGGCTGGCGTATTTCCACTGTCACTTGACCTGAACGAAGTGTACTGTATAGCCAAAAGAGAACCTCAATTAACGGACACTCCCTCAACTTTTCCATCTTTCCCAGTCCACTGTTCACATGCTGATAACGCATCTCGTCTCATTCGGAGTAGTTGTGGCGTTGGGCATTCTTCCGAGTCTGCCTGAACTTTAGCCCAGGTATGGTTTCAGCTGGCGTACCCGCTGCACGGTCTGCCGCGGCCGTCCGACGCCGACCTGGAGGCGGCCGCCGCTCCCAAATATTACGTCACCGTCGTGACCGGCGCAACATTGCCCGCGCCACGCACTGGCGCCTCTACCGGCGACGAGCAGTACTACATCTCCGTCATCGCACCATCCCGCCCGTCCCGCCCGGCAGACGAAGACCAAATCCCTGACTTCCTGACAGAGTACGCAGGTGTCATTGACGCCGGCTGCCCGGTGGGCCTTGCGCCGTGCGGTGACAGACAGTGTTGCACGGGCGTCGCTAGTGATGACTCCTCATGTCTGAACGGAGCCTCGAGCGTGGACGGCCAGTGCATCTCGTTCGACTGAACCCAGCTAGCCGCTCTGGCGGCGGAGATGCTCAAGACGGAGGATGGAGACGAGTGTCCAGCAGCTGAAAATGACGAGAGATTTTTACCGCAGGGGCTCGTCTGTGTCACACATCAGGGGCGCACCACTGTCGGCCTTCAGAGCAAGTTGCTCCTATCCCCATCGTGTCCTCGGTGAAGAGGTCATTAAAAGATTATCCATGTGCAGTCGAAGTCTCAGTTGAATTGAATTTCCATCGACCTGAAACCTCATGTTCTTTAACTTTCCCAATGATGTTTGAAGGAATGGAACTGAAGAAATACATAAAAAAAAACACATTACACCAGCTGCCGAGCTTCACGAACCGACTGCTTCTTTCGTTATCAAGGAGCCATCAGCTCCGCCAACTAGGACAACGCAGGTCTGGCTCCGGTCTTCAGACTTCCGGCCGGAATGGTAGAGCCATATTTGGAGTAACGCACGAAAAATTGTCACCACAAGACATACTCGGAAATAAAAGATATTGCGCAATCATTCAATATGCAAACGGAGACTTGCTATCACTAAACTTATTACCAGCTTACCCATCACAATGATGCTGGCCGGCTGTCCAAGTGAGATACGCTTGACCCTTGAATGTCCCCATGATCCCGCCCTCGAAACCTTCCAGAAAACCTAAGCGTATCGGAACACACTCGTGCGCTCTGTGCCTCAAGCTGGTTACCTCACAAGGTTCACTGGCTTTTCTGCTTGGATATACTGACGTGGAAACATTGCCAGTGAATTAGGGTTAGTACATCACTGTACTGAAATGAGAGAAAGAGTTGCATTTTAAGCAGGGCCTATTTTAAGGAAAAATGACTGCGGGGGCAATTCTGCGAACGAGACGCATTGGTTGAGACCACCCCCCGCATTTGCGTTCTACTTATTGAATTTTGTCCACTTCATATATATATATTCCTAAGGAAAGGACACACACACACATATATATATATATATATATATATATATATATATATATATATATAGATGCTTTCCTAAGGCGAATTACGATGAACACTTCCACAGCGCTCTGTCATTAACTGATATGTCTTTTGGGGGAAACCATGTGTGCAAAATATGGCTTGGTCCAGCACTCTTAAGCACTTTCACACGAAGACTGTATGTCGTTTGTGCTGGATTTTATTTTATTTCGATAAAATTCGCGCTGGCTTTTGTGCATTCCGAGCCCATTAAATTCAAAGGACACGATTTCATTTATCCCCAGCAAGAACTTATTCTCCCTGGACTTGTGATCCCTGGGAGATTCGCTCAGGGATGTCTGAAATGCCCCCAAACGTGTTTTGTGCTTGAGTTTTTTAAAAGAAGCGCACGATATGCATAAAATGCACATCATAGTACTCCTTTTGACACACTGGATCGAAAGACACTTCGCATTCTGTCTCAGGTCATTGGTCACTGGCCCTGTCGGCAGTAGTGTGGCTTAGGTGGGAATGATACTTTAGTCCTCTTAGTGGCCTCGGGGTTCTGGCGACGATGCTATTCGACGACTTGCAGCAGGTACTGCTTTTGCCTTTCATCCTTCGTTATTACCTTGTTGTATACTTGGATAAGAGCCACAGCTCGTTCGGCGAAGTCGCTAACTACCGCGATCCCGCACAGGACTTCCTTAGCGTTCGTGAAGCCATGTGCTGTCTCCCAATCAGCGGGATCTGCGGCAAGGAAGTCCATGTTGATGCCGTAGGTTTTCAGGTTGCCCATCGACTTAGCGGTAATGAAGTCGACGATGATCTTCCTGGGACGAGAACCTCCTTTTCTGCGAGATCCACCTGCGCTCGCTGGGAGGACTCTCCGATCCCTGTTCCTGAAGTGCCGTGATCATCCTCGTCTTCATCTCACACGGCACGCCCTCGTCGAAGAACGACACACCAGCCAGTTCTTCGCTGGGGCACCATAATAGGTGATTGTTATAATAAATCATATGTCGACTATAATGTCATAATAGATAATAGGTGATCGGCAAACTCCTTGGAGATCCCCTTCGAAATTTCAGCATTCACATCAGGCTTGGCAGAACGGCCAGGTCGCGCACGGAAGCGCTGACCGCCGATGAAGAACAGAACCATGCACTGACGTACAAAACAACCATGAAAGAGACGAAGCGCTTGAGTGCTCCCAATTCACTGAGAGTCACGGAGAACTGATGGCAAAGCCAGAAGATCTTGATCCCGCAGATTATGCGCCCCATCCATCTGGCGCGATGGAACCATCTATCTGGCACGTTGGAGAGCACCCGGCTGGGGAACTTGATTCGCCGTGGAGGCTCTTGACCAAAGGGCATAATCGAGACCTCAAAGAACCAACGATGATCATCGCTAGGCTGGATTTCGGCGAGCTTCTCACGGCAGAAGGCGACGACACGATCATTGCAAGGGAAAAACTCATACAACATAGTCTCGGCCAATGCTGGCTCCAGGTCTTCATACACCATAGGTTCAAACTTGTTCCAATCAATGAGTCCCCATCTCTTCTTGAAGCTCTTGAACAAGGAGATCGCGGTCCCGAGGACGGACCGAAGCGCGTGGAGAAAGCCGCCTCTGCCTCCAGTTCGACGATATGATGACGACAAGCAAAGTGAAAAGGCCGTCACTCAAGCTTCTGCTGAAGAAGCGTGTTTGCTCCCACAACTTGTCCAGTATTGCTGGAGGTGGTGTCGAAGCTCATGCCGACGACGTTGTTCGAAACCTCCCAGTCTTCCAGACAAAGCGCGACAACGTCGGCTGGCGTTGCTCCGGCTCTACTTGCAACTTCCAAACACCGAAGAGCTTGGCGGCACTTCTTGGACCGGTTACAATGACAGAGTCGATCCACCTTTTCCTTTCCATCGTCAGTAACATTTTGCCGTCCCAGTGGACCACCAGGTTGGGTGACGCGGAGAAAGAATGCTAGATTTCGTCCGCAATGGCTTTCCTCTGCGATCTACGTGCGCGCCTGCCCGAGCTTCTGTGATCGCCAGTTCAGAGGAGTCGTGGCCGAGGACCGAAGCCGTCGCCGATAGGAAATGAATTGCAGAGCGATCATTGAGCTTGGTCCGATCGAGGGCTGCTGCCTGACCAGGAGTGGCGATGTTCTTGGCTCTCCTGCAGGGCCGCTTCGAAGGCATGGCCAAGGGCTGCGGGTCATCCTGATCTGTCAATTATGTGTTATCGGTAGGCGAGTATTCCAGCTGGGCAGTTGCCTCATGCTCGGTCTGCTGTTTAATCTAACAGCGGGCCCTTTAAAGCTTCGGCCTACTGTTGTCGTTGAAGAGCTCGCTCCTCCTTCTCAGAAGGGAACTTATCGAATACCACCATGACGCCTCGGCGACCTGGATCCCTTTGGGCCTAGAGAATGTCTTTATCCTCTTGGTTTTGATGATCTTAATGGTGCCGACAAGGGCAAGGTCAAAAACATTGTTAAAGTTGTCCCTAAATCCATTCTTCTTGTCAATTTCCGGGCTGAACCTCCAGAATTTGCCTTTGGTACTGGTCAAGCTTCCTGTTGAGCTTCTTTATCACGTTCCGCTCCGGTGCAGTGAGAATACGGGCTTTGTTCCACACCTTCATCATTTCGCGGACGATCTGTGTTTTGACCTACCTCTGGGTAAGCTTATCCACACGGTGGGACTGAAAATATTGCTGCAGCACTTCTCCTCGCGAAGGCAGTTCTGAGCACCGGCCAACCAAAATTCGGCTTTTTTCTCGTGGTGCAGCCATAGTGGCACAGACTTCCGTTATAAAAGGTACTTTCTGCATTGACGCAGGTGGTCCTTAAATATCCTGACGTCTAAAAACGCGCGGGAAATTGCCAGACCGGCACCGTGGGTTGCCGTGGCATGGCAAGGCGTGGTGCTTCAAATATATAAGTCACAGTCTGCAAACGATGGGCAGAATATTGGCAAGATGTTGCGGCAGCTTCGATTCTTCCCTAAATGAGACAGTAGGTTGCCTGTCCGGGATAGTTTCTGTTAATCTAATCTATCCCCAAAATACATTTTCTCACCGAATTTTGGCCATATGTTTTTCAACACTGCGCAGAAGTGTAAAAGTTGTCCTAACACAGGCAGAACAAACTTCTCCATTTCCAGGTTATCGGCCCCAAAATAAAAAAGTCACCTCAGATTGAAATATTCGCCTTAGGCCCGCCTCAGTGAGATATCATCAATATTCATTATCTGCAGTCTGGGCCATGCCATGTTCGTTAAGCAGATGAAGCATTCTCATGGGATGCTCAAACCCATGCACTAGGAGCAGCAAGATTGACGGTTTTAATATATGACTGATTAATTTTCTGTTTTCCTCGCGTAAAACTCGGGTTTAACCGCCTAGTTCAATGAAGTTCTACCAATCAGGTACTGGGATTTTAGCAGGGTTTTCGGATCAGGATCATTGGTGATGACTACAGCACTGCTGGACTGTTACCGCATTCATATAAACCTTATCTCATCATAGCGAAACGGCCCTGCGCACCAGCTCGCCGTTCAGTTTTCTTGCGCTTGAACACGTCAAAGATGGTTATCATCATTTTTAACGTGCTTACGATGCAATGAAGCGTCTTGGCCGCCCACCAGACAATCGCGGCATCGGGTGCCGGCGTACTAATTACGAAACACGCTCACCAGCGGTCACTAGGTGTGCCTGCAATACGTATTATGAAGTGATGCTTCTAAGTGTGCTCCCACATTACTCAGTGATTCAACACATCCTTCGTTGATAAGATGCTGCTTTGCGAGCGCAGCGCTTTATGGAATACCATCCTGGGTACGCTAGTACACCTGGCTTTTTTTCCTTGCATGGGCAAAGGATCTTGACTGGGGGGGCAAAGTGCCCGACTGGGGGGGCATTTGCCCCCCCAGTTAACATGTTAAAATAGGCCCTGATTTTAAGCAGTCTGAGGCAAACTGGCGTTTGTGATGTGTTCGAACATGATCAGATATGCATTACAAAATGCATTCGATCATCGTCTTAAGTACTTTCTTTATTTGCTTTATTACCAACCAGCTTACGACGAATGTTAGGCCTCATCAAATTTTCTCCCAGAGCAGGTACCGGACGGGGAGGCTCTGGGCAATATTTCACGTGCTTCCAACGGTCCGTCATGGCTGTGGTGGGAGAGCTTCCCATTAGACACTTAACCCTCGTCGGGGCGCGTTGTTTTCCCACCTTCCACTGTGCAGATGGAAGGAGTCGGTTCGACCCCGTGGCGTTTGTTCCATAATTGGGATAGAGCAGCAACACAAAAACGAGCGTATTGTTCGTTATAAGAGGAAGTCAACGGTATCCGGTTTTCAGGTTTAGGACAACCGGTGGCCTCCCAGGTCGCGCCAATGATCCGAAATGGGCGAAAACCGCTGAATTTTTTGTTTGGGCGGCCATAGAGTAAAATGTTACGCAGATAGAGAGACCGGACAAGAACCTTGAAGCCTTGCAAACTTAATGGTGCTCTACATTACAACTTCCGATCAATGTCACGGGTCAGATGAGGTCAAACCCCGTGACCGGCTTCAACAGCACGTAATCTAGGACCCTGGACCAGGCATGAAATTAACATGGATGGGTGGCAATTGTGTAAAGTGGATGCTTAATTTGAAATCAGCGCCTCAAAGGACCCAAACACCACATAAGGTCAAGAACGGTCATCCGAAGTCACCCAAAGTCTAATTAGACCCATGACCTCACATGACCTTAGAAAAGGTGAAACATCTATGTCCATAGGTGAATTTAATCATCAAGAACCCTTGACCACCATTACCATTCATCCGGGGTCAGGCATGTAGCCTGGATTTTCTCCATGGGATGGGCAAATGTCAAATTTTGTCATATGCCAGACACATATGACGAAATTTACAAGAAAAGGCAGGAATCTTTGGCAATTTATCCCATATTTAATGCACAGGAAAACATATAATATTTGTTTTTGCAACATATATATGATTACTATTACGTATTCATGCAAAATCGCCATGTATCTAGTGTAGACCGCCTGGATCAGAGGGGAGGGGGGGCATGGCCCCCATGGTTCTCCCTTGGCTACGTCCCTGTCTGGGGCCATCGTGTTACGTTAAGCTGCGAGCATCCGCGATTTCATCGTAAAATGGTTCGAAGCTTTCCTCTTTATGACATGATAATTCAGTTACCTGGCATGGCATCGAACTCATTTTTTATCAAAATTTGCAAAACTGATGTTCCAGAGAATATTGAAAATTTGAGAGAAATCCGGTAAGCCATGTAGAAGTTGCCCCTGGGAAAACACAGGAGTTCGGATCGACTCCCACCCTCTGTCGGGGTGAGGGTTTAAGGGGCCCATGTCATATCATTGTCATGTCATTCAGCTCGCTGACGTCCAACACCGCAGAAATATGAAAAAGGCCCCAGTGCAAAGCCGCTCTTCGGCTTACCGTCTTGATGCAATCGGACGCAATCTGTGAAAACAGCGAGACTCACTCTATGAGATCTTTGCGGACATTTGAATGCAACGAGTTCTGAAGGAACGAGCGTGCTCAGCAAAATGCCCCTTTTTGGAGAGTGGCCTATGCTGTAACCGGCCTGTTGCCGGCGCGTGGTGCGACTTGTGGCTAGTTTTCAACACCTTTTAGCTTTTGCAGCGTACCGCCCTTGTTCGGACTGTTTATTGCGGTTCACATTTCAGTGTTTGCTGCCGCCTGGCTGAGTCTGAGCGCCATAAACATGTATGGTTGTCATCATCCTCTGGTGTCCCTGTTTTTGCAAATAATCATTAACTCGTGGTTGGTTGTTTCATCTTGGGTTATCCGTTTTCGAAGATCAGTGGTGTAATTGCCAGGTGGGACGGTGGAAAATGCCTCCCCAGTTTTTGTCCCGTGGTGTGGGCGCCCCCTTCACGCCACAGCAAAAAATGGTTTCGAAGGAAAATTTAAAAAATGTCTCAAACCCAAACCGCAATAAATACCGCATCCTGGTAATTTTTGTCATTTTTCGTTTTTTGGTGAGTGACGACCTTCTTAAATGTTAAACAACTATCAGCCTCCAGGCGCCCTTCCCCTCATATATGGATCAACCACTGCTCGTGGACACGGCCCCATTACGTGTAACCATTCTCGTACAGACCAGATAACTCTAAAATGGCCGGCTCCCCATGCAGGCCTGGCGCCCCTGTTCGTGTACAGATGAGAAGTCTGTAAAGAATTTGGCTCCCCTAAAAGACCAGACACGATGCAGGCGCCCCTTACAGATTAGGCACCCCCGTTCAAATCAGGCACCCGTCGGGCGCTCGGCGCCCTTGGTGAGTGCCGTCGCAGGCCGACCGGACACCCCGCCAGACTCGGCGAGTCCGCGTGCTCTCCGCTCCGCGTCCCGGTGCCGACGGCGACGGCCACCGGCCGACGCGCCTTCGGGCGCTGCACGTTCGCTACTGCGCCGCCGCCGCCGCCGCCGCCGTCGAGGGCTTCAGCGAGTTGCTGGCGCTGCCGACGCTGCTCGGCGTCGCCCGCCTGGTCACCTACTACGTGTCGGTCCTGTTCACCTACAGCCGCCGTCCGCAGACGCCGCTGGGCGTGGCCATCTTGGCGTCGGCGCTGCTGGAGGCGGCCGCGCACACGGCAGCGCCGTGTGCGCGGCCAGGGGGTTGAGGAGGCGGCGCACCGGCCGGCGGCGCTGTTGCTGATAACGCCACTGGCCGAGCCGACCGCGCGCCGCCAGGCAGGCGCCGTCCTGGTGGCGCTTGTCAAGTTCCTGCAGGGCGGAGCCGGCATCTCGGCGCTCTCCGGTATCAACAGTAACCTAAGGGGGAAGATGGCAGTCGGCTTCGTCACCTACACGCTCGCCCCGCTGCAGATGACCTGGCCGTTAGAAGCGAACATTACATCTGTTTTGGCCATGTCTGGGCCTACTAGCACATTTGTCATGCAAATCGACAAATCGAACTAAAAGATTTTTCAGAACTGAAAAACAGTATACTTTCGTTTTCAAAATCTCCGGATATGATCATTTATCCATGTTTGCTATAAAATGGTAGGGATAATATCAAGCCTATATATTGCCCTAACCCGGCACCGCCTGAGAGGTAGCAAATAGGGGGTGCCCCATCGGTTTTTTTTCGTGAATGACTTCTGAGCCGTTAAGCCAGCCCAATCAAAATTGAAGTACCGCTTTACCAATCCATTTCACAAATGTTGACACGAAAACCGTTTTCATACGAGATCAGATCATGGAGATATGACATCACAAGTGAACCCTTGCATGCATGTTTTAGCCTCTTTGAGCAGTGACGCAAACATGCCTTGTTTTGATAATATTCGCGACTATAATACATGGATTATTTGGATGTACATAGGACAAAGTCCCCAAAAGGACATAAAATCGTGACGCTCCAGCATTAAAGGTCATTCTAGGTCATATACACAGTGACAGTTGGACTGATTTGCATTGTGGGTGATAAAAGTTGTTGCCGCTGACTTTCGACATCGTTTAAGCAAAACAAGCAAATTTATATCCGCCTCTTGGCAAGGCTCAGTAAATGCAATGTGAGGTCATATCAGTTCACGTCACATGTAGATGTCAAAACGAAATGGAATGCAATTATTGTTCCTAGTCAGAAAAGGAAAAATCACTATCTGTCCAGACCTGGGTTGACCCTGACCCGACAGAGAGCAGATAGAGCAGATTTAGTTATCACGACGTTCATTTCAGTTCTGTACTGGACGCGGTTAAGAATCCCAGCGAGTAATCATCGCTCTTTGTCAGGAAGAGTAATGCAACCTTATCTGACCTCACCTAGACTGACCTTGACAAGATGAAAAGCAAGCAATGGAAAACTGATGATCAGAAGGTTTCATTTCTTTCCTTTTGTCGCCATCATCTCCGTCCTTTTTGTCGAAATGGCTGCGAATAAATATTGATCTTTGGCCTGTAAAATGAGACCAATATTTCACCTTGCCTAGGTTGCACTTAACCGAACATTTTTTAACATTAGGGCATGCTTCTGATGCAGAATATCGTGACCTTTCGTTTGACGCCCAGTTCAAGGCTCTAAGACCAGCATTGCCGATGATATGATGTACGAATCGGTGTCAGTTTTTCCGACGTAGCGTTATGCGCTTGACGTGGCATGTGACGTCAGCGGTCACGTGACTAGGGCCGACAGTATTTTCTGAATCGCATGACTTAGGGCTATCGATTAGTGGTAGACCGGTTCAGATCCGACTGTTAGATCCTGAGATAACAGGAGGCGCCCTATTTGATTTCCCCACCAGGAAGTCTCGGGTACAAAACGTGCAAGGCGGCGCCGTTTTAATGTAATGCGAAGGTTTAACCCCATTCCCGGCAGGGGGACTGAATCCGTCCCCCTTGGGTTTTTTGCTTGCCAATTCCAGGCTTTTTAACGCAACTTCACGAAACTTGGTGGCTTTTCCAAGCTATTCTTTCTACGCGCCGTGACAAAATTTCAAAATTCTATTTTTTTCAGGGGCGGAGCCAGGAAACGTTTTTGGGAGGCACCTCAGGCCATTTTTGGCCACGTTGAGGGTAAAAGGTAAATGTCTGCCAAAAACAGAGTTTTTAAGATAGAACTTAAAGCTTTATATGGATGTATAGCTAAGTAGTTGGGAAATGTGCATATGTAGTTTTGTTCATCTGAGGTCACTTTACAAGGTTAGGTCAAGGTCAAAAGTCAAAATCGTTTTTTTTTGCAAAAATTTCGGCGCCGTTTTTTTTTTTAATGCCAAACCCGGTTTGTTGCGGTGAAATCGAATGTGTAGTTCTCGAGATCTCAGGGGGGCCGAATCCCCCCCCCCCGCCGGGAATCGACCATACCGTCTAGCCCTCCGGGAATAGGGTTAATGATTTCGTCAGGGGTTACCCGTTACGAAAGTCCTGGCTACAAAGATGGAGCAAGTGGGAGGGGGCCGGGGACGGCGCCGCATCGCAGTTGGGGTGGGGGGCAGCCGGCTGCCCCCCACCCCAATTGCGATGCGTCTAGGGCAAGACTATGTTTCTGCCCCCCCATTTATGATCTTGGGGGGGGGGGCTGGTAAGAAACTGACGGAAAAGGAAATGAAGATAAAAGCGGAGAACACTTTAACCCCCCCCAAAAAAAAAAAGAAAGGAAAATGCAACTATGCAGGCAAGGAAGTAGGCACATGGCGTGCGTGTTCTTCCAGGTCCTATTTTGTTAGAGGCCTCAGCTTTCTTCAGGGAGGAGCCTCAAACAGGTTGGACCAAAAACTGGCCAGAGACCGCGAACTTACAACTTTTAAGGGGCTTCGCGGAATGGACCCGGCTGGCCTACCCCGACACCTGCTAGGGGGCCTGGCTTCCATCCAACAGAGGGCCTGGTGTTGATTACACTCAGAGGTGGTCTAGCGACCAGGACTCATAATTTTCAGAGGCCTCAGAATCAATGGACCGGGGTGGCCTGCGCTGAGCCGGGCTTCGAACCCTGTTAGGGGGCCCCGGCTTAGGTCCGAGAGAGGGACTCGTACTGATTACACTCAATGGTGGTCCAGCGACCAGGACCTCACAGTTTTCAGGGGGCCTCACAGAATCCATCGACGGGGCTGGCCTGCGCTGAACCAGGGTTCGAACCCGGCTAGGGGGCTCCGGCTTAGGTCCGAAAGAGGGCCTCGTGCCGACTACGCTGAAAGGTGATCCAGCGACCAGAACCTCACAGTTTTCGGGGGGTGTCACAGAATTAATGAACCGAACCGAACCGGCTCCCATGGCCCCCCTTGGCTACGTCCCTGTGTGGACGTCGAGAGTTCACGGTGGGACCAAGCTGTGCCGCACCTGCCGAGTTTAGCGGTTGAATGCCAGAATTCGCACAATTCGCACGACTGGAATGTGGACTCACCGCCCCCGGTCGGGAGAAATACGACTCCCATTAAGTGAAACATGGGTTTTTTTTAGAATGAGTGCCCTTTGTAGGAAAGGGGGCCTCTCAGGATCACAGGGCCTCGAAATTTTGCTTTGCCCTCCATAATCAAATGCGATCCGCCGACACTGCCTGGCTAGGCTTTTGGCGTTGGTAGATTGTTTCGGACATGGTGTCGGTAATTTTGGTTTATTGAGACGATCTGAAACCGAGAACCGGTCCTCGTTCTCTTAAATGGTCCCCCCCCCAAGAAAAAAAAATTGGCCTGTCGGTGGCCCGCACACCGCCCACAGCGCCGGGGTGCATAAGAGAGTCGCAATGAATTTCATGGATTCCGCCCCTAGAGACGTCATGATATGACGTCATCGAGCACTGCTGCCTCCTCAATTACTTGATTGATTTGTTACTACCAGCACTGAAGCTTGTGGAGAGCGCCATTACAAGATGCCTATTGAGTCCATGGGCTTGTGAGGATTTTTTTAGAGGATATAGCTAGACGACGAGAGAACTGTTACAGTATCATGCAATGTCGGTCGTGATAGAAACAACCGTCGGTGATCTCACCGTGGATCTGTTCCTGTCAGAGAGGCCTAGGGGTTAGTACGTTGACTTGAAACATACTGTCACGTGGCAGACGTGCACAATTTCTCCCTACTCAGGGCATCATTCCTATGGATGTTTGCATGGGAGGGCAGATTGTTTCATCTGCGCCTTGCTGATGCCACGGAGCATGCATCATCTGTTGTGAAAAGGGCTTTGCAAAGGTTGTCATTGAGTTTGTTGTGGCTTTTACTTGAAATGGCCCCTTTTGGCTTGTCATCCTTTTTATGTGAATCCTGAATATGCCCTTGACAATGCTCAAGATGTGTACCCAGAGACCATATTATAGGCCATGGGCCACATTTTTGACTTTGCTATTGGAATTAGCTTCATGCTTGATTATGTGGTGTCCCTTTGCATATTTCATTGTATTTCATTAACATCAGCTTGTTTATTCATGCAATGTTTCCTTCATTGGTGTCATTTCCACCAAGTGATGTGGCCAGATAGTTTGTAAGTGATGGTACTTTGCAGCCCTAGGGCAGCAAAATCATGATCTTGCTTGAAAAGATCTTCATATGTGGGAGTGGGTCTGTTTAATACTAGTCATTAAAGCAATTTAAATATAAAGTAGATGTATGTCAGGTACACATAGCCATATTGTATTCCTTATTGTTTAAGAGAGAAATGTTGCCAATGTTAAGGCTTATAGCTTGCCTTTGCTGCACAAAAGCTGGTAGGTAACCTGGTTGTCATCAGAGGCTTTGCACATGGCTCTCCAACAATGATTTTGGAACCTTGTTTGAGTACCCTTGCTTTCCTCTGTTCAGAAATCTAGAGTCCAGCAATTTTGACATGCCTGACACTTTTCCACAGTGCAAGGTTCACATATCTTGTCATAGATACATTATTAAATGGGTAACCTAGGCACAGGCCTCCCATGTCTTGTAACTCTGAAAACTTACATAGTTTCCAGGCCATACTGATACCAAAGGGTGCACAGTAGGGTGGATCAAAAAAAATAAATCAATTTCTTAGGGGTCAAAACGTGTGCACGTGAATGTGGAAACAAGAAAAATGAGGACCAAAAAAATATTTAAAATATTTTAGATAGGGCGCACGAAGCATTTTTGGGACCAGGAAAATGCCTTCTAGGCGTTGAAGTCTCCATTGCTTTAAACATATTGCACAAGAAGGTAACCCTTCATAAGTCTATGTGAATCCTGTGAGTGATAATTTTCGGCGTTTAGCGCATGCGCCGAACAAACGCTATTTGCGTCATGTCGGCAACCATCAAAACATATCATAATTGTCATCGTCATCACCATCATCATCATCATCATCATCATCATCATCATCATGGTTATTATCTTCACCATTCATGAAACTCCATCCCAGACACAACGTTAAACCAGGACTATTTATTTGTGATGAATGACATTCCACAACAAACTCCCTGACACTAATAAACCAGCCTCAGTGGTCACTTGTCACTCGAAGCCAGTCATAGAAGTCCCTCCTTGTGTCCATCACTGGCAGATCAGTCCTGGACCGGGCTTTTGCCAGTATCATAGCATGACGTCCACTGTGTCCCGCCTTCTCTGCCGTTTGTGTGACTTCTTCCACCCATCGTTCGACCCCTTGGGAGTGGCAGGGAAAGTCACTGAAGTCATTGGTGCTTCCACAACAGCCGCGATGGTCTCGTCTGACATTTCCATGACCAAAGGTGGCTCCGTTGTATCTTGCCAGTCAATCATGTGGTGGTACTCCTCGGCATGGAAGCTGATGTCAGGGATAACGAACTGGCGTATGCCATCTGGATCCTGGTCCTGGCATCTTCTGGTTCGACATCTTCTTATGCGCTCTACCGCCAGCATCCTGTTCTCCTGCTGATCGTCGGCCAGCATAGCGATCAGGACATGCTCACTGTGGGCCCAGAACCCATTGTGCTGAAGCACATTTTGCGTGATGTTACGGTCTCTCTCCGGCAGCTTTCTTGACAGCGATATCAGAAAGAACAGGTTCTTCACTCCGTCGCTGATATTTGAATGAAGTCTGTACCTGAACCATCCGGGGCCGTACTGGTTTAGTATAAAATGTACTAGCCGTACAAGCGCTGGTGCTGGAGCCTCTGTGGACAGATACAGTCTGAGTACTCTATTTGCAAGTGTAAACCAACGGGCTTGATGGATGGCCCCTGGTTCTAAGGCCAACAAGCACTGGGTAACACCTGGTCCTGCCTGGACGGCCCTACACATGTCATGCAGGTATTGCTGATCTTTGCTCATCTCATTTCGAACTTCTACCGGAATTGAAGGAACTAGCGATGGCTCAAACTTAGCCAAAGGCAGTGTGGTCAGATCTCTCTGAAAGACTTTGCCAACTGGTCCCTGGAAGGATGCTGTACCACTCGTTCCACCATCAGCATCCTTGAACACATGTCTCAGCGTCAGTTCGTTGATGTGGATGCCGCATATAGCTTGCTGGAGCGGACGGCCTACACCCAATTCGATTCGCCTGTTCGCACCACTGTTGCGGCCGGTATTTACCGCTATGCCGTCTGATCCAAGCACCACTGGATGCGCATCGTTGTCCCATATCACGTCCAGCAACTCCTTCGCGATATCTGCAGCACTTCCGCTATTTGGAGATACGTGATCGACATACCAATGGCCGGGCTCAGTAACCACTATCTCGTGCAGTTCTTTGGCAAACGTCAATTTCTTACCAACTTTCTGCAGCGTCTTGTCCTCCCTACCGTCGTAATAGAATCCTGCTAAGCGGTCACGTCGGTTTTGCAATGAGCTTTCAACCACCTCTTCTGTACCCCATTTGTCTCTCTGTCGCTGGATTTTGCTGCGGTCTGTCAGCTCAGCCTTGTTGTGCTCTGTGATTATCCCATAATCAACCAAAGCTGCGTTCAGCAAGCAAGCCGCGGAGCGATCAGAGATACCGTACCGATGACACATCCGCAAAAAATTCGGAAGCTGATGTCGGTTCTGTACGGCGACATCGTCCGCGTCATCATCGGAACTAGGTGAATAAGAGCGACTTGCATCAGCTGCCTCCGTATCACCCGTCTGACACTTTTCACTGCTATCATCGTCGTCATCTGCATCCCCTTCGGTCAGCTGCCTTTCCTCAGCATCGTGCTGCCTGTCCCTCTTCTGTCTCTCCCGCTAGTTTCATTCTTTTCCCCCTTCTCTTCTACCTTCGGACATTTTCCTCAGTTGTCTTCCGGTCAACGCCGCCTATGTAGAGCTTTTTCTCTCCTCGCTGGTCTTTGAGGAAAGCTACTTCTTGAGCTGGCACCCTTTTAGAAGCTGGTCACGTGCCACAGGGGACATCAGCAAGAAAGCATCGGCACCACATGATGCCAAATAAGCCATCGTACTCTCGCTGCATATTCACGGACTTTCGACCATTGCCCCGTTCGCGTTTCGAAGACCATTTCATGAGGTTCTCCCCGTTATGGCCAGTCTTTCTACGTTCTGAGTTATCCTGTTCTCCAAAATAACATTTGACATCTCTCTCTCGGTCTTAGCCGACGTGTCACCCATTTGGGACGCCTCTCCGTCGTCCACTGGTATCCACGTAATAAGACTGGCTCTGTCCCAGATGTCTTCTATGGCGTCATTGACTGCTTTTGCTATTTCTCGTTTTGTCCGCTTCTTTCCAGAAGGCGTTGTCCTTTCACTCCGTGTCTTCACGTAAAAGGCATACACTTCTCTTTTCCACGGTAGCTGGTTTATGGGAAGCGCGTCCGGGCCTGTTTGCAGCAGAGGGTGTTTCGTTCTCTGTCTTGTTGATGGTCCTGGATTACTCATTTTAGCTCAGTTCAGAATGTCACTGTCGCAGAATGTAACAGAATGTCACCCCCTGCGATCCGAATGCTGACGGAACACACCCGATTACTAAATCTCTGGTCACCACGCCACAGTCCAGGGACCAGCGCGCTACTCTTCTGACGTGTCTGTCTGATTCGACCGCTCTCTGATGACAACAAAGCGCTTCGCTGCGAGGTATCGTTTACCGGCACCGATCAAGGTTTCCAAGAGCGTCCTCAGAGATGAGCAGCGTGGGCAACGATATGTGTGGGAAGCCCACGAATTCGACTCGGACTCTGTAGTATCTGTCGCAGGTCGTGAGGCTCATTGGTGCGCGGTCTTAGCTCGTAAGGGCTACTGTCTGTCTAGCACTTTATTTTACCTGGCAGTCTCCTGTTATTTGCTCAAATCCATGCTCATCACCTATCCGTAAACTACAGACACTAAAAGGCCCGCAAAGCTACGCACAGCTACGGTGGATGGTGACCGAGGTGCTATCTTGCTATGCGTAATGCTAAACCAATGGAGACTTTAATGCTCGGGAACGGCGAAACTCACTTCAAAGACGCTTCGTGCGCCCTTTCTAGAATATTTTTAATATCTTTTTATTCCTTATTTTCCGTGTTTTCAGATCCACTCGCACGCGTTTTGACCCCTAAGAAGTTGTTTTGCGACAAAAAATATATTTTCGATCCACCCTAGTGCACAGTGAGAAAATAATCCATTTGAAGGCTTTAAGTGCCTTTCTCAACATCTCAACTTCCTCAAGATGTTTTAGTCACCCACAGCCTCAACAAATATCACAAGCTTGCAAAACAGTATCTCTGCAAGACAGATCAGCACCAACTTTTAAGCATTGATGGTTGATGAAAATGCTGTGAAATATGACTTCACTGCACAACCCATCACAATGTAGCAGTCTCAAAACTTGAAATAAGCTGTGACAGTACTGGAGCAGGACAGGGAGATGGGCTGGGATTGAATAGGGACAGGCATGAGTGTACAGGAGGGAACAGGAACAGAGAAGGAAAACTGGGACCGTACAGAGATGTGGAGGAGTACCTGGATGGGGCTGGGAGAAATGAGCACTAGTGGAATGGGCTTGGGAGGGTATTTAGACAGAGTGGTGAAAAGGGTCTGGGCTGGGAAAGGGACAAGCGAGGGGATGGGGATGGGACAGGCACAGGTAAGGGGATAGGGCTGTCAGCTGCCTTTTGAATGGACTGGACAAAGTTTTGTGGTTGGTTCAAGATAAACAGGGCCAAGGTGTTAAAGGCCCCCAGTAAATGGAAAAGGGTGAAATACCCCAATCAATGTTGGGTTGATGGCCTTGTCCAGTAATCCTCATTGTCAGTCCTGTTTCAGTCTATATTTGCTTCTGTTCCATCCTTGTTCCCCCTTTCTGTCTCTCCCTGTCCCATCCCAGTGTACTCATCATTCCCATTCCATCTTGTTCCTCTGCCTTTTATGTACCTCTTTGTCCCAGTCCCATTCCTATTCTTTTACTTCTTCCTGCCCTCTCTCCATTCCTTTACTTGTCATTTTCCCACCTCAGTCCTTTTTCACTGTGCCACCTCATAACCATTCTGCCTTTCCACGCCCATCCTGTCAGTCCTCATCTCTCTCCCTGCCCCATCCAGGTCCTCCATATCTCTGTACTGCCCCAGTTTGCCTGCTTTGTCCCTGTTCTTCCCAGGCATTCATGTCTGTCCTAGCCCTGTGCCAGTCCACCTCTTTCCCATTCCATTGTCCTTGTCTGCTTATTTCAAATTTCAAAACTGCTTTGTTTTAATGACTAAGGACTAATTCATTGATATTATATTTCACAACACCTTTGTGAACCTACGACCCTAACAAGTTGGCACTGATCTGTCTCACAGAGATGCTCCATGCTTGTGCTAGTTTTTGAGGCAGTGGGTGACAGGGTCAATTCTGGAAATTATTTTGGGGAAGTTGTGATGTTGAAAGGTACCAAATGCTCTCAGATGCACTACTTTTTTATTGCACTCCTTTGGTACTAATAGGGCTTTGAAACTATGCAGTTTTCTGGAATTAGAAGTGGGAGGTCTGCACCTACAATACCATTAAATGTCTACCCTTCCTGACTTGCAAGCATGTTTCTTGTGTGTGGCATGTGACATGCATTGATTTGTATGATGTGGCCCATGAACTTTGCATTGGTTAGACTGAACATTGTGTATAAGATCTAAATAATGTGATAACAGACAGTGGGAACTGGCAAGCAGCTTGTCCAGCTTAGCTGATGTTGACAAACATGACTGTTTGCTGTTTTACATGTGAGTTTGCCTCTGTTTCAGCATGTCAGAATTTTCTGAAGCTATGCAAGCTGAAGTACTACAACTTCTGCTTATTTCACACTGTGCAGCAGGATTTTATTGCCCAGACTGGTGACCCCCTGGGCACAGGAAAGGGAGGAACAAGTCTGTATGGGTGGGTAATGAATACGAGCACCTTAGATCACGGCAGAATGCTAAACTTCTCTAATGATCATTGTCCTGGAACTCTGTTTGTTGTAACATCTTTCTTTGTTCTTTGGGTAGCCACAGAGCTAGACCCAGCATCCACAATTGACCCCATTTGTACATGCTTGTTCTTGACTAAGAAAAGGAACATGCTGTAATTGTTGCAGTTCTGCTGGGCTTTTGACATCTCAAATTAGTAATAGGGCCTCATTGGGCATTTAAACAACACTTTTGTAAAACGTGGCTTCAACATACAGCCATTTTGTGTGATTGTTTGCATTGAACATGGATGTTTTGTCACCAAAGACTGTGTCTAATCATGAAACATTGTCTTTGCAGCATCTTGTATGGTGACCAGGCCAAGTACTTTGAAGCAGAAAAAACTCCCAGGTTGAGGCACCGAAAGCAGGGGACACTGTCCTTTGTCAGCCATGGCAATCACATGTCAGTTGGATATTGTGTTTATTGCACTAATCTTGTGAGATTATTACCAAATACTTTTGTTATTTTAGGGTTAAGCATGGTATCCTGCCAGGTATTATTTGAAAACAAATGGTGTTCCACCAGGCCTTGAGGTCTGTGTAGGATGTAATATTTTTGGTCAGTATTTTATTTTATGTAGGGTACTTTAATGTTGTATAACATCTTAATGCCTGTGTATGTTTTTCCTTGGCTAATATCAAAGTTGGTCAAGCACTGTTCCCACCCTCTGCTGGTCATCAGTTAAAGCTAATTTCTAGTATCTTGTGATGACTGAATGGTGTGCCAGTCTTTGCATCATTGCCATCTGCTGTCATCAAAGCCTCTAAAAACGCTACATCTGTGCCCTTTTTCATGGAAACTGAAGTCATATCTTGTGTTCACCTTAGCAGACAGCTGGAGCTTTGTGCTGAATATGTCACCCATTATTTATGACCAGCAAATTGGGTACCATGCTTTGTGTCTGTTTGCATGGCAGGCTCGGCTCGCAGTTCTTCATCACGTTGGCAGAGGATCTGCAGTATCTGGACGAAGAGCACTGTGTGTTCGGTGAGGTGGTGGAGGGTCACGACGTGCTCGTAAAGCTTAACAACGCCATCTGTGATGAAAACCACCAACCATACCAGGATATACGGTAAGAAAGAATAGCTGGCAACGGTGGTGGTGAGGGCGAATGATTGTGTCCAGTGGAAGCTGGGAAGGGTCAGACGGACTAAGCGGTTGCTGCTAGGACTGAGTTTTCCCGGTTCCAGCGGAGCATGGCAATGATTACATTGCCAGTGAATGCTTTAATGCACTTGTCGTTTAGCACAGTCAGTCAGAAGCCACACCCTCATAACTTTCTCGTCGCGTCGTAACGTTTTCGATGGAATTGACGGACTTGCGTTTGTCATAGCGTAGCTCACAAAATGAGGAAAGCAGGGATTGGTCGTTTAAAGTGTGCGGAAGAAAGCTCCAAGTCGGCAACTGTGAAAATGGCAGGTGGTATTTCTCGAAATGTTTTTGGATTATTGGTCAGGCGTGGAGATTGGTGTCACTGGATTCAGTGCCGACAGGACACATATTGGAGCTCGGCGCCAAATGGTTTCCATATCGATTTGATATTTCCATATCGATGATATCGTCATATATCCACATAAGTTTACGCAAAACGGGACTCTCTTGTCGGGTGCAGCTGGCGCGTTGATACACGAGCTTATGGAGGTGCGATTTTAACCGATAAAAATTAATCCATGACTGACGGTATGGCCGAAGGTTTGACAGGGTTTGAATGACTGGAGTGTCACCCATGTGGCAACATGAATGGACTGTTCCCGGGATCGGGGGAATGCCACGGCTGCTGGCTGTTGCCGCCTCACCTGGCGGCGCGGAGCGAACGACGCGCCCTGATTTCTGCTGCCGGTTTTCGGGCTGATTTGCGGCTGATGCTTGTCCCTGTGAGTCGGTGCAGTGCTGCTTCAGGTGCCGTGCGGTGCGTTGAGACACCTCCGCCGTGCAGTGTGACGCCGTGTCGCGGTCTGCTGGCGGCTGCGTGGGTGACGCGTTTTTTTCTGGTGTGTCCCACGCGCCGACGCGCCTCTGTGTGGCCGCAGGGTAACGCACACGGTCGTGCTGGATGACCCGCTGGAGGATCCCGGCGGGCTGGAGCTGCCGGACCGGTCGCCGCCGCTCACGGACAGCATACTCAGCGTACGGAGCGATGTCGGCGGAGCACCGCGCGGGTCTCGAATGGCGTCCGCACAAACGTGCACAGAATTGTTTAGTTGTTTTGCTTAGTCACACGAAACCTGGTGACATCAAATGACCGCATTTTCTTGACTTGCGGTGATGGGGCGCTATTGCAATCAGACTTTATTTTGGTGTGGTATTGTGGTACTGCCTTAGTATCTTCTCTGTTTTCATGTTACTGCATATCAGATGTAATGAAGCTTGCCAGATTAGTCTTATGAATTGTCCTCTTCCATCATATAATTTGGTAGTCAGGCGTATTTTCAAGTCACTTTTTGCGTGCAAATTTGTGTGGCTTTTGCGCGATCTCATCTGCTGCTGACCGTGTTGCTCCCCTTATCCCGAGCTCTCCTATCCGTGGATAACGTGCCGTTGATGTGGCGGCGCAGTCGGGCCGGATCGCCGCCGATGAGGACCTGGACGAGTCGGCGGCCCGGCCCGTGGCCGAGCTGGTGGAGGCCATCGAGGAGAAGGAGGCCAGGGCGCGGGCCACCATCCTCGAGATGGTCGGAGACCTGCCGGACGCCGACGCCGCACCGCCCGAGAACGTGCTGTTCGTCTGCAAGCTGAACCCGGTCACCGTGGACGACGATCTCAAAGTCATCTTCTCGCGCTTCGGCAAGGTGGTCAGGTGAGCCAAACACCATGAAGTGCACCAAACATGTGCGATGGACGTTTTGTGTGTTGTTATGGTTTTGCGATGTGCCCAATGCTCCTGGTTCCGTTTCTCAAGCTCACAAAAGCTCACAACCTTGTCTGCTAGAGGTGTTTTTGCTCTCGTGCGGAAATGTTATACTCTAGTTACCATAGCTAATATCCTCCAGGCTGCCGTGTTACCATCCTGAGGTCTTTTAATTCTCTGACCAGAAATTTCTTAGCGCTTAGTGGCTGGTCAGTTGAGGTACTTACCAGCACAGTTCAGTGGCGTTTGATTTAACAAGTCTGACAACGTAAAGAAACCACCGGAGGAGGCACGCACAATTTCATGAGTGTCTCATGCGCGGCGGGGGTCAGGCATTTCGCGCTCCTTTGCAGCTGCGAAATCATCCGGGACCAGAGGACCGGGAACTCGCTGCAGTACGGCTTCATCGAGTTCGACAACCCGAAGTCGTGCGAGAACGCCTACTTCAAGATGGACAACGTGCTGATCGACGACCGGCGGATCCACGTCGACTTCTCGCAGTCGGTGTCGCGCGTCAGGTGGCGCGGCAGGGGCCGCCTCACCTACGAGAACGGCGCCTCGGCGCACGAGTTCGCCGACTACGGCGCCAGGAGGGCGGGCCCGGGCGGCGGCGGCGGCCGGAGCGGTCGCGGCCGCGGCGCGGACGCCGGCCGGTCGGACCGGACGACGGCGGCCGGACGCGTCCCGGCCGGCGAGCGGCCGCCCCGCTACGGCGTCACCCAGCTCAGGGCCCTCATCGGCAAACGGGACGCGGTGAGTTGGACGCGGCGCTCGCCGAGTTCGCTGGTATGCTGATATTGCGTATCGATGTACTGCGGGAGTAGCAGGATGGCGGACGATGTCGATGCAGTGCTGTTGCAAGGAGGCCGCTGACGCGAATGGCATCGTGGGCTCGATGTTGTTATGCGGAAAGGTATGCTGAAAGTTGTCATGTGAAAGAAAGGCGTGTTTGATTTTTGTATCAGCGTATCGTTTGAACGATATCTCGTCATAGCACACGTGGTGACAGAATGAACGGAGACCTTTTTAAAGTATTCCTTGCGTAGTACGAAAATAGGTCTTTCATAACGTTGGTCGGGCGTTGAAAGGCTGGCTGACAAGCTCCGATCCGGGGAACGCGATCACCCTTTGTCCTGGGTGTTCAGTGAGGAGAACAGTCTCCAGCAGTTGGTTTATGCGGCCCGAAGTGCCCCGGGGACCAGGAACGGAGTGGTGACGGTCGTCACGTTAAAGCAGCGATCCCTGGGTAGAAGGCCACGTCGCAGTCATCGCTGGCGACTGCCCAGAGCCTTCATGGGCCTTTTATGGCATTGCGAGGAATCCGCCTGTTGGTTGCAGCGTTAAGACACTCAGTGCAGTGTTGCGGCTCTGTGTTGTCTGAATTAACGGCCGTGATGATCTCAACGGGCATATGGTCCCATCGAGTCCTAACCGTAACAGTTCACTTTCCTCGGTCAATAGCTGCTGATGGCCAGGCGCAGAAGGCTGTCAGTCCCTCGCAGCCGCCTATGAAGGCGCTTCCGTTTCCATCGCAGTTTGAACGGATCCATTGGGTGCAGGTGCAACAACTGCCGTAACGTAGTCATGAACGGCGTGTCCGTATTCGCCGTCGTGTTTTGCTGGCGGTGTTAATGGCACTCTGATCCTGGGAGCGGTGTAGGCGAGTGGCCCTATTCATCAAGAGCCGACTTGTGAACCCCTCTAGCTTGGTTCTGATCTCATTATTGGACGCCGAAGGCCAGTGGCTCCGTCTGATCTGACGTCAGGCATGCTGATTCGGCTACGTCAGGTCGGGATCGAGCGGCCAGGCCAGGTCTTTTAAGGTTGGATCCGCAGCCAAGTCCTATTGAGTGATGTAGTCTGTGTCCCGAGGAAAATATTGAAGGCAGTCAGAGCACGGACAGATTTGGAAGGACGGAATTGAAGCTTTTTTGTAGTTGTGCCAAGTACATCGACTGTGATTTCTTTTTTATCCTAATTCCTGCAGAAACATTAAATGCGTGTAATAGGCAATTGTGCTGAACCTCAAGACGTCTTCCCATTAACTGCACAGTCCAGCGAGGTCAGGCGATGGGCCGGAGTACGTTTTGTTGCGTCAACAGGAACACGTTTCGCAGCGACGGTAAGATAAACGTGCCCTTGCGTGGCCTTGTTCATCCTTGATGCCCGCCGAAGAACGAAGAACGATTCTTTACTTGCTCTTGTTCCATTTCAGTCGCGGAGCGACGATGAAGGATCCAAGGAGTCAACGAAGGTGAGCAAGAAATCCAAAAAACACTCGAAGCGGTCCCGCCACGACTCGGACTCGGACTCGGAGTCGGAGTCGTCCGGCGATGCCGGGAGGTCAGCGGCCGAAGCGAAGCGGCGGAACCGGTCGGCTAGCGCCAGCGACAGCTCCAGTCCCCGTCACCAGTCGAGCGGCGATAAACACAGGCACAGGAAGTCCAAGAAGAGAGAGCGAGACGACGTGAAAGGCGAAACATAAGAAACGCAGCAAGAAACACAAGAAACACACACGGAAGGATAGCAGTTCGAACGGCGACTCATCTTCGGAAGATGACAGCAAGAAAATGGACAGAAAAAGGAAGGAAAAAAGAAAGTAAAGGCACCATTCATCAATTTTTTTGCGCGCGTCATGCATGAACGAGTTTTTTTTTAAATGCTTCCACTGCATTCGCATAAATAAACTTCCCATCATACCGAATGTGCATGACAATCGTCTTGCCAGAATGTTTTTAAAAAATCCTGCCTTGAAGTAAAAAATGGCGGGTTACCCAGCTCATCTGTGTTTAGAAGGATCATGCTGATGAAGCTCCGTAAAAAAATGAAATGTAGGAAGGTGGACAAATCTCCTACAGGATGAAACTAGTCTTGTTCGGTGAGTGAGGCATATATGGAAGCTAGTCATTGCGAATTCCTGCGAAGTAGCGAAGTACGACGTGGTGTTTGGTAAAACAATTGTAATATACACAAAGACGAAGGTGAGAGGGTTGCACAAACAGACATTGGCAGCCCAAAACTTGCATATGACAAAGTCCACTTGTGGGACTGCCTCAACCATACTTCCGTGCCCATAACGTTACGAGGCATTCCCATTTGGCAGGGTGTCATTGGGCCCCCTGATGTCTTGAGAACTGTCCGTCCGATCGGATCGCGACTTCATTTTGATGAAAGAGGTTTTGAAAAACTTGCAAGGGGCGCATGGGGGGGGGGACAGAAAGTCGGAAAGGGAGTATTTTTACTCCCAGTATGCATGCACTGATTTTGATACAAATGGCATCATGCATCGAGAGCTAATGGATAGGACCTTCCCTTTAGCCCATACGTTCAGAATCTTGAAGCAGTTTTTAGGCGATCATAGGGCCTGGGCAGTGGGGAAAATACTTTATTTTTTTTTACCTTCCATAAAAATTTAAAACGCTTTGGTCTTAGCAAGTCATGTACTTTAGAAACACAAATGACATTATAATGTCTGTATTATGTCGGCACAGACGCGCAAGGGGCGTGAAAAAGGGGAGCACTGGTCATGGTGATCTGTTCATCACGTTAGCTCACGACCTTTTGCCTCAGATGACCTTAAATGGCCTCAGAGTCATATGGAATGGCCTTTGGCTCATTTTATGGTATTTTAAAACGATCGCAATAATTTGAATCCCTGCACTTCCAAAAATTATACGAGTATTTATGACCGTGTTGAAAGAGGGTACGCGTGTGGGCATTTTGAATCATAACTCCCTGACCTGACTTGATTCGACCCCTCGAAACGCAAGTAGAGAATACTGTGCTGAGCTGAAAGACATACATGTCCCGTGTCCGGTGCAGCACTTACACGTGTCACATTTAGTTCATTTTAAGAAAGTTTGAGCATAGGGCTTATTTCATGGTATTTACTCCCATATTGAAATGATGGCTTTCATGATTCCACTGTGGTTTTTCGGATTCAAATTCTGACTTTCACGGTTCGAATCCTCGTTTTCAGGCTTCGAGGGTGCGCAGGATTCGAATCTATTCGAACCCGCAATCCTCAGCTCTAATCGTGTGACGCTATCATCTATCGTCTTCGTAACGGGCGCCTGCAGTGGAATTTTGTCACGGCATCCAAATGCCGTTTTCTTTGTTTTTCTTTTTCTTTGTTGAAAAATGGCCGCTTACACAGGAATTCCTGCAACGTTTTAGGAAAGATGTCCTCACTGTGTTTCGCCTCTGTTGCGTGAAAACCGGTCGCTGCTACGCATTGTCTCGCGTTCTGGAAAAGCTCCACATAAAACAGACCGCCTCCAAGTCTTTATACAGCTTAACCTGGCAGTCCAATGCACCTCCACACGCAGCAGAGCGTCACCACAAATTCAGCCAAGACGTGCTGACCGTTCGGGGACAAACACAAGGCCTCGCCCATCTGCGTGTGGCCGCGCCGAGCAAATATCAAAGGGAAAAATCGCAGCTAGTTTGACCATCACAATCATATAAAACCAACCGCCGTGCTATCTCCGTTTTTCTGATTTCGCGACGCGTTTCTTCTCCTTTTCCTTTCTGTCGGCCTGCTGTTGTTTCTGTTTCTCCCTGGAAGTAAAGAACACTGTTCAGTGAAATTAATTCGGGTAGTAACGGTGATTACAATGATTAGTACAACAGCAAACATACCGCGACTGCCATAGTCACATCATTCTGTACCCAAAGACACCACAAGACCAATGAGACTACCACTGACCAAGAGCATTTCGATCTAACACCTTAAGTCAAAGTACAATCAAGAGGGGCCAATATTTTCCACCAGAATAAAAATGTCTGAAAACCGCACGAGATAATATCAGCTTTAAACCCATTTGCATTATGAGGAGTGAAAATTAAAAAAAAAAAACGCAACTAAACCCAACAAAATAACGACCCATGTAAACGAGACCAGCCGCTAACAGAAATCTCAGAGCAGCCAGTTTCTTCGAGAAATATCCAGCTGAAACTTGGCGAGAGTACGCGACATGCACGTTTAAACGGAACGATCCAGCCTAGTAACAGCACACCTGCTTGATGCCACTGAACTCCATTGTAATTCTGTCCTGGTCGCATACCTCTTGAATAATCCATTACTATTTTTTTCACCAAGTCCTCTTCTTGAAATCTATGACAAGTGCAATTTTTCGACCAGTCAGTGTTTCAAATTAGTTTTCTGATCGTACGGCATTAGTCCTTCAGTCAATAGCCCACAGTGTCACATCCTATCTTCTTTTTCTTGTACGACTAAGCTGAATAATCCCCTTGGACACTTTCTGGCAGTTAATCGAACAACAGGGCTGTTTCAACATCGAGACAAGCAAGCATTGCTAGTAGCCAGGATTTTCGTACGAAGGGGAGTGGGGGATTTGAAAATAAAAATTAATTGTTTTTTTTCATTTTAAAACATCGTTTTGCCCTTTTTAAACCCATCATTTGTAATAATAGCCATTTCTGGAGACCTTCGACCGTTAGGGGGGATTAGCTTACTCCTCTGGGTACGCCAATGTGTACTGCATGCGCTTGCGCTTAATGCATCGCAATGAATGCTTAAATACATTCCGATGGCAAGCGGCCGGCGTAACGTAAATGTGTGGCAAGAGCACCACACAGCGCACGGTACCCGTAACTCGACACCGACCGACAGTCATAGAGCAACGGCCGTCGCACGGCTCAAACCAGAATGTAACATACTATAGTTTTTGTCAACTGAAGTGCCTCTTCCCCGCGCGAACGCCTTCTTCATCCCAGTGGCATGCCTGAGAAGCTTCTAGAATGTCATGCCCAAAGAAAAGAAAAACATGGGTATCCAGGCCATGTCTAAAAACCCGCGATTGTCATTTTTATGAGCACCAAAAATGGAGCGGGTTTTTCAAACTGCCGCGTTTAAATATGGGCTCATATATTCAAAAGTCAGTCGTTTTGCTACAAAAAAAATATGACAGAAAGGACATGGTAGACAGCAAATGCTTCAAAACACCCAGGTTGAGAAAGGAAGCGTGCCTGACAAAGTTGGCTGCAGTTACCTGTCCAGTTTGTCCTTTTGCCGTTTGGCAGCAGCCTCGGCCTTCATTTTCTCCCGCCGCTCCTGTTCTTCTTTTGTCACTTCTTCCCTATTCGTGTTCTTGGCAACATCCTTTTCTTCGGCCGCAGCCTCATCGTCTTCTTCGTGGTCGGAAATCTGTGTGAACAAAGCAATCAACGAAACCCATTCAGACATTCCCGCCTTCGGCAATATATTTCTTCATAGTGTTTGCCGTCGACTGCCACACATTACACGTGGAATAGGCAATCGTGGATACCACCAGTTCTGTTCAGAAACAAGAGTTAATTTACGGGAACTGCCCCACCTCCTTCTGTGGTCATTTGGCGGTTGACTTTCCACGATGGCTGACGTCAGGGATGATGCAATATATGCGGACAGCCAACTCCGAACTACGATTCCCCGTTCCCCGCAACCGCAGGCCTGTCATTTTGACCTGGCAACTCACCTTCCACTGTGCGTGATGATGTGTAATTATCAAACCGGCGCGTGTCGTCGTTTAAGCTCAAAGATAAGCAATTATCGTCTAAATTAATGCGTGATTAGCCTGCTGTATCGAAGTAGCCAGAAAACGTTAAGCATACAAAAGACAACCATTAAAATCCGGGTTCCATTTTTATTGAATACATATGACTCGCCCATAGGTACAGGTCCAGTTTTTCACTGGACACCCTGATCACCCTGTGGAGGAAAAAATGTCCTTTTTACATGCAATCCCCTTGTGATGAAGGCGAATGAAAACACTTGCCAGGGACCATGCAATAAACATGTTTTTCGAGAACCTGGTAATGTAGCCATGCTAATTTATAGCAAGGTGAGTTTTTCAGTATATTTTCAGGCGTTTCGTAAAACGTCTATGTCTTTTCTGAGGCGTAGACGCAGCAAAGAAAACCTACGCGGATACCCACGACATGTATATGTGTGCATATGGAGACTTCCGTATTCAAAAAACATCTTCTGATTCACCACAAAATGACTACCATTGAGCTCAGCTCACCATCACGCAACTCATCTTATTCGCTCACCTCCGAATACTGTTGTAAAATAGCTTCCTTCAGTTTTTTGTCCGCTACGGAAGCCTTAGGCTTCTCTGAAAGCGTTGCAGATTTGTTTTGCTGCTCCATGATTTTGGAAAGCTGGTCTTCAAAATCAACCTGAAACACCGAACAACAATCATGTCGTGTGTATTTAAGGTGAACACAGCGTGACGCCGGCAGCAATGAATTGCCTTGCAACTAGACGCAGTATCGATATCTTTGGCTCCGCATAAATTTAACTATGAACTTTTCCGATTTTCTTTCTACGTCTCCGACCGTTGATTTCTGGTCGACGGGTGGAAGATAAAGTAGTTCTCCAAAATTGTTCATATATTTGTTAACGTTCCGGTCTGATTTACACCATCTTCAGAACAAATACAGCGAATACAGCCTATAAGGTTACATATCAGAAAATATGTCATGTGCTGACAAAAGACGGGCAGATAACCAAAGCAACGCTACTGCACTGATGAATAAAGGACATATGACATACCAAATGGAAGAGAAAACAGTCCAAAAATGCATGACATTCTCCCATTTTAACAAAAGAAAATTCAGTCACTCAGTGCATGGGTAAAGAGTTCAAGCATGACAAACGACTTGCTCTGCTGCTTGGGGCTCGGCGATTCTTAGCAAATCAAAATGGCGTCCAGGATTCCAAGACGGAATCCTGGGCGCCATTTTGCTCGTCTCGCCAACTACGGCCCTGCGGCCGACCTCCCCTCCGCGGACGACCGTCACACGCACGAGACGGCGTGACGTTACCCGCGCGGGCAGCCACTCCAGGCGGGCGCTCCTCCACCTCCATCGTGAGGCACAATGGCTAGTCGCCATGCAGCAGCCAGCAACTGCCCAGCTTGACTGAGGCTTTGAATCTTTCCTCGTTTGTTAATGTACGCAGCCCACCTACCTTTGGCTTTGCGTCATTTCCACCATTCTCTGCGATTTTCGAGTTGCTCCGATTCCACCTGGTGAAGATTTCGAGACATAAGTCGCTCACACCTGTTTCCTGTAAAAAAATGGGTGGTTTGAATAAATCGAGCACCATGGAGTATACTACACCATATCAAAACAAAATAAACGTTGAAAAATAATCATGGTATGGTTACAGACTCTGCTTCGTCAGAAACCAAGTATAACTGTATAATTATTGGAATGAATAGTCCAAGAAGACCAATGCAATAACAATTTCTATGAAGTACAATGACTTTCATGTACCAAATGAGAATGGGTAACACAGAAAATTGTTTTTTGAAAATGGTATACTCCACATAAGGAAAATCACCTGTGCTACATTTTCATGTACCCACAGCAATGAGAAAAGTTAGCCTGCAACAGTACCAGTTACAGTGCAATTTTCACAGCATCTTTTGACAACACCACAGTATTACACTGTGAACTTACAATACACAGCACTTCTGGCAATACCATTATTCCATCATCTTTGGTGAAACATTTCTGATCCTTTCTGTTAATTTGAACAGAATGAACTGATAGGGCAAAGAATAACAGTCTATTCCATACTGTTCAGAACTTATGTTCTATTGAACTGTCAGAATGAACTTGTGGCATTCTATTGCCAGCCAGGATTTCTACATATCCTATACCCAATGAGAAATACAAACTTTCATTAACTTTGTATGAATGACTGGGAGAAATTGCAGTCACTGTCCTACCACCTATTTTCATTCCCTTAATGCCTCTTATAGCCCGAACAGCATGAAACATCACAAAACACTGTGCCAACATAAATGCTGTTTTGCATCTATATCAGCAAAATTGTTTTGCATTCAAGAGGAAATATCTCATTGGCACCTGTTACACGGTTTGCAGGCTAGGTGCTGTGACCAACCAAGGCATGCCAAGCTTACTGTAATAATTATTTTGCTACAGGTTGTGTAGCTGAATCATGGAATATTTCAGCTACACAGTCTGTAGTGCAGTAACTATTATGGTAAGCTTGTCACAATTACTTTGTCAATGTCAATGTCAATGTCAATAATTACTTTGCTACAGGTTGTGTTGCTGAATCATGGAATGTTTCAGCTACACAACCTGTAGTGAAGTAATTATTACAGTAAGCTTGTCATGCCTGGGTTGATCACAGCACCTAGTCTGCAAACTGTGTAACAGGTGCCAATGAGATACTTGGGGCATACTCCATTCTGCCCTATTTTATGAACCAGTCATCTTCACTTCGTGCGCCACCACAGCCAGAGTCCAAGGTTTCTAGAAAGACTCTACGGCGCAAACGCAAATGCTCGAGGGGTCACAGCATTCGAAGCACAAGTTCCGCGGGTCCACTGAATTTTTTTTCTCCGCTGTTTAGTAATCGGTGACAGATCGTATGAAAAAAGACTGTAGCTAAAGGTTATATGACAAAAGATCACATGACATGAATATCGAAATAAAGAATAGCAATGTTACACCAAAGGCGCGCTGTAGGATAATGGAGGCCGCAGGCCGACAAGGGGTGCATTCATACCAGGCTTTGTCCTATGAAGAGATTAGGCCACGTGAAGCGCGTTATTAGGTTACATCTAAAAAGGGACCACGTGCTTGGCTGGCCGTATAGTAGCAATTTGTACATGTACTACATATTACAGTATGTTGCCAGTTTTTTACACCGCTAAAGGACTATTCCAACCTCGTACACCCTGACAAATATGGTGCCACTGGGGTGGAAAGGTGCAATCATCTGCCCAAAGTCGTAAACAAACCGTTATTTCCGAAGTAAGGCCCGCACGGACGTGGCGGTGCAGCACTGTAACATGTTCAGCACACGGTCCCTATTTAGATGTAACCAAATATCGCACGACATAATCAAATACCTGCTTTGCTTTGCACGGCCCAAAGTCTTTCTTGGACAGAGCCAAGTCTGATTGCACCCTTTATCAGCCGGTGGCCTCTAGTATCCCAAACCACACCTTTGGCTCAACATTTCTACCCTTTTACGATCTTTTGCTTATGATCTTTTGTCACACAATTTTTCACCCTGTTAACAAACAACAATGTCACTTAAGTGTGGGGCAAAACGATTTCAGTGGATCTATAAAACTTGTGGAAGTAAAATATACATATATATGTGGAAATAAAATCATACATGTCTGCATAATAAGACTGAACATAAAACTGGATGGAAAAAACATAAACATTAAAATGAATGATGCACTCATTTTGTTCCACATATATCAAGATAGCACAGCACATGCCTGCAAAGATGTCTCATGCCATGCTATGCTGCACAGTCATGGAGGCAGCCAGCTAACCCACCCCAGCCAACACCAGAATCTAATGTGATATAGCACTCCTGGTGAGTGTCCATGAAACTACACATCAGCCCTGGCCAATGCAGCTAACAGAGCCCCTCTAAGGCAAGATGTAGAGCTCTGGCCACCTGCTATCACAGCACCAATGTCACCAACCAAGGATGCTTGACTGCACAGGCTGGCATCAGTGGTAGAGAACAGAATGTGTTTGTAGGATAACTATTCACTGAAATATATTTGTTCCATATTAGTTTATGATTCAACAATGTCTGTGTGGTATAGAGGTGGTCATCTATCTGCCCTTGAAATGAGAGAGAGAGCTTTCTGCCTGGAACACTGGACTGAGTGTACTGTGGTTAGTTTGTTGTGACAGGGGTGGTATTTTTATTTCAACAACAATTACTTATTAACAACAATGGTATTTTTTTGTAAGGATGCAAAGTGATGCATCAAGTAACATTACATATGACTGATATCAGCACCTCAGTCTCATAAGGGTCAGATATTATTTATGGTTTAATAGTTACATAGCCTCCATAATGCAGAAAGAAAGGTGTTGACAGTTTGGTGTTACACTTGCGCTGTGCCTTAGGTCTTTGTGGGAGCACAAGCCACCACCAGTGCTACCTCATTTTAGGAAACTTTGAAACTCAGTACACATACTCTTTGAAAGTGGCCCCAAATTAGTTCACTGCTCTAACATGATCTTTCCAAAATTTGCCCCAAAATGACTGGTCCAGCACAGCAGTACATTACCTTTCATAGTTAGGGAGCAATAACTGCCATGATGACCTGACATGACTATCTTAAAAACACCACTAAGGAACCAAATAAAGCAATAATAATTAGTTGAATGAACAAAGATGAATAAAAACAGAAAAACAATGGAAGACAAAAAAACATGAGTAACCATAACAATGGGCCAACTCTCATCATAAGCAAGACATTAATCTGGTCTAATTAAAAGTGACACAAAACAACGTTATCACATTAATGATAACAAAATGCAGCAAACTGCAAACCAATAACCTAAAACATTAGCAAACAGGTAGCCTAAAGATGATACCCATAATGACATGCCCATCATTGACATACCATAATGCCACTAAGTATCCCTTCCATGGCCTCTTCTTTTTCCTCTTGAGATTCATCTCCAGTGAGTATTCCTTTTATGTATTCAGTGATGACGTTATCATCAGACTGCAATGCCAGCAGTTTTTGCACGAGCCAATCGTCAAACGCCTCCATCGTACGAACGACCGGCTGCAGGCTTTAACCTTATGTTTATGATTTTTTATATATCGCCTTTATTTAAATCGGGACAGCCACCTGCAACCTCCACCGCACACAAATGCACTGAGCAACAAATCGTCTCCCGGAATCTCCAGTTACTTTGAGTTTCCCCCTTTCCATTACTCAGCACGAGCACTCTTGCACTCCAACGTAACTGGCGCCATAACTGGCGCAGCTAATCAGCTGTTAGTCGACTGCTTCAAAGTTGGTTGCAGCTGCTTGCGTGGGTGTGAGAGCAGAAACAAGCCAATCAGATGGGAAAGAGTTACCATGGGCTTGGTAAATATAAACAACGGGATCAAGAAGGTTTCCTTATAATGCACGGAATGCATACAAGATATGACATTTTTACATGCACACATATTATTTTTGATATCTTCATAAAGTCTTCTATCATTTTTTGTTTTGAGAAATGCTTTATTTTCAATGAAAGACAAATTGACCTGTCTAGCGTTCATTTAAGGCCGCACTTAGAGGGCTAATCGATGAACTTTATCAAAATCAGCCATCTGCTATTTCAAACCGAATTTGATTGTGTGCAAAATATAGGCTCATTGATTTTAGTCCAATAGATAGATAAAGCGTTCGTCGAAGGCGTGCCGAAACTAGCCAATGAGGAATGACAACGGTAGGGGTGTGTTGTAGGTCACTTCAAGGACTTCCGATGCATTCTCACACGCTTCGCCGCTCGACACGGGCTAGGAACGGAAGGACTGCGGCAATATTGATCTGTTTTTTGGGCGTGAAATTCGTATCTTTTCAACATGTCAGGGCAAGCAATCGACACAGACTGCATGACGCTTACGCGTTTCATCCTGGGTGAACAGAGGAAGGTACCTGGTGCTACAGGAGATCTGACAACATTGCTTACTGCAATCCAGAGTGCAGTGAAGGCTATCAGCTCGGCTGTCAGGAAGGCTGGCATCGCTCAGCTGTAAGAACTATTTTATGGCCCTTACAGTATGGTGGCAACATAACATGTATAATTGCTGTGATATTGTTTTTGCTCAGGAACAGAAAGTATTGGTGTTACGTCTCAATAGAGGTGTTCTCTGTGAAAAGCATATGTCCTAAAAATGGCAAAAATGAGGGTATATCAGTGGCTGTGGCCAAATAGTGTGTTGTATAGTGATGTTTTATCACTTAACCATGGTGTATACAAGCCAAATCTTAATGGCTTCTCAGATTAAACCTGCAATGTAAAATTGGAAAAAGCTGTGTATGGTTTTTGTTTGAAACACAGACAGCAGGTTTGTTGTACTCTTTTTATGTGTGTCATTTCATGCAGGATACTTGCTTGACACCAAAACTTTAAATTTATTGCATCCATCATATCTACCAATTTGCAAGCAATGTCACAGATGTCAACAATATACCTAGGGTAGCTGCAATTCATCTCCTAGTAAGCTATGAGTGAATCTATCCTAACCTAACCTGGCATACCTCTAAGCATTTCTTGAAGAGAATCAGTATGATTGTGTAGCCTTGATTGAAATTGCTGCTCCAGAATATACTGATCTGCCCCTTTTTAAAAAGCTGCTGCCCTAAATATTTGAAATCTGCCCTAGAATCAGTTCTCTGCCCTAGCCATGCCCCTGCGAGATATCCAAAGAATTACTTCTTCATAATATACTGGGTTGTTCTTTGTTAAAAAGATATTACCCCAAAATATTGGAATGCTGCTTTGGAATTAGCACCCTCCTGCATTTCTGTCCCAATGACATATCTAGAGATGAAATGCCCAATGTTTTGATGACCAGTTTATCTGGTTGAATGTAGTCTGTTCAAGAGAAATGTGTCATAGTGATTGGGCCTGCAGAAATCAAAACTGGTCTGTGTTGTCTGCAGTACTACATGTGATTTAGTCCAATGCTAGTATGATAGTTGTGTTTCAAAAAGCTGTATAGGATTTTGTAATCACCAGATCCTGTATGGCTCATGCTTTCTTCCCAGTTCCATGATGCTTGTTTTTTACAGAAATATCTTAGCAAAGTATTCAGTTTTTTTTTTTTTTTTTTGGTGTGCTGCTGGTTGTATTTTTGATGTGCTGCCAGTATTTGCAGCCCCCTACAGATAGGGTACTTGAGCTTACATTTTCCAACAAACCAATCAGGCTGCAGACAAATTTGACTGGAACAGCTGACTGAGCAATGCTGTTCACAGATATGGAATGGCTGGCAATACCAACATTCAAGGCGAGGATGTAAAGAAGCTGGATGTCTTGTCAAATGATCTGTTCATCAATCTCCTCCGGTCTTCATACACAACCTGTATGCTGGTGTCGGAGGAGAATGAAAATGTGATAGAGGTAAACTGCTTACTCTGTAATGTCCCAGACTGTGTATCTGTGAGAGTACCAGATAGGTCTTGTTTTGAGTGTTGCATGTTTACGTTGTCATTACGGCACTACATATGTGTAAGTTACCTTTCATATGGAAGAGAAAGAAATGATGGTCATGAGAAATAGGTCAGCTTCATTGATCAAATGTGTTCCAGTTGTGGTGAAACAGTCATTGTTAATGTGCACAGTGGAGGGCATCTGAAAATTGCAGGTAGATGAGGTCAGTAAATCCCCCCCAACCATGAAAATCGCAGGGCAGGTAGGAAGCATGAGGAACTACATTAAGTGTGTACATGACCTCATGCAAGGATAATTACTACTTTTTGAATATTTTATAAAGTGCTTCTTACTTACTTTGATTTTTGCCTTAAAAAACTTACTGTTTACTTAAGCTACTGTTATTTATTTGCTGCTGTTTAGCCTCCAACACTGGTCTGGTGTGGCATTCATCTGCAAACTATTTCAGAGAATGGTTTTAAGGGAAAACACACTGCCCCACGATGGGTTGAGCCATGTCAGCTAGGTGCCAGCCATTATGGGACAGGTAGATGCAATATATCACTGCCTGTACTGTACTTGACAAATTTCATGATCCTGTGTTCATATCTTTGAGGCCAAAATAAGGTTACAGATCCCAAATTACCTGATTCAGGCACCTACATCCAGAACCATAATTTCAGAAACTTGAGAGAAAAGTGTGTCCTAGTGCCTGAAAATGGCTGATAATAGATTAAAGAGAGTATTAGAATGTAAGATCATCTTGTATTACCAAAATATCATTGTAATGTAAGTTCATGAGCAAGTTGGATTGTGATATGGTTCCAGTTATGATATTTGAGAAGACCTGTGCAAAGCTGCAGCAAAAGAGGTGTGTGGAATGGATGTGAAAAGACATATGCAAAGAATTTTGACCAATTTTTACAACCATTTTGTTATTTTTGGGAATGTTGTGGTACTTGATATTCATTTGAAGGCAAGCCAAAAAGTGTTCGTTGTTCTCTGTATCACTTCTGAGAACCAGTTGTGGAAATCTTAGAGAACAGAATACCTCACACCTCAACTGCACCTCCACTGTGCATGTTAAAATATGTTCATGTTATATGTTGGTTGAAGTATCATACACATACATCACATGCAGTGATGATCATACAGCTGTTTCCCGATTGAATACAGGTTAGCCTCGTTTTGCGTCCGTTTTTAAATTGACCATGGAAAGTGTTGCATCATATTGGCACCGGTTTGCTCTGTCAGAGCATGCATTTCCGATATGATGCAATAACACGCCCAGGTATGCAGGAAGGGCAAGATAACGATGGGGTAGCCTGTATTCCATCGGGATCCAGCAGCATGTCCGGTAATGACTATACTGACAATGGCCCATTGTTTTAGGTTCCTGCGGTGAGTGCAAGCAATAGATATTGGTAAAGATAGCAGCCATGTATTAATGGCATTGTGCTGTTGCCTATGCCTTGAATGTGGAATGACCTCTGCTGGCTTGCTTTGCTGTTCGTACATGTGATAGTTTTCCCCAGGTGCATCCTCCTTTCAGCAAAGCTAGTAGACAGAATGGTAAATAGAACCATTCATGCAATTGGGCCTGAGGCATTGGTAGCATTCGCTTTACCTAGACAGCCGAGGGCAAGATGAGGCGGAAAATTCTCATATTCGTGACTAGAATACGACGCAGCTTGCTATTGTTTCTGCGTTTTTTCCAGTACAGGTGAATCCTGCTGTCAGAATTAATTTGTTTCTCGTTTCTTACATGCTGGCATCTGGTACATTGTGCATGTTAATATCTGGCGCATTCTTTTTGCAGCACCAGGTCTTTATATTGCATATACAGTCGTGAGGTGTGGTGTTTATTTGCTTGATTTCTTCTTTTTTGATATGCTGTTGATTTATCGAGCACTGCGTTATTTGTGTCTTTGTGTGCTGTGTGTTTGTGTGTGCAGATGTTTGTGTAGGTGTATGCCTTTTGTCATGCCGACGGCGTTTGTCTTCGGTAACAGTTTACTGCAGTTATTTGGCTTTCCAAATTCCCATAAAATAAACATCATCATCATCATAGGTCGTAAACTTATGTCAAATCCCCGCGTTAGTAATGATTCAAGGGCTCACGCCTTACAAAGACAGTCATGCTGGAGACATACAGATATAGTGGGCCTAGACGATCAGTAGCGATTCGACACTGAGGAATGCTAGGCAAAAGCCGCGCTGTATTACTCGAGCTATGATTTTTAACAGGTCGAGGACAAGAACCAGGGGAAATACATTGTCTGCTTCGATCCTTTGGACGGCTCTTCAAACATCGATTGCCTTGTTTCGATCGGGTCTATCTTCGGTATTTTCAGGTAAGTCTGCTTCAAGTATTGTAGTGAATTGTATTGTGCAACGCCATCACAACACTCCGGTGTAAACCACACGGTGTCTTTTGAGTAGAGGGATAAATTTGAATGCTGTTGGTGTCATTTTCCATTCTGCTGTGTTTAGAATGAAAGTAGCCTTAGTCCATTTTGAACGGGATATCGAAATGGTATTTCATGTCGAGCTGGGATGGGGCGCTTCGCAACTCGGTGTTGGCCACCAGACTCAGTAGTAACATCCGACGAGTTTGTGTGACCCCGCCATCTCTCCGCTGTGACCCCCACCAGTGGTAGTAGAACGATGGCTTCCCTGGCCTGGGAAGACGGGCTTGGGTACCGTCTGCGCGTCATGGTTGTCTCACGGATCAGCTGGCAACCGGCCAGAAGAGGGTAAAGCGGATAAACACATGGTCTGCCACGAAATCAGCCGTGACGTAGACACTGCTCCTGGTCTGGTGTTCGGAGCCCGGGTGCCAAGCTGTGCTCAGCACGGGCCCTGATCCAAAATCGCGCCTGCGAGTCACCCGAGCCAAATAAACAACAGCCTGGGTGCCGGGGACCGGTTCTGGTCACGCTGCCTGGCCGGGCGGCCGCGGCCGGCGTCTGACGGCGGTGTTTCGCGCGCGACAGGAAGCAGGCGGACGGCGCGCCCACCGTGCAGGACGCCCTGCAGAAGGGCCGCCAGCTGGTGGCCGCCGGCTACGCCCTGTACGGCAGCGCCACCATGATGGTGCTCAGCACGGGCCAGGGCGTCAACGGCTTCATGCTGGACCCGGTAGGTGGGAGTGCCTGGCGGCGCGGCTCCCGGGCCGTCCGGGACCGCCGCGGGCCGCCCCCGGTCCGACCGGACGCTCTCGATCCGGGAATTCGGCCGTGAAGTATCTCGTCTCGTCAGGGTCGAATTTTGAGGACCTTCAGCCCATTAACTCGGAGCACGTGTCCAGGCAGGCTAGACACTGCTCCCTGGCCGGCGCGAGGAGCGCATGTTACCGGACTCGGCTGATCCAGTATCTCTGCCCGAGACAGTCCGACCCGCCGTGCTGGACGAGCACGTGATGCACGCGATTCGTTGCCGGGCCGCACCCCGCGGTCTAGCGCGGTGGAAAAATATCGGAAAACCGCACACGTCTCCCTGCACTGTTGCGGACAACCAGCGTTAAAAAAGGCTTTTGCTAGTGTAAGGTACGACCGTTTAGGAATGAACGGATTGCATATTGAAGCACTCCTTTCAGTCCCCTGCCACGCGAAGCGACGTCAAATATACTCGTGAAAGCCGTGTGGACGCTGACGCTGCCGGGTGCGTCCGTTCCGGGGGACGGGCAACGTCCGACGCCAGTACATGGGCCTGCTCCGCGCGGCTCAGTCTGGGGCGTACCGCGTCTGGAGCCGGGACGCCTCGCGGCCAGGCGGGCCGGTTAGGCGCGTTATCGCCGGGCACTGTCCGGGAAGTGTGCTGCCGGCACCACATCCGCCGCCGCCCGGCGAGTCGGCGTGCTGCGGTCTCAGCGCAGTCTGTCATGGTCACTGGAATCACGGCCACCGCAGAGTCTGCCGCGTTCAGCGGAACCACAGCCATCACAGAGCCTGGCACCATCACTGCAGTCATAATCACAGCAGAGTCTGTCACAGTCACTGCAGAGCCTGCCGCGATCACTGCAGTAACAGCTACCACAGAGTCTGCAGTGACAGGTCGCTGCAGTGACAGCCACCACGGTCTGTCACAGTCACGGCAGTCGCGGCCACCTCAGAATCTGCCACGGTCGTTACAGTCTGCCGCGATCATTGCAGTCCCAGCCACCGCAGAGCCGATTCGGGGCCCAGCGCCGTGTGGTGGGATGGCCCAGCTCCATCTCAGTGACAGTTCGATCAAAAAGTTCTTCTCATTTGTGGGCAGTTGATCGCTCGAAACACTCAACGGCCCAGGCAACGGTGAAGGAAAGAGAGAGAGTGGCCTGATATCTCGTCAGCTCACGGAGTCGTATGAGTATTTTGCTCTTGCGTTGTGATCGTCAACATTGCGGCGACGGCAACCTGGATGCTAGAAATGATGAACAGTGCCATTCGAGGAAATTAAGGACGTTCTGTTTCAGTGCAGGAAGCGAACAATGAATTTCTGGGTCTGGAAGTATGTTCGTTATTGCCTGCTTAAGAGAAACCATTCATCCCGCCACTGCGTGTTATCATTGGGACCTTCTGTCTGAACAGCGTCCTTTAAAGTGTCAAACATGTGACGCCGACTGACATCGTTATGCTCCAGGCCATCGGTGAGTTTGTGCTCACGGACCCCAAAATGAAGATCAAGCCGCGAGGAAAGATTTACAGCCTCAACGAAGGCTATGCCAACAAGTGGGATGAGGCCATCAAGGAATATGTCACCAGCAAGAAGGAAGGGCCGGTAGGTTGACCAGATATAACAGCCGTATTTGTGTTTGGGACAGTGCTGCGTTGCAGTGAACGTATACCCGAAAGTATCGTAGCCATGGATGTGACCACGGAGAGGGACATTTTGCTTTCAGTTGTAGAAAAATAGGCTTCCGTCCCCGGCTTTTGTTCCGAAAGTGAACGTTTTCCGCAGTTTCCCATTAAAAATAGATATTTGGTCAGATTGTCACCCAGATTCTGATTTGTAACCTCCCCCAATTTCTGTGACGTGGCTCCACCTATGAGCGCAACGATTCTTCGGTCGCGGAAAGTATGTAGTTTGGAAATGGATATAGGTTGGTGGTATTTTGTCAGCCTCATTTACTCTTCATTCGGATGGTTAGCACAGAAATGTGCCGAAAATTCTGTAGCTTTCTGGCTGTTGGCAGCTTTGATCCTGTTGTTTCCCAGTGCTACGTGCTTGCTGCTGTTTTGCCTTATCAGCAAATGGTGCCCTTTTCATTTATTAATTCCTCACCTGATAGGCCAACGCAAGGCGACGAGGAGCAGAATAATCCTTCGTGAGGTGATATGTGGGGTGAATAATAACACAGCTGCTGAATTCAACGGTTGACAGTACTGAGCCCTAAACAACAGGTCAGCGTATTATGTGGGAATGAGTGCGTCATGATACTTCCATATTTTCGAAGTAATTGTATCGTCGGTAACAATATTGAAACGCTCCATATGACAGAGATTAGGAAGATGCGTGAGTTTGCTTGGCTTTGGTTCCATCTGTCGAAGGTTTTTGTCTCTAAATCGTGAAACTCATCAGTGTCTTTTTGCACGTACCGCGACTGCCGCCAACTTTGCTTGCACGGTAAACAGTCGAACTTTGATCGAACGTGACTGGAACAGGTGTCCGACTCGTCAACCCATCACCTTATTTGGATCGTGTAACGCATGGATTAACGACGCCTCCCTCCCTCTGTGTCGTAAACCTGTCGTAATCCCGCGAATGGCGTAGAATGCATTTCACCCAGGCCACCAACCGATGTGAGAGCCGGCGGCGTTCACCGCCGATGGCCGTTACACGCGCTGTGGAACAGTGTAATGATTACCACCGCCGCCAGTCGTCCCACCCCGCGAACGTTCTATTGTCGGCAGGGGGCTAGTCTCAACTGCCGTCTGGTTGCATCTATCCCACTTATGCCGGATGAATGCGACAGAATTTCCATTGTTGAAGGTCCAGGGCATTTCCCGATAGCGAAGCCGCAGGTACCTTCATAATCGTAGCATTTTCTTGATGCAGGTGGTTGAAATTCCGCTGTACGAAGTGAGCGTCCTGTTTCGCGTCCCGGTCGTCCCGGTCCCGGTCAGGGGATTACCTGACCCTGTCCAACCCTGACCTGACCCTGACCCCGACCCTGGCTTGACGGTCCCGCCGTTGGGCTCCGACAGAAGCCGTATGGCGGTCGCTACATCGGCTCCATGGTGGCTGACGTGCACCGCACCCTCAAGTACGGCGGCATCTTCATGTACCCGGCCACGGCCGACGCGCCGAAGGGCAAGCTGCGTCTGCTGTACGAGTGCAACCCCATGTCGTTCATCATCGAACAGGTGCGTGCCTGAGAGCATGATGTTCAGCTCACCGAATGTTTTGTTTCAATGTTTTGTATTTGTTTTCGAGCTTTCGTAACTGAAATTAAATTGCTAAATTAAATTACGAAATGATGAAATTAAACGGTGTTCTCATTTTGTTCTCACTAGTGTGTTTTCTTCTTTCGTAGCGGGCTGCGGAAGTGTTTGTCTGACGTGATGAATTTAGCGTACACGGTTGACAGTCCCATGTAATCGGTGACTGGATGACGAAAATGATTCGATGGTCCTTGTTCAGGGGCGATTCTGTTGGAACCTGTTACCCACGTAATATTGGAACGTGGAACTGGTAATGAATTCAGTTTTTTATAGATCAGTTAATGTCTCTGACTCTGACCTAACGTTAGCCGTAACCTTAGGAATTAACATGCCAAACCGAGCTTGTTGCCGGACCTAGACCCTGGCACTTAAGTCTTTCTAAATACGGACTGATGTTTCCCCAAGCGCCGAACCAGATGGCGCTGAAGGGTCTTTATCGTGTCGTGTAACTCCACGACACGGCCGCGCCGAGGTCGGCTGATTTTTTCGGTCTCGGTCTCGATTTTTTCGGACAGATCCAGGTGCCCGATTTGGAACTCGAACTTAGTGCCTGCCACGCTCTTTTGAAGGTGTCCTTTGCATGTTACCTTTGTTTTGTTAAAAAGCGTAAAACATTTGTGATATACTCTGAACGTGGCATGGGAAAAAGCAAGGTCATGTGCTTGATTTAATTTTGCGTTTGCTCCGACTTCTGGCGTTATGAAGATCATGACCGAACACTGCATCGCTGAAGCCACATCGTCGCTGATGCGACACTGATGAATTTCAGCGGCGAGGACGGGATGAAATTATGTAGTCTTGCTCACTCGACAGAACGGCGCCTTACTATGCCTCATCCCACCTCCTTGTTGAGCTCCGTTGTGCCTGCGGGCGGGCGTTGAGCAGGTTGGATGACCCACAAGGAAATTACGAAATTAGAAAAATCTCGCGATTGTGGACGATGAAGAATATGCAGTAGTAAAGACCGTAACCAACAAAATCATCTAGTCCGTCGGTTCTTCTGCTGTCGTAATTCGTGCATGGCTACGACGTATAGACAGATAAATGTTGTGTTATGTAAGGTGGATTAGGAATGTAAAATCTCCAGTCAATACGAGCCGTGCATTTTTCTAGATGACCACGGGATCCAGTCTAAAGTGCCAGTCGGTCATACCATTTCCCTCAGGCAGGAACCTGTAGGAATGACGTTTTTGAGGAGGATGCCGTTCTGGTGAAAGATGACCTCAGACGGCTTTTTTCGTTTTTTGGTTGTTTTTAAGCAAAGCCGACTTAGTTCACGTCAGACGTGAAATGCCTGTGATCACTTCATACGGAACTTTTTGAGGGTCTCACCAGCATCAGAAGATCGATCATCAGTTGCATGGCGCTCCATCGTCGATCAGAGCGAATCAGCTGTCGGAACTGCAGACCAGATCGATTGTTCTATTTGTTGATGTCTTGTTACGTAACAGTTACCTGAATTTTCCAGCATTACCGCCACTAACCAGCAGCCCTAATGAATTGTGCCTAGGATGTGTTGAATAACTGTGCACACCTGAATGCAGTGACTAAACCCATAGTTTTCCTTTTTACATTTATCGAGGGCAGATCAAAGTATTTTCTCACCTGCTGGTCAGTAATGGAAGGAAGGGAAAGTATGATTATTGCCGTGTCGATGAAATGTTTCGAGGACATTGGATGGAGTTTGGTTTCTTGCGTCATTAGTGTGATACTGATATTAAACTCTTTGCCTTTAAAGGCGGGCGGCAAGTCCAGCAACGGGTCAGTCAGCATCCTGGACGTGCAGCCGGAGAGCATCCACCAGAGGTCGCCGATATTCCTGGGCTCCTCCGAGGACGTGGACGACGTGCTTGCCGTGATCGCCAAGCACCAGAAGTAGCTCGTCTCGGACGGAGCACCAGCAGCATCTCGTGACCCGGGACGGACCAAGACTGGCCTACGCAGCCGTCAGGGTCGGACTCTGTAGCTCGCGCCGGGGTGTGGGACTGCCAGCGAGCTCTGAAACGGGCGCTCCGCTTGTTTGGAATGGCTGTCGCTACTTTGTAAGGGTTTTCCAGGTGGTTAGCACTTCTGAATTAAGGTGATACAGACTGTTTTTACACCCCGTATTTTATGAAGGCTGTTCGTTTCACTCCATGTGTTTATGCCAAGTGATCGCGATTGCTTATGCAGTGAGGGAAATGGCTCTCTAATACACTGCAGCCATTTATTGATGTATTTTGATATTTAAATTTAGTAGTTTCATCAAGTATTAGCGTCCTGTTGAAAGGTAATTCACCATATTGTGTCGTTTTGACTGTTCTACTGGTTTGATCTTGAGTGGCTTCAAAAAGATAACGTATGCTTCGGATAACAGTCCCATCCGTTTTCGAGTCGGAGAGTCGTTCGTACTCAGGAACTGTTGGGCTGTGACTTATCAGAAGGTTACGAAGCGTTTCACTATGATCACGATAGCCTTCTATAACACGATGTGCAAGACTGCTTGCCCCTACTTCACGCAGTATGTGTCGCCACCTTTCGGGAAATTGCGGAAGCCCAATTAAGTGTCCTTGTCGGGAAGCAGAGGAGCACATACGTTTGGCATCATGGAAACGCTCATAATGGTGTCTGTGGGTTCATTGTTTCCGTCGCAGACATGACCTGAGGTTCTTCACAAGTAAAACACTTAAACGTGATCCAGGGGATTTCTAAGGAACAATTCGTCCAGTGGCTAAAAAAGTACCGAAAGGGAACGAGAAGAAATTCGTGTAATGAATGGGACAGACCAGAAAATACAACCCCAACGCACTGCCAATGCTAGACTGGTGATTAAATTTGCGCACACGAGCTCAGAGCAACATCAGCGGGCGCAAGCCGCGGATTCGAGCGTCGTTGGGCACAGGAACGCATGACTGTAGATACTAAAATTACTGAGAGTCTGAGCACGGTTTTGGGCAATTTGTTTTCAGCATATGTCATAATTCTGAGGCTGAAATGTTTGAAAAGTAGAATGTCCCAGCTCTCCCATCCCACAACTACCTTGACTCACGATCACTCCAGCCTCCAGTAATGGGTAGATACATGAATAAGATAGATAAATGGACGCAAAAACCCTGCTCATGCCCCTTGACCCCATTTTATAATTTTGGGGGTTTCCGGAAGGCATCATATGGATCCCCTGCCGTCCTGATGCGTAAGTTTCCCTGCATTGATTGTCTCGCATATCCGGTTACTGCTTCCGAGCTTCAAACCCGTCAGCAGCTCTTCAAACCGATAGTGAACAGGACGATAGTCAGCTGACTTCTTTTGTCACGATTGCGCTTTAGTTGTCACCCTTCAAGGAAGAATCCGTTTCAGTTGTCGCGTTTTGTACGCTGTTGCGCGTGTGTCGCACTGTGAAGGGAGGTAATTAATTGGCTCATTCATTTGTTTTTCCACTCATATTTATTCTGGGCTGTTGACAGGAAGACCATAAAAAAGCGTCGATATTCTTGAATTCTGTATTGGTCGTGCTCGCATGTCGTCCACAGGTTTTCAGGTTCTCGTGGATTGCTTGGACTTACAAATCTGTCTTTGCCAGGAGAGAGGCATTGGTCGTTGACGTAGTGTCTTGTGCTAGAGGTGAATTGGTGAATTTTACTTTAATTTTGCAGGATATGCTCATCTGTCAGATGCAGTCCAGAAGGTGTACCTAGTACATGAACATTCTGATATTTCACAACAAATGTACCTATGCACAATAATCATAATACAAAATTGCCCCTGACATTACTGTAGGAAAAAGTGACATTTACCAGCAGGTGGTGATTTCTGGGAATGATGCAGTGCTTATACCTTCATATGTGTCTTTATAATATTCAGGGCTGTGGGGACTCCTCCACTGTTGGAGGTGCATGGGGGAAAGGGAAGCATTTTGGACCATTTTGGGTCCTATTTCTCTCAAAAGTTTCCATCCATTTTAGGAAGGAATGCTATTTTAGGCATTGTCAGATCATAGTTTCCAAACAAAAGTTGTTCAGTAGTATATTTTAGACTTAAGTTTAATAGAAGATAAATATATAGCCAAAAAAGTAATAAGGAAACAATGCCATATTAATGCTCATAGAGATATGGAATATTAAGTAACAGTGAAATAAATGAACATAAAAATAATTGGAACATGAAGGCAACAAAATTAAAATGAATTTGGAATCAACAAATACAATATAATTAACATGGATGCTCATCACCTACCACTTTGTCTTGCTAACATTGCAGTTAGATGCTGATGGGTAATCAGCATACACAAAACCTTATCCTTTATAAGAGCCAAATTTACCTCCAAACAAGTGCTGTTTTCAACAATGACTAGCTGTCTGTCTTTGCTCCTAACATTACTGTAGGAAAAAGAGGCATTGACTAGAAAGTGGTCATTTCTAGAAATGATATGGCTCTTATATCTTCATATGTGCCTTATCAGTTAAGTAAGTTCCCTCTGTTTCAAAACTGTTTTAGGGATTTAAAGTAAACAGTGGTTAGTATGTAAAGCTGCTGCAGGTATCATGCTGGTTTTGCTTGTCAAGAAGTTAAAACTATGCATACTACCAAGTCCCATTCTTATTGCCAGTTTTTTAACTACCCAGACTGCAAACTACAAGACTTCATTGAACATCATTCATTCACTTGCTAAACCAAAAGCAGTGCTGAATAATTATTTTGTATCTCCCACATTATTACCACAAAATTTAGTTTTTGTTTAGCTTATTGTTTTTTATGTTTATTTTAGATTCTTTATTAATTAAATATTTATATAGGTTAATAAAGTTTTTGTGGATGAATTACATTGATAACTATATAGATAATACAGATCATAACAAAGCTCTAATGGTTGCCTTTGCAGGTAATGTATTAAAATTAGATGGCTTTTACATACCAAACTGTGGCAAGTGAACAGATATGGCATATTCATTCAAGATTTTAACCAAGTCCTTCAAAGAATGGCAAAATTGATCATATTGCCATTTATACTCATTCACCATACTCTGCTTTAGTGTCACATTACTGGACATTTTGTTCAAAGTGGCAAGAGAAATGCTTTGTGCATACTGAAATTGTGTCCCCATATCATATATCACAATCTTCCCAACACAAGGGTATCTTTTCTGACTGGGTAGAGTTTAGAACATTTGAAGAAGAATGAGAAAACTGTTGTAGTCAATTTAAAACATTCATTTGTAGAAAATGATAAAGTTCAGATCACTTTTGCTTTTACTTTTGCATCTTTGTGAGTTTTGATTTTTGTAGAGTTCCCTCACTTCACCTGATGTATTTGTAATGGTCTTTTCACTGGTTATAAGTTACTCATTCAGTCATGATAGCAGAATGAGGGTGCACCAATTGATGTTGATTGTGGGAGCAAGGGTTTTGTCCTGGAGAATGAAAGGATTTGCATGGATTTATCTAAAATTAATGAGTTTCATTTTGGAAAGAGCCCCTCTGTGTGACTGCATCTTCCAGTGCCAGATGCAGGCCACCAGCCATCTGTTGCAGGACGTAGTGGCCGAGGACGCCAACAGTGCCTGTCTGGCGCCGGCAGGTGGCCGCCCGCAGCGCTGCGGCGAGCTCGGCCCGGCCATGGGCTGCACAGCCAGCGGGCCGGCCTCGGCGTCGGGCCGGCGCCGCTCCTCGGCCCACTCGGTCCGACAGCCGGCCGTCACGTTCGGTAAGCCGCGGCGACGGGCGCTGGTTTTCGCGTGTGGCCGTGCCGCTTGCCGTGCCGCCGTGGGCCGTCTCTGTTATGTGTGGACGAGTGCCGGGTGTGACGGCCGGCGGCCGGCCCGCCCGGGCCGCGTTGCCGGTTGCGGCGCGGAGCGGCCCTCTCCGGAGGTGTATTCGTGTCTGACCCGTGTTTGCATGCGCCTGACGTGTGTCCATAGTGCCTGCCTGGAAATGTGAGTTTTTGTGGCCGCAAAACCTTTGAACTACCCAGCATGTTGTGTGGACGTCGTTATTAACGTGAGTGTTCGCGCTTAACATTTGTGGCGACGGATCCGGAGCTTTGTTCCCAGTCCGGTGTGGTGCCTGGCGGGGAGATGTGCGAATAAACGTTGAGTAAGTCTGGATTGGACTGATACGGAGCAGTGGTGATGCTCGCCGGTGCTGCACCACGGCGTCCAAATTCGTAAAAGATTGACCTTTTGTGTGTTCGGGGCTCGCTCGTGAAGCCAAGTGCAATAAATGTGTTATTGAGAACAGCCGTGTTTTTTTCTCTGCCGGCCGTGGCGTTTTGGACTGGCCAGGCGCCCCGCGAAACGCAGACCTCTCGATTCGAAATGGGAAATTCTGACTGTCGTTCACGCCTGAAGAGTATTTAGCATGGAGATCTCAAATTTTACATAGGCAAATTTAGGATGATGAAGTCGAACCAACAGTTTTGAGCCGAATGCAACACAGATGCTTCCTGTTGTTTTAGTCTTAGCTGTTGCATCTGCGTGCCCGGGTCTTGCTCAGTGTGGTTGCCCTGCTTGCTGAGGGTTGAACCGTTTATGTATAGACGTCATGGAACCAAAGTTTTCGATGACTGTGAAGAGCGTGATGCACTAAATGTGGAGCCCTGCCGTCGGAAACCCAGTCGACGCTGGCCACTTTTCTGTTTTGGTGTGAAATTACTGCTTCGTACTGTGGGCTTCCGTGCATCATGTGAATTTTCACGATGCGTGGAAACCAATGTCTCGTTTTGTGTTTGTTGCTTTCTGTGTGGTTTTCAACAATTATGGATGCACGTAAAGGTAGTATTTTACCGTCCGCGTCTTGAGGAGGTATATGCGTTAAGGCGAACGTGATTTTCTCTTTTTCGAAATAATCGTGGCCATCCTATCCCATTCCCGCGAGTGGGGAGGCATCTGTGAAAATTACGTCCCTGCTGACCATACGATGAAGAAATGCTTGCATGGAGAGCCATTACCTCTTTCTTCATTGTAGCCTCTGATGTCTACTGACAGATTCAGGAGGGCCATCGGGCTTTGGATCTCCTTTTCGTTGGAAAGCTCGTATCGTTCTCCTTCCTCCCGCTGTCCGACAGAAGTTGCAGATATTTTGTTAAAAAAAAAACTTTTTCGTAACAACGCATGGCCTTTTGCCCCACACCCACTTGCGCACGTGGTCTAGATCCAGAAATGCTGGTGTGTAAACAAACCTGCAAGCTCGCGAAAATCAGCGGTTTTTTCCGGCCTCTGTTGTTAGTATGGGCTTGTCGCTTTGACCTGTCCAATTAAACCTGGAGTACCAGTCATTCTTACGGGATCAAGTGCCATAACGATGCCTTTGGGGAGGCAATGTAAATGATGTCTTTAAACGCTGTTACGCCGAGTGTTTTGTTTTCTTACATTTAATCTAATAGCACGTGTCTGCAGATCCTACCAACCATCCGCACGCGCCGTCACGAGGCATGTTTCGCCCTCAGGTTTCTGCTATCATAATGGTTTCCGCTCTCAGAGCCGCTTGTCCGCTGCGTGAGGAGGCGGGAGACTCCGTCCGAAGTGGCAATCATCCTCTTGTGTGAACTGCTGAGGTCCTTCTCCCGGAAACTAATCGGCTCTTCGCTCGATTCCGGGTCTCTCTCTCTCTCTCTCTCTCTCTCTCTCTCTCTCTCTCTCTCTCTCTCTCTCTCTCTCTCTCTCTCTCTCTCTCTCTCTCTCTCTCTCTCTCCCCCCCGTCTCTGTCTCCGTGCCCGTCTCCGTCTCCATCTCATCCGTCTCCGTCTCGGCTTAAAGGCAAGCGTCCTTCGGCTTAGAAAAGAGCGTGCCGGTCGTCATGGAGTTTCGTTTTGTGTGTTGTTCGGCGCTCATGTCGATCGAGCCCTCAAGCCCTTTGTGAACACTGTCTCCGTCCTTGTATTGTGGCCTCAAGTTTGAGCGAAAATACGAGGTCGCTGTTAGAATGATATTGGTCAATATTTGCCATGCAATGTTATCTCCTACACTCTGACTCACGCACACAAACGCGTCATACACCACTGGCGGGCTACACTACACTACCGGGCTATATGACTACCGCTTCCCGTCTCCCGGCTATTATGTATCTGAAAGGATGGACGCACGGCGGCCTTGGTTTCGACTTCTCGCGGCAGTGCGTATTTTCGACAAAAATTACGTCATATCTTGTGGAGTGGCCCTCGCTCGCTCATCCTCATGCAACGAGAAATACGCCCTGAGATTATCAGGCTCGCCACATGATATGATTTTGCGACCTAGATGGACTTTGTGCTCACTGTCTACGTTTTGCGCAGGTAACCACACTAGTCACGCAGTCAGAACCGAGAACCGGTCGTGTTGTCATAATAAAATACCCGTTTAACAGAAAAGCTTAAAAACCTTGACTCGTGGCCACGCTTTTTTGTGCCGTTATCATAACCGGACAAACTGAAGCGAATACGGGGAGAAATGGTACACCGACTAACGTGGCTACCGTGCCTTCAGGGACATGGCCAGGCAGGTGGGTACAGCCAGCTAGCACACCGAAATACTGGGGCAAAATGCTGGGATGTAATAAGAGTGCAAAACAGCGAGAGCGCCACTGCGGCGAAGCCTGCCAGTAGCTCTTCTGAAAATGATCCACATGATGCCAGTATCGGCCACTGTGAACTTGCCCGTCACTTTCCACTGATTGTTAAACATGACGCCAAAATAGCGAGAACTTCTCTGCGGCCAAGGATGCCGGGAGTCGTTCCTCAGAGTTGTCGAATGTGATGTCATTGGATCCAGTTAGGAGTCCCTAGTCAGGTGACCTGACACCTGACTAGGGGCCTAGGGGGTTAAATTTGAGGTTCGTAATACGGAAGCGTTTTCGAACTTATCGGTACTGGTCATCGATAACGATGCATGAAAGTTTCAATATATTTAATGATCTTGGTCAAATTTGAGATAAACAGGAGGCTGCTATCTGGAAAAACTTACCAGTAGCCGTCACACAAACCTTCGAGCCCGTTCTGTGTGAACCCAATGACAACGATCCGCGCCGTGATGTTCGACCTCCGTGGTCGAATTCGACGCAGCAGTACCAGAAAAGCGACCAAACTGGCCACAGGAAGTCTCGGAAACCATCTTTCGTGACATGATTTAGACCTGTTACCTCCGTGCCTCACCATGTCGACAGCAACTATTCTAAATATAACTGCCGCATGTACTTCAAACGTGCAACCAAGTTTCTTGGGGGAGATCTGCTAATTCGCCATCTGTAAAGGCTTCTCTGACCCCTACGGTCTCTCTCTGGAGGTCAAAGGCACGTCTCGCAAACTGGACTTTAGATCCATGACTAACTGCACTTTTGACACATGGACAAAGTTTCCCCCGAAATTGAAACGAATATGACTGCGAATGCGTCGCCGTCTTCACATGCGTCAAATACTGTCAATTCATTGACGAAAGCCATTTCTGCAAGAATGGCTGTAGGCGCTAACGTTAGTTTTTTAACCTGATCACGCTGACGGGAGGGCCAGCACTATTTTTTGGTCATTTTGTTTCCGTGCAACGTCGCAACGCTGATGTTATTAAATATTTCAAAGTTGGTGTGGTCGCTGCTCTACCTGCTCTATGGGCTGGTACGGACACGGTCGTTGCGTTCTGCTTACGGCGAGCTACGGCTGGCAATCTGATCGCACCCGGACTAAGGCCAGCTGCGGTGCCGGACGCCCGGCACCGCAGCCAGAGCCAGCTGCGTCTCCGGCTGGTGTGGAGGAGAGAAGGCGTCCGGCTCCTCCGCCCGCTGGAAGACTGTCTTTTGCGCCTCGTTCCACCTCCTAGGTCTTTCTCCGCCCGCTGGTGGGGATTCGACGTAGCTGGCCAGGCGGGGCAGGAACAGCCTGTAGCCCCTGAATGTACCGATGCCCTCGTGTAACTCGACACTGGCTGGCCTCGGAATCACCGGGCTGTGCGTTCCCGTCCTCGGTAAGCTTGGTGTTGGCGTGTGAGGTGCTGTGTAATGATGGGTCTTATGTTCGGATGCTTAGCCAATCAGCTACTCTGGAGTCCCGGAGAGGATTCCTCGTCCTTCGCGCCCTCCGTCCTGTTCAGAGACATGTCCTGTGCAGAAGGTAACCATGTCATACTTCGTAGGTTAACAGCTGAAAGATGATCATTCTATGCACTGATACGATCGTTTCCCAGTCGGTCTACGTGCACAGTGCCAAATGCACGTCAGCGCGGGCGTTGCCTCTTCAAATTGAGTGGTGCGGCTCCACGAACTTGCGGTCGTTCCCTTTTGGTCAACGTTATGTTAGAGTAGTCATTCCCCAGCTTTGGAACCTCAGACCGCTGGTCCAGTCCATTTCCTGGTCCTCCCATAAATGAATAAAGTGGTACCCGTGCAAAGCTTCGCGACATGGTTTTCCTCGACAGTGCCAGTTTAATGATCGTCGAAAACTTGCTCCCTGACTAGCTCGTATGCAAAGGACGGGAATTCCGGCAGCCATTTGAACCAGTGGAAAAGACCTGAGGAACCCCACGGTTTCGAGGGAGTTCTATCTGTCCTTTCGACCATCTGTTTAATTATGCACAGCTACACCTGTTGGTGTGATTCCCAGACCATAAATTTCCCTGGCAGCCGTGAAATGGACCCTTTAAATATCAGAATTGAAGCATTAATCATTCAGCACGAGGCTGATCGGAGAGCAAGAGATTTGTCCCGCCGAATGGAGGGGGGGGGGGGGCGGAAGGCATTGACGCGCTCGAGCATCTCGGGCCGGGCAGTGATGGTAACGGCAAACGGTTGCTCGCGGCGATTTGTGTACCTGCAGAGCAGGGGCCAGCCCAATGGCAACCGAGTGTAATTCCGGGCCAAATGGCGATAAAATTTACGTTGAAACCGATTCTTTCCATGCACCACTGCGCTTCTTCAGCGGTGATTTCAGTACAACCTTTTGTGGATTTCTTTGTGTGTGTGTGTGTGGGGGGGGCAAACTGGAGTATATGCAAACTGCACATACAGTGCGATTCATGTGCGGCATGTACCATGTGGCTCCCATTTAAGTCTCCCCAGTCAGTACGAGAGAGTTAACGAGTTAGACTGGGCCCATGTCTTCATAGTGGGACGAGGCAGGGACAGGCTTTTGATCACCGGGCTGTTGACGTTCTGTTCCATTCGCAACTGCCACGTCAAAAGGAACGTCAAATCAAGTCAAACAAAGACGGCGCTGGAACCGGGGGAACAGGAGGCAGCTGCCCCCTCCCCCCCCCCACTTTGGGCAACATTTCACATTAACCCTATGGCGTTGCATGGAAAGAAATGAGGTGAAAATCGCTTTTGCCTCCCCCCATCTCCACAGACGTTCCACCGTGCCTGCTTGAGAAAAGAATGATTGGAGAGATATGCTCTGTTGCTTCGAAACCGATATACTGCCAAGTGTAATTCGTTGACCAGAAACCTCGAGCTACAAACGACATCTTTAAACAAAGAAGCAAATGATGTACATTCCAATTCACTGGAATCTGGAAAAGATACAACCGCCTCTGATCCATAGTTACGCGATGGTCCTACGATTCCCCACTGTTGGAAAGTACGCCGCATGGAATGATCAGCGGGATCGCTCCGGCCTCCAGACGTTTTCGATCACTGCACGTCGAGGTGTCCAGTTACAGATGGCTGCGGCTGTTGTCTCGGACACCGCTCCGCCAGCCGGCCGGGCCGCAGATTGATCAGTGGCGAAACAGGCATCTCACCGTCAGGCATCAGCCACCCTCCCGTCAGGGGCGTCGCCAGTAGGGGCTGCGGGGACGCATGCTCCCGTGAAGGGTTTCCAGCCCGCCTGATGGATTTTTGGCTCAAATTTGCGCTGCATTTACGACAGCATCTTCGACCATCCCTCCTCAGTCACTCTTTCAGTCCCCAGCCACTTTGACAGCCTCCTGGTGTGGAATTCTGGTGACTCCCCGTCTTGCCCCTTCCTGCTGGGTGTGTCTTCGAGTGGTGTCACTATTGGGCACGTGTTACCAGAGCCCGCAGCCATTAAGTGCACGGCAAAGATACCGTTCTTAACGATCGGGTAATCATTGGTCACTAAACCACATGGTTCTGATCTGCGAGTTCATTCACTCTCCCTCTGCAACAAGTCTTAAGGAGCAACAGCAGCCTGGTTCTTTGCCTTGTGTTTCCAGACATTGTGGTACTTCGTTTCAGGGCGGGGGCCGACATGAAAAGCAGTAAAAGCTAATTATGAGGTGAAGTTTCGAGCGTATGGCACAGATGGTCTCGAAATGTTCACCAGTCGTGCTGCTTATTAAATAAGCAACGCAACAAAAACTTTGCGGTTTTGTTGCTTGATGAAAAATGCTTAGATTACGCTGGACGCGTACAAAACCACACCAAATCGTCCGATAAACGCTGCGTCTAAACCGATGTTACGTGGCAATGAGACCAGTCTTCTTCATACCTTCAGTGGGTGACGCTGCGTGTGTGATAGCCGCGGTAAGCTGAAATCTGGCACGTAATTTGAATAAAATCTCAGACCGCCGAAACCACCCGAAATCGCAAAGTAGAACCTCCAGACAGATCTTTGGTCCAACCATACAAGGTTGATGGTCTTCGAACGCGTAAAGATGGATGCGGCATATGTAACAACCAAGGTGTTTGAAAATTTATGTGGACGGTCTAAGTCAAAGATGCCAGAAATCAACGGAACCAGACGATATAAATCCGCAGATAAACTAATGGCGCAGGTCACAGGCAATCGCTCGCATAGCCAACGGCTTATCTAAAACGTTTACCAGAAACGTTCGTGCAGCTTTCGGCGGTCATCTTGCAAATGCTGCGCTCATTGATGGAATTCTGGAGACGATCGATCTTGAACTGTTTAGTCTACGAGCGTGAGCCATCTGGAAATGCAACGGAAATGGTCGGATGCTGTTTTGATGGTATCTGACCTGGCCCAAGGACACCAAGTCTTGAAGGGTCATGACTGTGCATTCTGCGTTTAATGGCAGAGTTTTAAGAGTCTGACCGTTGGGTTCCGAGCGTTGGTATATTGGTCATGCGTTCTAAATCTATCGTATCCGCCCTATATACTCATTGTTGTCCCGCGACAAACTGTTCTTCTGAGGTCCGATGGCAAGACCTGTTGTTTTCCCGTTACAGGTGATAAATGTTCATCTGTCGAGCTAAATGTAATACGTAATGGTCAAACGGTAAAGGATATCAGTGCATGTTGTTACATTTGAAGGCGTCACGGCACCTATGTTGCTGTCCCCGCTTCATGAGGCTTGACGCATTTTGAAACAGCCGGTGGGCTCCAGAACAGCCCCAGCCAGCCACAAACGCCAGCGCCCCCAATGAATTTCATTCCCCTTTAGTGAAATGAACAGATCTTTCGTTTCGTCACTGAGGATCCCCACAACCACGGCCGCGTTTTCTCCGGAAGTCTTTCTGCGGCAGGCGTTTTCGTTTCCGGTCCCGGACGGCGTGGTCACGCGGGCGTCGGGCGCGGCCGCGGCGCCGCCGGCTTCCGTGAGTCGGCGTGCGAGGCGCTCCGGCCGTGGACAGCTGACCGGTTGACAACTGACGGAGGACCGGGCGCGACACGGACCCGGCCGCGCCTTGTGTCCGGCTCCACGTGCTCTGTCGCCCGAGCGTCCGAGGCCAGTCGGCGCCGGGCGGCGGGCACCCTGCGGTGCCCGGCGCGAGCGGCCCCGGCGGCCCCCGCCGCGGCGCTGCGCATCTCTGCTCGCTACGCGCAGCGCACCTGCTGCAGAATGTCGGCGGGCTGGCGGGGTTCTAACGCGGCCACGCGGTTGACCTCGGAACTTCGCGACGTTGAAACGTCGGCGACCTCGGGACGCGGGAGCTTTAGTAACGTTGGAACGTTGGCTCGCTGGCGTCACGTCATTTGCATGCGGATGTGTACGTGTCCGCGCGAGCGGCTGTTTGCGCGTGCCGTATGCCCATGCATCCGTCTGTCCACGCGCCTGGAGGAGTGCCACACCTGGCTGTCGTGATACCTGGGCGAGGCAGATTACAGCCGCGGCGTTTGCCAGAGGCGTCTCGAGGCCGACGGCCGCCCGCCGGCACCGCACCACACTCCGCGAGCCGTTTGACGGCCGACCGGCGGCCGGGGCGCGCGGCTCCGTACCGCGCGCGGGACTCGGCGGCGGATGGCGTCTGACAGCGCGCCCGGCCGGGCCGGGTCGGCGCGGACCGCGTACCCCGAGTCCGGGCCGACCGGCCACCGGCGGCCGAGTGGCGGCTCGGCCCGCTGCCGGGCCGGGCCCGCGCCACCAGGCGGCCGTCCCGCCGCCGCCGCTGGCGGCTCTCTCCGGCGCCGCCGGAGCGCCCTGCGCCGGGCCGCGCCGCGCGGCCGCCGCCGTCGCCGGCCGCCGCGGCGGCGGCGGCTGGCTGCGCCCCTGCGTGGCGGCGGCGCCGCGCGCTGGTACCTCCAGCGCCGTGACGTCACTCCGCCAGCGCGGAATGTCGTCTGACGAGTCGTCCTCGGGCGGCGGTCATCAGTCGTTTAATCGCTGCTCGCCAGGTCAAGCGCGCCGCAGCAGCGGCTCTGCGAGCTGACCGCCCCGACAGCGGCCCGTGGCGGCAGCGCAGCCGGCCGGCCGGTAGGTGCTCTGCGCGAGCTGATGCGCCGCGCTGGCAGCTGGTGACGCGCGCGCTGGTGCCGCTCCCGGCGGCGGCGGCGGCCGAGCGGCGGCCGAGCCGCAGCGGCGGGTGGCGGCAGTCGTGTCGGCGGGGGCGGCGGCGGTGAAGGTGGTGGCAGGTGCGGCGGTGCTCGCGGTGCCGGTGGTGACGACGATGCCGGCCGAAGTGGCAGGTGGGGCGCCGCTCCGGTGGCGGGCGGCGGGCGCCGGCCGGGCCCGGGCCGAGCGGCGCTGACCGAGCCGCCCGCACTGTGCCGTCCCGCCGCGCGCAGCGTCGGTCCCGGCGACTGGACGGCGCCGCGACCGCCGGCCGCACGCCTGCCCGACGGTCCGGCCGGCCCGCCTTCCGTGGCGCTGCGGCGACCACACCTTCTGCGCCGGCCGCGCCATATCAGGACTGGCGAGGCGGGAAGCCGTCGCGCCGGCGCCGCCGCTCAGGATGTTTTGTCCGAGTAATTGCCCGGGTAGTTTGTCGGTGTGGGGAATGAATAGGGAACGTGCCGCGCGTGTCATCTCTCGCAGAGCCTCTCAGACTGCAGATGCTTGCCACTCCTTATTTGATCGTAGCCGAAAAACAGTTGATCCGGGTTCAAACAGTCATCTTAGCAATGCAAAACAATCGTCATCGACTACCCTCAGAAAAGCAAATATCGTATTCAGCCTGTTGCCAGGACGCTTACTGTGGGGTGTGCACGTGCTTACACAAGCAATGAATTTAAGTTGATCCAGTACGTTGGTCAAACAGTTTCGAAATCATTGCGGTCCAGCGCATGCCGACAGAAAAGCTCCGTTTTCTGGTGGCTGCAGAGTTACACCGTTTTGTGGTCCCCATGGAACTGTTTTGTCTCTGGTCCTTCCAGGGCTGCTCTATGCTGTGACTGTGTACATGTGCTTCGTTGTATGGCCCATGTAGAATTGCTCCGTTCTCTGGTCACCACACAGTTTCTGCTCTGTTGGTTTGTTACACAGCCTTTTAATTTTCTGGTCCCTACAAATAGGCTCAGCTGTCTTGCCTCACAGAACTGCTCAGCTGTCCGATCCCTGCAGAACTGCTCAGCTGTCCGATCCCTGCAGAACTGCTCAGCTGTCCGATCCCTGCAGAACTGCCCAGCTGTCCGATCCCTGCAGAACTGCCCAGCTGTCTGGTCCCTGCAGAACTGCCCAGCTGTCCGATCCCTGCAGAACTGCCCAGCTGTCCGATCCCTGCAGAACTGCCCAGCTGTCTGGTCCCTGCAGAACTGCTCAGCTGTCCGATCCCTGCAGAACTGCCCCGCTGTCTGGTCCCTGTAGAACTGCTCAGCTGTCTGGTCCTCTCAAAACTGCTCAGCTGTCTGGCTCCTACTCCGGTCAACTGTTTGGTCCCCACAGAGTTGTTCCATTCCGAAATCTCAACAGAGCTGCTCTGTTCTCCAGCCTCTATAGATCTGCCGCGTTTTCCGGCCTCTGCAGGGCTGTTGGCCTCTCTGGTTTCGACAGCGCACTCTGCACTTTGCTCGGCCGCGCCGCCGGTCTCTCCCCGGGAGGCGCGGTCGTCGCACACGGCTCCGCAGGATCATGAAATGCCCGGCACGCGCGGAACACGGCGTCGCCGCCCGCACGCCGCCCGCGCCGGCCGTGCACGACGAATATGGGGACGGAAGCGCGCTGCGGGCCGGCCCTGACCCTATTCGGGCCGCCGGGGCGCGGCGGCGCCGTCCGCGCGTCGCCGATCGGCCGCCGGCCGGACGGCGGCGCCCGCGAGGCGCGGCGCGCGCTCGGCCGCGCCGCGACCGCGCTCGTGCCCGCTCCGGCCGGCCGCGCGGGGTCACGTTCGCGGCGCAGCGCCGCCGCCTGTGTGGCGCCGGAGAGCCGGGAGACGGCGCAGCCTCGCCGCCGGGCGGCGGCACGCGGCGCGCGTGCTGTGCCCGCCGCGGCACGGCGTGGTGGAGAGAGCCGTGCGTGGCGCTGGTATCACCTGTGGCGCCCTTGTCGGCCCTTGAGGTCGATCGGTGTCACCTGCGCCCCGCTGGGAGCCACTCCAGCATCCGTACCTCGTATTAACGTTGCCTCTCTGAGGCGATCATCGCTCGAGTAGGTCGATATGCCCGTGAGCTTGATTGCTGGCCATGTTTCGGCCTGTCTAGAAAAGCAGAACGTTGCTGGCCATGTGGCGTAGGCTTCCCTTGGCCTTCAGTGCAAAGTCGGAACGCTTATGTAATGCAAATAATCCACCCTCGTACCGATCATGACAAATCTGCAGGTTTTCCACTAGCGGTGGAAGTTTCTGCTTCGCTGGCGTTTCAAATCACACCATTACATTTTGCCTAAATACCAATGGGTCTTCGGTATTTCACTGTGAACATCGTATGTTAAAAATATTTCCTGTGATACCCCGTTTGTCGTCATTATGCCGATCAGATACCACATTCAGTCGTTTTTACAGATATCTAGCCTGCCTGACGTACAAATCGTCGACCGTAGTTGCTTCAGTTTGTCATCCTCAACGAGACCAAGGCCGTTTGTTCGCTTGAAAACACCGAAATTCTCATGAACGTATTGGTATGTGTTGAGGTTGATACACTGGTACCGGTTGGTAAAAATAAAACACTTCGTATTTTGGTAAAAACAAAGCATGCTCCTATTTTGGTGACATCTCGCCCCAAGGTCCACCTTTTTGTCAAGATGGCGCTCCTTCCCTCTCTTCATGTAACTATCCTTGCTCATCCCGTGCTTTTCCCGAGGCATTTTCCATTCTTTGCCTTTCATCAAGCCTCCATAATGTGCTTTCCCTTTGCGTTTTCCTTTGGATCGGTGCTGCATGTTTCGTGTGAAATTAGCTCACCCATATCTCCTTTCCGCCGAGACAGGAATCCCCATATCTCCCCCTTCCTGCCGAGACAAGAATCCGCCCAATATCTCTCCCTTCCCGCCGAAACAGGAATCCGACCATATCTCCTTCCCGCAGAGAGGAATCCGACGGCGCTGTGCCAAGTTGACATGGGCACTGGACAGCGCTGTGACGAGCTGAGCCTGACACTCAGCAGCGCTGTGACGAGCTGAGCCGGACACTCAGCAGCGCTGTGACGAGCTGAGCCGGACACTCAGCAGCGCTGTGTCGAGCTGAGCCGGACACTCAGCAGCGCTGTGTGGAGCCGAGCCGGACACTCAGCCGCGCTGTGTCGAGCTGAGCCGGACACTCAGCAGCGCTGTGACGAGCTGAGCCGGACACTCAGCAGCGCTGTGACGAGCTGAGCCGGACACTCAGCAGCGCTGTGACGAGCTGAGCCGGCCGGCCAGCAGCGTCCGCTGAGCGGCCGACCGGCTGGTTGGGACCAGCCTCCGACCGCTGCTCTGACGTCATTATCGGCTCAGGCTGCGACAAACGGCCCGGACGGCCGGCCGCCGCGCCAGCAGCGTCCACGGCCGCCGACACGACGCGCGTGCGAGACGGCTGAGGACCGGCCTCGGCTCGGTCCCGCCGGGGCCGCAGCCGGACGGCCGGCGAACGGCCTCTGATCAGCTGTTCTGCTGCCGGGCTGGACGGCCCAACTGATGGCTAAGTGCTCTCGAACGCGTTTGTTAAAAACGAGTCCATTCGTTTAAAGCGCTCTCACAGCCTGCACGACACATAAGAGGCGATTTGCAGCATTGGGAACCGAGCCCGTATGGGGCGTTGTCAGCGGCTCTCTGGACTGGATCCCGGCCGAGCCTTAACACTGACTGAAGGTTTTAAGAAGTGACGCGAAAATGAAGCGATACCTGGGAACGTGAAACACTAGCGAAATGCATGATGCAGGGGTGTCGATTTACATTCCTTTGAGAGGGCCCTGGCCCACCCATTGGTGATTTGGGGCCACCCAATGTTGGTTTGGGCCCATCCAATATTTTCTACCGGTTTTGAAGGAAAGTAAGTAACAGTAGCGAAAAATCGGCTGCAATAGATAAGAGATAGGCAGAAAGTGAAGAATAAAGTCTGAAACGATGTATCTATCTATCTTTCTATCTTATATATATATATATATATATATATATATATATATATATATATATACGCACATACGCATGGGATAAGTGCAATTGTTATTTGGTAAATAGTAACAAAAAATCCCAAATTTCCGTTGGTCAAAATAAAGTGGGTTAAATTCGTTGAGAAACCCATTTTTGGGGGAGGTTAGGTTGTCGGACCCTTGGCTCGGCCCTCCAATCATTTACAAAAATCGACTTCCCTGGCATGGTGCATACATTTCGCGTGAACCAGCCGGGCATCGACTTGTTTCTGTAGCGTAAAGTTCTCAGCTGAGTCGTTTAATGGGTGGGCTTTAAACTTCAGTTTACGCTATGTGTAACCTCGGCAATGCAGATCAACCGACCGATGACACAGTCGGAACTTTGGGACCGAACGGCAACACAGTCCGAGCTGTGGGACTAAACGACAACTTAGTCCCAACTGCGGAACCACCACGAAATTTGTCCGAACCGCAGGATAAATTTACTTTAGCAATCACTCCGGGTGATGTCGGGGGGACGGTGTTAGTTTACCACTCCACGACGCAATTGCCCTGAGAAGCCTGCCTCTCTCCGGTGGATCAATCACCCGACAGCTGGCGGTGGCTGCCGCGCTCGGCCCAGACGCCTTCGGTAATCTCGCAGCTGCCTGGGGGGCGGGCACGGCACTAGATCAGACCGTGCCAAATCAGCCGGGAGGAGGTCGGAGGTGCAACAGGTCCGAAGCAGAAACGTTCTCTTCAGGGGGGCGGCCGTCGTGCATGGGTCGTGCGGTGCGATAAGAGGTCACTATCTGTCGGCTACGTACGGACCTTACAATGACACTCGGCGCTATCTTTTCAGCGGAGATGACTGACGTAGACGGGCGCGTGGTCACGTGCCGCGGTCACGTGTTGCTTCTGGCGCCACGCCGCTCTTTGCGCGGACGAATTTGGCGGCCGGCCGCCGCGCCGGCGCGAAGCACTCAAACCAATCGGTCGCCTATCTTCGTGTGCCCTGAGCGGCGGCCGTACCTCTCGAGACGTGGGGGCTTTGAATGCTTCAGGTTCTGAGTGCGCAATGCTGGGCTCTCTGTGCCTTCATGTCTTCTAATCCGGCTCTCCCCCGTCCGTGCGGAAGGTCAATACGCCATGTGCGAATGAAAGGACGTACCTGCCGACATTAATGGATTTACCGGCAACAGGTGTAGACACATCTCCTAGCTGACACCCGTAGTAGAAAGGCTGCCAAAGAATTTGGCTCTTCCGATACCAGTCATTGTTTTCGAGTTGCCCTTCATATTTGACGACCGGATCTCGGTTTGGCCCAGCAACACTGCCTTTTCCCGTCTTCGGATTCTTGCAGCCGGCGTGCGCAAGCGGTCCGACGTTTCTGAGCCGTGAGGAGGGTCAGCTGTCTCACCAGAGACCGAGAGAATTTCTACTCTGGCCTGTGGACGGCGCCGGCGGCCGTTGCGGCAGACCGCAGTTATCACGCGAAATCTCTGACCGTCGCGAGGACGCTGCGCCTCTGCCAGCCTCGCCGGCTGAGCTGCCGTGAAGGCGCACGGTCGTCCAGAACCTGCGGGCGCTCGGCACGACCCGTTCGCCTGAGCTACGGCAGGAGGTGGTGTCTGGGCCGCCGAAAACCGGGAAATGTTTGGGACCTTGGTGACGGTGAGTTTTATCCTGCGTCTGACGGATCCTCTGTTGTTCTTCGACTTTCACCGGCGCCGCTTTGCCCGGGTCTGGGATGCTGATGATTTTTCAGTGGTGGAGAGCCGGGTAACGGCTACTTGTTCTCCGCTCCGGACAACAGTCATCAATCTGCCCATCTCATCAGGAGTCTCAGCTCCCACTGTGTCGACAACAATCGCTACTTTTCTCTCTGTCCCTTCTTAAGAAAAAACGCTGGCAGTTTCCCTCCTCTAGAGGTATGAATCCAGACATATGCTCTAGCCAAGGATGTGCGTGGTATAGCAACGTGATGATAGACTTGATATGATATGATATGATACGATATGATATGATATGATAGAGATTCAAGATGATAGAGTTGAATCTGTTTCGCGTTAACCTCTTCCCGTGCACCATGATGGGCGTAACGTTCATATTCCTCAATACTGGCCAGTCCGCTGCCCTACTTGCCCTACGGCCTGCTGCGCACTGCCACGGGGATGTGCAGCGTGAATGCTGCAACCCAGGCATGGTGGAGGAAATCCCCTCTACGCCCCCTCTGGTCAGGCGTCCGTCCGACGCACGGCCGACGGCGAACTGCTCGGAGCGGGAGCGCGCGGGACGGGATGCCGGCGGGCAGCCCCGACGGCCCATCACGACGCCCGTGTGTAGCTCGCCGCCGCCGGGAGATGGTATCGACCGCCGAACCCGTCCCGGCGGCGGCCGCCGGCGTCTTGGCCGGCGGCGGCGCGTCACGGCTTGCCCATGAGAGCCGGGCGCGCGACCCGCTCTCTGACGCGACCCGACCGCCGAGCAGACCGGCGGTCGGGCGAAACGCCGCTGGTGAACCTGTTCGCGGGCTGGCCGCGGCCGAAGGTGCATGTGGATGCTCGTTGTGGTCTGACTGCATGCTTGCTCACTGCAGTGCATTTCATGTTCCTAGTCAAATTAAGTTTCGGTTGGAAGAAAAAGGAATCATTCATGTATGTAGATAGTGTGACTGAAACAGGCAGTGTAAGAGTGGGTCTCGCGGTTTTGCCTGTAACACCCGCACTAAACTGAATGATGCACCTCTCGTGGTTCACGAGTATCATTCTCCTCTCGCACGCTGCGACTGGTATGACCCAGGGTCGCCGAGCCGGCCAGGATTCGAATTAATATCCTTCCGCGCATGGTCGTCGGAAGACGTCACCGTGCATGGCGTCGTCCTGAGAAAAACTTGATGGATTTCTCAGGTCCGTTTGCAGAACCCTGCAAGACTGGCTAGGGTCGTCGAGTCCTGTGCGAATGCGTCAGTGTGCTTTAATCCCCAAGCGCCGCCCCGAGTTCCCACACTACGTCAGCCTGCGCCTGCCGCCAGCAGTGACGTCGCTGACCACGTGACGGTCCCACGAGGCGTCCTGGGCCGACTCGGACCTCATGGTCCAAATCCGAGAGGCGTGCGGCGCCGTCATGTTGTCAGGCTCCTCCTGTCCGACGATCTCGGCCGCGTGAGCGGGCCTCCTGTGAACCGCTGGCGGCGGCTCGGGGAGGGGAGGGGGTCCTCCCGTTACCGGCCGCCGGTGCCACGGCGTCTCGGACGTGACGCGGCGTCTCGGACGACGTCACGGCGTCTCAGACGACGTCACGGCCTGACGGACGCCGTCTCCGCGCCAGCCACTGCAGATTGACGAACGGCTCCATCCTGCTTGGTTGCCGTTCGGTCCATCATGGGTCGTGGCGTTATTTGTGGGCCTCGCGGGCTCGACGCTTTCGTCGTGCATCCGACGTTTGTCATGAGTTGGTGTTGTGCGGCTTCGTCTGATAGCTACATCATGCAGATATATTCAGCTCCAGATCCGGTTTTCAGGCATTTGGTTAAGTGCACGACGCTGGCTCTCGAATACGGCGCATGAGCGGAGAACAAGCTTATTCTTTTTCTTTCGCTTCGCCGCGGCCTCAGGGCTTTCCGTTGCGGCTTGGAAGCCACATCTGATGCGGATGACGGCAGGAAGTTCAGAGCCCCTTCCCAGCTTAGTCGAGCACATGCTCTGGGTGCTCGCATCCGGAAATTCCTGGCGAAGCGGCTCACGGTTTGTCGTGCCAGAGCGTTGATGCGGCTTTCATTGCGACCAGTGCGACCCGGGGTCAGCGTGACGAGTGGCCCTCCCAGCTCTGGGCCAAAACGTCACTGGTTCGGGCCAAGCTGGTGGCGACGTTCCGCCCTCCCCTGCGACCAACGGCGCGAGGGGCTGCGACCCTGGTATTGGAATGCCCTGGTAAACGCAGAGGCCAGCCCACCTCTGCGACCAGCGCCGTGGTTCCCACCGTCCGACGGCTCGCATCCTCGATGAGGCTTGGAGCCACGTCGTGCCGGAGGCGCGGACACTGAACCGTCCTGTTCTGGTTCCCAATTCGACCTCGAAGGCGTCGATGGATACTTGCGAAGTCCAGCAGCACCGGAATTACAACGCGTGGTCCAGGCCGTCCTAACTTACCGGACGTCGTCTTAACAGTGCCAAGTAAACTTGCGAGAGCAGTCGATTTTGGTGGAGATGTTCATAGAATATTTCATTCAAGTAGTAAGGCAAGATCTCGTGGGTTGTCAAGATGGTATCGGAACAACGTCTGTCAAGACGGTGAGGGAAAAACAAGACACGGATGATCCAAGTACCACGAAAAAACGGCAGACGCTTGGAGATGTTCCTCGCCTAGAATGCTGCTGCAACAGATGTGATTATGACTGGAAGATGGCCGAAGACGCTGGAATCCAGCACAAAGCTGGTCTGCACATTTTGCCCAGACGTGATGGAGGGTGGTCATGACCGAAACGCAGTCACGGAACACGGCAGGTCATTCCTGCGCAGGAGGAGCGGGCCTTTGAAAGGTCTCCAAAGTTGAGAAACCCTGTGTAAAAAAGTTCTGCAACGGGTTTTCAGTCGAATGCACCGTCGCCATCTTAACATTCCTTCGTGTGACACACCCCGCCTAACAAAGTCTTACCCGTCGCCGGATTTCAACGCTGTATTTGCCAACTCTGAACAAGGAAACAAACAAAAATAAAAAAAGTCGCATAGTGCGGGGTATTCATTACACTGAAGTGAACTTTTGGTCCCTTAACTGTACAAATTAAGTAAAGATATGTGAAAATGCGCCGATTTTTCAACCAAAGTTCGTGGGATCAACTCCCCACTGATACAGAGCGGAAGGGGACGTTTCCATCTGGCCACGCTAGAGGCGCCCGTGTATGCTGAAAAGGGCTTTACGTGTGCTTTGAAAAGTCAAATTAGCCAGGTTTGATCACGTTTCGGAAAAACCGTTATCAAATAAGAAAGCTGTCCAAAAAAACGCGAGATATAGGGTGCCGCGTTAAAGCGAAAGTTTCGGGTTATCGTTTTGTAGACTCCAGCCGGTGCTGCAGAGCACTGCTCTTCTTCCGCTGAATCATGGGTGTTGATTTCTATTCTTTTGAGAGGTGCCTGACTCACCCAATCTTGATTTGGGCCCACCTAATATTGGTTTGGGTCCACCCAATATTTTCTGTTGGTTTTAAAGGGAAATGAGAAATAGTAACGAAAAACGGCCGCAGTAGATAAGAAATGGGCAGAAAGTAAAGAATAAAGTCTAAAGCGATGTATCTATCTTTCTTCTATATATATATATATATATATATATATATATATATATATATATATATATATGTATGTATATATATGCATGTATATAAATATCTATGTCTATATATGGGATAAGCGCAATTTTGTATTTGATAAATAGTAAAAAAAACTCAAATTACCATCGGTCAAAGTAAAATGGGCTAAATTCGTTGAGAAGCCCACATTTTGGGGAAAGTTGGGTTGCTGGACCTTCGGCTCAGCCCACCCAATCATTTACAGAAATCGACGCCCCTGCGCTGAAGTTTGCGTGAACGTCGTGAATACCGTAAATCACAATGACCGTCAGCATAGGGACATTTCCATTTTTTTTAGGACGATGACCAGAATCATGCTCAGTCAGTTGCATTCCATTCAGGACCAAAAAGCTAATGTTAAAATCATTCGAAGTGTTTGGGGCTGCTGTCAAGTTAACCCATGCTGCTCGAATATCAAACCCCCATTGATGCCATTGGTGTCAGTGTTTGCCATCACGCCTCACAGTTTTGCGGCGGTGTCTGCTCTGCGTGTAAGGTCGCGCTTCGAGCCTGAACAGGTCGGCAGAGGGAAGGGTGGAAGAGGCCCGGGAGGCGGCGACCGGCAGGGAGAGATTGATGGCGGTATTAGCAGTGCATTTGCGTGTCGTGGTCATTAGCGTGGCAATCAAGCAGGCCGACACACGGCTGCCCGCGATATATTGAGATCGATCGACGATTTAATTCAGGGCTACGTGCAGAGCGTGTTCCGTCTGATGCACTTCATATACCTCCTCCATCATGTTCAGTATTTACGGCCTAGCGGGGAAGAATGTTACAAACAGCTTATCAAAGAATGACTTTATATAATCTAAGATAAAGACAGACCGCAGATAAGAAACGAGCTGATTGTGAATCATCGTCCGAGAGCAATAGTCGTAACCTAAAGGTGATGTGACGGACGCGTTGCATTTATCAGGATAATGGGCAATAAACACAGACTGTCTTGCCTTGAAGGCGTCGGAGGCGTTCATCCTGAGGGCGCTGATTGTGGGCGCTGGGGTGATGACTAGTGTTTTTGTGCTGCGCCTCCTTTTCTTCTTGCCCTTGCTTTCCTGCAATTTGACTGCTATGGCCGAGATAAAACACACATGTGAATGATCTTGTTATAAATAGCAGACCGCGGACAGTGGACGATGTCCCACTGTTCCATTCGTAAGCTTTTGGGAGCAGTTGATCAGTCATCGCAAATTTAGAACAAAGATATGATGAAAAACCGCAGCCGGCGATTGGTCAGTACTAGCTACCGCGACCGGAAGTGGCGCTGGCCGACAGGACAGAGTCCACCAGGCGGGCAGGTCGTCCGCAAGACAAGGAAACCGTCCCGGAGCCGTGCGGAAGACGGGAAAGGTGGCCGGTAGACGTTAGCGCTGCCCGGTAGACGGGGGAACTGTCCCTTAGACGAGGGGTCTTTCGGTAGCGAAGAGGACCGTTTCGGAGTTGGAGATGCGGTCCTTGATGCGCCCTCTGAATGTTCTGTTCCCGCGGTCCCTTTATGGTCTGCCGAGCACCATTGCCTGACGCTTGGTCACCATGTCGCCAAGTGCATGTCCCGCCACACATCTCCAGCTGTTTATTGGTGCGAGCAGGCTACATTAGCCCAGACGGTCCATCCGCCGATGGTGCAAAGCGCTAATGATGGCCGGAAGGACGAAATCCCAGATCAAATGGCGAAACCAGCCCCTTGCAGGCCAGGTGAAGCACTCTCAGGCTCGCTGAACGCTTGCGAACCAGTACGGTACAAGCGTGAGAGTGAGTAAACAGGGTGCCGTTTCCGCTGGTGTTCCACGTTTTGAACAATAGGTTTGCTGCGTTTCCTGAAAAGTCACGCCGTGACTTTTTAAAGAATTTGATCCGACTGGCTGCTGGGGTGATACAACGAATCCATGCGTAGCTTGTTAATATACACACACACGCACACACACATATATCTATATATCTATATCTATATCTATATATATATATATATATATATATATATATATGTATATGTATATATATATAAATGTGTTGTATTTATAGTATGTATGTATTTATATAGTATTTATAGTATGTGCAATATTGCATATTGGTTTATATATATATATATATATAGTATATATATATAAGTTAAATCGTTTGAGTATTGCTCTCGTCCTGAGAAGAGGCACGGGGCATCTGCCGTCGCATAATATTGGAAATGCAACAGAAGACATTTGGCGCTGCATGGGAAGAACGGACTAAAAACAGAAAACAGATCTGTTTACTTCTGAGCAAGAACACGGCCCGTCGTCATTGGAACAGAATGACGTCAAACCAGCTTAGTGATGCTCTGGAATAAAAGAGGCGTCCTATTGACGTCATTGTAGATCACTGATATTCCGGGCAGTCGCAAATGCCAGATTCACGCCACTCAAGCACAGTAACGCTCTGCGGAGGCGAAGTCGTCGGTTGACGTCGCCCCAGCCCAGCAATATCATGTAGATGCTGAGCTATTCGGATGACGTCACCCCAGCTGAGTGATGTTCCATAGAGACGGACTAACGTCATTTCAGATCGGGTTATTGATGCGCTGGAGAGACAGGTGGTGGGGGCCCAGCTCGGCGGTATTCCGTAGAGGCGGGCTTGTTGGGGAACATCACTGATGCTCTGCAGAGGGGACTTGTCGGAGACGTCAGCGGTGTGCTGGAGAGGCGGGGTTGTTGGGGGACGTCAGCGGTGTGCTGCAGAGGCGGGGGGACGTCAGCGGTGTGCTGGAGAGGCGGGGTTGTTGGGGGACGCCAGCGGTGTTCTGGAGAGGCGAGGTTGTAGGGGGACGTCAGCAGTACAGAGGCGGGATTGTCAGGGACGTCAGCGGTGTTCTGGAGAGGCGGAGTTGTCGGGGGACGTCAGCGGTGCAGAGGCGGGGTTGTCAGAGGACGTCAGCGGTGCAGAGGCGGGGTTGTAGGGGGACGTCAGCAGTACAGAGGCGGGATTGTCAGGGACGTCAGCGGTGTTCTGGAGAGGCGGGGTTGTCGGGGGACGTCAGCGGTGCAGAGGCGGGGTTGTCGGAGGACGTCAGCGGTGCAGAGGCGGGGTTGTCGGAGGACGTCAGCGGTGCAGAGGCGGGGTTGTCGGAGGACGTCAGCGGTGCAGGGGTGGAGGAGGTGTCGCGGCGCCGCCGCCCCGGCTCCATAATGAGATGCGTGCCGTGCGTCGGGCCGACCTTGCCGGCCTCTAATCCGGCGAGTCGGCCAGCCGGCTGCGTCACAGGGCCGGACCGAGCTGCCTCCGCCTCCGCCGCCGCCGGCCTGACGGCCTTTGTGCCGAGCCAGGCCCGCCCGAGCCCCCTGAGCCCGGCCAAAGCTGTCTCTGAGGTCTGTCGGAGCTCGCACTGAGCCGTCTGATCCTCGGCCGGCCCGGCCGGCGCTGGCCCGAGCCGTGACGACGGCAGCACCAGGCCGACCTCGACTTCGTGACCGGCGCGGGCCGAGGGACTCCCCTCCTCGGCCCGATCCCGTTCCGGGGCTCGTAGGCCGCTGGGCGGGGACCGACCGGCGGGCGCTGGACGACTGCCGACACTGCTGGACCGAGCACGGGCCGCTGGAGGGAGCGAGACAATCCCGTAAACGCTCTGAGAGAGGAAACTGACGAAGTTAACGGCCATTTTTACCGTACAACGCCACGCACGTAATCTCTAAAACTGTCAAAGACTGGGGAGGCTGTCCTCACTAGAACTGAGGATTCAAATGCCTCTGGGGATTCGAATCATATGGTGGGTGGATTCTGATTCGGATACGGTTGCGAGATTCCAATCTTTGCATCGGAATCTCGAAATTTTCAACGTCGCGTAGCTCCAACTTTTAGACCGATTTCATTGGCTTATGGCTGACTGTTCTCAACGCTTCTGCCACAGGCACATTCCTAACCCGGCCAAAAAACCGAGGGAATGGTTAGTATCAGTCTGTGAAGGTGTCGAAGTTTTGCTTTTTGAAGAAGTATGGGGAAAGTACGTGGCAGGTACGCATGGTGCAGCGGCCTTGGCGTGATACCGCACCGGCCAAAAGATTGCTGTTTGAGTCGCTACAAAGCTTGTCGCACTTTCGCTCCCACAGCAAACCAACGAAGCCGGGCGGTGGCGGAGTAATACCAGTAGCCACAATAGCTGGATCCGGCAATAACTAACACAGTGTAATAAAGCGCAGGACTGGCGACTTAGTCCGATGCAGCACCGACATACACGTGCTACATTTAGCTTATTTAAATCAAATTTGGGCCTAGAGCATATTCAATACAAATATTTGCATATTTGAATGACGGTTTTCAGGAAGCGATTGTGGTTGTTAGGATTCAAATCCTGGTTTTCAGCGCCGAGGATTCGCAAAATTCGAGTACATTCGAATCTATTCGAGTCCCACGAATCCGAACCCTCAGCTCTAGTCCCCACTCTCCCCGGTCCTGCTCCTGCGCCTCTGGTCTCCAGAACGGTCAGAAGTATTTTACCGCGTCCTTGATTAGTGGCTCTATTGTTGTGTGGTTGTCTGGTTCTCTGGTTCGACCTGTGCCAGCAGCAGCGTTTTGTTTTCGTGGATGCGTGGTCTGGATGCACACCGCTGGCGCACAAAGAGCCGGCGGGACGCCCGTCCAACGATACTGCCCCTCAGCAGAACGGGGAGGCCTGGAAGGAGCTCGCCCTCGGAGCCAAGCTCCGTGTTGGGCGCCTCCCGGGGCACTTGGCCGGACCGCCGGCCTGCTGACGCCGTGTCCGCGCCGGGACCTCGCCAGGTCGGCAGCGCGCCGCCTGCCGGGACGGAGCAGGGAATGATCGGACTCGGCCAGGACCGCCCCTGGCCGGCTCCTGAGCCTCTGCGGGCTCCCGCCGGCCGGCCGCCGAGCGGCGGCGCGTGGCACCGACCTGGTGCGGCCATAGCCGGCGGCGGGCTGGGAAGCAGGTTGCCTGGCCGAGTCTGCCCGAACTACAGCCGCACCGTGACGGCTCTCCGTGTGTCGCGGCCGCGGAGGACAGCGTCTCGTGCGACAGCCCCGACACCCAGCCCTGAACAGGGGCGGCACCCGGCCAAGACGTCCTCCTCATCCACTCGTTACCGGCGAGTTGACGCTGGTCTGTCGGTCGCACCCGCGGCTGATCGGGTCTTAGCGGCGGTCTGTCTCCGATATCAGTGGCTTACAGGCGGCAGTGGCTTGCTCGGCGGGCTGGCGTGTTTGCTTCAGACTCCGCCCGTCCGACGCAGTGTTGTTTGGTTCGGCCCACGACCAGCAGAATGGCGAGTAATCGTGGCTCGTTCGGAGCCTTTTGACCAAGCTGTCGGAGTGACTGGGCGGCGCGTCTCGAGGGGTCCGAGATGTTATTGCACAACAACATTCCTTTTCTCACCGGCGCAGCCAAAGAGGGGAGCCCCCCCCCCCGCATTTTTTGTGTAAACCATTGTGCATCGTCTTTCCAGCAGGCGGTTTTCATTTGATTTCAATTCACACTGAGCTCCGCCCCTCTCCCTCTCCTAAGAGAATCCTCGCTGCGCCCCTGCCTTCTCTTCTCGCTTCTCGTATTTAAGATTGTTAGGAGCTGCCTGGGCAAGATGGGGTTTGGCTGAGGGCTGAGAAGCCGTCAGACTGTGTCGACACATCATAATATCCATCGAGCATGGCTCCAGTACGTGGCGTGTGATTCGGTAGAAAATTTCCCTGGTTTCAATACACTGTCGCTTCCGATTGCACTTCACAAAACGACATCACTTTGCATCTTAATAAGGATTTTCATGCAACACAAAAATGTTGGGAACGACCATAGGAACATTTACACATATGCACATGAATGTTATTCCTGTGATTTATTTTCAATGCGTTCATTGTCTGAAGACGGAGCAAGAAGCATCCGATGGAGCTTTTTATGCAAATTCATCTCGATTATTTGTGGGAGCCCGAGAAAATCTTCGGAGACAGGTTTTTTCCGTTTGATAGCCTAAGTATCAGAATTATCTGAAACGGATTCATTGAATTCTAGCAATCTCTCGATATAACTGAAAACAGTTATTAGTCACGTAATCATTTTGTCAGTGGGTACTTCCATGGCAACGACCACTGATGGCAATGGAGCTTCTTATTTTGGCCATTTCTTGGAATGGAAAGGCGGTCCAAGGTATGCAAAGAATTTATCAGGGTTTAATCTCAGCGTATCCTCTTTCAGCGGAGGAGAAGATGTCGTCAGCTGGTAACAGAATGACGTTGTGGGCCAACAAGCCGACACTGTCGCGTCCCAACTCGGCCAGTGGAGTGAGTAACTCTTCGTCATTGGTTTCTCGCTCTTGTATCGCCGTCAAATGCCATCTAATTATTTTACGTTTTTGTTGTGGTCCTCGTGCAAATCAAACTGCACACTTTGATATTAACAACTTTGGCCTTCTAGGCATTCTCCAAATAATCTCAGTTACCACTTACAGCGCCGCAGCGGTTATCAAATCGTGTTCTCTAGACTCTCGGAACAGAAGGCAGATTCATGTTAGCGGGTCTATATGTCTTGTGCGTTTCATGTCCGGGACAACACAACAGTAGGAAACATTGCATTATTGGGAAAGCAAATTATTATTATTTTTTGTTATTTACCGCATTCGCAGCGTACAAACTGCATCGCAAACCCGGGACAACATTGTTCGTCTAGATGGCCCGGGTTTTGGCGGCACGGTGCGGTTTTACACTTACCGTAATCAACATACCGTATTTAATTCCCGTGCATGTTGTTCATTTTTCACCCCATAGGCAATGTGAAGGAAATGCGAGCTACATGGATCTGGGGATAAGAAAGACTCGGGCTCTTCCATGTTTATGATACAATAGGAAGTGCGATTGACCTTCAACAGTCAACATGCTCAATTTATGGAGTGACACGGGACGTCAGTTATAAGTGTTATGCCCAAACACAGTGCAGCACCGTGAAACTGCAATGGACGAACAGCAGGCTGGCTTTGTCCCAGCCTCTTATTCTGTTCGACCTAGAACTTCGAGGACTCATCGTGACCACCTCATTCATTCGAAACAGCTAGCAAAACATGCAACACGTAAACAGCACAAAAAGATGTTTACTCGATACCCCCGGATATCCATGTCGGGGGATATCGATTAAGCATCTTTGTGTAATGTTTATGTGTTGCATATTTTTGTGGGTGATCTCGGCGGCCTGCGAAGGCGACATCGACTTTAACGGTCCTGAATACTGAGTATTGAGGTTCGACACAAATAACCGACCTAGCTTCATTGCGGTCATGATGAAGACAAATAAAAATGTAGGAAGACAATGTTCGACCTTTTCGCGACCCGCAGAGATTTCCGGACATTTCTGCTTGACTCCCGTCCACATCATGTTACAGTGCAGTTTAAGTTACCAGTGGAGCTTTTTAGGAGGGGCTGGAAATGAGTTCGAGGAGGATCTTGGCCGTCAGTTTAATTCCAGTCTATGTAATTCGGTTTAACCACAAAAATCCCATGTCTAGTACGTAAACACTACATTTAGCCGAACCCTCCCAAAGTCTCACAAGCGGAACTCACTGTAAGAGCGTTATTGTTCGAAGCAGGATGTTTTTACAGCCAGCCTGTTCTTTAAGCTGGTCGTTAGCTGGGGTCCGGCCGGGCGTGACGGGCCTGGTACCGACCGCGTCCAGGAGATGCGCCCTTCGCCGAGTACCCCCCCCCCCTGCAGGTGTGCACCCCAGGTGCTGGGAAACGGAGGGCGGAGTTCCTTTTCCCGACGTCTTTATTTACGAGTCAGTCGGCCTTGCTGGCGGCGAGGCAAGTGGATTGCAAAAAGGACCCGTCTCAGGAGGTCACGTCTTAATGGTGACGCTCTCTCGCTCGACAAATGTAAGCAACGGTTCAGAAGCCGATAAAAAGACGCTTTATCGGCAGCTTCGCCCCGAATCGGCGTCTGGCGTGGTCCGGACGGCAGCCCGGTGTCGATGTGACGTCCCGGACGGGCGTGTGCATGGCGCGTGCAGAACTGACCTGTCGCCCTCGCACTGACCCCAGTGCCGTCCGCCTGTTCGCAGAGAGACTGCCTCGGCCAGATGGTGGTGCGGCATCGTCCAGTGCGGGTGAGTCGGGCAGGCGCGCGATTTCGCCCGCTCTCTCGCTCTCGAGTTCGCCGTGCAGTCTGTCTGCTTTACGCGACGCCGACGGTCTTCAGGACACCCTGGCCACGAAGATCTCTGCTGTGCGGCTTGCAGGGTTATTTTGATTCTGTTGGCTTTCTCACTCTTACGCTGACGGGGCATTCTTGTTCAGGACGCGCCTTTGGAGGGGAGAAATGGATGCCGCGTCATCACCAGTTGCAGTTGCTGATTCTCTGCGGCTGCTGATCCTTTATAAGTGGTCGTGGCTGATGCCAGCGCTGTCAGCGACTGCAGCAGCTGATCATCACACTTCCGGTGACAGCTGGCACCTTTACGAAGGCATCATCGCTGTCATCACGGCAATAAACGCCGACAAAATGCAACCATTTGGTTTGCCGAAAGATAGGCGGAGGAGGGGGGAAGAGCCATGCCCCCCGTTTTTGGGAAACTTAACATTAGCCTTCTGGGAAAAAAGGCCTTTAGCCGCCCACTTTTTCTGGATGATTATACGCCCCTGCGCCAAAATACGTATGGCAGAAAGCTAACCATGCTTTAATTATTTTTGTCACCACGCTAAAACTACACCGTTGTTTGCTATGTAGATAATGTGGATCACGTTTGTTAGCATAATTTGTATTTGTGGTACACCCGTTTCGACAGACATTGCAAATGCTCTTTGTCATCATCAGTGATATTTCAAGCTACTCACGTTCCTTCTGTTTTGCTGGATTCTGTTAAGTTGTGAAAAATAAGAATTTGCAAAATTTTACGGAGACGCATTTCACGCATCCTTGCTGACGGGTCTTCTGGGGCTATTCTCAAAGAGAACCGTGTCATCTAATCGTGTTTACTATTATGTCCCGGAACGAGCTTGCGCCCTGAGCCACTCGCGGTTTGAAAAGCGTGACGCGAAACGCACGCAAATCAGTTAATCACATTTGAAAGACCTACGCAAATCATTATCTGACGACCAGGTATCGGAGGCGCTCGTCCATACAGCTGGCCTGTTGTAAATTGTCGGTGTCCTCGAACTCGATTTGTTCCAGCTGTTTCACGTCCAGTCTGCTATGTCCTGCCTGCAGAACTTTTGAATCACAGCACAGAGAGTGACCGAGGATGGGGACCGAATGCGATGTTGGTCCCTCCGTTTGGAGCCCGCTGGACGTCCGATGAGCCTCATCCTCGTTGTTGTTGTTCTCGTTGGATGCCTGACTGCTTGGCTATTCCGATGTACGATAAGTTTGCTGGATTGGCTGTTGAAAAATGTGGCAGCTGTTATCTGAGCTTTTTGATGAGATGGACACGGAAGCTGCTCGTCTGAAGCAGTCTGTGCGGTGTCCGCTGACGCAGGCCGCCTGCGAGCGGCCGTTCTCCGGGCGTTGCGGCCTCGTGGCGTCACCCCTGAGACCGTACCGGCCGGCCGACAGGTCCTGCTCTGGTTCAGCCGGTCCGACAGCCGCAGCAAGGTGCTGTGTCGGGCCTGCACCCGGCTGCAGCTCAGCTTCGACGCCGTCTACAGCCACGACAAAGCGATGGAGGTGTTCAGCACGGCCAGCCCGCAGCTGGTCATCATTGACCAGCGCAACAGCAAGCACGTGACCGGCGCACCAGCCCTGTGAGCGGCCGTGTCAGGGCGAAGTAATACTGTAGTGTTTCTTCCGCAACCCCCTCTAGCGTGCGCGAGGTCATCCTGGCCATCCAAGGGGGCCAGGAGAGAAGGGGAGCAAAAATAGGGATGTACGTGACTCTGCAGAAATGTGGCCACCGGCGGCAAGTGATGGATGGCTTATTGTGCGGGTTTGTGAAAGTGGCTGGATTAAGCGCGTCGTCCTGTTTCGGTGTACGAAGGCCTTAAAACGTAGTTAGTTTCGACTCATTAAAAGTACTCTGCATGCATCCACAAGGAGATTCTAACCTTCACGCCGTCATTTTCCAGACAGTTGCGGACCAGCAACCCTAGCTGTTATGCTGTGATGGTGGCATTGGTTAGTAAGAGGTGAGTGTTTACATCAGCGCAGGAATTTTCGTAGGTTTGCTGTCGATCCTCAGCAAGATTGCTGTCGAGATTTCCTTTTGGTTTAATTGAAATCAAATCCTTGGAGGGTGCGGAGTGAACCGCTGATGCGGCATTTTCCCCGTTTTGCTTGTATAAATGATGTATTAAACACGGCGAAGACCCCGTGCGATCCGGGGGCACGTCCGCCGCCCGTGATGACTTCCCCTGTGTGAAGCGTGAGCCCCGAGCTTCGCCCTTCGGCGCTGCACTAATGACGCTTCCGTTCCAGCTTTATCTCTAAGGACGGTGCGGCCACGTCCGTCCTGCAGAAGGGCTTCAATCGGGTGAGTGGCTGCCGTGAACAGGCCGTCTGACTCAGCGCGCGCTTGGGTCGGACCCAGGCCACAGCCGGCCGCCGGACGGGCCATCTATAAGCCGGGCCGGTCCCTGTCGGATTCAACGTCCAACATCCGTCCTGAAGCGTCTCGCGTGTGCCGGCTCGAACTGGTCCTCGCGATCGGGCTGGAGAGGCTGGAGTCTTGAGAGACGGCAGGGCCAAAAGCCGGTCTCCCGTTTGAAGCACCAGGCCGGAAGTCACCCGTAAAAGTGATCACGCGCGTCATTAGCTCTCCTCGCTCGAGCGGCGAAATGTCGGGAAGGCCCGTCGGTTCAGACGACCGACTCCCGGCTAATTGGAACACCAGACCTGCGGCCACGTCGCGTTAAACGCGAGCCACGCCGGCGCCGGCGCCGACCCGGCGGCATCGGAGCGGCTGCCGGCGGCGCCGTGCCGTGCTCCCTATTGATTACGCCCGAGGCGAGAGGAGCGCCCGCCGTACGTTTCAATAAGCCGGTGCTGCCGCTGAATAGCAGCCATTGGCGAGCGGTCCGTCTCGGCCGAGACAAACTAATGGCCTTGTCTCCGGCAGACTTTCCAGGGGAAACGCCGCTCGTGAGCCCGAGCACGGCGGACTTGCCCGCAGGGCATATGGCGTATTTAGGCGCGCTTCCGGGCGGTGACGAGGCGCGAGATGGCTCTGGAAATCCCTGTGGATAGGACGCGGCGCGCGTAGGCGTTTCCGAGACACGAAATCGTCTGGGAAGACTTTCTCGGACGGGATGTGGCACACGTAGGCGGAGGTAGAGGGGAGAGAAAACAACGCCGGAAATAACCGCGCGCCGTATTTACGCAACATGTATTGGCGTGTTCGGGAGACGGAAGGGAGGAGAGGGCACTCGTGTGACGCCTGAAAGGACTGTCGGAGACTGGATGCAGTGATGTGCGTGCTGGCTTTCTCTATAACGGCAGTGATGTAACATCGTGCGGCACCAGTTGACCTCGACCACGGCTGCGGTGGTGTGGCACGCCGGCGGTCCCCCTGCAGCCGCTGTGATTGACGTCAATTGGCTGTACGACAGTGGCTGGTGGAGAGCTCGAACGAGGTGCAGTGCGCCAACGAGCTGCAGCTGTTGGCCAAGAGTGACGTGGAGCTGCACTCTCGGCTCCGAGCCACGGACGCCCTCTTCGTGGCGCTGAATGAGTCGCGCGACATCGTCGAGATTACCGATGACGAGTACAATGTCCTGGTAAGCGGGACAGGCGCGTCACGTGGCGTTCTTATAGCGCGCTTCGAGGATGAATAGCATGTATTGGTAAAACCCGCTCGCGAGGGAAAATGCTTTATGTGTGATAGGTCAAAGCATTTCGCCGTTCATCGTGGCTTGTAAGAATCTTTAGTGGCAAGTAAGAACCACATCACTGTTCTTTGCGTCGTTTGTTTAGGCGCTGGCCGTGTCGTGAAACTGTGTCGTCGTGCCGACAGTACGTGAACCGGACGTGCCAGGAGGCGCTGGGCCTGAGTCGAGACGAAATGGTCGGCCACAACCTGCTCAAGGTGCACCAGCTGGAGGTGACGCGGCCGGAGCAGGCCGACCAGATCGTCAGCCAGCTGGCCAAGGGCCGCGAGTACGACGGCCACTTCATGTGCCGCCGCCGCAACGGCGACAGCCTGCTGCTGCCGTGCCGCGCCTTCCCCGTGTCGGCCAACAGCAGGTCAGTGGGCGGCCGCCGCCGGCGCCGGCGCTGGCCGAGCTCGACCGTCGTCCGACCGCCGGCGATATTGAGCCACTCCAGCGTGCGTGACGTACGCGCAATTGCAAGGCGAGCGACCGTATCGTGAGGGCCCTCGCTGGAGGTCGAGGAAGTATTGAATCGCGGCCAGGTTCGTTCGATGAGCGCTTGTGCGCGTCCGTCCACGAGGGAAGGACGTGTCACCCCGGTCGCGCTCGTCCATGACTGGCCGTCCATGACACAGGACGATCGACCACCACGTGTTCGTGAAGGAGTGCCCGGCGTTCGTGCTGGACCGGCCGCCGCCCATCTCGCGGATCCGCACGCGGGCCAGCGTGCGCTCGCTTCGAAAGCCTTCGTTCGACCTGCGCACCACCAGCAACGGTAATCGGCCAGGTCATGGCGCCGCGGCCGGCCGCGCACGCACCTCATACCGGCCCAGTCACGCACGCCCCCTCCCCCTCCCCCGCAATGGCGCAGGCGGGCCGAGCGGCCGCCACGCTGCCCGGCCGCCCGGCCGGCTGAGGCCGGCTGACGGCGGCCGGCGGATCCCAGCCTCTGCCGAGAGCGGCAGTCCTGCGCCAGCACGTGGCCGAGCACGTCCCCGCAGTCGAGCCCGACTCCGTTCCGCGGGTCCCGCCGGCCCGCGCGCCGAGCGTAGCCTGTACAGACTGTTATCGCATGCGCTGGTGGCTGGGAACTGCTGGGAGCGGTGCTGGAGCTGACGGGGCGGGGTTAGCGGGTCACCGCGGCCAACTGGCCTGCCGGCGGTTCCAGTGTCCCGAGATCGGCGGGGTACCGGTACCTCAGCCGAGCTCAGGGTACCGGTACCTCAGCCGAGATCAGGGTACCGGTACCTCAGCCGAGATCAGGGTACCGTACTTCAGCGAGCAGGGTACCGTTACCTCAGCCGAGATCAGGGTACCGGTACCTCAGCCGAGATCAGGGTACCGGTACCTCAGCGAGCTCAGGGACCGACCTAGCCGAATCAGTACCGTACCTAGCCGAGATCAGGTACCCTCCCGAGTCAGGGTACGTACTCAGCGTCAGAGATCAGGGTACCGTTACCTCAGCTGAGGTCAGGGCCTGAGCCACGATTGACAGAAGGCTGGTACCGCGGTCGAGATGGGCAGGGTTCCCGCACCTCAGCAGAGATTGCCTGAGCACCGGCACAACCAGCCAATAACGGCCTGTGAAAGCCCAATAACGGCCGTGCTGGCGGCCGTAGTCCCGTTCATCTGGCCGCGGGGGTCTGCCTTTTTATGTCCTCAGGCTTCCAAACAGCCGAGGTAATGGTCAGCTGCAGATTGGTAGTCATGTTATTAAATAGACGTTTCTTTCCGGTCCCCGACTTTCGGTGGCCTCCCTTGAGCACGACGCACTGCTTTCTGGGGTGGTTTGGTGTTTTCATCTCGCTGTCGTAATTTTTCCTCTCTGACTCGCAGCCAGTCGCCGTGACCTTGCATCTCTCCGTGAAAATATACATCCACGTTGTATGTTTGCCGCTAATCTGCGCGGGCATGCTTTGCGGCGCCGTTCGGCTCTGCTCGATTGTCGTGACCTGCAGACGGTGCCGCGCGCCGGCGGCACCTGCCGCGGCCTGCGCCGGACGCCCGACGGTCGGGCCGGCGCGGCCCGCTCGTTCACTAACCGCTGCTCTCTGTCTGCACGTGGCTCTCCTTCTCTCTCTCTATGTGTGGTGGCCAGTGGCCGAGCTAGAGCGGTTCCTGAAGGAGAGCAGCGGCGCCGGCGGCGGCCTGCTGCCGGCCGGGAGGGAGCGGGGCGGCAGCCTGAACCTGGCCGTGCCCACCGCCACGCGGCGCCGATCAGGTAGTGACCTTCCTGCCGTCGCGCAGTCGACGCCGATCGGTTAGTGACGGCGCCGTCGGGAAAGACGCGGCGGTCTCGCTGAACTGAACGTCTCAACCGCTTTGGCTGCTCCACGCATTGACCGTCGAAGGGCGCGCAAACTCTCACGACGCACTGCTGTCTTCAAGCGTTGGAGCCTGGTTCTCTGGCCGTTATGAGGCAGCGCTTCCTTTGTTAAGCTAGCCTTGACCTTCGCTCACCCGGGAAGGGTTCTCGAGGACCCCCTCAGGTTTTCTAAATCTTTACACTTGTGCAAACTTTCAAAATCAGATCTTGTCAGGTCACTGACCTTTTGATATTCGAGAAAGTCATGTCAGAAAACGTTTAAGTGTGTGCCAGTGATCGTTAAAAAGAGATATTTACAATCGGAAAACGTCATTCGAATTTACAGTTCATGCTTTACAAAATGTACATTTTTAGTTTCTCTAAAAAATTGTCTGGGCTCACCTCAGGTCGACCGCTTTGCAATGCTGTTTCTGGTCTTTCTGCCAGAAATCATTCTGTACAGGACACCTTTTTTAAAAAAGAAAGGGATACAGATCGTCTTCTTTTTGAATGATACGACATACTCTTTGTGAGGTCAGTAACCTGAAGTCAGCTCAGTTGGTTAAAAAAAAAATACACGACAAAATGGGCATGAAATGCATTTGCCTTTCATTTGTGATGAGGCATGATTGGTGCACATCTCAGTTTACGCTCGTATAAACTTTGAAATGACATGACCTTAAGTGGCCTGACGTGACCTGATATCATTTCAAAGGTCAGTTGTCATTTGGGACGCCTTGAAGTTTCATGAAATGTTTTAAGATAAGGTATAGAGTTGGTTTCACATGTTTACTTTTGGTCGCTTCTGAGATACAAACGGTTATTCGTTTGGCCCAGGTTGGCCTTGCATGTCTGTATTGACGGTAAGAAATCTTGGTTTAGTGACTCCAGGCGATTTTTTATGGACTCAGACGTGAGTCGTTTTGTTCTGCGACACAGCGATTTTTCGAATGAAACAGACACATTTTGCCTATTTTCGTCTTTCACGTGACCTGACCTGGCTTGTCTTTAACTCCGACATCATTCAAGAACACACTGGCATGATTATAGTGATCAAATATCGTTTGTTTGGCATTCGTACTTGTGCCCAATTGCGAAATGCGAATGTTGTAAAATCTGATCTTAGTTGACCGGATATGACCTTAGATGACCTGTATTAGCCTTTTTCCTAGAAAGTTTATATTTGACCAAACATTCGTATTGTTGATTCCAAGACGTGCGCTTGAAGCAACTTTATTTGTGATCCAGTTTCGACATAAATCGGTTGTCGAAACGGGTTCTATTCCAATGGCTGTTGTAAACCACGTACCTGGTTGTATTCCAATGGCTGTTGGCCTGACCTGACATGACCTGAGGAGTACCAAATTAAATTTCGACAATCAAAAAATGTTTGTAGCTTTTTTGGACTGTCCATTGCTGAAGATCGGTTTATAAAGCCGTCCTGTTTTTTTTATTGCCCACATATTTTGGACGTCATGACATGATCTTGTTTGACCTCTTCACCCTAAACTATTTATTCAGAGTCAATAAATCAGCTTTCATCCTTCGCAAAATTTGGCGAGCTTTCAATTGGTGTCACCCCTACCTCCGTAGCTCTCTCCGTTCCCGAGATCATGCGGGGTTCTCGAGAACTCCCTTCCCCGGTAAGCGAAGGGCATTTGGGACAACCGGGAGTGGGCGGGTTAAGCTCGTCATATCTTAAAGGTTCCTATGGTATCCCACATGGTAGCGTAAAAGAATGAGCATGACATTTTCGCACCATGAACATTGTCCCCGTCAGACGACCACCGTTTCAAGTTCTGAGCGAGTTCCATTCCACTGTTGGCCTTCGTCGTCAGGATCTCATGTGGTGGTGCGGCGGGCCAGTCTAGCCAAGGTCCCGGCTGGCATCGAGGCGCCCATCACGAAGGTGATCGGCATCATCCTGGCTGCCCAGCAGGCGGCTCCCATTTATGTGGCGCAGGCCCTCGAAAAGGTGAGCGACCGGCCATCAGAGTGCTCTGGTGTCCTGTGCTTGCAGTGAATGCTTATTTCCGTCTTCGCTGCCGTTTTTTGACGCACTGATGTGGCGCTTTGAGTATCCGTTTCAGTAAATCCGCGCTCTGTTGCAATCGTCTTCGGTCGTGATGCTAACAAGCTTCCTTGGCGAGCTCTGTTCCGAAATCGCCAAGTTCAGCCCAGCGTGCGGTTCCAGCGTCTTTGATGCAGTGTTTCACGCCCTGTTTTCCATCAGGGTCTGGAGATTTTGAAGTCGACAGAGTTGTACTCGCCCCAGCTGAATGTAGCCGGCAAAGATTCGGTGGTGTCGAAACTACAGGACCCGGTCACCAACGACCTGCTGGGGGCGCTGCTGGCGGTGAGCAGCCCCCTGTCGCGTCGACTGTTGACAGCCATATCACAGACGGATAGATTAAACAGACGCAGCACAGGCGAGGGAATCAGACACAGCACAGGCAGATGAACTAGGCAAATACAAAGATGGTCAGATCAAACAGACGCAACACAGACCAAAAGCAGGCAAACCACGGACGGACAAATTCAGACTGGCGCAACACAAACGGCCAAATCAGACAGACACAACACAGACGGCATAGACAAACCACGTACGGACATACAGAAACCACGGAGGGACGAATTCAAGCGGACACAACACGGGCGAGCAAATCAGGCAGACAACACAGACGGACAAAACGGACCAGCACGGGCGGATAAATCAGACGACCAGACCGCACTTGCCAGGTGGCCATTGATGACAGTTTGACTTGTCCTACCCCGACAGGCTGTGCATTGCGGGTCTGGGCAAGCTTGTCATTTCTGCTGGGATTTTTCTTTTTTCTTCTCTACATATGTTGTATTACGTCTACAGTATCATTTTCCTGGGTGCAAGAGCAACGCGAATTTAAGCAAATATGGTCCACAGGAGCAAAGGCAGTAGCCGAACTACCCGTGTCCCACGTACCTTTTCGTGGAAATGGACATGAGGAATGATCCTGTCTGGGACCGACCCGAACTCCTGCCTTGACCTCAGCCGTGACTTTCGCTTCGTGCTTGACTCCGACTCCGACAAAAGAAAAGTTTCACGTTGCAGCAGCTGAGTCCAATTACGACGGTGTAGCACGCGGCAGCGTAGCATGACGTAGCATAGCATACAGCTTACGTGCATCTACATAGGCAATTACGGCGGTGCACCGACTACGCAGCAGCATAGTCGGCGCACCGCCGTCGCGCGACTCGCGGCTCGACGCTGGCTGTGACTCTTGCTCCGCGCCCGAGTCCCCCTCTGACCGCCGGGCGCTGGGCGGCTCGACAGCACGGCCCGTCGCCGTCGTCGGAGTCGACGGACGCCCGCCGGTCGTCGGAGGGCGCCGGCAGGTTCCACCGGCACAGTCGGCCCTCGCTGCCCAACATCCAGACCAACTCGACGGCCATCTGCAGCCTGCTCGAGCGCGACATGAACTGGAACTTCGACATCTTCCAGCTGGAGAGGATGACCAACAAGCGGTGAGCGGGCGTGCCACGCCGAGCCGCTCAGCCGACTGCCGGCGGAGAGCGCCGGGAACGGCGGGGTTTTGTGGGCGGCCGTCCTGACCAGGCCTGTCCAGGTCCGGCGCAGACGTATGGACTGGGCCTGCAAACTTCATAGAGGAGGAAGACTGGCACTTTCTAATTCGCCCACGCAGTAGAGAATTGCAGATAGACTAGTGGTGAAGCATCGTGAGTCGCAACAGCGCCGTTTCGTTTTGATCGGCGATAAACGAGTGGTCAGAATGCGTGGGTCGCGGCCGCCGAAAGCCGCGTTCCCAGAAGACACACGCCTGCCAGTGAATTTCAGCTGGTGCTGTGCCGTTACAGGATCGCGGCCAACACGCTGGTCTTATTAAATCGTTAGAACTTAGGGGTATGACGTTTTTAACACCGTGATGTTCAGAAACACAGCCCCAGAGACTTCGTGAGGAAGGAGCACGATGATGCCCTGTAAAAGGCCTTTTCACCGACGTGGGTGTTCGAACAGAAAACAGAACATGAGAAATTATTTTGATGCAGTTTTTTGTACGTAATAACGTATGTAATAACGTAATTTGTTCATAATAACGTTAACAATTCCAGTTATTGCTTGCTAATAATACTAATGCTCTATTTTCACCCCTTATGTCGATACTAAAGGAAAGGGGCACATGGCCTGTGTGCCCCTCTCTGTCTGCGCTGGAGATTATTAACCTGAAACTTTATCTTCAGTAAAGTTCCTGTCTTTCAGAGCTTCGTGACCTTTACTCGCAACAGATCAGTATTGTTTGATTGAGATGAATTGGCGTTGCTCGTGAATTCATGAAGGTTCGTGCGGTTTTAATGAAATAGCGGAAAAATCTTCACAGTGTCATTCTCGGGCCGAGTCCCGGTTCGCCGCAATTTTTCGGCTGTCTCGTGATGAGCGGTGGTAGATGAAGCTCTGATCAGCGCTCGTTTTTGTCATTCCACTGCAGACCTCTCATCTGGATGGGCATGGACGTTTTCCTCAAGTTCGACGTCCCGAACACGCTCAACATCGACATCAGCACTTTGGAGAACTGGCTCAACCTGATCGGTACGTTCGACGCCTGGCCTGATTTACCGGCGTATTGCACTGGCGGCGTGGTCTGGCTCGTTTACTCAGGGAGTGTTATTTATTTATTTAAGGGTAACAAGCTGCCGCGCGCCACCTCGTAATGATGTGTCACTGCCAGACGGGCAGGGCTTGACGGCGAAGACAGCGTCGCGCCGGGCCCGGGACTGATTTTCGCGCCGTTCATCCCACCCGCAGAGGCCAACTACCACTCGCAGAACTCGTACCACAACTCGACGCACGCCTGCGACGTTCTGCAGTGCACGGCCTACTTTCTGGAGCGGGAGCGGCTCAAGAGCGTGTTCGACCCCGTGGACGAGGCCATCTGCCTGATCGCCTCGGCCGTCCACGACGTCGACCATCCGGGCAAGAACAGGTGAGAATGCAGCGAACCGGTCTCCCCGGTGGGAACACGTGCGCGCACAACGGAGATCGGATAGAGATCACTGGCGGGCGCTTAGCGGAGACTCAGTCTCCGTGTGGGAGGATGTGAGCTGACTGAGAATAGGAGCGTAAATGGACGAACAACTGGGATGTAATGTTTCGGACTTAAGCACGTGAACATACAGGCTAAGACACACTGACACACTCGACGATCACAGGCGAGTGAGAGAGGAATGATTGAATCACCGAATGAGGAAAATCGTCTTAATGCTGTGATTAAAATTATTGCCTTCGCAACTGACGACGTCTTGCAAGCATTTACAGGCTTTAATGCACCACCATTTTGTCTCATGTTTCAATTTCATTATATTTACGTCCGATGTTATAAGTAATGACGGCTCTCAAGTGTAAAGCAACACATTATGTATCATACGTTCATGTGCTACACACCATGAAAGCAGTGATTTATTGGCCATTTCAAACGTTTTGGACCATGGGCCATGCGATATTTACGGTCCTCGCTGGAATGTTAATGACGTGTCGTTTGCCCAGCGCAACAGTCACTTGTCTGGAGGCACTGAATCAGCGGCCCGGGCGGCGGATGCTCCCAGTCCGGTCGACCGTTGACCGGTTCCGGCCTGTGATTGCAGCCAGTTCCTGTGCAACTCGCGCAACGAGCTGGCGCTGCTCTACAACGACGTCAGCGTGCTGGAGTCGCACCACGCCGCCTTCGCCTACAAGCTGACCCACTCGGACGACCGGGTCAACATCTTCAAAAGTGAGCCGGGGTCCGCTCCGCGCCGGCGCCGCGGCCGTGCGGTGCCGTGCGCCGGGGGTGCGGGCTGTCCCCGAGTGACAGCGGCGGTCTCGCCGTTGACTGAAGGATTATTGGGACCTACGGGCGCGCCGAGTTCATGGTCGTTTGACGCCCGGTCCGGCCGTGGCAGGAGCGGTGCGAGTCGGGACCAGCGCCGCTGGCCCGGAAGAAGCGTGACCCAGCGGCACTGGGGGTGTTCGTGTGACCCGACATGACTCCGGCGTGTCGTGAGTGGCGAGACTCCAGCGCGGCCGCGGCAGTGGGGAGACTCCAGCGCGGCCGCGGCAGTGGGGAGACTCCAGCGTGGCCGCGGCAGTGGGGAGACTCCAGCGCGGCCGCGGCAGTGGGGAGACTCCAGCGCGGCTGCGGCTGCGGCTGCGGTCGCGCGGTCATGGTTTGACCAGGCGGTAATGGCGCGACCTCAGCCGCCGGCGCGTCTGCAGCCGTTCGTCTCACCCCCTGCCGCCGCCTGCCGACAGATCTGGACGAGGCCACGTACAAGCGGACCAGGCAGAGCATCATCGACATGGTGCTGGCCACCGAGATGAACAAACACTACGAGCACCTCTCCAAATTCGTCAACGTCTTCTCGGCGCCGTCCGTCACGGATGACGAGGTAATTCAGGACAGCTGCGCCGATCTTACGTTGCCACAGAAACATCCTGTTGTTGCCTTGTGAGACACTGTCCCCACATTACCTTACCTTTCGATATGCACGGTTCCTTTCTGCGGGTTCAGGATGCGAACTGATGAGGAGCTGAAGCATCCGACGATCTTGGCAGGGAGCGGACTATGGGAGATAAATAGCGGGGTGAATGATACAGCGTTTTTTTCCTGGAAACCGTGAAATATGTGAAATTTGTGCTGTACAGTTGTTTTTTCCTCAAAACTTAAAAAAACAGTCTTCGGGGTGGCCATTTCGCATTTGGGCCTTTCGAATCGGTTGGTGCAACACGAATGCGGGGAACACTGGTTTGATTTGTGATGTGTGCGTTCATCGTAGTTTATATCCCCCTCTCTTAATGGGGTATTTATTATTCTTCTTCCCTGGACACTCTTCACGACATCTACATGTATGTATAGAGCAGTGCCACTCACAAGAATTGTGACGCATCAGATGGGGGCATTATGGGTTACGAGGCGTGGCTTTTTAGGCGGCAGTTTCGTGACGTAAAAGGTATTCAGTGATTGCTTCTTAATTTTAATGAAATTTGTCTTGTGCAATTTAACCTTCACCCGTGCAGGACCTCCTGCATGAAGAGAACGTATAGGGGGAGGTGGTACGACCCCCTCCGGCCATTTCCACATTGTGCGTCCAAGAACAACGCGGAAAGAACCAGCGTGTTGCGCGTGACGAGATCTCGTGACTGGTATCCGTTTTAAGGTTTCAGGTTAAAGGATGACTTTCCAAGCCAGGTCAAAGGCAAGAAATTGGCAGAAAGTGGAGCTTTTCAAGTTTAAGCACAAATGAACGCCAAAGATTAAATGATGGTGAAACGAAACGGATATCATGGTGTTCCTCGATCAATTATGAGTCTATCCGTACACCACATGATTGAATTTTACCCATGAAGTCCGACCCAGGGCATGCTAGGCTAGTTCTTGTCATGCGGAGTCATCGCTTTAAATTCGTTCTCGGAGCTGCGGAAACATTTTTGTAGATAATAATAAATGCTGAAGTAAAATATAGGATCTCAATTACCAATAATTGTTGTCGAATAGCATATAAAGGTCATCTTAGGTCATCCAAAGTCATCTTAGGACATCCAAGGTTATCGTAGGTCATCTAAGGTTGTCTAAGTCCAGTGACCTAGCATGACCTCGGATTAGCCAGAAATCGTAGCTTAGATGCCTTTAAAGCGTTTTTCGATATCCAACACAAAATCTAATTGTAGGTATGTCATGGTATTGTACCCTCATCACTCCGCGGCCGATACCGCTCCGCCCGTCGGAGCAAGTCAGGCGTTCGCTGTATTGCGTCCACTTTTGATGAAATAAAAGATAAATTGCACCAAATTTCTATCATTCGATTTCCCGATTTCCTACACCTCAAGCAATCCGAATATATAGGTTGTTTTGCGATACCTATTTCCCATCGCATTCCCAACGATAAAAAGTAATGTGTTTCCCGTCGTAGCTCATGACCACAGTTTACGCTCTCGGTAATCTAGATAGTGAGCATAAGTTTATTAAATCTATGAAAAGTCTTATAGAACATACAGTGTGGAGTCGAGTGATGCAGATTTTACTGTATATGTGCAGTCAGAAAGTGAGGCAAAACTGAGACCGTTGTAAACCGGCCACGTCGGCACGCGAAAAGCGTTCCCGTTTTGACGGCATAGCTATTTACCATGGCAACGTAGAAGAAAATTTTTCTGCATAAGATGCGGAAAGGATGTCCCAGAAGGTACACAAAGTTTAAGATGGATCCAACAAGCCATTCGGAGGTTGCTCTCGAAAAACCTTAGGGGTGTCACATTAACTCCCCCCCCCCTATACGGGCGAAGGTTAAATGGCTAACGTTGTGTAAGATTTCTCAGACGAATCGACGGCTGAAGAAGAACCAGTGCCGTGATTAATGCGGTCTGGCTCCGATGGCGTGTTGTCGGATTAATGAACTGTGCCGGTTTTTGTCGCTGTCGCTGCCCGCCGTGTGATGTCAGCTCTGATGTGATTGGGGGCTGCCCGGGGTTTTCCCGTGGCCGGGGGCTGAGCGGGACGTGATTTGAAAGCCTCTCGCAGGCGGCGTGTTGTGCGGGTGTGCGGCGGCGATGAAGTGATTTTAGCGTCGATACGAACGGGCTTCCTAGAATATTGACGAGGTGAAAAGTGAGCCTCAACTTCCGTTACTGGGAAGTGGGAAGTTGATTGAGTGGGATACTGAAAGAGCGCTTGAGCAGCACACGTTCACAAGAGTTATAAAACCGCCCCGGAGGTTGGCCGCGTTGGGGATAAAGCTTTCAACACAGTGAAGCACGTATCAGCTTTGGGGAACGGACATGAAACTCCACTTACCGGTACATCACATTCGCATCTGTTGTGAAATTCCGGTTTAAGCCAGCGACCTGAGCGGCCAGACCAGATCAACTAACAGCCCCGTCGGTGCCCGCGTCGTCGTCCATGTGCGCCCGTGTCGCGCTCGACGCTCCGTTTGACAGTCGCGCGCCGTCGCGTCGACAGTCAGCCGAGCTGGACCTGACCAAGCTGTGCACGCCCGACAACATCGTCCTCATCAAACGCATGCTGATCAAGTGCGCGGACGTGTCGAACCCCGTGCGGCCGCGGGAGATGTGCGTCGAGTGGGCGAACCGGATCGCCGAGGAGTACTTCTCGCAGGTAACCGGTCAGCCGCGTCCGGAGACACGGCCCGGCCCGGCCACCGCCGTCCGGCCGGCCTGTCTCGTCTGGAACCGGCGCAGCTCCACGGCGCTGCGACTGCGGTGCTGTGCTTAGGCCCCGGGGCCTGATGAGCTGTCGCGGACGCTACCGCTTCGTGGCACGGGACTACCGAGTTTACGTTAGCTCTTTAAACCACAAATACCGTCCGTTGGCTGTGCCCGGACGTGGTCCGCGATCGGCGTTAGGGTAGCCATGATGATGCCAGAGGCCGGAGTGTGCATTCGTCGTAGCCTTTTGCGTGATAGCGTTGCAGCGGCAGCGCGACGGGCGTGGATCCGTAAACGTGGTTAACACGGCGCGTTGGCTCGTTCCAGACGGACTCAGAGAAAAAGATGAACCTGCCAGTCGTCATGCCGATATTCGACCGGTCGACGTGCTCCATACCAAAGTCGCAGAAGGGCTTCATCGAGTTTTTCATCAACAGCATGTTTGAGGCCTGGGATTGTGAGTTATACCGCGTTCAAAGCAGGCATGAGAGATCCTTTGCTTGTCGGAAAACGGGGAAGGCCATAACTCCATGACACATTAACCTACCGTTCGTGATTGTTGTGATTGTTGCGACCTCTCAAGAAGTGCAAATATTAATCCATAAATTTGGTTGACTAGGTGTGGCCGAAAGTGGCATTGTCATTGTTTTGTTCTCATCTGCTCAGGTCCTCTTACGCTTTAACTGGCCGTTGGCTTGGTCTTCTGACGCGGTGGCTGGCACTATGATGAACCGTATGCCGGGTCCTCCGTCACTGCGATGGGCCGTCTGCCCGGTATGTGACATTGACGGCCCTCGGGTCCTCTGACTCCACGGACTGTCTGCCTGGTACTGTGACACTGTGACAGACCGTCTGCCGAGTCCTCTGACGCTGTGATGAATCGTTTGCCGGGTCCTCTGACGCTGTGATGAACCATCTGCCGGGTCCTTTGACACTGCGATTGACCGTCTGTCGGATCCCTTGACACTGACGGGCCATCTGCCGGGTCCTCTGACGCCGCGATGGTCGGCGCGCCCCCAGCGCTGATATACATCCCGGAGCTGATGGACCTGCTGGAGGACAACTACCAGTACTGGTGCGACCTGGAGCTGGCCGAGAGCCGCGGCGAGACGCTGCCGCCGGCCGACATCGCCGAGGAGAGCGGCGGTGACACCAGCCCGCCGGAGGAGGAGGACGAGCCGCCGCCGCCGCCGCGGCTCCGCGTGGACGCCTGCACCGACTGAGGCGGCGCCGTGCCGCGCCTGCTGACGGGTCCGACACAAGACAATAGCGCTCCACGGCAGCTGGCGGCCGGGACGGACTCGGCCCGGCGCCCCGACCGACCCCACAGTCTCAGAGTACCTGGCTGGGCGGAGCGCGCGCGCCCGCCGCCCGCGCCCCGCCGCCCGCCGCCCCGGGCGCCCCCTCAGCGTAGCCCGCGCCCGCCAGGCGCCCATCCACGCTCACACCCGCATCGCTCATCTCGGTCGCAGCTCAGAGCGGGTCGACGCGGCCTGGCAGCAGACTGGCGTCGCCCGCGGGTCGGAGCGTCGCCGGGCGCCGGTGATACCCACACTGCCTCAGGCGCGGCCCTTCGCCCGGCCGCCGGGCGCGGGTGGGCAGGCGACGAGCTCCAGCCCGCTCCCCACACCCTGCGTTCCTCGTGACCGATTGACCCGGCGGCGCGCGGCGCCGGCGCCCGGCTCTCGCTAGCCGCACACCTTCTGCATGATGTTGGGTGTTCTTAACCGCGTTGTTTCGACTTGAAGTTCGTGTTGTTTAGCCGTTGTTCAAAGAATCCGATGTGTCATTTATTGTGGCCAAAAGCACGTGCCAAGGTCTGGAACCTGCCAGCACGGTTTCGTATATCGCATGCTTCCCGGGACCTCGGTCTCCGTGGTTACAAACAATAATGGATTTTACGATTATTGATGTCCCTCGAGACTGCCTCGTAGTGTTTGTGTAATTTTATTGCTGTGTTATCTCTCCCTGTCCCACAAAAAACTATATCGGTTAGGTAGCGTAACTCATTTGCGTCTGACCTTAATGAAATCCTGGGCAGCAGCAATAGGCAGCCCATTGCCCGTCTATCTGCGACAGATCTTATACTTTTGTGTATCAACCAACACAAACAGTATCAGTCACCTTCATCGGGATGCGAATGATCAGGATGGATTAATTATAAGTGTTCTATGTTGCCCATGCAACGAAGGGGCTGGCTCCTCGTCACGTGGGCACGGACTGCGTGCGTGTGTGCGTGTCGGGCCTGCCTCGCCTGACCCTGCCAGGCGAGGTTTCCTAGAAGCGATGATCGTTGTTGATTTCACGTTTGGACCGCCTGGCCGTGAACGCGCGACGTGGCGACCGCGTGGACCAGCTGAGCTCGTCTGTGGGCCGTGAACGGCCCGTTAGTGAACTAGAAGTGAGGAAAGTTGGGCGACAGATGGCGCTTAAATCGGCGGCCACAAGAGGCCCGCGGCGGGTACTGGTCACGCGACCACGTGGCATCGCGAGCGAGGAAGGTTCGCTGTTGCGCCAAGCTCCATGTCCAGGTTGTGCATTGTTTACGTTGGACCGCCAGCTGATCTTAATGCTTCCGTGGTTTCTCGGTAGCCATTGCTTGCCTGGCGTTACGAGTATCTTGCCGAACAGGCTCGTCATAATCGCGCGAACGTAAGAGCAACCAGCTTTAGATCGCGAAGTAGTGAATCGCGTGCGGCTGGCCCTCGCTGCTGGTTATGCGCCAACATTCGAGACCATGATTTCTTCACCAGTGTGATCCAGATGCGGATGGGTTTGCCCTTGGCACGCATTGTAGAGGGCTATTTCGGTTAGAAGAGGAAATGTTTAGTCTTCAAGTAGGACAAATCGTAACAGTAACAAGCTGCAACGGAAACAGTCGTGGCTTCCTTAGGGCAAACTATACGCCTCGCAACCCCTTAGGCCCCCTGCGTTCTGCTGACAGCTGTTTTGGTTGTCATTTGATTTGAGCGCTCACTAAGTGCCACCTGGCCTCGGCGGTTCACCCTGAAGGAAACTGCGAGACTGCTGAAAGGGCTGTTCAGGACCAGCCACAGGACATGGGGTTTGGCGTTCGCAGTGGAATTGGTTTGCCTCTGGCGTTTGAGTGGATGTGATATTCTCTCCCGTCACCGGCTGTGACCCAGGCTGGACCGGGCACAGCACAGGTCCCACTCCCAGTGTTCGTCTGTATCTCCCGCTCCTCCGTCATCCTACACCCAAGGGGAAGCCCGTACTCCTCCATTTTGGTGTGCCCTGGGACGGCTCGCAGCCGCCACCCCTCTTCTACCCTGAACCCTGAGATGGTCGGTACCTAACGCTCCTCCGTCACCCTGTACTCCCCACCCGCCCCTCTCCCGCGACCCTGTCCCCGTGACGGCCCGTACCCGCCCCTCTCCCGCGACCCTGTCCCCGTGACGGCCCGTACCTGCCCCTCTCCCGCGACCCTGTCCCCGTGACGGCCCGTACCTGCCCCTCCCCGCGACCGAGTGGCCTGGAGGGCCGAGTGTGCGCGCGACGTACGAGATGCGCGCCGCCGGCGGGTCCGGGCGGCCGCACGCTCCGCCGGCCGGCCGGGCGGGCCTGGCCCGACCGGCGCCGACGCTCAGGCCTACCATGACGCGAGCGGTCCGGCCCCACACCTGCTGACGTGGACGCGCCCGCTCGACCGGCGTCAGAGCTCAGCACGTGATTGCCGTTCATCAGCGTACTGTTTGTGGCGAATAGATCAATTAACAAGGTCGGTCTGTGCGCTGCTGCTGCGGGCCCGATCGGGGGCCGGGGTCGGCACCGTGGCCGGAACAACCGGCTAGACGCACGCTGCAGGTGGATCGGATACTGGATCACCGGCAGGCTTTGCCATGGGGCTTTCCGCAAAGTGCAGGGCGCGGCGGAGATGCAGTTGTTAAAGGCATGTTTCGCCTTGGTCATTGCCGTAAATTAACTGACTACCCTAAATGTTTCAATCCAGTTTTCGCATCCATTTTCGCGAGAATATTAATCATAGTGTTCCCTTGTAAGGTCCGAAAAAGACGTTACTCAGGGCTTCGTTCAAGACCTGGTATCACTTTCGTCACAATTTGCAACTGTTCTAAATGCAATTCAGATACGACGCCCGAAAACGGAATCTACTACGAATCAACGGAAATGACTTTTTACAACCTATACCTATTTATGATCCTTAAGAACGACACAAATCAGTTAGGACACCGTTGTTATACCAATGTTCTTAAGCGTGCATTCTCCACTTAAAACTGCGAGCTAATGGTCAAGCAAAATCGCTCAAAGCCCTTTCATGCTTTCAAGTAAGTCTCTCGAACAACATTGGACTAATTATCATCCAGATGCTATGAAACCGCAAACCCAATTCACACCCTCGCTCATTACGGCATTCAGACAGTTACGGAATGTTCCACCTTCACACGTGTTTCGAACTCATATAGCCAAGTCGTAGCCCGCAGTCTTGAAGCCAATCTGTAAAATACATTATGTCGCAGAACTACAATTACGGAAGTTAAAGTCTTCTACTGAATCTGCATTGTACGATTTTATCATTTGGCAATAAAGCACAAATTATTATATAATGACTTATGTAAACAACATAATTCAGGAACGTAATATCTTAATTTAAATAATTAAGCTAATCATTAAAGCTTCGGTTACGGACGAGGAGGAGCAGGTCTGATGATTTCTCGCAGTTTTGCCTTGTGTCCTATATGGATGTGCCTTGCGTGTCCTATACGGATGCGTCCTATTTCCAGCTGTTTCACGACGCTAAGCCGGGATCGCGAGCGGGCGTCGGCCGACGAACGCATACGCTAATTGGTCGGCGCAGGTCCGCATTGGGTGATATCGACGGCTAACTACCTACTAGTTTTGAATAATTTACATTTTCGGAAGCTTCTACACATTTGTTAAGGAAAGGAGTAGCGGCAACGGCATCACCGACATTTTTTTAGACCCACCAAATCTACTCACGATAGTCGACCAACGTGGACCATTCGTTCTTTAAGACATTCTAAGGACATTTAGTAAAAATCGTCCGCCTACTATACCAAGCTCGACGGCTTCATAAACAAATTGACTGTGGGCGAAGTGCAGGCACAGTGCGTATCACGTCCATGTCTTTTTGTCAACTCTTCATTCAAAACACGCAAGTAACTTCAATCCAAGAATACCAGAACGAACGTTTTCCGACTTTCCAGCAGGTGGGTTCTCTGCCCAAACCTTTACCATATTCAGGCTGCTTTCGTCACTCTCAAAGAGCGAAATACATGTCTTTCTGTATTCTACTTAACATTTTGTCATTCCTTCAGCTAACAGTACTGAAATGCCATCAGCTGATAGTGAAAACTACTGAAATCTTGGCGCAGAATGGCGCTTATTAAGCAACGTAACCGTGATAAAAAGCAATCTTATTCTTCCAGACCAAAGCCATTGGAGCTTGCAGACTTGACTCAAGTTGAAAGCGGACCAAATAGTTTATTCGAGATATTTAACTGCAAACCTGAAGTTTTTCCGGGCCGTGACAAAATGAAAACAGGGGCGCGCCCACAGCTTTGGCCATTCTTAACTCCTACTTTCCCGCGAAAGTTTCGGATCTGAGCGAAAGCAACTTGCTTCGTCATCTTCCATAATATAACAGACGCATGGGAAAAACAAACATCCGTACAAACCGCTCTATTTCACACACTGACAAGACGGGGCCGCGAGACGACTGCCAGGCGTCTGCAAGCGTACCTCTGCTTCACAGTCGCACCGGTCTTGTGCACTTTCCCGAACTGTACACTAGAGTCTGTCCTCGGAGGAGGAGGACGGATCACTTTTTGCTCCACTCGGCCTTCTCGCGGTTCTCGCGTCGGACTTCCTCCAGGTACGGCTTCAGGTACCGCACGTCCTGAAAACGACAAACCCGCTGATACGCATGGACCAGTGCCACTCAACGGATGACGAACCACACACAGGCACTAGTGATTCGTGGGCCAGTCTTTCATTCGGTGAATCAAGCTGTGGAAAGGTGGCCCGAATCTGCAATGCTGACCACAGACAGACCATGTACAAATGTTCGGAGTCAGACACGGCGGTCCAAAACGATACATCTACGATTTTCAAAAGCAAGGCCTGCGAGACTCAGCCCACTAAACTGCCGATCCGCCGTGGGACGTTCCTGAACCGTCGCCGCAGTCCGCTGCTGAGTCACGTGACGCCCGGTCGGCCGCGTGTGCGGCGGGCGGGGCCGGACCGGCCGGCCGGCCGGCGGCGTACCTCGTCATAGGAAGTCCACTGCTCCTTGGGCAACAGCGCGTGCTGCAGGGAGAGCTGCATGGCGCGCTGCACGCGGAAGGTGCGGTCGTCCTGCAGGCGCTCGGGCAGTCGGCGGATCGCCTCCTTCACCTCCTCGTCTTCGTAGAGGCAGTCGTCGTGCCAGAGGCCCAGCTTGTTGAAGCCGGAGGCATTGTAGGCCCAGCGACGCAGCCACGCCATCGCGCTGCTCCCTGTTATCACGAGAAAACGACTGTCAGACGAAATTATCATTCCAACGCAACGTGCCGCTCAAACCCTAAACAAGACGACCGCAATACAGACAGCAACTAGGCATCATTACCCATAGAGTTAATTCCACAGGTGCCAACCTCCTTAACAACACAATAACACGGAAACCAAACGCCGCCTTTAGCAGTAATATCACTTTCGTTGTCTTTCTGTTACTTGCAATTCACACCAGGAATGAACTGAAAGAGAAGATTTGATTTGACTACAAAAAAGTGATTACATACAACTTTTTTGGCAAAAGCGATGTACAGAATTGATGCCAATGATGCTCTGCATACCACATGTAGCGGCGGATCCAGGATTTCGTCGGGGGGGGGGGGGCGCGACATTACACATAAAAAAATCCTCGGATTTCGGCCACTTAACTTTCCGATTTTTAGTTTTTTGTTTTCTAGACATGAGAAACTATCTTGCTGGCGCGAACCTGGACAGCTAGAACTATGTAAGTGCATATATCTAGCCAGTTCAACTTCTCCAGAGACTGGTGGGTCCTGACATTTTAGGCCATGCATTTCGGAGAAGATAAGCCAAAATGAGTCAGAGTTGACTGCTAAGTACCACCAGTCACGCACAACAACTGATATGAATGACTAGCTATCGTTATGTCCGGCAAACCACAAGAAAAGGTCGCATCCTGTTGCTAGCTGGCCTTACAGTGAATGGTTCAAAGTGATAGCAGGAACCTTTGTACGAATTCTAAATCGTAACGAATCAAGTGACATGGCACGACGCGAATACTGAAATGTTGCTGGTGGTAGCCGAAAGCGGTGAAGCCACCGAAATTCTGAGATTTCTGACGCCATATATCTTGTGACAGTGAAACACGGCGTTAAATTCATGGAATGTATAAAAATGATGTATGTGTCATTACAATGGGAATAAGCAAATCTTGTGATGCATGTTTTGATTATATCGAAAAAGTTGGAACTTGCTAACATTCAAACTGCGTTAAGCTCCAGCCATGCATACGTAATATGGGTGTCACAGATTCAACAACCGAGGGAAACTAAATATATCGCGTCGCTGGCGCGTAAAATCATCTCGGGCATTCGGGAGTAAAACTTAGTCGGAATATACGGTTGCTGTTATCAGCGGCGAAGCTGCAAGAAAAACCGGCATCTTGTGAATGTCGGAATTTATACCTATGTCCACTTAGTGCGGGTCGTACCACACTAAAAATGTCAGGTGGCACGCACAATTTTGTAGTGGCGAAGACACCTGTTTACCGTTACTGTCCCAAAGGTAGCTGTGCATCAGTGTTGCAGCAATAGGCTGTCCACGACCTCCATATACTTTTGTCTATCCTTGCCATACCATTTACTTCAAAATTCCTGCATCTCAACTATACTTCATCTGCGCAAGTGATGCACTGCTTTTTACATCCATGTTTCTAACATGCTGTTAAAACGACTCGAATCAAGCATTAATGCAAGCATTGGAACGATTCGTCAACTGAACTGAAACTGAAGTGTCAACTGAACGAAACTGGGCCGAACTTAACTCAAGATATTCCATGCCTGCCTCCACAGTTTTACACCGCTGAAATGGTACAATATCAAAGACTTTGCATCTCTGGTGGAGACCCCATTATTTTCGTGTAGATGTCTTCATTACGGTCAACAAAGAAAAACTCATGAAGTTTGGAACACACCTTTAACGCTAACGGTAGTGAACAGGAGAGGATCCAGGATTTCGCCAAGGTGGAGGGAGGGGCGAGTGGTCAGCACGGGGCCCCTTGCTGGCCAGGCCCCGCCATTTCCACCCGATTTTCAGAAGCATTTTAATTTTCAGAGCTTGCTCCGGGGCGCTGCGTTTCAGGGGCTCCGTTTCAGGGCTGCCTGGATGGCAGATGCGGATCCAAGGTTTCCTAGAGGAAGCGGTCGGCGCGGGCTTCATCGCAGCCAACAGAGAGCGCGTTTTCCATTTGAATGTCTCCTTAAATTTAAAGAAAGCCGTTTTGCATGGACTTGGGGGGAGGGGATCCAACATTCCTACATGCCAGCAAGCCCCATTAGACGTCTAAGGGTTATGTAGTTTCAGGGGCTCCTCTGGATGTCTCAGGGACCCCTATCGCTAGACTGCTAGTTGGTAATCTCAAAGACCCCTCTCTAGCAGTCTGAGTGGGCTCCCTGTTGTCTTACGTGTCCCTCTTTGCGTCTCTGGAGGACATTTCTGCTGTCTCATGGGCCCTCTGGCAGTTGCGAAAGACCTTGTAACGATCTTAGAGCTCCTGCGCAGTGTCATGGACTCCCTGGACGTCTCGAGTGGTCCCATGGCTGCATCAGGGGTTTTCCTCTGTTACATGGGGTACATTTGGCGATCTTAAGGCCTCTGTACCCATGTCAGGGGCCTTTGTAGGAGCTTCAGGGACCTCAATGGCGGTCTCGGGGAGACCTTTTCCGTTTCAGGAGCCCGCCTCACACACTCGAGGGCCTTATGGCCGTCTGGGAATCCATGGCGTCCATGGAATTGTACAAGCTTTCTTGCCGTGAAGGGACCCGTCCTCTGACTTTCTGGCCGTCTCAGGGGCCGACTGTGTGCAGGGGCCCATCTTTCCGTATCAGGACCCACCTGACTTTCCCAGGGCCGCCAGACTGCATGAAGAACCTCTCAGGTTCTCAAAAAAACTGCGTAACCCATCTGAGCCTCCCTTCACGATAAGGTAGGCCAATGATGAATCCCTGTTCAGGTGGCCCCTCTGGCTGGCCAGGGACTCCTTATGCCGTCCTAGGCACACTCTTAAGGTCTTGCTGTCTCAGGAGCCTCTTGGGCACTTTGCGCGTTTTCATGGACCTCTTGCCATATTGGGGCCCCCAATGCAATCTCAGAAACCTTTCCATTCGTCTGAAAAACCATCTAGCCATCTCAGAGTCCCATTAACCCTCCGGGAGAACTTCTAACTGCGTCAGAAATCTTCAGCTTTTTACATAAGTTGCGGAAAATCCCATTGCTTTCGATTTCTTATTCCTGAAAATCAAAGAACCTTAGTTAGCTGAAGTGATCTCCCCCCACCGGAAACTGACTCTAGTAAGCAATAACTATTCGCCAAAAGCGATTTTACCGAGAAATAGGTTATTCAGCTATATGAACATTCTACCGCCAACCCATATGAAACTGCCTATGGTTCTTTGCGTCCCAAAAAAAAGGATACCGGTGCAGGATACATTCTGTATTTATCGACCACAGGCCATTGCACGGCCTAACACCTACATTAAAAAGGAAGTGGGAGCACTGGTTTTATTAAACACTCATAACAGCAGCGAGAAGATTACGAAACCAGAGTCAAAGTCAGCAGAATAAAACTCCTGAAGCCGAAGTCAGCAGCTAAAAATCGCGGGAAGCCAAAGCCGAAGCCAAGCCCCGCATCTTGAAATTGCTTGAAACCAAGGTTGGAAAATATGTTGTTTTTTCGTGCAGAAGAACACCAGAACATATGTGCTCCAAAAACATTTTATACTCAAAAAGTCTGATCTTGTGCCTCCATCAAAGAGCTACATTATGACCACATTCAGAAAATTCTAACTCTGCAAGAAAATGACTCTGTCTCCATTCAGTAAGAAACAGGTATGATGTCACAACTGACTTACACAAAAAAAAACAACTTAAACCAGCATTACTCTTTGAAAAGTTTTGTCTCCAAAACAAAAATTATACTCCAACAACAAGAACAAAAACCAAACTGTCAACCCTGCTCGCCGCCAAAGCCGCAGCCGAGGCGAACTGTTAAAAATGGCACGAAGCCGAAGCCAAACCCGAATCCAAGCGTTAACAATGACACAAAAAGCCGAAGCCGAAGCCGACGCCGACGCCAAAGCGAGACCAATCACTTAAAATGGCATATGCCCGAAGCCGAAGTCCAAGTCAATCTAAGGAAAATGTGGTCAACCATTAACAATAACCGACGCCGACGCCGAAGCCGAAATAAGCCATTGAAAATGGCGCATGGCCGAGGCCAAAGTCGGAGCCAATGTAAGGAAAATGTAGCTTCGCGAAGCCGAAGCCAAAGCCGAAGCCAGCTTCGTCGTTTTGTCTGACAGACACAGACATTTATTACATTCACTATACATGGTGACTGTTCAGACTTTTGATCTCCAACCAAAATGACAAAAGAAAGAAAAGACCAACACAGGTACAAGCAAAAGGAACGTCACAGATCACGCAGATTTGTACACACGCTGGTCAGTCAGTCAGGCGCACGACGTAGGTGATTCGCCAGATGGCGGCTGAAACATGAAACTGGCAGCCCCAACAGCTTAAATGGCAATTCATTCTAGAGGGCAGCTGTCCTGCGGCAGAACCGCCTCTTACTCATTTCTGTGTGAGACCGCCGGATTCGAAGCTGGTAACCTTGTCGCGTATGCGTGTCGTGCGTCTTGGCCAGTTTAAACTAAACTCCCTTTTTCTTAGTAAATGACCCCCTGGGCCCCTCTGGATCCACCCATGACAGCATGCACCAAGAAATTAGTAGTTTCTTCCTACTTCATACACAATGGACATAAACATTCAAAAAGAGGTAAAGAAACAGTACACCATCTCAGACCCAGACATTTATTTGGGTTCTCCACTACATATTGTGGCTATTCATATGTCCCATCTGTAACTAAAACAAAAATAATAAAGGAAAGTTCAACATAGGTCAATGCAAAGGGAAACAGTCACAAAGTCAATCAGTAAGGTGCATGACACAGGTTGAGACCAGAGAAAGGATGGAACATGGAACAGGCAGCCCTAACAGGTTGTATGCCTATTCATTCTAAGGGGTGGCTGCCCAGCCACCATGCAGCTGTCCAGCACTATATGCAGATCAACCTCACAAGATGAGTAACCAAATGTGTAAGTTAATGCAGTTACTCAGACACTTCTAAATAATAAGTTAACTGCATGCTTATGCAGGAATACAAATGAATGTTTAAAAATGTTGGCATTTATACCATCTTTGGTATTTTTTCTTCATTTCTGCTGTCATGCCACCTAAACATTTTCTTCATTTTCATCAGTGCATCTCATAAATGCATACATAATGTGGCTGGTGACATCCTCTGTTTCTTCTCTACAGCCACCACAGGTTCAGTGTAGTGTAGACAATCCAGACATTCTAGCACAACCAATACTGGCAACTGATCTTGTAACAATTTGAGATATGGAACACAAAAGGGAGGTGGGCAATGGAACCCCTATGACCAGTGCCCTTCTCTATGCTCAATTTTGTCTTGGTTAGCCTGGCACTGACTGGGGGAGCCATCTAATGCCCCCATCTATTTTGAGAATCACTCATCACATTCAACTGATTCAAACTCCAATCAATAGTGTCGAATCTTACAGTCCTGTGACATATACATTTTTTTTACTTTGGGATCAATGATGTTGTCACAGGTCAGGTCACACATGGCAAGGTGACCATTTTCTCTATTGTTGCCTAATCACCACAAAAAGCAGAACCAGACTGGACATGATAATATGTTCCTGGAAGCCCAATCCCATATTCTAGTACCACATGACCCAGGGTCACAAAAGGTAGAGGTCACAAATTGGGTTGACTTTAACCTTTGCTATAATATACTATGTCATGCAATACATGTTTTTTGGTCCATTTTGCTTAGAGATGCTGGAAAAGCCACTTTCAAAGAACCATGATTACAAATGAGCCTGGAAATGGTCCATACTGTCATGTGTATGCAACAATGTAACTTTTTTTAGTTCCAAACTCACAGTCATACAAGCAAGCTAATGACCTCAACCTGACATCTCTGGATGGCCCCACAAGTCAGTCTGTCCCATGTTGCACATCTTCATGAAATGTTGCACAACAATGCAAAGGCCAATAACTGATCACACAGAACATTAAACAAACACCTCCACTTTATTTCATAAGCTAAAATCTGCATAACATCTGCCAAGGTCAAACTACAAAAATATTGCAATGTTGCAAGAAACTGCTGTGCAAACTGCATGCAGTCTATTGCAAGGAAATCCAATAATCTATCTGGTTGTGCCCCAGAATCTATTCAGTCCCTTTTCTAAGATGTATTCTCACTGGGTCCAGAAAATGGGAAATGCATATCTGAACTAGGATGACCTCAGGTCACACCTGGCCTGACATGACATCACATGTCTTCCATATTGAACTCCCAGGTTATACTGATATGTAATGCAAGTCACAGTCATGGAACAAAGCAAAAACAATGACAATATGGCAGCAAAGTAAAACTGGAGACCCAGGTGCAAAACATGGTCATCTTATAGTCATAAGATGAGACCTAAGATGGTTTGGTTTCAACATTTTTGTCTGTTTGTGAAAAACTGATGTAAGAAAAGATACTGAAAATTTCAAGAGAGTGTCTTTGTTCATTTGGGAGATATCATGGAAAGGTGATGGGGGTTAAGCATCCCTCAAAGTCCATGGCAAGTTTAGACTTGAGCACAGTCATTTAAGCCATTCAGTTGTAGACAATAAGCTTATCATTTACTGCACACCCTTTCATACCATTAAAAAAGATACCCTTACAATGGCAGATAACTGGTGAGATCTCAATGGGGCACAAATGGGGAAGGAAACCAGTTTTGAGAAAGCTTTCAAAAATGTCTGGGGAGAACTTCCCAAACTGGGACAGCACAGCACAACTTGGAGCAGCTCATAATATCATGGGGGGGGGGTTGGAGTGGATCAGGTTACACACAACCATCTCTCTAGAAAAATACTGTTCAGCACAAGCCACAGTGGCACTGCACCAGACACATCTCACATGTTATGTAATGACAGAACCAGGGTAAAGAACTAGCCAGTTTTTTGGCAGATTGCAGAAAAGGGCTAAAGGTAAGTTTCTGCCCAACGAAATCACAAACAACCTTTTGTATAATTGCCACCAATGTAAAGAATGTATCATTCTGTTTCTAACCGTACTTTCCACTACTTGATTTTCTAAACAATAACAACAAAATCGTAATGATAACGTACCACACAGTAATACCGTGCTGCAGTCGACTGGCGGAGAACAACATTATTCCGCGGCGGAAAATGTAGTGCCACCAAGGTTAAGGTTATTGACATCAAGGATGTGTAGACCCTGCATGCGTCTTCAAGCGATTAATGACGTCATATATAGGAAAATTCTATTTTGTTGCCACAAACTGAACTTGGAGGAACTGCTGAATTATTATGCCGTTATATTATTGTATTAGATAATTGTTGGGATGTCTGATATCAGTATTATTACATTATGACATTTAATACTCGTTAGATTAGGTTGCTAGGTTGGGTTGTGCTGGGCTAGGGGTTAGGTTAGGTTAGGTTACTATGTTAGGCTAGGGTAAATTTTTATTTATTGTTTTATTTCACTTCCTAATATTTTCCAGTTTTGTTCCGTGATTTCTTGTGCTGGGCTACGTTAGGTTAGGTTAGGTTAGGTTAGGTTAGGCCAGGCTAGGCTAGGTTAGGTTAGGTTAGGTTAGGTTAGGTTTGGTTACTATGTTAGGCTAGGGTAAATTTTTATTTATTGTTTTATTTCACTTCCTAATATTTTCCAGTTTTGTTCCGTGATTTTTTTTTTCAGATATTTTATTCCACTGCTTTTTGTTTTTTTGTATTTTCCAAATTGGAACTATGCTTTGCCATCTTTGTAATATTTTTCCTTTTTTATTATTATTGTTTATTATTATTATTACTATTATTATATTATTACAATGGTTAACTTTTTTATTTTAAAGATAATTTATATTGCATTAGTTATTCCCCCAAAACTTTTTTATTACTCTTGATTGGACCTTGAGTCCAACTGACGACCAATCAGCGTCGAGATCTCACGTAAACAAACTATTTAACGCAGAAACGTCAAAAATCCCTACGCGAGCGTCTGGTGGTTAGCATACCAGTGATGATGCAATGCAATCTGTTTCGGGGGAAATAATGTGTGTTTCAGGTTTTTCCGGCTGAAATCGTAAGTAATACTTATCAATATTGCATTTGAAACGCCATGCAACCACTACTACGATTATTTTCCCTGGAAGTAAGCGCTCGGGCTGAATCTTACTGTTGACCCAGAAAAGTGGCCCAAACCTGGTGAGAAACCAAATTTTTGTGTGTACAATGGGGTTCACAAGTTTTGTCTAATGTTTCATTTTCACAGTGATTTGCCAAATGGTTTACATAATGGAGTGGGACTAGGGAAGCTGGTGGGCCAATCTCCAAGGTTACCTAAGTTATTCCTGATTGGGCGACTGGTTAAACCATGTTCATTGCTCCAAACTACATTCATAAGCCAAAAACCACCTATGACGCTGACATGTCATCTACTTCAATTATTAGATATTCGGTGAACGGAGAGAAATGCCGACTTCGCCACGGGCGCCCATTCCACGAATTCCCAGAAAAATATTACCAAATGCCCATCCAAACAATATGAAGGCATTACCTGCAGCCTTTGATGCAACTGAAGACATTTTAAATTGTAGTTTAATCCAGAAATCGGGCCCGTAGGACGCCCCAACGCTGTAACACTCCAAACGATGCCCACGCCAGAATGAAAATTCTCCAACACTCAGCTGTTCGTGGCGCATGCGCAGTGATTGACGACCATGGCGCACCACGGACACGAGCGAAGTGGGACTTTGACGTCACTGGCCGATCAATGTAACCAGCTGTCGAGCGCTGTCCAAATGGATCGCTAGGCCTGCATTGCATGATGATTTTTTGGAGATAAGCTTGGAGATGGTCAATTTAGAGTCTGTATCCTTAGATATCATCCTTTGTTAATTGTTTCACTATACCTGTGGAGTAGGCCAAAGGTTAAATTTCAGAATTATTGGTGTTTCCATGCAACACCAAACGTACGTGTTGACGTATTCAGGGAGGGGGATCGGGGCCATATCATCCCCCCATCATGGGGGAAGAGGGAACATGTTTTTGGGTCCCCATTTCGGACGGAAGACTATTTTGTTTTGTTTCTAAGCATATGAAAAATGCCTTTTAATTTAATAAAATAGCGAAACGAAGTGCTCGAAATCCGGGGAAAATGAATATGGGATCAGGCTTCGTCACACGGATGGAGATTTGACTTCCGTTAGCACGCGGTCTGGATTTGTCCTTGGGTGGTTCCATTCTGACGTCGATACCCTGAATGGAAACAGATTACTTTAGTTTTGTTTTGGTCACGGACAATACCATTTAGTTCTACTCATGGCTGAAGACCTAAGAGGTAGAAGGGTCAAGACCTTCCACTTTTCAGGTATTTTAACTGCAGGCCAATGCCAGTGACTGCAGAGAAACGGTCCGAAACCCAATTAGACATCCACCCGATAAATTCCCAATATCTGTCGAGTCCAAGGTCCTGTTAGATCTACAGATCGCGGCGTAGTAGATCTGGTCACAAATGGACGGATGTATTAAACAATGTAAATATGACGTCGACGTATAAAAGCGCCGCCTGGTAGGGTGCCTGGTCGGTAAATGTCCACTTAAGCGCTAAACTGGGCACAGTCAGGATAGCGTTCAGGGAGTGGTTACCGTTGACCGAAGGCCTTATCTTGACATGTACTTCCTCGCACATTCAAAGTTGCCGTTGAAGCGGGCGGCGTTGAGTGGTGCAGGCCATCACTCGCATGACATGCGAGGTATGGAAATAATTCCGGTGTCGTAACGCTCAGCACAGACGAAAGGAACACTGGACTCATAATTTTATTCACGCAGTGTTCCTAAAACCCACCGCACACAGCCTTGAAGAATCGTAAAAAAATGTAATGAAATTCTCAGCAAAGCATTTGACCACCACCGGATGGCGACAGAACAGCTGCGCACACTAGGATAAGACAGTTTCATCCTCGTTCACCCAAAGTTTTCTTACAAGCGTTTTTTCGCAGATGACAGGCGATGTTGTTCATTTAGGAATCATGCTTTACAAAAAAAGACACAAAATTAAGTAAGTTAAGAGGAATTCGATTCCCAGATTACGACTGACCTTGCTTTGTAAACAAAACTTTTCGCTGCAAGTCAGTACCATAGAATTGCATTTAATACAACAAAACTTAGGTGCCAGACTGAGCTAGTTTGTCATCAGGAATGCTGATGGCGATTGGAGTTATTCTCCCGACTGGACAGCACCGCAAAAGGCCGACGCTTGCTCCACAAAATCGCTGAAGGGACAGTGTACGCACGATTCGATCGAATCAGTAGGCATGCAAAGGCACGACAGCTTAGCATGCCTAGGTCGTTCAGAAAAAAATGAATCCGAAGGGATGCACTGACGAAAAAGATACGGAAATGCAGGCAACGAAGACAATTTTGGAAAAGTATGCTTGAAAATAGAGTGCAAAATGAGTGCAAAACAAGCCATGACGCAAATGCGAATTTTATGCGGACCAAAAGGCAACTGACAATATTAAAATGGACTGTTAAAATATCAGACAATAAACCTACGAGCATGGCACATGTTTCGAACAAATAAGGCTGGCCTTAATCAAACTGGAACCCTGGTTAAATTTTAAACTCAGTTCCACTAACAGTGCCGCCAACAATGCCCTCGGTGTCTGTGAAACCCCGCCAGCATGAGTGGCGGCCAACGGAGAAAACGGTCCAGTGACAACCACAGGCATCAGTCTGGCAGAACCCTCCACTGCCGTACACACAAGTCGACAGTGTAAAAAATATACGAGGAATGTAAACCGACTTCCACAGTGACCTTCTGCCAAGGCTCGCGTAAAACCCGTGCCCGTAGCATCCAAATTCAGCACCATGCAAATAAATATCCGCCCAATAACAACAAAAAAAAATCATCAAGACATGAACCGGTAATCATACGACTGCTTGCGCTTGTATCGTCGCTTCATTCTGAACAGGAAGAAGGCGAGGACCAGGGTGAGGAAGCTGAACGTCCAGAGCATCACGCAGAGGCTGACGTCGCCGCTGGTGATGAGTCCGGTCGGCACGGGGGCCACCCGCAGCGGGTGTCGCAGGAGCTGCTCGGACACCTTCTCCACGCGGTTCCGGGCGGGCTGCACCGGGGCGGGCTGCGGCGGAGCGGGCTGCGCCGGGGCGGGCTGCGCTGGAGCGGGCTGCGCCGGGGCGGGCTGCGCTGGGACGGGCTGTGCTGGAGCGGGCTGCGCCGGGACCACCTGCGACTGAAAACGGAACATGCCGGAGGTGAATACCCGGTGGTCGATGTGCGCAAGTCCGAAGACCAGCGTCCAAAGTCGGACGACGACAGAGGAGCGGCCACATGACAGCGGGGCCGCAGATCGAGGCAGGCACGCGAACTGAAAACAAGGGGCCGTCACACAAGGGGCCACCGACCGGCCAGAGGTCACCGCGCTATCCGCGCTCGACGGGATAACCACGCGGGGTACCACGACATGACACGTCACAAGGCGAAACATCAGCCAACGGTTTCCCGCCCTGTGCCCGTCGCAGTCGAGTCCCCCTCTCCTTTCACCAGCCCTACTACTACTATACCATACTAGGAAATCGGTTAGTTGGCTGACTCGTTGGATGACTGCTTTATCGACGGCTGTCGGGGAGACGGTGAGAAGCTGCTATCAGCCAGACATGAATCAGAGACCATTCTGTCGGAAGCCGAGCACTGCTTATGAGATAGACCCCTGTGCTGAACCCCCAGTGGATAAGCTGGTATGGTGAGGAGCCCTCCAGTCTCGCGCCCGGCATCCTCAGGCTGCTGGATGCCAGTTCAGTGTTCAGCCGCTCCTCACGGGAGTCCCCGACAATAGTGCCCACACGCACCGCCTCCTATCCGTGTCACGCCAGTCGTGTTCACATGCCCACGTGAAAAAGAAGGGGCAAGAACCTTGGGTTGGGTTTGCAGTAAATAATGAACGACGAGCCAGAGAGACGTTTATTGTACAAAAGACAAAGGGACCACGTCGTCAATGTAAGTAGGTGTGGAATTATCAGAATGACCAGATGTAAATGAGTCAGACCGGCTCGACTAATTTCACCACTCGCGTCCACAAAACAAATACGATTAGCTCCTAGCGCATTTCACAATACGACTATCTTAATAAAACAGCGGTATCAAGACAACCGTCTCCGCATCAGCAGCATGCGATTTAACAATGACCACCGTTAGCATGTGCAACCGATACCAATCAGGAACCAAGCAGGTTACTGCCAAAATGCTCAAGACTGGTCTTTTACACTCAGTACAAGAATGTAAGATGCCTCCAATGGGCCAACTATATGCATTTCACCGCTGTCATGAGGCAGAACAACAGGACGTGTGTGCGAACTTCTCCCAATCATCCTAGATTTTGCTAGATCCATAACCACGGCGCATTATGGTTTACCGCAATACTGACCTAAGGATTATGAAATCGCGCGGCATAGCCCTGATCTTTGCAAAAGGACTAGTGACGTAGTTACGAACAAATCACGAATTAGCATCGCTTGGCGTGACATAACCTACCTCGCGCGGCACAAATAAGAGACTATGGTGAACTGTCCTCCTTGACATAGCCAGACATTGGCTGATTTTATTTCATACGCAAAACTGAGCCCGCCCAATTTTACCTACAAAGAAAACGCGGAGAACAAATAAAACCACGGTCACCAGTGTGAAAAATATTAAGTAGAATTACAACATGGTGATGATTCGCGCGACTTATGCGTGCACTGGATGGGTAACGTGCAAGAAAAGTAAATCGCGTTATATTTTAAGGGTCCTGTAATTGTTGGTGCACACACATGTTAACATCGTGAATAATTTTCAACAGTTTCAAATTCAGGGAACCTTTTTGTTCGTCAACCACGGTGCCTGATTCAGTCACGTTCTCGACAATTTGCATGGGAACCAATGGGACTGGGCCTATCATTTCAAAGCCAAGATGACAAATAAATCTCCACACATCTGCTACAACCTTCATTTGGAATGAACATAAATGTATCATGCAAGTCCCTGAGACAATGGATGCATGCGACAGAGGCAGTGTCTGATTGCAGACCCCCTTCCCCCCAAAAAAAAACGAAACAAAACCCATCAAATATGCCATCTGCATTTGTTTCCAAGGACCAAGGTGCTGGAATTTGTGTACTTCTATTGGGTTCCGGGATAACTCGTTACAACTTTCCACAAGCTCTGCGTGATTTTCGACGGTCGCGACGGTAGCAGCGGACATTAAGACATTTATCAGAAACATGTCCCAGCAGACTGTTTGCCCAAGTCAACAGATCTAAGTATGTTTCCGCTTCCCAGTCACACCGTTCTCTTTGTTCACGAAAACAACCTTTTTCCAAATGCAACACAACCAAACTCAAAACTTGAACACCACGACACTTTTTGCAGTCCTCATAAACAGGGTGGATGTTGTACAACATACATGACGGATGGAAAAAGTGTCATTTCTAGGTGTTCAATGACAGGACAAATCTGTTTCTTAAACATTTTGCACTCCAAAGTTTAGATCATGTACAGTCATGAAAAGACTAATTATGAGAATCTTGACAAGTCTCCAAACAAATCGCTGTCTCCATCCAGCACGCAATACCTGTGATGCCTCTACTGACCTAGAATAAGAATGCTGACTTGGACCGGTATTTTTTTGCATACGCTTCGCAACGTGTTCTACTCCAAAGTTAAATTTAAACTACGACACGAAGAATAAGAATCAAATTTCGTAACCTGTGCAGGAACACCTGACTGTATGCGTCATGTTGGAAATCAACTGAGGTCAATGAAGCAGTCAAATTCGGTTGAAATACGAAATAGTGAATAGAAAGACGTGCACCGATACGAAAAAAACAGCAAATTCTCCAAATTTCCAAGTCATAAACAAGCTGGCATATCAGAACAAACAATGCCAGGCATCTCTCAAGTCACAGGAAATAATACGGGATGCTGGCAGAGTTCTACAATCTTTTCGATAAAGTCGTCTGCATACTACCGGTTAAAGTAATTTCCGGACATCTTTGCAGGTAAAGGGGTGGCCGGGATTAACCGCGTAGACGTAGAGTGGATATCTGCTGGACAGATTGGCCGCAGCTTTGGACGGTGCAGCGGAACCTGGCTGACGGTCTCGCGGCTCGGCGGCGAGGATCCGAGGCCCGGCGGTGAGGATCCGGGGTCCGGCGGCGAGGATACGAGTCCCAGTGCGGCACCAGTCCCAGAAACGCCCCGGACTTCAGACCACTGGGAGGACTCCCAGTCCACAGTAGATTCTCCACCGCATTAATTAAGCCATTAGCACGGCCGCCAGACGGCCGTACGCGTGCCAACGGCACCACCAGGGACCACAGCGCAGGAGCGTTCTGAAGACGGAACATTCAACGAGTTTGAGATTGACGCAGAAGACATCGGAAAAAGGAACAGTACGCAACGGGGTGGAATACTGGTATTTGTCCATGTTGTTTGCAACAGGAATGTAGCCGAGTGGTCAAGAACAAAGGCAATACGAAAAACACATTGCCGACTGTTTTAGAACAATTCATGGACTAAACTAAAAGCGGGTAAAAATTAATACATGACGTTTCGAGACAGTCTCGGAAATGCAGTTTTAATCCAACATGGCCACAAAGCGAGCCACGAAACGTTTAACTGAGGGGCGACGTGGTTTTGGTCGCGCGGGCCGCGCGGAGCTTGACCGCGCAGCAGCCGGCCGCCCCACCAGTCGGCCTCGGCCGGCGGCGTCAGAGACGGACCAGGCGCCAGTTCAGCAGGCAGAGACCGGCCACGCCGGCCGGCAGGGCCGCCCCGGCCGTATTTACCGGGGCTGCGGCGACCGGCGCCGGCTGCTGGACGCCCTCGGCCGCGGCCGTCGGCGCCGGCGCGTCCGTCAGGCCGTCCAGGTGGATCACGGCCGCTCCGTAGAAGCTCTTGAGGAAGGAGGCCACGATGGCCGGGAAGTACTGGTCGTCGGTGAAGCAGGCGCGACACTGCTTCATGGTCGGGAACTGGACCTTCGGGTGCTGCGGGTCCTCGGTCGGGTCGCCCGCCAGCCGCTTGTTCACCAGGTTGTGCGCCCGCCACAGCCAGACGGCCGCCTGGTCGGCGCGCGTGACGTTGAAAAGGCCCTCTTTGACGGCCATCTCTTGGAAGTGCTGAAACCGACCGGTACGGGGTTGAGAACGGGTCCACGTGCCCGGCACGGGCAGCCGCAGCGGCGTCACCCGTTTCGGAACAGGGAGACGCTGGTCGCAGGCGCAGGTTAGCGCTCTTTGCCGCCGGGACATATGGAAACGCGAACTCACGGACATACACAAACGGGAAAATGCCATAACTGGAACACGAATATCTGAGTTTTAGATTTGTCTCCTTAACATAAATCCCGGGTTTCCAATGAGGGGAACCGCAGTCTCACTTACAGCAGTAATGCACGGGATGAAGATCACCACAAAATGGTAAGACGTGCGGCACCATTTCGGGCAACAAGGCGAGGCTTCAGTTCTGGTTTAATCTTGCCAACTCAACAGGAGATATGCCCAGATAACAGCCATAAAAGCAGCCGAGACCATCTGGTGATGACGCAATCTGGATAATCCGATTGCAATGCAACGCAGCAGCAACTGGCACCAAACTTCATGCACGAGGCCGGGACGTTACAATTCAGCAGGCAGCCTCGGTTGTGAATCTCAGTCTCAACAGACTAGACACCGAAACGCGTTCCACACGGGACGCTGGCGCAGATGCTAAAAGGCAATCGCCAGCGACACGAATATTCAACAAGCTGAATCAAATGTGGCCAGACTCGGCGGGTGCCAGACCGCGCCGGCGGAAGACGAGCGGCAGCCGACCGCTCACCTGCGAGCAGTGTGCGCAGCTGAAGAAGTGCTTGACGTAGCCGTGAATGGCGGGCAGCACGCTGGCCTTGCTGGGGCCGGCCTGGTAAGCGTGCACGGTCAGCGTGTGGAAGAGCGACCACAGGCCGCACGGGTAGCCGCGGTAGCGCGCCTCCGAGCCGCGGCAGCCGAGCCAGGGTCGGTGCGGCGGCAGGCGCGGCTCGGCAGACTCCAGGTGGCGCTGCAGCTCCTCGCCGGCGAGCTCGGTGCGGCCGTCCAGCAGGCGCAGCACGCCGGCCACGGCCGCCATCACGGACGCCCGGCCCGGCAGGTGGTCCGACAGCAGCTGCACGAAGTCGCGCAGCGCCGCCAGCTGCGGCCCGGCGATCAGGCGCCGGCCAGCCACCTCGTGCCGCAGCGCGTAGCCGACCGCGTTCTCCAGGTCCACCATGTAGACGCCGTCGCCGGCGGCGGGCGGCTGCCGCGTGCCGACCGGGTCGGGACGCGGTCGGGCGACCGCCTCGGCCGGCACCGCCTCCTCGGCCAGGCCCAACAGGCGGCGCAGCTCGCCGGTGAAGATGCGCCGCGGCGCCAGGCCGTCGGGTTCCACCAGGTGACGGCTGCCGCGCCGGTACGTCACCAGCAGCGGCCGAGGCGACTCTGGCACCCGCAGGCCGGCCGGCGGTCGCACGGCGCGCGCCAGCCGCAGCCGCTGGCTCTGGCCGGCCAGGTCCAGCACCACCATCCGGCCGACGCGGCTCTTGGCCGAGTCCTCAAGCACCAGCGCGTGCAGCGGCTCCGGCGAGCCCAGCAGCTCCGAGATCGGACCCCTGTTTTCGGACAACAGGCGGTCGGTGAGGACGGGCAGACGAGTGGCCGAGTGGCGTGAAAAGCGTACAGCACGTCTGCGATTCACAAACAAGTGAACAATGGTTTGCGGCGCCGGATGTGCGAAAACAAAATGATATCGCACATGAGAAAATGGGAAATAGGTGGATGCATCCATGACCATACATTACGACCATGGAAGGAGACCATACTTACTCAAAAGGTGCCAAGCTGGGCCAATGTGGTGGGTGGGTTTTGTTCTGCACGTCTGTCACGAAGTCTACAAGCACATTTATCATCTCATCCAGGTCTTTGTGCTTCTTCATCTCCCCCTGGTCACCTTTCTTGGAACTAGGTGGAAACAGCTTCACCCATGGATAGCCATCAACTTCGAAATTGCGGCAAACGGCCAAATTTTTCGAGCGAGCACAATTGATTGCACCCACTCTTATCACTCGGCTCCATTCTGCGAACGGACAGCATGACGTGATAAAAATACATTGAGGTTCTTCTGTCTGACTCTACAAGCTACTCACGGCAATCCATGTTCAGACACCAATGCTGAAAAAGGTCATTATTTTGGTATTATTGACATAAATGGTTTGAATCCACACTGTGCAAGCTAACATTCAGATCTGTGAGCTAAGAGAAGCTTAAAATGTAATTCTGTAAGCATGCAAAAAACCTGGGAGCAAATTAAAGACCATTTTTGATAAAGAATGAAACCTTGCAATATATTACACATCATCAGGAGACATAACTACTAGTGATGCCAGTATATGCCCAATACTTGGGATCTGGAAAGACCAAAAGCCATCTACCATCCTTCCAGTGTGGCCAGATTTGCAGTTTGGGGTAAAAAATGACACCCAGCCACAAAACATACATACCCCAACTGCAGAAATAATTGCATCTGAATATCACTTTGGGAGTAAAGTGCATGTCTTCAATCATAATATATCTTTCTTCCCCCCCCCAATCCCAGGGATTTTGACATCCTTTGGCAATTTTTACACTTGTGCACCTGATCAAAAATGTTTATTTTTTACACTGTGATGGCCAATGACAACCTTTATTTTTGACATGGCCACCACAATATTTACACTTCTGATTTTCTGCTACATCTTGACATTCAGTGCAAAATGAACTTGGTCTACCTAATCTTTTGTTCATGTGTGCCAGAGTACTACATCTCTTAATGCAATGGTATGCACCATACAACAAATGCAATGACACTAACATAACATAAAAATGGAAGATGCTATGAGCTATGTGTCAGTGGACTTGAAACAGCCTGTGATACCATGGGTCTGTTCCTAGGCTCACATCCATAATAGGATGACAAGAAGTTCAAGGAGGCTGGATGAGGCACCAGGTCTGTGCCTACCACAATGCTCAGATAGCTCTAGATAAGGTAACAGCTGTTTACTCTGTTATAACATGGTAAATTAAGTGTAGATTCAGAGGGACATGCTTCATGAGCAGACAAGCATGACATATGGTAAGAAATGGAGCAAAATGAATGAACTGTGTGCAATGTTAAATGCCATGCCTCCTCCAAACTCCTCCAAAAATCCAGGTTTCTTTTCAAACAATATTGGATGAAGTTCATGGTAATCTGAGCTAAACTTAGAAGAACTTGGAAGTGGACAGAAGAAGCATTGGAACAATCAGAAAAGCTTAGCTGAGCTTGAAGGAGGTTGAATGTGAGCACTGAAACAGACCCAATAAGACACTGCAGCAGCATAGGCAATCACCTATGAGTCCTGATACTACTTACTGGCTGTCTGCTGGGCTATCCTCAACCAGGTAGGGGCATAAAGTTGACAATGGCCACACCAGCTGTTGTAAAACTCCACTGCCCAAACATATGGCTTTCCATACAACAACTTATCAAAGTTTGTGTGGTCCAGATGAACAACTGCTTCTTCTTTTCCATACAGATCAGTGATGTCTTCTTCATCATCTGAGCCAACAGTGCTACAGATAAGAAGAGTAAGGAAGATACAGATCCTCATTGCATCTGTAAGCACAAGACAGCAATGGATATTGAAACATTCTAACAGGACATGCTATGGTTGAATTGTCTGTATTTTCCCCACCTGTAGTAGGACCTTGAACCTGGTTTGGAGTAACCCTCTGCCCAATTCAAAGTGCTTCTGAATGAGCTGTATAGGCCCAGATGTGTTAATGTGTAAAAATATGACCATGCTGTAATTCTACTTTACTGTACTGAATGCCTCTTTGCAGGCAATCCCACATTCTTACCTCTCACTCTCTATAATTCTACACTGTTGGGTTAGCATGTTTTATCATACAGTCACTGGCTCAAGAATCATTGAACATATTCTTCCATTCCACTGGCCACTGAAGTACACTGAATGAGCTGATGGCAGTAATTGAACGGACCACTCAGAAATCAGTTCCCCAACTAAAGAGCGCATGGAGCCTCGGAAAGCGGGAGAAGCTGGATTTACTTGAACCGATCTATTATTTTGAGTTACTATGATACAAATCGTGGAACCTCCAGAGCGGATTTCTCCCATTTAAACGTGAGGACACATAGCGCAACAGGCCGCCACACACTTACCCCACAATTACGCCACAAGAGGTGCACCACTTACCCCATATGCCGATGTTGACAACCACAGCACTGTTGTGCGGCTGTCCACCACGTACCCATGGGATGGTTCCAGTTTCCGATGGAGCGGTCTCTGGTTCCAAGTTTTTTTCTGACGTCACTGGTCTACCCCTTCATGGTCGCGTACCGCCTCACAGAGCATTGGTCATGAGACCATAAAAAACTCTTGATTAAAAAGTAGACTTGTGTCACCACTAGACATGCGTTTAGGTACGCTAAAAAGTTCCAAACAATTGTCTTCTCCAGCTGACTCTCTTGTGTAGGGTAAGCGGGCAAGGTTATCGTGGATGGTGAATAGGATTTCTCAGATTGCGATGTTCAGGGATTCACGGTAACGAAATTTGACCTCAGTAGTAAACAGTGTCCCCCGTGCTAGCAATATTCACGGAGGTTGCCGTGCGAGGTAGATACCCACACATTCTAAATTCGGGATTTAAATCCTTTAAGGGGTTATACTTTTAACTGAGCAGGCACTTACGTGTAATCCTTAATCCTGTATATACCACATGCCTCAGGATGACCTTACATCCTACCCCATTGTCCTGCCGCCCAACAACACAAAAGCTTGCCAGGCTGTTGCCGACAGAACGCATTATTTTTAGGACTGGATGTATGATGCCTAACAGCTGGATGACCTGACTCACAAAAAAACTAATAAGCCCAGTCATCTTAGGGTAAATATACATTCCAGCATCTTCCTGTAGATGGTGCAGACTTGATACCCTCTACCTATTTTATGCCCTTGATGTAGTTTGATATAGTTTCCTGATGATATATGGTTTCCTGAATCTTGTCTTATGTGGGCTTGTTACTATTAACATTGCTCAAATCAGATGAGAATTCATTTTCAGGGCACCAGTTAATAGTAATCTAGAGCAATTTTAAGTTAATAGCAATTTCAAGTTACTGGAATTACTTTTGCTGCTTTGAGATAGATCACTTACAATGCCTAAGAAATTTACGGGGGAAAACTCCAAGGCAGTTACTGCTCGAGCAAGAAAGGCAGCTGCCAAATCAGAAGCTGATGAAAAAAAGCAAAAAGAGGTTGAGGATAAACTCTGGAAAGATGATGACAAGCATGTTGTGCGAAAAGCAAAATAGAAAGGTGAGTGCTTGCATTAATTAGGCAATGATGTTGGAATGACTGATGTGTTCTGCTTGTTATGAGGTAGGTAGCATGTGTATAGAGACATCCATGAAGGTCATTTCTGACACTGTTGTCCTGTGAATTAGAGGATCATGGGTCCCTGTCATGATATTTCCACTCATTTTGGGGTATCATAAATATGTGGCTGACATTTTAATGCAATCAACTTTGAGGGAGATTGCCAGGATTACTGACTGTCCAGTTGCTGAAACATGACATCTTCTGATTTCACAGATACTCTGCATAGAGAATGCACTTGAGAAGGAAGTTAGTTGATCAGTCATTGTTAGTTTTTGTTGCATCCATGGCTTGTGTTTTATTGTGACACATAGTCTGTCCATTTAATTATGTCATCCTTTTGTCAAGCTTATGACTGGTTATCAAAAATTTCATAATCAAAAATCAGAAGACTTGGAAGATCTCAACCCTCCATCTTCAGATATTTTCACATTAGGCCAATGGTATTGGCAAGAAACATATTGTATAAAAACCTACTGAGACCTAACAAGAACTGTTTTTTAGACCATACATTAGGTCCAACAATTCCTAAATCAGGTAAATGGCACTGGTGGGAAACCAGTACTAAAAAATCTTATGAAACTGGCTTCTATAAAGTCCCCAGTCATGGTCAGCTTTGACAGTCAGAATTCAGAAAACACTGCAAAAACACAGCTGAAGATCAGTAATTCAGTAGTGATGCAACAGGGCAGCAGGGAGCAGTTGTGTTTCTGGTGGCAGGGCTTTGTCTCACTCACTGCCATCAAATGTGTTGGCATGTTTTTGCCTCCCCCACAAATAAATTGTGAGGCTCTGCCTGCATTGAAAGTTTTTTTAGTTATGTATATGTTATCAAAATTTAGATCACAGATGCTGCCATAGTTGAGCTAGATGGTTCTTTGTTGGTTCAGGAGGCCCTTTTCTGCATCAAGAGGCCCCTGTTCTGAACAGGAGTCCCCTTTTATGCATCTGTAGGTCCCTGCTCTGGGTCAAGAGGACCTGTTTTGGGATAATGAGGTCCCTTGCTGGATTGGGAGGCCACTGTTCTTGATAAGGAGGCCCTCACTATGTGTCAGGAGGTCCTTTGTGGCATTGGGAAGCCCCCTGTATGAATCAGTAGGTCCCCATTCCACATCACCACTCATAAGGTAACAGTATGTAGATCAAAGTTAAGGGGTGAGAAATGTCATTTTCCCTTATTGAGATGCATGTGACGCAATTTCTGCAGGAGGAGGCAGAGCGAAAGAAGGCAGAACAGCAACAGAAGAAGCAGGCTGCGGCGATGCTTTTGCGTGAGGAGGAGGATGCCCTGCGGCAGCAGGTGGCGCCGAAGCGGCCGCCAGTTAAGATGACTAGGACCCAGGTGCAGGCCGAGCAGGAGCGTCGGGCTGCTGCTGCCCGGGCCGCCTCTCAGAAGAATGCCACCCAGCCGACCCTACAGGCGCCCGTGCCTCTGGAGGAGAACATCAACCGAGTCACCATGGAAGGCGCAGAGGCCCGCACGGTGGAGGAAGCCATTGCTGTTCTCAGGTGGGTTGGGTACCTGATTGCTGTAAGATTTGCCACAGTCTTCAGTGTCTGCCAGCAGCTTTCCTGGATGAAGGGAAGTCAAAAGCTCTGCTCTGCTGTGTGACTCAGCCCACTGAGACTATCTTTAATTTCTGGCATTTACTGATGCCAAGGAGCAAATGGCCCTGCAAGCAGTGTCATGAGAAACTGTGGCATACAAGAGAGGGAAAAAACATTCGTGCATATTCCAGGGTGTCATTGTTCTACAACACTCGTCAACAGGTACTCTGCTATGTTTGTATGCCAGCAAGGTGACATGCAGTTTGTGCCAAAACAGCAATGACTGGCTCTTAATGACCCAGTCTTCCTGTGCTTTTACGAGTTATCCCTGCCCGCGTTGCGTGCGAAATCTTATTTCCCCGAAGTCGACATGACAGCCGCCATCCTTTTTGCCGTCCGGCGTGTGGCTGTGACGGTCGGCGTTTTTGCGGTCGACAGCGTGGGGGCCGGCGACGACCCGGACCGGCATCCGGAGCGGCGCATGAAGGCCGCCTTCAAGGCCTACGAGGAGGAGGCCATGCCCCGTCTGAAGCAGGAGAACCCCGGCATGCGGCTGTCGCAGCTGAAGCACCTGCTGTCCAAGGAGTGGAACAAGTCCCCGCAGAACCCGATGAATCAGGCGCATCAGGCGTACAACGCCCGGTCGGCCAGTTGACGTGTGGGCGTGAGCCAAAACTGGATGGTAATCTTCCCGTGTCATGTCTTTTTATGGAATTAGAAATTAGTATAACGTTTCTTGTTTGGACACCTTTTGCTTTGTAATAACGACATATTCGATTTGCGCGTCAAAGAACTTGACTTTAAACATACCTGCAAGCATTTTGTTTGGATGTGCTGTGCGAGCCACTCGGAAAGAATTGAACCATTATTGCTTGATGGTGGTATGAAAATTGTGATAATTTTCATTGAGTACCCACCATCAGTTGGAGCAAAGGCAAATACATTCTTGTTAGTGTTCTTGCACTTTGTTCATCTTTTTATTCACAATAAACAATGATGTGTATGAAAAGACCCTGTCCACCGATTTTCCCGGCGCGGTGTTTTGGAGGTATATTGATTGCGCTTGATGTCTGGTTATTCATTCCACGGAACATTGGGGAGAACTCACGGCAGAGAAAAAACCGTCGCTCGGACCAGTGTTCCGAATGAGTCAGACTGGTCGAAATCTGAGATGCCGTTATTTGGATGGCCAAGAAGCTTGCGAATCGTACGAAGTGCGCTTCAGTTAGCTTTTGCCAAACTGTAAAAGGCCAACGTGGCCGGGCCAGATCGTGTAGCCTGTAGCCTACAATTGCGTATTTGGAGGTTACAGTTCACGGTATTGTCATCGGCGGACAATCTTGTTCTCAACTGATTGCTTCTCTTTGTTTCGTCGTTCCGAAGCGTCCGCTGTCCGTCCAACATTGTTGTTTTCCAGTTGGTTTGTTATTCAGCCCAACCACGGTTGCAGGACCACGAACATTACAGCCGGCCATGCTAGGCACATCTCATATTCCACCGAACTTCACGTGAGGGTTCTGGCTTCGTTAGCATCGGCAAGCCTTTGGACCTTCAAACTCTGCCCATAAGGCATGCCGCGGGTTACTTTCAACGAACTGAGGCGCTCTTCAGGTATGGTGCCTCATTGATTATTACATACGCTTCCAACTCGTCTGGAAAAACGTTTGCAATATAAATTTGGGCACACATGTATTCATATTAGCATCGCTACGACGCGCAGAAGCTGTGTTTAGGGCATCGGTGTACCTGGGGTACGTATAACAAGCCCTGGAAGATGTTGGAACTGTTACGAGCCACGCCTGTTATATTCGTGAATAGCATGTTGCCACCCCGTATTCGGATGTCTGGGTTCTTCCGATCAAGTCTGAGGGATAACGCTATATTTGCTACAACTAACGACCTAGACGTAATTGCTCCCGCTGCTCCATGAAATTTAGCATAGTCAACGATGCATTCATTGCGCATGATTTGAAAAAAAATGCCCCAAGTCATTTGTGGTGACCGAGCTATTGTGTCATTGTATGCTTGCAAAGTGCAAAGTACGCCGAATGTCGTTTTTGGCTGTTTTAGGGCAATAGGCATTAACGGCGCAGCCAGAGGGGACACCCCCCAGGCCTACATTTTTAATGAAACCCATTGTACATCATCTTGTTAGCATGCGGTTTTCGTATGATTTCAGTTCTCACTGAGCTCCACCCTCCCCCGTCTGAAGAACATCTTGGCTGCGTCCTATATACGGCCCTGGCTGCGTCCCTGGCAATAATTTATTCATGAACGGACATAAAATCGGTTCAGAATGGTGGTTCACATGCGAGCAGGTCACTTAGAATAGGACAATGACCTTGTCACGGTCAGACGAGGTGAATGACCTCAGATGACCTTTTTGACCTCAAAACGTTCCTATTCTAATTTTTGAAACTGAATGTAATTAAGGAGATGATTATAGGCATGTTTGGCCTCAGGAAAATCGACTTATTGTTCCCAAGCAAAAGGATTGACACGAACAGGTCTGACTGACTGACTGACCTGAACAGGTTGAACGGGATATCCTTGGACACACAGCTATCTATTTCTTTCTGATCCGTGGCGCTAGCTTAACTGGGGGCCAAAATGCGGGGGGGGAGGATACCTACCACTCCCTCGTCATCGGTGCGAGTAAAAATTACTCCCACCCGCGAGGGTTGGTTGCTGGAGGCAGTGGACATCATTAAGATTCCTAACATCGGAAGTGCCCAGGGAGAGTGACGCTATTCAAAAATAGATTCATTAAACCTATACGGTCTCCGTATAAAAATTCCGCTAGAACTAGCTAATTTGACTACCAGGGAGCCCCTGCCCCGCCGATAGCGCCCCATGATTGAGCAAAGACGCGACTTCTTGGTTTACTGGCCCCCTGTCGGCTGCAACTTAGTTTCTGGTTCTCCAGTTGCCAGCAGAGGTGCTACTGTCGTATGTGATGGTCATGCGATTGCAATATACTCGTACAAAGAGTTTCTAAACGTGCGAAACTGTTGATATTCCGGAATGCGAGGCACGTTCCCTACTGGTGCAGATTTGTGATGATTCAGTTTGCCAATCGGGCCAAGCCGAGAACATATGTCAAATTAATCTGAAGGTCAGTATTCTGTGGATTAAGCCACCGCATTGGGCAGCATATCGGCTCTCTAAGAGGCCAGTCACGCGACCTTGGAGTAGGCTGTGCCGATCAGCCTGTACTTGGCCACTTGAAGGCTGTGTAAAGTTTATTGTGTAAAGCTTTTGAGGCCATGTAGGTGGCTTCCTGCAGGGATGATAAATAGTTTCCATGGACAATTACAATTTTATGTTCGTGCCTTGCATGCACTGTAAAGGCCCCAACTGGAATGCCAATTATTGGGTAGTTTGTGGCATGCTGACAATGCCAGATACACATTTCTGCCACCTTTGATGCGCTGGAGTTGGAGCATCATTAGTTCTGGAGGAGTGTATGTCTTTGTAATTAAAGTTTTGTGTAATTTGTTATTTGTGTTTTGTATTTTTTTTTGCCCATTTTAAACAGTCTGTAAAAGTTAATCCCCAAGGGTACAAAGTAATCTTAAGCCCCATTTATTGTGTATTTTGGAAACCTAGATTACTGCTTTATAAAGGGATGCCACAAGGGAATTTTGCATGTCTAATGAAGGCAAATACAAGCAGCTCTCCACTATATTGTGAAGAGCATGTGTTGTATTTGAAATATTAATTGTGGGGAAGAATTTTAGAATGCAATTGCACTAATTTCTAATATGCCTTATCTTTCAGGTCAAAGGAATTATGAGCATAAATCACAACATAGCAGCATCCATCAGCAGGAGAGAATGGGATGTAGGTCCTGGTAGAATATATCCTTTTAGAGATGTGGGTCTAGCAGAAGACACTTTGGTGTGTGCCATGCTTTTCTGTTATTGTGTGAGATACTTTCAAAAGAAAATTCTTGGTGAAATTTCAGAATTGTAGTTCTTGATTTAAACATCAAATGATCTGCACCACTTTGTTGCATCATATAGATTGGATGAATGCAAAATGTTGTAATGATGCTGGCCACATTGCCATTTTCCCTTGTTTAATTTTCTCCTACATCCTGCAGATCCTTTCCATGTATAAAAGAGTGGTGTAACAGGCTGAAAATGACCTCCAAACAACTTCAGGCCAGGGTGTTAAATGTTGTTGTCACTTAGTTTTGTGCTTGTCATGTTTGTGTATTTTTTCTGAGACTGCCTTGTAGTTAGTCCTTTTTATTAGTCGTTTAAGTGTAGTTTCTAGTAGTCTGGCCTATGTGCATGCCCTTCCCATAATTAATGTTCTTGTTATTCAGATTTTCATGTACTGTCCTCCTCTCTCTCATTGGCATATTGCCTCTTTCTGTGTTGGTCTCTATTCCCTTCTGATGGCCTTCATTGGCTGCCTGTTGCCGGCAGTTGGAGTATGGACCGGCATCAGAACGTGCTCTTCATGTGACCGAGGCAATGGTTCAACGTCTTGGCCTGCAAACTGAGCTGGAAGGCCATGCCGGTTGTGTCAACTGTCTGGAATGGAATAAGCAAGGCTCGTAAGTGGTGGATGTGATGCGTTTTTGGTCCTACAGTTGACTTGCCAAGGGATCTCTCAAGCTACGTAGTTGTTTTTGTCATGGCAAGGCAAATGTGCATTTGGATGCTTAATTGCTCAAATTTATCAAAACACACTGTAAATGTTTGTTTTCAGATTATTGGCATCTGGATCAGATGACTATCAGGTAATCATTTGGGAGCCTCACCACCAGAAGCTGCTGCAAACATTACCAACTGGCCACAATGGCAACATTTTTTCTGTCAAGGTAAGTGTAATCTGCAGCCCTCCCCCATTAGCCACATTGTGTGGAAATGTTGTTTGTGAAACCATGTGTTGCAGTGCTAGTATCTGAACATACTCAGAGAATGTTTACCTATTCAACTTGTGCAAAAAGTTAATTGTGAACATGGAAATGTACCTCAGGATGTGTGTATGGTGTCAAACATGTGTCTGGTGATTTGCATGTTTCTCACCTCAGCTGGAGGTCATTTCCATGTACGGTCCATTACAGTTTATGCCAGAGACAGAGGACCGCGTGATGGCCACGTGCGCGGCGGACTATCACATCAAGGTGCTGGATGTGCCATACCGAGAGGTGACGCACCAGTGCAGCTGCCACCACGGCCGCGTCAAGAGACTAGCAGTGGCGCCCCACCTGCCCTTCCTAGTCTGGTCGGCCGGCGAGGACGGCCTTGTCATGTAAGAGAGTCAAGTGCTTAGGCCTGCCATCCTGTCACACTGCTGTTTGCTGTGCTCTGCTGTTCTCTGTCATCTCCCCATGCTGCACAATTGGTATTTCCAAACAGGCTGTGATGTTGGCAGTCAGCCATAGTGGGGCATTTGTGCGCTCATGGCATGTGTCCATATAGATGTGTGCATTCATTAGGCAACTGTGGACGAGCGATTTGAGGAGCAGAATTAAGTATGCATTTTCCAGTCTAGGAATGCGAACCGCGCGCCGCGCGCTGTCTGGCATGAGCTGCAGCTGCGTACGTGCCCTGTCGACAGGCAGCTGGACCTGCGCGCGAAGCACCAGTGCCGGCCGTCGGGCGGCGGCGGCAGCGTGCTGGTCAACCTGCAGACGACGGCTGGGCCCGGCAGCGAGGCCAAGTGCGTGGCCGTGAACCCGGCCCGCCCCAACCTGCTGGCCGTCGGCGCCAACGACCCGTTCGTGCGCGTCTACGACCGGCGCATGGTGCGGCTGGGCGGCGTGCCGAACCAGCGGGCGGCCGCCGGCGCCGAGCCGACCGTGCCGCGCGACGCCGTCCAGTACTTCTGTCCAGGTCAGCGGGCTGCGGACGGCCGTGCGCGCCCGTCTGCCGCTCTCGCCTGCCTGCTCCGTTAGTTGTGCGTTGGTCTGGTGCGCTCGGATGACGAAGCGCGGGTTCGGGCTCCATTGCGCCAGCGTTGGATTCTGTGTCTCCTTTTTCGTATGACAAGCATTGGTTGCTTTGCCTGTCGAAGCCTCTGCAGCTAAAAGGCAGAGATGGCCCACGGTGAAGGTTGACGTGCTCAAGATTTGCTTCAGTCAAGCTTGAAATTTGCTCGGCCGAAAACAAGCTCGCTGTTGGGTGTTTGTCTTGCCCGATGCCATTATTTTATCTACAGACAGCTTATATTATCTACAGACTGCTTATTTGCGATCTGTTGTGTCTCATGTTTATTTTCAACAAACTGCTGAGTCTGATGTTTGTTGTGGGCCACTGTGTTATTTATTTTTGGTTGTCTGTTGTGTTTGGTGTTGATTGTCAGTTACGGGCTGTGTGTGTCTGGTGTTGGTTTTCTGCTGTCTGCAGTGTTTGATGTGTTGGCTGTTTGTTTTTTCAGCATTTCGACTGCATTTTATGTCTGATGTTTATTGTTGGCTTCCAGTTCCGTCTGGTGCTGGTTTTCGGCTGTCTGCTGTGTTTGGTGTGTCGGCCGTTTGTTTGTCCGGTGTGTCTGCTGTCTGTTGTGTCTGGTGTTCATTGTCTGTCTGGTGGTCATTGCCAAGTCCCCCTGATGTCCAGTGTCCGTTGTTGGCCCGCCGCTGCTCTCATTGCCTGTTGTCAGCGCTTTGACGGCCGTCTGCCGTCCGATCCGCAGTCCGACCGGCCGTCTGCCGTCTGCCGGGTCAGACGGACGTCTGCCGTCCATTGTTGGAAAATCTGTCGTTTTCTGGTGTCAAGGAGCACCGAAAAATTAATATTCCAAGAAAATTTTGTACTCCAAAATGGTCATTTGCCCCCTACCCCAAAAGACGTGGGTGTTCCCGCTCAACCAAAGTTTGAAGTTGCTCAGTGCCCCATGCAGTGCTCAGTGCAGGATTACCATTCATGCTCGGCCGCTGAAGTGCACTCGGAACCCACGGCTAGTCGCCCTCCACCCCCCTCCCCCCCCCCCCCCCCTGGTCAACAACTCTGTTGATCTACCATGTAGACTCAGGAAACTGGTTTGCCCCCCCAAACGGAGCCACTGGATCCGCCCCTGCTGGCCACATATGCTTGCAAAGCACCTAGTTAGTCCATGTTTCTCATATAAACGCATGGCATTTTATACTCCAAAAGAAAATTTGTACTCCGATACCAGGAAGAAAAAGCAGGTTTCCAACACTGCTGCCGTCTGACTGACCGACTGCCGTCTGACTGGCCCTCTGCCGTCTGACTGGCCTTCTGCCGTCTGACTGGCCCTCTGCCGTCTGACTGGCCGTCTGCCGTCTGACTGGCTGTCTGCCGCCCGCAGGGCACCTGTCCCGGCCGGGCTCAGACAGCGCCGACCGCCGCCGCCGCCACCGCTCGCTGGTCGTCACGTACGTGACGTACAGCGCCGACGGCTCCCAGCTGCTGGCCAATCTGGGCGGCGAGCAGGTGTACCTGTTCGACAGCAACCACCCGCGCACCGAGGACATGCTGGACACGAGCGTGCTCAGCCGGCCGCAGCAGTCAGCAGGTCAGGCCCGGTTCCGGCGGTGGAGCGTCTTCGAAGGGTCAGAGCAGGCTGGTACAGTGCAGCGCGTTCGGGTGAGCTGCATGCTCATCAGAGGAGCGAGTAGGGAGAGTTGTACCCGGGAGGGTGATTCTCGTGCTCCTCGTTTCCAGAAGAACTGACGAGGTGTAGTTGTACCCGTGTGGCTGATGTGTGCTCCAGCAGTGTCCCAGAGGAACGGATGGGGGCAGTGGTTCTCGGGTGGGTGGTGTTCGCGCCCTGGTGCTCCAGAGGAGCGTTTGAGGGACCTCTGTGCCCTGGCGGCTGACCTCCGTTCGGGCGGTGTTGCAGAGGAGCGGCCGGGCGGCCGGTGCGGCGGCGGGCCGGCCCCGGCTCCGGCCGCGCTGTCGCCGCGGCTGGACGCGCTACGCCAGGAGGCCAACAGGTGCCACCAGCAGCAGCGCTTCTCACAGGCCATCGAGCTCAACAGTCGCGCCATCAGGCTGTGCGCCAACGTGCCTACCTTCTATTCGAACCGGGCGGCAGCCTACATGAAGCGAGGATGGTGAGGAATACCTGATGTCTCAGCATTCGGTGGGGCACGTTGCCACTTTGCAGTAGCTGAGTCAGTCTCCCGGTCGTAACCTTGCAGCCCATGACCGATTCGGCTGGTCTGAGTGACAGTCGATTACTGTATATGATGCGCTCATGAGTATCTCATATTTTTGACCTAAAAATTATCTTCACTATCAGCAATCTTGCATGACCAGTGCATCGATGAAGACCAAGCGAAGTACAAAAACCGACGGAAAATGTAGAACAACGTCTCCTGAAACATCACCTTCTTTATGACGTCATTTTTGCCTTAATGATCTCATCACATTTTTGGCCCAAACGTTCTCATTTCATCTAGCAAGGGCGACTAAAAACATGATGCTGCATCTGTTATGGAATCATGTTATGTTATCTTATGTTATGTTATGGAATTATGCGGCAGAGTTGAAAAAATCGTCCCCACATCAACTGCAAGCCATGAGATAGCTGAATGGCATCTCGTCGAAGAAGAGGGTTATTTTTGCGTGTCGGGCATGATCCCGTCGTCTGAGCCAGTTTTGAAGTTTGAGCCAGTGCTTCAGTCTGAGTCTGCCATTGTCTGACCCATTGTTGGAATCTGCGCCCGCCATTGTTTGAGCCATTATTGGAGTCTGAGCCCGTCGTTATGTGAGCCAGCGCTGGAGCCTGAGTTCGCCGTTGTCTGAGCCCGCCATTGTCTGAACCAGTGCTCGAGTGTGATCCCGCCGTTGTTTGAGTCATTGCAAGAGTCTGAGCCTGCCATTTTCTGAGCCTGTGCTCGAGTCTGAGTCCGCCGTTGCCTGAGCCAGTGTTAGAGTCTGAGCCCGTCGTTGCCTGGGCCAGTGTTAGAATCTGAGCCCGTCGTTGTGTGAGTCAGTGCTCGAGTCTGAGCCCGTCGTTGTGTGAGTCAGTGCTCGAGTCTGAGCCCGTCGTTGTGTGAGCCAATGCTCGAGTCTGAGCCCACCATTGTCTGAGCCAGTGTTGGAGCCTGAGCCGCCATTGTCTGGGCCATTGCCAGGGTGTTAGCCTCCGCCGTGCCGCAGGAACGGCGACATGTACGCGGCGCTGCGCGACTGCCACAGCACGCTGGCGCTGCAGCCGGGCCACGTCAAGGCCAGCTTCCGGCTGTGCTGCTGCCTGGTGGAGCTGGGCCACCTGCCAGAGGCGGCGCAGGCGCTGGCCGTCTTTCGGCGTCTCCACCCGCAGCAGGCCAACAGCCACGCCGTGCTCATGCTAGAGAGGGACCTAAAGCAGGCCCAGTTCGACCGGTCCACAGGTCAACACGCGCCACAGGGCTGGTAACAATAGTCGCGCGTTGCATTGGTGGACGCGAAGGGAATGAGTTGGTGGGTTTGCGGTGTCTGCCACGCACGCTAAACCACGTAGGTATTAACTGGCCAGTTGTGCTGTGAGATTTGATTTTTAGTTCGTTTTTGGTACTGCGCAAATTTTTGACTAGTCTTGTTTGACTAGACTAGCCTGCAATGCTAAATATTCTTTTTTCTTTGTCCCGTACGATTTTCCGGCTGAAGAACCTGCTATTATGAGTACTCAGTCATCTGACCGCGCGGGCCGGCATGGTGGTACCTGGTGTTGAGCCAGCGTCATGTGACTGGTGGCCGGATGTGGTGAGACTCTGTCGTCTGACCGTGCTGGTCCTCCGGCGCAGAGTCGGGCGCGGTGCCGGAGCTGCCAGGGCTGAAGACCGGCTCGGAAGCGGACGTTTGGGCGCTGTCCGAGCAGGAGCGGAGGTGGCGCCGTCAGGCGGCCGACTACAGTACTAGGTACTGCGGCCACTGCAACACCACCACCGACATCAAGGAGGCCAACTTTTTCGGCAGGTGAGCGCCCGCCGTGCGGCCGCGGTTACTGTTTCCGCGCCCAGTGCACTCTGTCAGCTGGCGATCGGTTTTGGTGACGTCATGTTGCGTGATGATGTGTTGTCATCTAGAGCCAGGTCATCTGAAGTCTGGTCTGTTCAGGCAGTTCCCAAATCCTTGGCTGGCAGTATAGTTAGATGTGGTAGATTCTCCGTGCAGTAGCAATCAAATATCACACGAAGTAAGAAAAATCCTTGTTTTTCACTGTATCGCTGTAATTGTTTCTTTTCTGCATTGTAGTTGACCACGTGGGGCGCTCAAATACAAAACCATTGTATATTGCAGCTGTATGTCGGCAACTCAAGGGGTGGACTTCAAAATGTAATTCAAAAAGTCCGGTGTTTGAACCCATATTCCACAAAAGCAAGATGTAAATTTGGGCAACGAGGTACTATAACGTGGAAGTTAAGGCACGTTATATGACGCATATATATTCTTTCGTCATAAGTTCCTTAAATTTAACATATGTACTGGACTTCGAAGGCGCCTCCTGACGAGGCAAGGTACGGGAACTGGCCTAATATGACCCTGGTGTCGTAACGATATAAACTTGGCAGGAAAACATTTCGTCTAAGGCTCACCAGTTCTTCGGAGAATGTTTATTTCTTTTCGTAATGCCTGTTCAGGAAAGTGCCATACGCGGACGAAGCAATTGCTGCGGAGCACCTGTTCCCGAGACCTTTTCTGGCGCGCATGTCCGACGAGAGACCTCATGTGTCTTTGTCACCGCAGGGACGGCCAGTTCATCCTGGCCGGCTCCGACGACGGCACGTTCTTCGTGTGGGAGCGGCACACGGCCTCGATCGTGCGCCTGCTGCGGGGCGACTGCACCATCGTCAACTGCCTGCAGCCGCACCCGCGGCTCTGCCTGCTCGCCTCGAGCGGCATCGACAGCTGCGTGCGGCTGTGGGCGCCGCTGGCCGAGGGCGCCGCCGAGAGCCGCTGCGTCACCGACACCGAGCACGCCGCGCAGGCCAACCAGCAGCGCATGAACGCCAACCCCGTCGACATGATGCTGCTCAACTTCGGCGGCCGGCTGTCCGGCGACGGCGACGAGGCGCCCGTGCAGGGCGTGCAGTGCCGGCCCAGCTAGGCGCCGGCCGGCCCGCCGCGACAGTCTTTCACCGCAGGCCGCGGCGCCGGGCCGCCCGCGCCCGGCGGGCGGCGGCGGTCCGCGCGGTCCGGTCCGGACCGGACCGGACCGTGCAGCGCCGCGGGCCGGCAGAGCGGCGCCGAGCCCGTCCCCAGCGGCCGGCGGGTGGCCGGCGCTCCGCAAGCAGAAGGCGGCCGTCAAGTGCATTACGTATCCTGTGTACGCTCGGTTGCTTTTATGAGATGTTCCGCGTCCTATCATTGTTTTTGTTTTGTTTTCCGGAATTCGAACTTAACTTTGCAGCACGAAGTTAATGTTACTAGAAAGGCTAGTGCTGGCAATATATACTGCGCATGCATGCATTGGCTGCACATGCTGCTACAGGCATTTGTGATTGCATGACTACACCATCGAGGAAATTCTAATAACATGGCTAACACGTATGGTAATCGGCATTTGAAGAGACATTTGGATGTGACTGGCAAGGTGCATCCGCCAACACGCATCCGCTGGCATGCGTGTAGCAGTCCATAGGGCAGGTTTGGGCAGTGGTCCTGTTAACTTTGAATGACCTTCGCGTTAGCTCCATGGTGTAGTTTGGAACGAAATTGGCGAAAAAAAAACGTCCATGCTTCAACGAATTTTGAAAATGCTTCAATGGCGGCCACTGAAATAGCGTTGAGACAACAATGAGAAAGTAACAGTGCTCTCTGATATTTTGTTTCTCGCTGTGATCGGTTCGGTGGTAACAGATTATAAGAATTCCAAAAAAATCCCCAAGGCTGCAGGAGAAACGAGAAATTACTACGTCTAGCCAAGAGCGTCAATGTGTATGTAGGGAGGAGGAAGCAGCAGACGTTTTTGCCATGGAGATTAAGTGAGATTTTCAAAAAGTGGAAGTCACGAACCTTCCCGCCCGCCTCCTCCGTTGTTGCGCTTATGCGCTCAGCGAAATGAACTACCTTGATAGATTCGTCTCCAACACATTTGTAATTTCTTGTATTAATTTGTTATTAATTAATAAAGTTGTTAAATAAAATGTTATATATGTGGTATAATAATAATATACTATGTATTATAATAATATACGTTAATAATTAACTAAACAATACAATTATATTGCAATTTCTTGAGACACATCGCATCCAATAAGCCGCTAGTTTTAATGGAGAGGAACTTAGGAACACCCAAAGTGGGGGAGACGTTTTTCCCCATAGGGTTTGTGTTAAATTTCCAAAAAGGGGGAGCCATGCCCCTCGTTCCTAGACCCATATTAATAAAAGGGGCGCAGCCAGGATTCCGCCGGGGGGGGGGAAATAGGATCAAGGGGGCCCTCGCGTAACCAATGGGGACCCTCGCCAAGGGCGGATCCAGGATTTTGCTTGGTCGGGGGCGGGGGTGGAGGCCAATGGTCAGTGCGGAGCCCCAGTTTTTTGCTGTCCAGACATGGAAAATGACGTAATTTTGCTTTTTACCCTATAATATAACCGAAAAAATCCAAATGCGTCACTTTATTCCAGAAAATTCTGAATTTTGCTCCCCAACAAAGTGGCCGCAAAATGACAAAAACGGCAAGATTTTAGACAGGTTTCTTCCCTCCCACCATTTCACATGTGTCTGTATCTGCTCCAGGAGCTCGTCTGTCCCCCCCCCCCTTCCTATTCCATAGCTTCTAGGGTTTTTTTTTGTCAGCTTAGTTTAGGTTCCCTCTTGCAGTTCCAGGGACACTTTTGGTGGTCTCGGGCCGTCTGTCGTGCCAAAAGCCTCCAGTGATCTCAGGCTTCTTTTACAGTTTTACGTGTCCCGCGGGACGTCTCAGGCGCTACTTTGGCAGTTTCAGGCAGGGCCTATTTTAAGGAAAAATGACTGCGGGGGCAATTCTGCGAACGAGACGCATTGGTTGAGACCACCCCCCGCATTTGCGTTCTACTTATTGAATTTTGTCCACTTCATATATATACATAGGTGGGCATCGTTACTAAAAAATGTAACTTCGTTACTCGTTACTCCGTTACTCAAAAAAGCCAGTCCGTTACTCGTTACTCCGTTACTCAGCCTTAAAAAGTAACGGAAGTTACCGTTACTCCGTTATTCCGTTACTTTTTTAAATGCAGTGAAAACCAAGCGAACGCGGGTTTTAAGTCTTTTATGCTGCTTTGTGGTTGTAAAACGCATTCCATATACAAAGGAAAGAAACAAAAAGCGCTTACCCAAAACACCCCGCTAGCTGCCCACTGCCCTCACCAGCCGTTGTAGAGTCGGCGGCGCCGGGACAACAGCCGCGGCGGGTATTCTACCACTGTGTTAGCCACAATGTTCAAACCAACGAATTCCTGTTCATTGCCCGCGGCGCCGACGGAGCGGGAACAACCGGCGCTGGAGCGGACGCATGCAAGGTGCGACAAACAGCGGACATCTATCGACTGGGTTTGATCAACAATGCCTCTCGAAGTATCCGCCCTAAACATAATGGTCTCCGTTCAGAGCTCGTTTCGGTCTCGCGAACTTCTTGTTTTGTTTTGAAATTATGTGCGTGTATTAGTTTGTGTACGAGCACGTGCGTGGAGGTAAGATTCCTGGTACCCTGACGTTTTTTTAATACCAAACGACGAAGGACTCAAAAAAACATGACTGATATGGATTTTATTATTGTGAAATAAAAGACTAAAAAAAGGTGCTTTAGTACCTCTTCAGTTTACCCTTGAAAAGACAAATTAGCTATAAAAACATGGTCATAAGTAAGATGCAACGGAGGATGTTAGCCGTTCACAAGTGGAACATTTTGGAACGATGACGTGACCTGACCTGACCCCTGTGAAAGGCCAAAATTGATATCAATGAACTCGCTATTGTCTTACGGTTCAGTATATGCCGCTTAAGTTCAGCTTTTCAGGGACAAGGTATTGTGTCTATTTACCTAATTCCAAGGACATGTTTTGACCTTTCATGGCGTCTGGTGGCCTCAAAATTGACCTGAGGTCAAAACTCTTGAATGTTTTCGTCTCGGTTTGACAAAACCTTTCCGCCGGTGTTTTCCTTTTTTCCGTACGATATATGGGAGCCGAGATCCTGGGAGGTGCGGAAATCCGCGGTCCCCCTCCGGCGGGGCAAAGGGCATTCTGAGCCCGGCCGGAGACGGGTTAAAAACACTTCATTTAACCCTATTCCCTGTGGGGGGGGAGATTCTGCTACCCGTGTCTTTTTGCTTGTCGCTCCCACACTGTTTGCCGCAGCGCCACAAGATTTTCTGGCATTTCATGGAATTGATACACACGTGTTTTGTCAACATTTAAAAAAAAATCGGTCCCGCAGAGGCGGTTCCAAGCGCCCGTTTTCGGCGGTAATGTGCTGTGCGTGAAGCTAAAAAGTTGTGCGGTTCACTATCGTGACATTCTGAGTAGAAATAAAGATCACTGACTCATTTATATAGTCATACACATCCTAAACAATGCGTATGCACACACATTTTCAGGCGAACGCACCCCAGGTACTGAAAAAATGGGAGAGCACACTATTGTGGTTATGGTGCCCTCCCAATTTTGTTTACCTGGATCCACCTCTGCGCTACATATAAACTTAAACTGGCTTGCTAGTTGCACATCTGATGTTTATATCACCCAAAACAAACAAAAACGAAGGAAATTTCTTATTTCAAAAATCACCCTTCTTGCCCTCCCTGGAACTGCCTATGGTTTTCTATTTTAAATTTCAGCTTTCGGCATATAAAAGACTTGGACATTCCAAGCTGAACCGTGTTATTCCCATGAAAATTGGTTGGTAAACACGGCCGCAGCGGCCTTTCAAAAATCCCGAAATTTTGGAGTTTGTTTGCCCCCACGCCCTATTTTCTGAATTTTTGAATTTTTGGGGTCCGGAATTGGAGATCTCGTTGAAACATATTACATGGCATTCATCCCATCAACATTGGACGAATGCATCTCGAGATCTCTGGAATCGCGGGGAGGGGAGGGGGCAGAATTGGTAATATTCACCTTTTGGCCAATGCATATTTTTCGAAGGTGCAAAAGTGGCAACGGCTCATATCATGTTTGAGTTTGGGTCCTGAATTCTGCGTCCACAAAAATAATGTGTCAGCCGAAAGGTGTTTCGGCCAGCTGATATTTTTTCGGGAACGCAGGAGTGGTAACTCGAACCGCATGGACAATGTAGCCTGTCCTCCAAGTTAAAAATGATTTAACCTAACCTAACCTAAAACCTACTGTATGGTTGCAGGGATTGCCCTAGATGGGTATGTAAAACTAATTTTTTGTTAGGTTCCATTTGCCTGTTTTTTGGTTTGGTTAGCTCGTATCGGCTCAAGGCAAACATGTGTCAACTGAATCAAAATTCAAGAGTTACCTAACCAAGTCAGTTTACACATCCAGTAGGGGCCAGTGCTTAGAAAAATACCCGAATGGGCTAAATTGTTCACACAACTTGTGTTGCCACTTCCGCGTCTCCAAAAATTACGCGTAAGCGTCGGCCGAAAGTTAGATTACCGCAGATCTGCCCCCTCCCCCCAGGGTAAGGTGAATCTCACTGCCTGCAGAGAATATGGTTAAGGCAAATAGTCCAAGCAATAGTCGACAAGCTTCATAATTATGCTTCACTACTGACAACTTATTGTGCACATTCTGTTCTCAACAGAAGTAAAGACGTACAGGCGTAAAGACGCCTTGATGGGACATTTTAGTGTCAGGTAGTTAAAATTTCAGGCCAGTCAAGAATCAATCACCACTCCATCACCCCATGGACATCACAGATCCAAGGCCATGGCGGCAGTAATCATGTCCTCAATAGCCTTGAGTGATCTTGGCGGGGAACCGTGTGGCGGTGGTAAGCAATCCGTGACTAATTTGAGACAACATTGAAAACTGCCGTCAGTTGGCTGTTCCAGTATAAATGACAATAACTTTGATATCTTTTAGCCTGGAAAATGACGACTGGTTAATTTATCATTTTAAGTCATATCAAACTTACGCATACTTCAATACCTTTGTCCCAAAAGAGACCAAAGTCAACTGGCCTTTATACTGAACCATTGCCGCCAGCTTGCCGTCAACGTTTATCAGCTGACGAATATTGTCAACAAGTCTACTCCGCTATTGTCAGCTGAGTGTGCGCCCAGCCGCGCTTGTATCGCCGCACGCTATTGGGTGTTGGCTATTCAAGTAGCCAATGGGTGTGCCGATGCAAATAAAGCCGGGCGGTGTCTGTAAGGAGTTTAAAAAGTAACGGAGTAACGGAGTAACGGAGTAACGGACCAAAAAGTAACGGAGTAACGGACCACAAAAGTAACTTCCGTTACTCAGTCCGTTACAGTAAAATAAAAGTAACGGGTCCGCTACTCCGTTACTAAAAAAAGTAACTTCGTTAGTAACGGAGTAACGGAGTAACGGACCAGTGCCCACCTATGTATATATATATATTCCTAAGGAAAGGACACACACACACACACATATATATATATATATATATATATATATATATATATATATATATATATATATAGATGCTTTCCTAAGGCGAATTACGATGAACACTTCCACAGCGCTCTGTCATTAACTGATATGTCTTTTGGGGGAAACCATGTGTGCAAAATATGGCTTGGTCCAGCACTCTTAAGCACTTTCACACGAAGACTGTATGTCGTTTGTGCTGGATTTTATTTTATTTCGATGAAATTCGCGCTGGCTTTTGTGCATTCCGAGCCCATTAAATTCAAAGGACACGATTTCATTTATCCCCAGCAAGAACTTATTCTCCCTGGACTTGTGATCCCTGGGAGATTCGCTCAGGGATGTCTGAAATGCCCCCAAACGTGTTTTGTGCTTGAGTTTTTTTAAAAGAAGCGCACGATATGCATAAAATGCACATCATAGTACTCCTTTTGACACACTGGATCGAAAGACACTTCGCATTCTGTCTCAGGTCATTGGTCACTGGCCCTGTCGGCAGTAGTGTGGCTTAGGTGGGAATGATACTTCAGTCCTCTTAGTGGCCTCGGGGTTCTGGCGACGATGCTATTCGACGACTTGCAGCAGGTACTGCTTTTGCCTTTCATCCTTCGTTATTACCTTGTTGTATACTTGGATAAGAGTCACAGCTCGTTCGGCGAAGTCGCTAACTACCGCGATCCCGCACAGGACTTCCTTAGCGTTCGTGAAGCCATGTGCTGTCTCCCAATCAGCGGGATCTGCGGCAAGGAAGTCCATGTTGATGCCGTAGGTTTTCAGGTTGCCCATCGACTTAGCGGTAATGAAGTCGACGATGATCTTCCTGGGACGAGAACCTCCTTTTCTGCGAGATCCACCCGCGCTCGCTGGGAGGACTCTCCGATCCCTGTTCCTGGAGTGCCGCGATCATCCTCGTCTTCATCTCACACGGCACGCCCTCGTCGAAGAACGACACACCAGCCAGTTCTTCGCTGGGGCACCATAATAGGTGATTGTTATAATAAATCATATGTCGACTATAATGTCATAATAGATAATAGGTGATCGGCAAACTCCTTGGAGATCCCCTTCGAAATTTCAGCATTCACATCAGGCTTGGCAGAACGGCCAGGTCGCGCACGGAAGCGCTGACCGCCGATGAAGAACAGAACCATGCACTGACGTACAAAACAACCATGAAAGAGACGAAGCGCTTGAGTGCTCCCAATTCACTGAGAGTCACGGAGAACTGATGGCAAAGCCAGAAGATCTTGATCCCGCAGATTATGCGCCCCATCCATCTGGCGCGATGGAACCATCTATCTGGCACGTTGGAGAGCACCCGGCTGGGGAACTTGATTCGCCGTGGAGGCTCTTGACCAAAGGGCATAATCGAGACCTCAAAGAACCAACGATGATCATCGCTAGGCTGGATTTCGGCGAGCTTCTCACGGCAGAAGGCGACGAAACGATCATTGGAAGAGAAAAACTCATACAACATAGTCTCGGCCAATGCTGGCTCCAGGTCTTCATACACCATAGGTTCAAACTTGTTCCAATCAATGAGTCCCCATCTCTTCTTGAAGCTCTTGAACAAGGAGATCGCGGTCCCGAGGACGGACCGAAGCGCGTGGAGAAAGCCGCCTCTGCCTCCAGTTCGACGATATGATGACGACAAGCAAAGTGAAAAGGCCGTCACTCAAGCTTCTGCTGAAGAAGCGTGTTTGCTCCCACAACTTGTCCAGTATTGCTGGAGGTGGTGTCGAAGCTCATGCCGACGACGTTGTCCGAAACCTCCCAGTCTTCCAGACAAAGCGCGACAACGTCGGCTGGCGTTGCTCCGGCTCTACTTGCAACTTCCAAACACCGAAGAGCTTGGCGGCACTTCTTGGACCGGTTACAATGACAGAGTCGATCCACCTTTTCCTTTCCATCGTCAGTAACAGTTTGCCGTCCCAGTGGACCACCAGGTTGGGTGACGCGGAGAAAGAATGCTAGATTTCGTCCGCAATGGCTTTCCTCTGCGATCTACGTGCGCGCCTGCCCGAGCTTCTGTGATCGCCAGTTCAGAGGAGTCGTGGCCGAGGACCGAAGCCGTCGCCGATAGGAAATGAATTGCAGAGCGATCATTGAGCTTGGTCCGATCGAGGGCTGCTGCCTGACCAGGAGTGGCGATGTTCTTGGCTCTCCTGCAGGGCCGCTTCGAAGGCATGGCCAAGGGCTGCGGGTCATCCTGATCTGTCAATTATGTGTTATCGGTAGGCGAGTATTCCAGCTGGGCAGTTGCCTCATGCTCGGTCTGCTGTTTAATCTAACAGCGGGCCCTTTAAAGCTTCGGCCTACTGTTGTCGTTGAAGAGCTCGCTCCTCCTTCTCAGAAGGGAACTTATCGAATACCACCATGACGCCTCGGCGACCTGGATCCCTTTGGGCCTAGAGAATGTCTTTATCCTCTTGGTTTTGATGATCTTAATGGTGCCGACAAGGGCAAGGTCAAAAACATTGTTAAGGTTGTCCCTAAATCCATTCTTCTTGTCAATTTCCGGGCTGAACCTCCAGAATTTGCCTTTGGTACTGGTCAAGCTTCCTGTTGAGCTTCTTTATCACGTTCCGCTCCGGTGCAGTGAGAATACGGGCTTTGTTCCACACCTTCATCATTTCGCGGACGATCTGTGTTTTGACCTACCTCTGGGTAAGCTTATCCACACGGTGGGACTGAAAATATTGCTGCAGCACTTCTCCTCGCGAAGGCAGTTCTGAGCACCGGTCAACCAAAATTCGGCTTTTTTCTCGTGGTGCAGCCATAGTGGCACAGACTTCCGTTATAAAAGGTACTTTCTGCATTGACGCAGGTGGTCCTTAAATATCCTGACGTCTAAAAACGCGCGGGAAATTGCCAGACCGGCACCGTGGGTTGCCGTGGCATGGCAAGGCGTGGTGCTTCAAATATATAAGTCACAGTCTGCAAACGATGGGCAGAATATTGGCAAGATGTTGCGGCAGCTTCGATTCTTCCCTAAATGAGACAGTAGGTTGCCTGTCCGGGATAGTTTCTGTTAATCTAATCTATCCCCAAAATACATTTTCTCACCGAATTTTGGCCATATGTTTTTCAGCACTGCGCAGAAGTGTAAAAGCTGTCCTAACACAGGCAGAACAAACTTCTCCATTTCCAGGTTATCGGCCCCAAAATAAAAAAGTCACCTCAGATTGAAATATTCGCCTTAGGCCCGCCTCAGTGAGATATCATCAATATTCGTCATTATCTGCAGTCTGGGCCATGCCATGTTCGTTAAGCAGATGAAGCATTCTCATGGGATGCTCAAACCCATGCACTAGGAGCAGCAAGATTGACGGTTTTAATATATGACTGATTAATTTTCTGTTTTCCTCGCGTAAAACTCGGGTTTAACCGCCTAGTTCAATGAAGTTCTACCAATCAGGTACTGGGATTTTAGCAGGGTTTTCGGATCAGGATCATTGGTGATGACTACAGCACTGCTGGACTGTTACCGCATTCATATAAACCTTATCTCACCATAGCGAAACGGCCCTGCGCACCAGCTCGCCGTTCAGTTTTCTTGCGCTTGAACACGTCAAAGATGGTTATCATCATTTTTAACGTGCTTACGATGCAATGAAGCGCCTTGGCCGCCCACCAGACAATCGCGGCATCGGGTGCCGGCGTACTAATTACGAAACACGCTCACCAGCGGTCACTAGGTGTGCCTGCAATACGTATTATGAAGTGATGCTTCTAAGTGTGCTCCCACATTACTCAGTGATTCAACACATCCTTCGTTGATAAGATGCTGCTTTGCGAGCGCAGCGCTTTATGGAATACCATCCTGGGTACGCTAGTACACCTGGCTTTTTTTCCTTGCATGGGCAAAGGATCTTGACTGGGGGGGGGCAAAGTGCCCGACTGGGGGGGCATTTGCCCCCCCCCAGTTAACATGTTAAAATAGGCCCTGGTTTCAGGGGCACCATGGACAGTCTCAGGGACCCATCTGGCGGTTTCAGGGACGCTTAAGCCATCTTGGGTTCCCTCCTGTTGTCCTTGGAACGTTTTGCCGTCTAAGGAGCCCCTCAGGCACTAAAAAAGGCCCTCTATAAGTCTCTCTCTACCGTGACAGAGGCGCCTTTGACAGTCCTCTAGATCCTTTGGTCATTTCAGGAGCAGTCTGGGCGTCTCTAGGAGTTTCAGGGACCCCTCTGGTCGTCTCAGGGGCACATATTTCTATAGACTTCTAGTTAGCAGTGTCAAATGTTCCTCTTTAGCAGTCTCAGTGGACCTCCTGTGGTCCTGGATACCCATCTTATCGCCTCTGGGGAGCGTTTTTGCCATCTCTGGGACCCCCTGGCAATTATAAAAGATCTTTCGGCAATTTCAAGGCTCCTGTGCAGTGTCATAGGCTCCCTGAACGTCTCCGGTGGTCCTCACGGCTGTATCAGGGGTCTTCCTGATACAGCTACATGAGGGATATCTGGCAGTCTTTTATGGCCCCTCTAACCGTAACAAAGTGCTTTTGTTGGCGCCTCAGGGGCCTCACTGACAGTCTCAGGAGGACCTTGCCCGTGCCAGGAGCCCGCTTATGATACTCGGGGACCCTCTTGCCGTCCAGCGCCCCCATAATACCCAAATACCCTTCTCAGAGGCCCTTTCATCGTCGTTGCATTGCAGGGGCCCAGCGACCTTTTTGACGGTCTCAGGGGTCATCTGCGGTGTACGGGCCCATCTTATCGTTTCAGAAACCACCTGATCTTCTGGGCCCTGACGGCACCAAGAACCGTTCGAGGTTTCAAAAAGGCCGATGTAACCCATTTCTGGCTCCTCTCGAAGTTGAGAAAGTCACTGACGAATCCCCGTTCAGGGGGCCCTCTGGTTGGCCAGTGTCTCCTTATGCCGTGCTAGGCACCCAATTAAGTTCTCTCCGTCTCAGGTGCCTCTTTGGCAGTTTTAGCGGTCTCATAGACCTTTTGCGGTGTTGGGGCCCCCTGCGATCTTAGGGTATCTTGAAGGAGTTTCAAGGGCCCTTCTTTCCATCTTAGGAGCCATTTTACCGTGTCAGGGTCTCATTAACCCTCCCGTAGGCCCTCTGGCTACATCAAGAACAAAACATTCAGCTTTTCATTCACAGGGGCCCCCTTGGGACTCTCTCCTCATTTTGTCCGTCTCAGGGGTCCCATGGGCCATCTGGCGGTCTCAGGGATACTGCCGTGTTGGGGCCCTGTTGTGGTCTTATGGGTCCTCTGGGAGCTTAAGGGACCCTCCATGCGTCTCAGAGGTCACCTGACCCTTCAGGAGGCCTCCCTGACTGCATCAAGAGCCCGTCATGTTCTTTTAGAGACCCCGTGAACGGGGTCTCTACGGGGCCTCATACAGGGCCCCTTCAGGGCTCCTTTTAAGTCCTCAGGGGCCCCTTCTCAGGTCTCAGGGGGGAGGGGGACATCACCCCAATTGCTCCCCCTTTGGATCCGCGCCTGGCCCTTAGAATCAGTGGGGCCCAATATAGTTAAAATTACTGTCGGTTTGTAAAGGGGCCCCGCTGAAGTGTAAAGGGAGCCCATGCTCGCCTGTAAAGACGTTCCTGCCGACCTGGGGGTGCCTGTTACAGGTCGGCAGGGACATCTTTATAACAAAGCAGGGGCCCCTGAATGATCGTTTAGGGGCCGCTGTGTTGGCCAGGGGGGTCACTGCCTGTCTGTAGAGGGCACACTATCCGCCAGTAAAGGGCCCCTATCGACCTCTGGAGGCTGGAGCAGGGGCCTTCTTCATAGCGTCCAGACCGAAAGAGGTCCCTTCAGAGGCTGAGAGGGGCCCTTTATGGGCTGACACGGGCCCTTCCCAGGCAAGCAATGAACTCCCCTACAAGCTAGCTGGGGCCCCTAAACGCTCATTCAGACCTCAGGCCTCTTTTCATAGCACATAAAGCCTTCTTGTATATTCGGAGTACGTTTTCTTTACGTTCGTAAGCCTTCTTTAAGGCTTAAAATACTCTTACTTTAATTGCCCATTTCGGACAGTGTAAAACGCCCTGTGGGCACCTCACGCCATCTAAAGAACTGGGGCCTTCGGCCCCAGGGGGGACCGCTCGCCACCAGGGGGCCCCGCTTGGCCTACAGGGAGCCATGGTCCCTTGCCCCTCCCCCCCTTTGGCTACGCCACTGGATGATTGTGACTGATTGTGTTATGCGACCACATGATCATGCCTAACGATTACATCATACCTTCTTTTCAAGCGTTAATGACATGCTTGGCTGGACGATTGTTGAATAATGGCAGCAATGCTATCTGTCATCTTCACGGAAAATGGCTATGTTACCGACCTCATCGGCAGTCGTGGGCAGTGTAAAACAGACCATGATGTATTCCTGGAAAAAAGGAAGCGTGATCAGGAGAAATTACCAATCTGTGACATGAATGTTATTTTCTCCCTTTCTTCATCTGATCATAACGCAGCAAAAACGTCGAGCACTGATGCGCTGACGTCGTGCTGTGGCGTCCTGTATACAGGGCCGTGATAGGGCCCTGGTGGTGTCATTGGTTCTGCTGATTGGCAGCAATAGCAACACATTTCGAACACAGCTGCAGCCATCTGAATGAGGTTTGTAGCAAGCGCTCCATAAGCGTCACGGTTGTTGAAGACGACCAATGTACGTTAGCTTTTGTTAGCGGGCGAGCCGTATGAGTCAGTAGTGGCACCCGTGAGGAACAGAAGGTTCTGTTCCTTGGAGCTTCAGGGCGTGGGACCCTGCGGGCGTAATTTGTGTTGATATGCGGCCGTGCCGCTTGTGTTGATGTGATCATGATGCTAGCTTTTCGCGATCTAGTGGACTTATGCACAGGTGTGCGTAGTCATTGCGGTGACTATGAGAAGTTTCATACCAAGCGTTGGAAATGAAGACATGCCGTCATAGAAGAATCACCATATACCCGGATATTGGAGTAATATCTTAAAGTGCTTTTGCATCAAGATGTCAGCAAACAAAGTCAGGGTTGCCGTGAGGGTACGGCCCTTCAGCAAAAGAGGTATGTTGATGTAGCTATGGGTGTTGGGAAATGTGCTGATGTCTTTATAAAATTTGGATATGTGTTGATATCCTGTAGTTTCTTTTTATTTTTGGCACTAGTGTGCAGCAGAAATGTTAATCAGCTTATTCCTCAAGATCTACAGCTACTCATGGGTATTTTACATGTAAATATACTGGTGAGAGTAGTTGATCAGTGCATTCTTGAGGAAGTGCAGCCTGTTGATAAGGATCACATTTTACACTAACCTAGGTTTGTCCCTGCTTTTTCCATTTTGCCTGCCCCAGGAAGCACCATGGGTTTTTTTAGTCATCCCTTGCAGAACATGCTATGCATCAGCCTTTTATCTGCAGTGAAGTCACTGTGAATGATTAACAGTCATTGATGTATCACAGTAATCTGGAAATATGAAAATCAACTTGAGGAAATTAACAAGGACTAGTTCATTAGATTTGTGACAGTGACTAAGGTCATCCTTATGCTGAAGTTTTCTGACTTTTGTTTCCAGTACTAAATAAGATGAATATTTTGCCTTGTCCAGGTTTCCACTTCAGGATCTGAAATATTCCCAATAATATTTGCAATCCAAGCTCTTTTTAGAAGCACCTAGAAATATCTCATGTGTGGAGCATGTGCTGCTAATTATGCAATCAACTTGTCATGTTGAAGTTGTGCTCTTACCTCCACATGAAGACCTTCATATCCCATCTGAGGCCAGAACAATGCTGATGGTTGCCCTGGAACTGACTGGGGCTCAAGGTCTGATGGTATCCATCAGTGTGCTCCAAAAGAAACTGTTTCCTCAGTTTATCTGTTCTATGGACTCTACTGTGCAGGTCACCTGTCACAAGATTATTACTCAAACTGGGAAGCTGGGTATGGTGGTATCTGTGTACAAAAATGGAGATAACCATAGCCATGGCAACAACCAACCAGTTAGTTCAACTTAACTTCCATACATAATCATAGAATTACTTGTAAGGCACAAATTTCTGTATCACATTTCACATGACAACTTGCTCCTGAACAACCTTTGTGGCGCTGAAGTTGTTTCAGGGTATGCATCATTTTATGGACTTGGTCTTACAAAAAGCCCTAATGTTCCCACACAGCCTGAGATGCCTTCAGCAGTAAGACCAGCAAAGGTGTTTCAAGGCAAAGGGATTACAACAAAGGCATCTCAGGTCATGTGAAATCATTTTGGCCTTTTACAGGATCAAGCCCTTGTGCTCATAAATACTCCAAAACAACTTGATCATTGCCTGTGGCATAAAAATGTGATTGCACACTCAGACCATTATGGTTGTAGATCAAGTATTCATGTGGAATCCAGTCCATGCATGTTTTTGAGAACTGGTCAAGGCTTATGGAACATGGACAGCTGATGCAGTTTATGTGGACCTCCAAAAAGCATTTGATATAATTCTCTATCAACAACTGCTCAGAACACTTGGTATGACTAAGATGGTCATTAATTGCATTGGGACTCTTCTGACAGACAGATGACAGAGTGATGACATGAATGGTCATAACTCTGATCAGGCCACTTGGAGTTCCCCAAGGCACTGCTCTTGAACCTATGCTTCTTTCAGTCTGTATCAGTGATGTGTTGAGATTGTGCACTGCTACAGATGTGCCATTGACACAAAGATTTAAACTGTGGAGAGTTGCTAGATGACATGGAATCACTCAAAACAGGCACTGATGCAGTAGCCAATTTGTCTGGTCCTTGGAGCCCCCATTTAGGAAGAAAGGTGTAATGCTTTGCACATTTGGATAGCAAACTACCAGCATGCCTGAATGACAAGGGATGCCCAGCTTCCAGAATCCTTGATGGAAAAGACCCTGGGGTCCACGTTGGCTTGGAGATGAAGGTTTGCTGTCAGCCTGCTCCTGTATTGTTGAAAGCCACCCACGACATTGATTCGGCGATCGTACCATATGGTTGTTGCAGTTATCCCCATGTTGTACAGATGCCTCGTTCGTCCGTTCCCGGAATACGGGAACATCATATGAAGTCTCAGGCCAGGTCAGACGATGCTGAAGGAGGTACTACAGCAAGCCACTAGGTTAAACCCATCAGTACAGTGCAGACCTTGTTCCGAGAAACGTACGCTGATAGACATACCATTGATTTATTACACAAGACGTCATGGGGACGGGATTCAGGTTTACCAGGGCAGGGGTCGACGTCATTGCTGACAGATTTTCGTTTGAGGTTGGTTAAACCCAAATTGAAAGTACCGTCTTTAACGTAATTACGTCCGTGAAAACTTGCTGAGCCCATTGCAGTCAGAAGAGCTCGACGTCAGGCATACAGCATCCGTGTGGTCAACGACTGGAAAAATCCTCCTACTTTCGCTGCCAGCGACACTCAGCCAGTTTGGATCCAGACTCGATGCCCACAGGCAACGGGCACGGAGGACGGACACTACAGGCTTAACAGGGGCACTAGAAGGGGGTCTTTTTGTACCCCCCACCTGTTTTTCTTGAATATCTTGAGAACGGATCGGAGCTGGTTGCTGCTACTTTGTGGCAGCAATGGCAGTTGAATAGCTCGTGGATTGACGTAGAAAAATCGGAAATCGGCCGGAAATTTTTGAAGTTTCGAGCATTTTAAGTCAGGTAAACATAAAAAAAACGACGGTTGTCGCTGACAGGTCGGAACTTTGTGAAAGAACCTGCGTTCTACCTAAGATTACCGTAAGAACACAATCACGCGACGTCATTCGGGCATAAGTGATGGATGTACCAAGACTAAAGCCAGGGTCAGTAAGGGTCAAGATCATCAAAGGTCGAGGTCAAACAGCTTGTGACCTGATCCAGATTTGCTTTGCAACATGTCAGTTGGTATGAAATATACATTCAAAGACCCTAATAAAAACACGTGTACGCACACTGATACGCTTACATATACCAGGGACAGTGAAGGTCAAGGTCATTAAAAGTCAAGGTGAAAGATATTGTGGCTTGGCCGAGATTTGTTTTGTGACATGTCGATCTGTATGAAATATGCATTCAACGACCCTAATAAAAATACGTGTGCGCACATGAATATGCTTATATATACCAAGGTCATTTCAGGTCAAGGTCATCGAAAGTCAAGGGCAACTATTTTGTGGCCTGGTCCAGACTTGCTTTGCAGTATGTCGATTTGTATGAAATATGCATTCAAACACCCTATTAAAAACACGTTTGGCACGTTGGTACTCACCTGTACATGCATATATGCATATACATACGTACATAAATATAATGCTGAAAGTGACCAAATGTACCGATGCGGACTACCTTCACTGAAAATACGCCAAAAGATACGTGTAGCGCCCTTATTTACACTCAAGCTACTTCATGTTGCTCGAAATCTGATCTGCAAAAGATGAAAAAATGACGCCATAGGTCAGTGACCTATGGCCTTGACCCGAAATTCTCAGTCAAGACGCCAGATGAATGGAAATTGTATTCCACGTTTTAATGACCAAACAAACACCCCTGTCCTGTTTTGTTCAAAAAGTCGTCGTACGGAATGGCCTGTAGGGGCCGGGAAAGTGTCGAAATTTCGACCCCATTTGACCTTGAAGATATTGACGTAGGGTCATAAAAATTGCACACAATGTAAATCGTTATGGCCCCCTGTCCATAAAATTCGATGTCTCTAGCTCTTTTCCTTTTCGAGATTGGAGGGGGGCACTTTTGTGCCTCCCCTTTGCAGTGCGCGTTAGCGCGAAACTCCCTTCGACTGCGCGGGTTCATGAATGATATAGATTCTGACAACGTTATCTCGTGGTATCTCTCTCTCTCTCGCTAGGTATATATAGACATAAATATATATATATATATATATATATATATATAGATATATGTCTATATATGTCAATATATGTATATATATATATTTATATATGTCTATATATACCTAGCGAGAGAGAGAGAGAGAGAGAGAGAGAGAGAGAGAGAGAGAGAGAGAGAGAGAGAGAGAGAGAGAGAGAGAGAGAGAGAGAGAGAGAGATCACGAGATAACGTTGTCAGAATCTATCTATATATATATATTTTTTATATACATATTATTACATACAAATCGACATATTGCCGACATTGCGCGGAGCAGATCTGGACCAGGCCACAGGCTGATTGACTCTGACCTTTGATAACCTTGACCTTCACTGGCCCTGACTTTGGTCTTGGTACATCCGTCATTTATCCCCGAAAGATGTCAGCGGACAATGATCGAACGGTAACCGTATGTACAACGCCATTCCTCTCACAAAGTTCCGATTTCTCTTTGAGAAATGTTATTTTCGTATGTTTATTGGACTTCAGATGCTCCTAAGTTCAAAAATTCCTGGCCGGTTTTCGATTTCTTTGCGTCAGTCGACGATTTATTGAATTATCATAAATGTCTCCAAGCGGCAGCGACCAGTTCCGATCCGCTCTTGAGATTTAAAAAAGAAAACAAGTGGGGGCGGAGGCGCAAAAATGCCCCCCTTCCAGTGAGTGTGTTAGCTTTTCCGAAGAATCGGTTGCTTCAGCCGAGCATGCTCTGTAAAAGACAGCTATGTAACTCTGACGACCACCTTTGGTAATATGAATCCTGTGTAGTGCTGTTGAAAAACCGTGCCATGTAAAAGGTTGTTTAGATTGCAGACATTGTCTTTAACCCACGTTCGTGAAAACTGTCCTCCTTAACCCTATTTCCGGCAGGGGGCCGAATCGGCCCCCCCTCCTTGGGTTTTTTACTTGCCAATTCCAGGTTTTTTAACGCAGCCTCACGAAACTTGGTGACTTCTCCTAGCTATTCTTTCTAAGTGCCGTGACAAAATTCCAAAACTCTATTTTGCTCAGGGGCGGAACCAGGCAACGTTTTTGGGAGACACCTCAGGTCATTTTTGGCCATGTTGAGGGTAAAAGGAAAATGTCTGCCAAAAACAGCGTTTTTAAGATAGAACCTAGAACTTTGTGTGGATATATAGCTAAATAGTTGGGCAATGTGCAGATGCAATTTTGTTCATCTGAGGTCGCTTCACAAGGTCAGGGCTAGGCCAAAAGTCAAAATTTTGTTTTATTGCAATAATTTTGGCGCTGTTTTTTCAGATGCCAAACCCGAAATATATGTGTCGTAAAGAAGTGCTCTCTACTTGTGTATCAAGTTTCAGCTAAAATTTCAGTGCGCGTACCCTATATCGCAATAGCCATAAAATGAAATTTTTGAAAGAAGGTGAATTCAAATGATTGAAAACCTTTGCAGATAACATTAAATGCACACGAGATCATTCCAAGTGACTCCAACGTCACTGGAGGTCATTTAAGGTCATAGGTCACAAGTTGATCTGAAGTACTTGTGACCATGACAGTTTCCCCTTTTTCATGTCCGTGGCATCGCCTGTGCTAACATTATACAAACATTGTAATGTGATTTGTACTTCTTTAGTATAACATGACTAGCAAAAGCTTAAAAAGTGTTTTTGCGTTTTTTGTTCATTTAGTTGTTGCACAACTAATCCTACTATTTTTGAAACCCTGCGAATGCCCATGAATTTTCTCAAAATTTCAGATTTGCGGACCCATGGTAAAAGCCCTATCCATAATCTCTCGATTCATGCCAGTTTCATAGAAATCGGCCGATAAACAGCGGAGTTATAAGAAGTCCAAACATACCCCCAATTTTGACATTTTTGTCCCCCTGTATCCACAGGTTTCAAAATTTTGAAAATTTCTTTTTACAAAAATGTAGATCACCTCATGGCAAATCGATTGCCGTTTGCTGCGATGAAATCGGATGTGTAGTTCTCGAGAGCTCGGGGGGGGGGGCGAATCCGCCCCCCTGCCGGGAATCGACCATACCGTCTAGCCTCCGGGAATAGGGTTAAATATGAAGGTCTGAGACAGGATAGGGCTGTATCACTGATGTGGGTTTGAATCGAACTCCATTTCGTCTTCTCTCCGTGAGGCTTTCAGACGAAATGCTCGAGATCAAAACGAAGTTTATGTTGTGTTTTGTGTGTTAAGACTCGTCTTCTGGAGCCACTAAAAGGGGTAACATAGTTACTGCTGTGGCCTCAGTGCCTCGACGTAGCTATGTAGACCACAGCCATATCCGACCAATATATACCGGTTGCAGGCGGAATATTCTCCTATCTGGTCATTGTGCACCGTAATTCGGACTCCGTTTGGCTGGAATGGGTGTTCGTTTTTCCGCGCCCAAGAAAACATGCGGAGTGATTGCGTTTTTTCTTTTTAATGCCGAGACATATGAAAGCGACATTTGCATCCCATTTTAGTTTAACCACTGGCCAACTGGTGCTCTGCAATTTGCAGCTGTAACCTGCTACTTGTGCTGAAACTCAGTGGAAAACTGATTCTTGTCTCCGTTTGTCGCAATTACCCGGGCGTGCCCGAAACCTCAGTCTAATAAGAGAACAGCCGTGGTTTGTTCTAAAGCATTTATCTATTGCTTAATTATTTAATCCTGAAGCAGTAACCTCGCTGTAATCAAGATTTTTTCACTACACGCGAGTGGACGGGGTTTGTAATCCTGTACCTGTTTGTTCTCGAAGCAGGATAGAGTGACGAGCTCGTTCCTTTTTTGTTGTACATTTTTTATTTATGGAATGACTTCTAGTTTGACCCCTTCGAGTCAGAGTCACCGAGTCACGCTCAGGCCATCGAGGAGAGTTGTCTTTGTGGCGTTACTTGGTCTGTTTGGCCGTAACGGTTTCCAGGATGCCATGCAAGCAATCTGTACGATTGTACGGTTGAGAAGGACGGTTGGAACTGATGGCCGGGGCAGCGGAGGTCGGACAGTGTGTGCTGGTGGAGCGGTGTCTCTGAATAGTGTTGGTTGCCGAATCGAGCAGAATACAAACCGTGATGCCACTTCTGTCGAGGGTGGTGTCGATGCACATGTGTCTCTTCATTTTTACCGTAGTGATAATTGTAAGCACTCACAAAAACATCGTTATGTGTCCGGCAGTTCCCGATTGGAACTCCTGTCGCATGTACTCTCCAGGATTACCACGAATCGTATGCTCGATTTTCGTTCATGAGTATTATCATTATTATAGTTCGTCATCAGGAATTTATCGTGGTATTGCGCGTGAAATCGCCGTGTTGTAGAGTTGAAATGTCATTTTGAAGTTCGTGGTAGATCGCTATGTGTCTAATTTGTTCCGCGTTATTTGAGCTATAATTACGGTCATTCAGGCCAGGCCAGCTAAGACCACCGGTAGTTGGGCCCTGACCTGCCATTGGCGCATACACGCTAGAAAAGCTTCTTGGAAAAACTGTAAAAAGGCTGCAAACTTACCAGAATAAGACTGGAAAGTTTTTAGTAAGACCTGAACGACGTCTGCAAAGTCGCATTCTCTTTATTTTGAAATCAGCAGTGAACAGCGGAAGCGCAGAAGTGCAGGCACGGGGCCAACACGTCAACTTTGTAAATTTTTATATTAAACTCATGGCGATGCATGAAAACATCCCAGATATTTCTCCGTACTTTCTCACTTGTCCGGACTTCAAGGTCTACAAAGGTGTTTTGCGCTTCCCGAACAGCATATATTGAACCTGTAGTCGGCTGGTAGGCTCTGTATGGCAGTATGTTGCCAAAGCCGGCTTCCTGGCGGCGCATTACGTACTGTTACACCCAGGAAGAGGGTGGTTTCAGAAAGTGGCCTTCCAAGTTACTTAGCTTTGCGTAAAAAGCACAGCGAATCCAGCCCTCCGCAAATTGGTACTGATGCCGGCCACTCAGGAGCAAATGGTCTCACGGCCAAATGTATGCATTAACAACGGCAGAGAATCGTGTTCGAAACAGATGACATCCGACGTGGCGTTTTGATCATCCACCAAACCCTCCTGCCGTGTTGCAGAGATCGACCTCGATACTCAAAGCGTCATAGAAATGGTGGACAACCAGACCATCCTTCAAAGCCCTTCTATCATCGACAAAGCTCAGAGGTAAGCCGGCTTTCCTGTGGCCCGCCGCCGCCCCGGCGGTCGCGGCTCGACACGCTTGGCTGCCCGATGAGCATGTCAGCTCGTATCAGTCGGCCGTGCGGGACACGCCGACCGGCGGCGGACACCACTTTCACCCTTGCGTTTTTACGTGGTTATGACGTATGTATGGCGCGTAGGGAAAAACCTGACACTTGCGCTGTGTTTTCCCACTGACGCGTACCAGTCGCAGATTTTCAATGAAACTGGTGGACTGTGGTGTTCTTATGTATGTTGAAAACGTTGGAGATCAGGTAATGGAGTGCCTTCGTGTTCCACTTCGTCGTTGCACCCCAAGGTATCTGGGGTTACCTTACGGATTTTTTGTTCAGTTAAATTGCCTGTTCCATCATTTTCCGCTCGTTCGAGGACAGTAACGATCTATTATGGCTCCTTTTGATCATGCTGTCTTGGCGCTTAATGCAATGAAATCGAATTTGCGAACAAATCACATACTTGCAGAAGTAACATTTAACAAGCCAAGTTTACATATTTCATTATGGAAGGATGGACTGCCTGTTTGATTTTAACCTGTAAACTCCATGCGTCGACTAAACTTGCAGAACTTGCAGTCGAGGCTTCTAAAACCCGTTCAGAACGGCAACTTTGGTTTTAGTTTTGCTGGTTTTCGCATGCTGCATTTTGATGTAGGCCCACGAATTTCAAAGATTACCGGATTATCTTAACTTGTGGAATGGTGAATCAGAAATTTTGTGAGGTCTCTGGATGGGACATTACCACCTGAAGTATTATGTACTCACTTTGTGCAACCGTGTGTTTTCCGTGATAATAGTAATGGCATTACGCGCTCGTCACATCCGAGTTGGTCACTTATGGTGCTGCGCTTTTCAAACGACCATTGTCGAAGACGATTTCGGCCGACCCTAGATCCGGACACGTCCTGTATCCTGTCACAGACGTCACGGCATCCAGACTGAGGTCGAATGTCCCGAAGTTACAGACTGTATGTGATATATTTGTATTATACTCCTCATCTTGGGAGATTTGTGTTGTGAATCTCCCAAAGTAAACGCAGCATGCAAAGCGTGGTGATTTCATTTGCGTTTTGCTTTGTCCCGTCTTGTGGTAAAAGTGAGCCAAAACAAACCCTTCCGACACATAGTCTAAGTCTTTTTTCAGTCATTCGAGAAGTAGGGATGGGAAGGTGAACATCCAGGGCCGAATTCTCAGTGCAAATTTTTGTATCCAGGTAATCATTGTCCAACCCTTAGATGTATCACAGTCGCCTGTTGACAAACACTGGATGGCTTAGAATGGAGAGGACGAAATTTCAGCGCGAAATTTCAGTGTGTAAACATGCAACGGTTGGTGCGAGTGCGCCTAGCATTAGGCTGACGCCATCGTTGTTCATGAAAATTTATTTATTCATGAAAGTTATTTTATCTCGAACCGGAAAAGATTACAGTTAGTCTTTCTGGAGATATTTGATTGCCGTTCATCGGTGTCAAAGCTTTATCTGTTCGTGCACGCGACGCCGTATCAGTTTACTACATCCCGTCACGTGATCTGGTATTGTGATCGGTCAACAAGCGTGAGGTATGGCTGCACAGCTTTGGCAGGCCGTTGTCTCCGCCATGCTGCTACCGCCCAGCTGCGCTGGGCCTGGATGGACGCCTCTGCGAGCCGTGTGGCCGGCCACAATCAGGCGCGGGCACGTCACCGCCTCCGTGCGGGGTTCGCCTCGTCTGGACGCCGCCGTGGAGTGTCTGGAGGCCGGGCGGGCCGTCGTGAGCGGGTGCCGCGCCGGTCCTGCCGCCCCGCTGCGGCGCCCCGCGCTGATCCCCTGCGGGGACGGCGGGCGCGCCGTGCCGGGGACCGGCGACCCGCGGACACCGGCCGGTCCGATCGAAGGCATCGACCGCGCCGCCGGCCGCCGTGGGTGGCGTTCAGCGCCGGCCCGGTCCGGGGAAGGCAGACGGCTCGGCCGCCGTCCCGGCTGCCGGCCGCAGAGCCGACCGTGTTGACGAGACGCGCCTCCCGCCGCGCGGCGGACGGCCGTGTTTGGAGAACGCGTCGGCCGCGGCTCGTTGGCGGACGGCCGGCTGTTCCGCCCGATAGCGGCCGTGAGCGCCGAGCTGCGCGCTGATTAGATAGCCGCGGACGGAGTGGCGGCCCCTCGCCGGCTCCCAGGCGGACTGCTGCGCTCTCACGCTGTCTGCCTCCGGTCTCAGCTGGTCCTGTCACTGCCACCTCCGGTCTCAGCTGGTCCTGTCACTGCCACCTCCGGTCTCAGCTGGAACTGGGCCTGTCACTGCCACCTCCGGTCTCAGCTGGAACTGGGCCTGTCACTGCCACCTCCGGTCTCAGCTGGAACTGGGCCTGTCACTGCCACCTCCGGTCTCAGCTGGAACTGGGCCTGTCACTGCCACCTCCGGTCTCAGCTGGAACTGTTCAGCTGGAACTGGGCCTGTCACTGCCACCTCCGGTCTCAGCTGGAACTGGGCCTGTCACTGCCAACTCCGGTCTCAGCTGGAACTGGGCCTGTCACTGCCACCTCCGGTCTCAGCTGGAACTGGGCCTGTCACTGCCACCTCCGGTCCAGGTCCTGTCACTGCCACCTCCGGTCTCAGCTGGAACTGGGCCTGTTCCACCTGGAACTGGCCTGTCATGCCACTCCGGTCTCAGCTGGAACGGCCTGTACTGCCACCTCCGGTCTCAGCTGAACGCTGTCACTGCCACCTCCGGTCTCAGCTGGAACTGGGCCTGTCACTGCCACCTCCGGTCTCAGCTGGAACTGGGCCTGTCACTGCCACCTCCGGTCTCAGCTGGAACTGGGCCTGTCACTGCCACCTCGGTCTTGGAGGCCTGTCACTGCCAACTCCGGTCTCAGCTGGAACTGGGCCTGTCACTGCCAACTCCGGTCTCAGCTGGAACTGGGCCTGTCACTGCCACCTCCGGTCTCAGCTGGAACTGGTCCTGTCACTGCCACCTCCGGTCTCAGCTGGAACTGGGCCTGTCACGGCCATCTCTGGTCTCAGCTGAGGGTAGTCCTTGAAACTGGACCTGCAGAACTCCGCTGAATAACTGTGTGATCCGGATGTTTGTACAAATACAAGCACCCGGAGGTCCTAGAGGTAGCGATCAGACGCATCGAGTTCACGTGATCTTCGTTATTAGTACAAGACGGTGGTTCAGTTGCATTAGCTATCGGAGATAATTAATGTGATGAGGTACTAGTAATGCGATGAAGTTGCATTTAAGCTTCCAAAGTCCATTGCCAGTGGTTTGGATGCCAATCAGATTATGTCTCGAACCTAATCAAATTTGTTTCTGAGCATGAGGTTTAGTCCAAGGAGGCTTTGTCATTTACCCACTTACTGACTAGAGGGGACTTCTACCAAAGCCAAAGCGCGGGGAATTCTGAGATGTTTTCTGTTTCTGGAACCGTGTACGATCCCGTTTCCGTTCTAATACCTGCAGAAGTAGGAGATGCTCGGCCATGAATTGTAGGATCTTCTGGAGCACGTGAATGTGCTTTGCCACCTCTGGTTGGAGTGTTTAGATACATGCGTAGCTAGATACAAACGCAAAAACAATACCGTCGTATTTCATCTTTGGTCGGAATCCCTTCAAAGATTCGAAGACTTTCATTCCAGATTTTTTTTTCTTAAATACTGCAGCGATATTTTTCCCATCGTAGCGACACGGCTCTGTCTGTTCTGGGCATTGGCCTCAGGGACGCAGAACGGTGGTCTGCCCATTCAGGCGGGGTTCTCGATGGGATGTAACGATGCTTCGATAGCTTGTTATGATGCTGTGGTCGGTCCGTTTGGTTCCAAGACCATCGCTGATTGAAATGGGCATCGCAAAACTTTTTCGCGGCTAAACCGACACTGCATGCAGACTCTTCATCGGTGCGAGCGCGTCCTAGCGACAGCGTTCCTGAATTCGTACTTTGGGGTGTAAAATGACACGTAACAGAGATCATACCTTTCATCACCATGATGAAAAATCACATCGCCTGATTCCATTTATCTCTAAATAGCCGTCATTTTCATTTGCCAAACCTTATTTAATTACTGTCACTGGCGAAGCCTTTCACTGCAATGACGGTTGATTATTCATAGAAACTGCACTTCGTGATCCATGCCTACTCGCTATTGATGATATAGCAGACAACACTGAACAGTGCACGTAGACTGCTGCTTCATAAATGTTTGTTTTGCGCCATATTTGCATTGTTGATCAGGTAAAATTGCTCGCGATGTGTATTGGTAGGCTCGCCAAACTGCGTCGGATTGTAGCTCATCGCTTTCTCATCACTCCTTATCGCCAGAACGACGACGGGTCCCAAAGGCACCCAGCTTTATTGGGTTGAAACTCCGCTTATTCAAACTTCGAGAAAAGATATTTCAAACACATTTCAAAATGCGAAGGCATCAGTTTTGAAGATAACGCGACCATTATGTGATTTTCAGGCACCTACATTTTGTCCGTGCCATTTTCTAGTGGAACAAACAAAAAACTGAAAATTACTAAATAACGGGTGGCATGTTGAAATACGCATTGCTGAAATATTCGAGTACTTTTTCATACTTCTGTAAACATATGTTTTAATTTGAATTATTTCAATGTACAATACAAAAACTCATCACCTTACAGTACTGATCCCAGAGGCACTGAGTTGTTTAACAAGAAACAATTGAAACTGACGTTTCGCAGCAGTGTCCAATTTTCTGATTACTCAAACCATTCTTAGCAAATGGAAACGCTCGACAACCACACAGATGTCTATTGTTTATGATGATAGCCGCTTCTTGTTCCTCCGTCTTTTCCCTAACACTAACCCTTTTCTCTGTGATAAATCCGAATTAGTCACCTGATGTTAATGCAGAATTGCAGATCGAGGAAGGGTAAATTATGCGCAGGTAATACATGGTTAATCCTTACGTAAATGCTTATCATTATGAGATTGTGGATGAAACTGGGTTGGCGCCCTCGGCGTTTTATAGGTCTGAGGAGTTACGTTGGTGATGAATGGTTTGGAGTTGGGTTTTTTATACGAATGGGCCGTAATTTGAGTAGGACACTGAAAAAAAATGAATAGGGCATTGTTGATTCTGGGCAAGACCTACCCATTGATTAGGGGATCAGTCACAGTCACAGTCGGCCACTTTCCAGCTAAAAGGCAGCGGGGCGTGTTTTATTCCTTCCCCCGTCCAACACGAGAATCAAACGTCTGATTTAGGTGATTCCGTTATCAATAGCCCACCACCCAGGGGACTCATTTATAATTGTTTTAATCACCAGTTCCGAAAAACGTAGTAGCCCGCGCATATTTTGTTGATGCGGATTTTCTTTTTGGTACAGATTTTATCTTTGGGATAGGTTATTCAGTGCATTGCTTATGAAGCATACTTTAAGGCAGGGAATCGCATTTCCTTGTTGCAATCGCCCAATTTTCTCATTACTTGGCAACAGTTTTCTCACCAGACACCCCATCGAAGATGACAATGAGATTGCAATCGCTGCTCAGAGTTGTGTTTCGCGGCGCCTCACGAGGTGTGAGCGGCCCGGTCCGTCCGAACATTGTGACGCTCGCTGGATGCCGTTGGGGCCATCCTCACGCGGCACTGACCGGCGGCCGGGCTCTCTGCTTCAGCTCCAGCCGGCGTGGGCAGAAGACGTTCGCGTTCGACCACTGCTTCGACTCGTCCGAGCCGGGCAGTGCTCGCTTCGCCAGCCAGGAGACCGTCTTTAGCTCACTCGGCAAGGACATCCTGGACAATGCCTTTACCGGCTACAACGCTTGCATCTTCGCTTACGGTCAGACAGGTTAGTGCTTGTGTGTGATGCTTGGATCAGACGCCGCAATGTGACGTGGCTGATCATCTCTCGCCGTGGTGTGGCAAAAACGCGCCAGTCAACCTGTTCCTTGGTGCTTACTGCCTGAAACCTTCTCCCGTTTCGTATTATACCCTTCGAACGTCCAAGCAGCTCACTCTAAAAAGGGACCCAGTGGATCAGGCAGTAGAAAGATGCCAGGGCTGGTGGAGCGCCGCACGGGCCTGGCGGCGGCCTTGACGCTGTTATGCTGTGCCGACTCGCTGCAGTGCTGTCATTGGTGGGAGTGGCAGGCGCCGTCTGAGTCATTGCGAAGTTGAGGCAACACCTTGAATCGATAAGTGCCCGCAGCGTGCGGGCCGACCGGCCTCTGGGCCACGAACGATCGGCCGGTCCGGCCCGCGCAATCGATTGCGTGGCGGAATCGATCCGTGGGCTGCGGCCGCTGCCTGCTGTGGCCGAGATCCGACCTGAGATGGCGACCTCGTCCGCAAACGTTCAGTGGGATATTTGGCGTGACTGCAGCGATTTGGCGTGACTGCAGCGACAGAATTAGCATGTGGAATGTGTAACCGACTCTCCATGCATTTCTTGTGTCTTTGACATTCTCAGGGCGCTGGTGAGCTCCTCAACGGGCCTCCTCACCACGCTGGTGTTCAGCATCTTTCACGTGCTCACCACACTGATGCGCAGTGTCTCGTGTGTACGCCACACTGACGTAGGGCGTCAGTGGAGGAGCCGGCGTTCTCACCGCATTCGTGCTGTACCACTCTGACACCTGCTGACCTTGACCCTGGCACCTGTCTGTTTGCCAGGGTCGGGGAAGTCGTACACGATGATGGGCAGCCACGACTCCCGCGGTCTCATCCCCCGGCTGTGCGACACCTTGTTCGACCGGGTCGCCTCGTGCACCGACCCCGGCCTGGGCTTCAAGGTGGAGGTCAGCTACATGGAGATCTACAACGAAAAGGTATGTCTGCGATGACCGAGCGTGCCTTCGGCCTTGCTTTGTCATATGTCACCGGGAGTTCTTATGACAGGCGTCCTGTGGTCTTGCTGCTGGCGCATGGGTGGTCCGATTTGTGCTGTAGTAGATATCTCGTGGCAGTCAAGTGGGGAGGTTGGGGGGAATGGACACGATCCCATGAGTTAAGTCGTATGTCGTATGAAATCTCAGTTTTACAACTTTTGTCGTCCATTGCTAATGTGCCGTTGTCTCGAAAACGTCTCGTGTCGCACAAGTTTTTCGTGTCCACGCTTTGTGTCACGACGGGCCCGTGCTACCTGTCATGGTGGTTGCATTTGCGATGCTCAAGTCTTTTTATTTTCTTTTGTGGCTCACAAAAAGTGTTCCCTCGCAGGTGGTGATTCTATTTTATCTCCCATTTATTTTGAGATGAGTGAGTTATGGTTATGTCTTTCCCATGTTGTTTGCAGGGTTGGTATTGAACATTTTTTTCGTTATGCTTTTGGTGCTGCTTGTTTTTTTAGTCCACTGGCGCATTTAGCACTGTTACCAGTGGGGTACTTTTGGTTAGTGATATGTCAGTTTCTGGGGGAGCACGAGGTTTCCTTGACGACGCAAACATCAGTCAACGACGCATCGCCGATCATTTAAGGCTGATGCAGTGCGGAAAGAGAAATAGGACCGGATGAACGTAAGATTTGAAACTCTTGTAGCGTTCTCCTCCAGAATCGTGTGCGGCATACGGGTTCCAAATCGTGCTGTGTCTTGTCCCCGGTGTGGCTCCGTTCCCGTCCCCCGTGTTCTGCCCGCTGTTGCGGCCCGTTCGGTGTGGCTCCGTTCCCGTCCCCCGTGTACTGCCCGCTGTTGCGGCCCGTTTCCGTTGACGGAAGGTTGCGGTCCGCGGGCTGACCGGCGGCGTGTCGCAGGTCCACGACCTGCTGGACCCGCGCGGAGGCAAACAGTCGCTGAAGGTGCGCGAACACAACCTGCTGGGACCGTACGTGGACGGCCTGTCGGTGCTGGCCGTCTCCTGTGAACAGGTGCGTCCCGACACTCCCAGCCGTCGGCTCAGGCTCGGGGACGGGTGTCGCCGAGAAGGACGCGTGGCCAGGGAGCGGATGTGTCGGATGGTCTGTTGTGGTGAGGTGGGCGGTGATCTCGGGGTGAGATAGGCGATGCCGGTGTTTGCACGTCTCGGTTAGGTGTGATCCTGCTGATTGTGATTCGAGGTGATGCTGCTGATGGTATTTCGTAGTGATGTTAGAGATCTCACCGATTATGCGTCGCAGTTGGGTAAACAGTGTCATTGATAGTGTTCCGTGGTTATTTAGGCAGCAAGGGATGCCGTCTTTGGATCTCTTAGTGAGGTAGGCGGTGCCACTGATTCTGTTTTGCGGTGAGGTAGGCGTGCCACTGACTGTGTCTCGGGTTGAGGTAGGCAGTGCCTATAATTGGTAGTGATGTAAATGTCACTGATGACGTAGCAGGAGAGACTGCTGAGTCAACTTACAGCCGAGTGTTGCACTAAATGCCCCATAGACTCTCACAGTTCATACCACTGCTAGGCGTTCGCGCAGTTTTCACTGCACCTGGCGCTCGCGGTGTCCATCGGTGTCTGACGCCGGCTGGCGATGTCGGGCAGGACATTGAGCGGCTGATAGTGGAGGGCAACAAGTCGCGGACAGTGGCCGCCACCAACATGAACTCCGAGTCGTCACGCTCTCACGCGGTCTTCACCGTCATCCTGACACAGGTGAGACGACTGCGGCGGCGGACAGGTGTTCTGTGATTTAAAGTCCAGGAAAATCTTAGGCTGTATTCGGTAATGTTAGCCTGTAATATTGACATAGATGGCCTACATGTGTTGTCGATGGTGTTCGTGCTGTGGGATTCTGTGGTCACGACACAGGACTGCTGAAGTTTGTTGGTAAGAATTCGTACCGCCACGGCCAGGCGTGCTGTTTTCGGTCTCACTCTCTGTCCAGCCGTCGGGCATCTCTCCAACGTGCTAACCTCGTTCCAGTTCAGAGTGAACCAGACGTGTAACGTCTGGTTCGGATTTTATGTGTGCCGCGCTGTTTGTTCCTATGTTTTGTATCTCATATGTTCGGAAGTTCCGAGGCGAAGTTCGGGTTGGCCCAGACGTCTAGCGTCCAACCCTTTGCCATGTAAACTTATGGTCTGCCGCCTCGTGCAGACACTTCCTTAACAGCAGTCGGGAGTCGCCTGTGTCACATGTAACCCGTGTCCCGCCGCTGCCTGCAGACGCTGACGGACCTGCAGTCGGGCGTGAGCGGTGAGAAGGTGAGCCGGGTCTCTCTGGTGGATCTCGCCGGCTCGGAGCGCGCCATCAAAACGGGCGCCGCCGGCGACCGGCTCAAGGAGGGCAGCAACATCAACAAGTGGGTGGAACACCGCGTCTGGGGCAGGATGGTTCGGATGTCTGATACGAGCCTGCCGATTGCTAGTATTCCCGTGCTTTGTGTTTCTCGGACGATCTGAAAGGTGTCATTCATTTGGTGGTTGTATCATGTTTTCCTCTCCCTGTCTCCAGGATATGATGTTTTTGTGTTGAAATCCCGTGATCATGTGAGTGTTCGGTCTTTCTCGACGTCTACCACGTGTTTCAGACATCTGTGAACATGTAGTTGCCTGGGTCCATATATTTCCGTATGGAATGCACTTTGCGCGAGATCACTGACTGTATTTGACGATGCAGGTGTATTTAGGTTGGCGTCTGAAAATACCCCGTTGAATCACTTTGGTCTCCGTACGATTTATCTCTATGGCATGGGCACGCGGTGATGTACATGGGAGCTCTGCGCAATTTATGTGATGCGTGTTCCCGGCCGATTTTTATGTCTGCGTGCCTTCGTCGTTCCCCGTTCCCTGACCTCAGCCGGCGGCCACCTTGCCTACAGGTCGCTGACGACCCTGGGACTGGTCATCTCGAAACTGGCGGACGCCTCGGCTGGCAAGGCACGCTCCAAGGACAACTTTGTGCCGTACAGGGACTCTGTGCTCACCTGGTTGCTCAAGGTGCGAGTTTTTGGCGCTGCGTCGTATGGTGCGCGTTACTGGCATCCCAGGCGTCCTGTCGCATCCAGTCAACGTCGTGTTAAGTTTCAGTGCTCGCGCAGCGCTCCGGCACCTCTGAGTCGGCGCTGCACGCCATGTGACCGGTCGGGCGGAACGTCGTAAATATCCGGGAACTGAATAACAGCCGTCTGTTAACGGTCGTTTCATGATACCATGTAAAAACGTTATTTTGATGATTGTTTTGTTCAGGGTACCGTCAGTGTTGTGTTCAGGGTACCGTCGATGTGACCTCCGTCTGGGGCACTTGAGATCTGAAAGCGCTCAGCTCGTGGCAAGTGATTGCATGGTGATTCACTCATTGTCGTCCAATTGTGTTGTGTTGTGCCCATCAACGAATTGTGCTTCGCTAGGCCTGAATAACGTGTTAAATGTATTATCATTTATCGCAGGATAACCTGGGCGGCAACAGCAGAACGGTGATGGTTGCCACGATATCTCCGGCCAGTGATAACTACGAGGAGACGCTGTCCACGTTGAGGTAGGTTCTCTGGGAGCGAAATGACGCCTCTGCAAGTCCTTGAGCTGTCGCGACGTCGGTCAGTGGAGCTCCACGAGTTCCGGCTGAGATCGTCCGAGATTTCATGGGCCGCAGTGACTCACAGTGGTCGTTGGCTGGTCTTCGGACGTCCCTTACGGTACATAACCGGTTTTCCTCGATGTTTGACAGATAAAACCCGTACCAAGCGTGTATGATGACAGGTTTGGAACCGAATCTTTCCGTGTTGACTGAAAGATCGTCGGCATGAATATTTCATTGTTACTGGTGGTTCATTAGTTGTCGATGGCGACATAACGCTCGCCGTAGCCTGTCGCGCTGAGCTGACCCTGGGACCTTGACCCTGACCCGGTGGACGGGGACCTGGCAGGTACGCGGACAGGGCCAAGCGGATCGTCAACCACGCCGTGGTGAACGAGGACCCGAACGCGCGCATCATCCGCGAGCTGCGAGACGAGGTGGAGCGACTGCGCGACCAGCTGGCGGTGCGTGGCCGACCGGGACGTGTGACTGTGTGCGGGGAAATTTGGCATTGTGGCCTGATGGCTTTGAAAGTGATGGCCGCAATTCTCTGGCGATAGGCCGGGATGGCTAGAGGCCAGGTCTGCATTCATGCATACGTGACGAAGAATTATTGGTAACACTGAAATCCAAAAAGGTTTTGCTGTGTTTGGTTCAGAGTTGTTTGGTAAACTAGATCCCTTTTGGTTGATGGCAATGCGCTTCGACATGTCTCGTGCGGCGGGCAGCATTGCTGATGGTCAGATGCCGCTGTCGCTGTGCCGCCCTGCACCAGGACGGCGGGCGCTCTGGAAGGGAATGGTATTGAGACGGCTGATGTAGTTTTGAGTCAAACGTCGATTCCTGAACCGTTCTGAGCTTTATTCGTACGTGACTCAACTAATGTGGATTTCATTGGTGGTCTCGGAGATGCTTGCCAACAGTGAAGCATAGCGCTATTTTTGCTTGACATGATTTGTGGCCGGTGGGCGTTTGATCGGACGTTTTGAACGATGGCTCGTGATATATGCCTCTGCCGCCTCCAGCGTCTCAAGTCGGGAGAAGTCATCGAGGACTGCGAGATGGCGGGCGATGTCGACCTTCGGGAAAAACTTAGCGAAAACGAGAAAATCATGCGTCAGATGTCGGAGACGTGGGAGGAGAAGCTTCAGAAGACAGGTTCGTGTCGGAGGAGGAAATCACGAAGTAACTGTGTGTTGCGGATTCGTTCTAGTTAAAATGCTTCCGTAATTGCTAGCGTTCATCCCGGTACTTACGAAATTCCTCGCAAGCTTCCAAGGATGTGATATGGAGACAGCCATGCATGTGTGCCGGGCGGGGAGGGGTCGAAGTAACGTTGACTTGTGCTCCAGCGGTCGCTGTGTGATTCGCCGTTGGCAGATCGTTGGCCAGTGCGTGAGGCAGGAGCGGCCCCAGGAGACATGACCTCAACCACTCCTTTCAGGTCCTTCTTTGTGGGAACTGATTCGTTCCCTGACTGTCGAGCGTGACCTTTGTGCTTGTCGACCCGTGCACTGGACCGTGCAGATTGCTCGTGACGTGCATTGCGGTGCGGAAACTCGTGACCTGCAGAGGAATTGTTCGTAATACCGCAGTCCGCGCCGGCCAATGTTTCCCGTCGCCGTGTCGACGGAGCCGGCCGACGCCACGGCGCCGTGGTCCCGGCGTGTTGACTTGCTCTGGACCCTGCAGCGCTCGTCCGCTTGCCTTTGGCTGCGGTGTAACAGGAGGACAGCTGGGACCATGCCGCGGCACCTGGCAGCCGCGAACCCACCCGGGGCCTCCGGAGCCGGCCTGTGGGGTGACAGACGCTGGACGGCGCCGTGCGCACGTCGACGTCACGGGTGTATAGACGCGCGGGCTCAGTTCCGCGACTGTTTCAGGCCGCGTCCAGCAGGAGAGGCAGCAGGCGCTGGAGAAGATGGGGATCAGTGTGCAATCGGTGGGCATTTCGGTGCAGAAGAACAAGTTTTACCTAGTGAATCTGAATGCCGATCCGCATCTCAACGAGATGCTGGTGTATTATCTCAAGGCAAGTGGACAGCGCATTGCAGATGGAAGTGTGCTATTCGGTATTCAATCCCAGTGTTTCTACTCAAATGTGCCAGAAAACAATCCATGTGTCGCTTCGCTTAACCGTGGCTATGCTGCTTGTCATCCCGCGCTTCGTTATCAGCTGTACGGTGTGCGCGCTACGCGGATGAGCTGCTTTCCTGAGTGCCTGGATCCCACTGCCTGGCCTGTGCCACTAGGTTTCATACCGGTCCCTGGGAGCTTGCAATAAAATGCACCGGACGTGCATTTTATTGCAAATTTGTTATCCCGGCGAGTGAAAATCGGGGCAGTGCATTGTCCAGTGGCATTGCATGGCATTGCAATGTCATGCGCCTTGAATGCGCGAGGACTGCGTGGTGTTTTCCTTGAAGTTCTCCCTCCCTGACATGGTCACGTCAGGGAGGGAAGATGGCGAGATGTTTGCCATGAGCCTGGTTTGGATGCTTACCATTCCGGGCAACGAGCGTCGGTAAGGACGGCGTGCTGGCCGCTGTTTCATGTCCCATTTCATGTACTTACCCCTGGTGTTGGTAATACAAGGCGAAGACGGCGCGCCAAGCCCAATTCAGTCCCCCCTCCGCCAACCCCTTCATCCATCGTATCAGTGAGAGGAGACGACCATGTGTTGGCCGTGGGGTTGGAACGGCCGCCACTGTCCCAGCAGTGCGGGACTCTGCGCTCCCCTCACCCATTCTCCCTGGGAGGCGTGGCCTGTGTGGCCTTCACCGCCACGTCACCGGGACCAGCCGAGGACCGTCCGGTGACGGGCCGTCCTCGCCCGGCAGGAGCACACGGTGGTGGGGCTACCGGACGCGCCGGGCGGCACCGACATCCAGCTGTCGGGCCTGGGCATCCAGCCGGAGCACTGCCGCCTGACGGTGGAGGACGGCTCGCTGTACATGGTGCCGATCGAGGGCGCCCGCTGCTGCGTCAACGGCACCCAGGTCACCGAGCGCACGCAGCTGCGCCACGGCGACCGCCTGCTCTGGGGCAACAACCACTTCTTCCGCGTCAACTGCCCGCGGCTCAGCGGTGAGCGCCGCACGGTGTCGACGCCGCTCCGCACGGTGGCCACGGCCTGGTGCCGCGTGTCGCTATGTCTGGATTCGAGGGCCTGCGCCCGGTTTGCTGTTTAGGGTGTTGTGTTGGGATCATCTCCACCTGTTGCACAGCAGCACGATCTCCGAATGTTTGAAACACAAATGCTAATTGTTTTCTGTACGATCTGATGGGTGATCATACCGTAAATTTGTATGTATTCATTGAGAGGAAAAACGGAAAATTTCATGTGGACGTGTTTTACTACCATTTTGCGGTCTAAGCCACAGATGGTTTCGTACTGAAACTGATTGCGTACACATGAGCATTCTGAACTTATGTAGGCATTTTAGGATAACACGGAAGTGTGCACTTTCGTCCGAATGTGTATCATTTCACATTTTTTTTTTTTTTTTTTTTTTACTACCCCAGGGAATTCCGGAGCGACGGAGCCGCAGACGCCAGCGCAGAATTTCGACTACAACTTCGCCCGCGAGGAGCTGGTGATGAAGGAGCTGAGCGATAACCCGATCCAGTCGGCGATCGAGAAGCTGGAGCACCAGCACCAGCAGGACAAGCAGAGTGAGGGTCGGGCGGAGCACGCCACGCCAAGCTGAGCCCGCGCTGACTCCATCTGTCACAGGGGCGACCGCCACGCGCGCTGTTTGAAGCCGCGTCAGCTGTTACCATGCAGGACTATTTTCGTCCATCGGAAAAAAGAGAAATGGTCGCGCAAAGTGCTCACAAGAGTTAATGCTTTTGTAGTTTGACGTTATCTTTTGAACTTGGCAGTTCTCAGTCTATTCTGCGGCATAAACAGTCGTAGCATGTTCTACTGCCTTGATGGCGAATTCTTCATTCGTGAATGTGTGGTTGCATGGGAACATCAAGATGTTTGCGTCGTTCATGTACGGCCTAGTTTTTTCAAAGTATGGTGCGGTTTCGGGCGCTGAGTTGGGGGGGGGGAGGGGGGGGGGGTGTTCTCGTTTTTGTGCTCCCGCTCGTGCCCGCGTCCGCCAGTGGGGCTGGAGCAGCAGCGGGGGGGGGGGGGGGGCGCAGGCGGCCGTGTCTGCTCCAGTTTGCGCTCACGCTCGTGCCCGCGTCCGCCAGTGGCGCTGGAGCAGCAGCGACGGGAGTACGAGCGCCAGTTTGAGCAGCTGCGCAGCGCCATGTCGCCGTCGGTGCCGGGCCAGCCGGGCCCGCCGGACGGCATGCGGCGCGTCTCGACCCTGTTCAGCCCGCTGGCCCAGTGCCGGCTCGAGCAGTGGGCCCGCGACAGGTGAGCGCGCCGGCCCGTCGTGCCGGGCCACAGCTGGGATGCGGGCTGCGTCAGCTGCGGCCGCCGCCGGCAGCGACGCATGAAACACGGGGACAGACGGCCCCGGACTGGCGACACACATCGGCGACACGCTTTTGTAATTGGGACACCTTATTTTTTATTTTTTTTATTTACTTATTATTTATTTTTTACCCAGCAGCATGCACCATTGTCCTGGTGTCGTGCCCATGAAGTGTACTTAACGTTGAAGAACCGATAAAACTCCTACTAGTGTATTGTATTGTACTCGTCAAAGGATGTTGTCATGAGATCATGTAAAACATGCCTTTCTGGCGTCATCGGTGCGGCAGTGGTTCGTCACAGTGCATTGTTGTGGTCGGTTTGACGGCCGGCCGAGGAGCGCGGCCGCTGACGGCCCCGCTGCCCCGGCCGCCAGGGAGGAGCAGTTCCGGCGCAGCGTCGCCACCCTGCGGCAGGAGATCGTGCGCGCCAACACGCTGGCGCGCGAGGCCAGCTTCATGGCCGACGAGCTGCGCCGCAACACCAGCTACTCGGTGACGCTGCAGATCCCGCCGGAGAACCTGGGCCCCAGTCGGCGGGTAGGTGCGGCCCCTCCGTCCACCGGCCCACTCTCCGCTGGTCGGCACCGAGCGGCCGACGGCCTGGTGGTGTCCTGAACCGGAGCCTCCCGTCCTCCGTGCGGCGCATTGAACTTGGCGTACCCGAAGGCGTGTTCAGAGGAGTTTCTTTGCGGTTGGTGGTATTTGATGATAAAATTGTACATTGCACTTCAAACGGAAATTAGAGACATTGCGCGTTTGAAGTATCACGCTTCCAAATCGATGTGATGGGCAGCGACTGATGGGCTTTGATCGGTTGAAGAAGTGGGGCGGTGTGCGCAGCTGATGCCCTCATGCTGCCGCAGCGAGGACTGTTTGTCTGCGAGCCCGCCATCTGCGTGAAGCGACGCGGTCACCCGAACCAGATCTGGAGCCTGGAGAAGCTGGACAACAAGCTGGTCGACATGAGGGAGCTTTACAATGAAATTCAGGCCGGATCTGTCATGCAGGTCAGTTTGTGAGAAGCCCAGCCTTGTGGAAAGCATCCACGTAGTCATCAAAGTACGCATATCAGTACCTTGTCAACTCTACCTGGTTAAAGGAGCGATGAGTGTGAAGGAGGGCATGTTTATATTGTATGTGAGTCACCTTCGAAAACCCGTGTTCATAGAACAACGCCTTTCTGGGATATAGTGGTGGTGCGTGACAAAAGACTCGCTCGAATCCTGGAACTGAGCTGCGGGAAAATGATGCGCTCTTTATGAACGGAACTGGTAGTATCATCTCCGGGATGATAAGGTTTTGGGTCAAAACTGCTGCATTTACCAGCGAATGGCGGTAAATGCCACGCATCGTATGATCCAGGTAATGAACATCGCGGAGACGGAAGTTCGCCACGTCTGAATATTTTATCAGGCGTCATTCTCATGCTGGCTCTTTCGCATTGAATATGTGCTACAGCAATGCTGACTGCTTCCGTTGTTGATTTCCTTCATTAATGATACTGGCGTTATTCGTTGGTATGCTTTCCTCCTGTTACAGGACACGGTCGGAGACCCTTTCTTCGAGACGCAGGAGAACCACCACCTGATCGGAGGTGGCGAACCTGTTTCTGGAGGCCGTCCTGCAGGACGTCCGGTTCCGGTACCAGGTGCCGATCATCAGTCAGCAGGGCAACGTGGCCGGCAGGCTGGAGGTGAGGACGAGAGACGCCTGAGACGGGGACCCTCGAGAGCTGCGCGCTCGAGAGACGGATCCCTGGGAGGGAGAGACGCCTGAAGGAGGGTCGCTGAAGAAAGCTGCTCCCGAAGGATGGATGTCTAGAAGGGAGGGACGCATGACGGAGAGTTTTTAAATGAATGCTTGTCGTCTCTTTTGTGTCTTTTTCATGTGACAAATTTATGACCGGTTTGATTTGTAGCCGACATTTTTGGATGGTCCTTGTTCACGTAGTCGTAACGCCGCTGTATGGACAAGCTTCATCTCATTAGAACTAAACCGAAAGCAGTCCCACGCTCGCTGTTGATCCGAGGATAGTAGAGACTGATACACTTCACGTCTGAGGTACAGAGCATCTGAGGTATAGAGCGTCTGAGATACAGAGCGTCTGAGGTACAGAGCGTCTGAGGTATAGAGCGTCTGAGATACAGAGCGTCTGAGGTACAGAGCGTCTGAGGGTCAGAGCGCCTGAGATATAGAGCGTCTGAGGTACAGAGCGTCTGAGATACAGAGCGTCTGAGATACAGAGCGTCTGAGGTACAGAGCGTCTGAGGTACAGAGCGTCTGAGATACAGAGCGTCTGAGGTACAGAGCGTCTGAGATACAGAGCGTCTGAGGTACAGAGCGTCTGAGGTATAGAGCGTCTGAGGTACAGAGCGTCTGAGATACAGAGCGTCTGAGGTACAGAGCGTCTGAGGTATAGAGCGTCTGAGATACAGAGCCTCTGAGATGCAGAGCGTCTGAGATACAGAGCGTCTGAGATACAGAGCGTCTGAGATACAGAGCGTCTGAGAGCGTCTGAGATACAGAGCGTCTGAGGTACAGAGCGTCTGAGGTACAGAGCGTCTGAGGTATAGAGCGTCTGAGACACAGAGCGTCTGAGGTACAGAGCGTCTGAGGGTCAGAGCGCCTGAGATATAGAGCGTCTGAGGTACAGAGCGTCTGAGATACAGAGCGTCTGAGATACAGAGCGTCTGAGGTATAGAGCATCTGAGGTACAGAGCGTTTGAGGTACAGAGCGTCTGAGATACAGAGCCTCTGAGATGCAGAGCGTCTGAGATACAGAGCGTCTGAGATACAGAGCGTCTGAGGTACAGAGCGTCTGAGGTATAGAGCGTCTGAGGTATAGAGCGTCTGAGGTACAGAGCGTCTGAGGTACAGAGCGTCTGAGGTACAGAGCGTCTTCGTTTGCCGACTGGCCTGTTGCCGTCTCCGGCTGACGGTGAACTCTCGGTTTGCCGAGTGGTCCGGCGGCCGGCCGGCGCTGGACTCTGCCCTGTGGTGCTGTCCTCTGTCGTCGTCCCGTTCTGTCCTCTGTCTCGTCTCGTTCTGAGCGCCGGCTGACGGGCCGTCTGCCGCAGGTGGAGCTGGAGCGGGTGGCCGGCAGCTTCCAGGACCGGATGGCCGACTCAGTCTCGAACCACTCCGGCGACAGCGGCCGCAGCGAGGAGGACCTCCTGGCCAACACCGTCACCTGCAGGGTCAGTGCTGGTGGCAGCTACAGACGGCAGCCCGCCTGATGAGTCACCTGTGGCCGTCATGCGGCGACCTGCGTGGTCACCGGCCTCCGGCAGACTGATTATCGCAGTCACAAGTGGCGTGGTGGTTGATAATGAAGCCGCACAGCGTTATGACATCGTTGTTTCCTCGAGTGTAGTTGAATGTTGGACGGAGAGTTGAAATGTACATGTCATATGGATACGTACACGTCAGATGGCTTTAAAACCGACCAGGGAGCATCTAAATCTCATTTCTTGAAGGAAAGCCGGACTCCATCACGTAACTGTCCGTCATTGCTGGAATTTTGTTCCGTTTGTTGGTATTACCAACCAAGCGAAGAGTTAAGCTTATCACACGATGTGGTGGCCTAGACTTGCCGGCGTCAGGGTGGACACTACGGTGTACCGACGTCACGGGCGAGATGAGACGGAACGGACCAAGGGTTCTCCTTTCCTTGGCGGGAACCGGTTGTCGATATTGGCAGTCGGTGGCTGTGTACCGGCGATCCCGGATCGTAGTTGCATCATACCGGCAGCCATCTGACCGCTGTGGCGATGGGGCTCAGCGGTACCCCGCCACCATGAAATGTGGGACGAGATGGCTCGCCGACGTGCTGGATGGTTGTTGGAGGCCGTTAGTTTATCATAGGCTGCCCCGTCACGGGGAAGTGACGTGAGGCTCACGAGTTCATCTCTAGCCGCCTGCCCGGCCACAGGTTTCATAAACTGTGGACATTCGTGTGACACGTGTGCTCTTGTCCGCAGGTGACGATCAAACAGGCCATCGGCCTGCCTCCGTCGCTATCACATTTTGTCTTCTGTCAATACAACTTCTGGGGCTGCTCACAGACTCAGGTGAGCGGGCGATGCCTTCCTCCTCCTGATTGGTTGTCCGGGCGTTGTGAGCTCAGATGCCTGTGACTTGGCATTTTTATTTAAATATCGTCACGTAGGATTACTGTGACACCCTGCTGCAAGATCGGCCGATTTTGGTCATTTTTACCTAGATTTGGTAGAGATGAGGTGCTGGTTAAGGCCGCAGTGAGATTCCGCTAGGCAGTCCTCGTTGGACCTCTCGGACACCGCTTCCTGCTCGTTCTGGCCGTAGACGTCCGACGGCCACATGCGCAGATTCGGTCTGTAATCGCGATGTGCTAGTCATGTACGTGGCGTATCAGCTGCCTGAAGCGGTGGGGTCCCTGTACGGACACTGCTGACTGTGCTGGCAGGTTTGCCCGCCTGTTATCAGCGAGCACCCGTCCAGTGCCACGGACCGGGTGGTGGTGCAGTTCGACCACTGCCGCGACTTCGTCATCCCCGTCTCCGAGGAGTTTTACGACCACTGCGCCGGTACGTCAGCCGGCGCGGGCTGTTTCCGGAGGAGGACGCCTGCCGGCAGCCCGCCGCCCCGTCTGGTGTGCCCGGCCGCCCTACGCCGTGTTTGACGCGGCCTTTGACCCGGCGCCGGCCGGTTTTTGACCCGTCACGTCGGGTATTTGGTTCACGCTGTGCTGCGGAGGGTTTTAGGTATCATCGGGGCTCGTGCATCGGATGTAGTGCTGCTCGATTGATGCTCGTCGCAGTGGCAGGCTGCCGTCGCGACAGCCTGGCCAGCCGGGCGCGTGGCTGGCATACAACCATTGTACTCGCCCATCGAGATTTCAGCCATGTGTTATTCATGTCTTCGATGCCATCGTCTCCGAACGTTTCCACGAACTTTGGAAGAGTTTGTCAAGACACTGCACCGGACGTGAAATGATGTCTGCTGGATGTGATGCGATGTGCGATGGGTATTGCATGCCTGATGTGTACGAGAGGTGCAATGGTGCATATTGGAGGTGACGCAGCTGTGTCTGACCTGGCGTGGCGCGCCGACAGAGGGCGCCCTCTCGCTGGAGGTGTGGGGACACCGGTCGTCTGGCTTCAGCTCGACAGTGCCCACCACGCTGGACGTGGTGGACAGTCAGCTGGCCAAGGCGCGCTCGCTGGCCGACCGCTGGGCCGAGCTCACCCGCAAGCTGGAGCTCTGGGTCGAGATACAGGAGCTCAACGACCACGGTGAGTCGCTGTTCGTCATAATGCGCGTCTGGTATGAAGCTGGGACTGTCCCGACCGGTCTGGTGGGGACTATGGTCCAGGATACTGTAGTCATGTAGTGGTTTTGGCGTTGGGCCCCGCTGGACTGGTAGAACGACGATGGCGGGTGACCATGGTGTGAGACCCAACTGCCGTCTGCGTGACAGACTGTCCTGATCATCAGGCAACTTAACCACTGAGCCACGGTGGTGATCGTCCGTCGTGCTGCGACACTGAGCCTGCTTTTCTCTTGACTGCCCGTGAGTCGATCGCTGCTGCTCCCATTGCGCCTGAGCTTGCACCAGTTGCTCGTTGACTTATTTTCTCAGGGACCGGCCTCTGCTGACTTGCCTGTGTGTATGTTTGTAAGGTTGTTCCAAACTTTGTGTCGAGCCTATCGCTGTTGTGCATTTATGTTTGTGTGTGCGTTGGTTGGCCGTGACTCTGTATCGGGCCTGTCCTTGCGAACTGTGTTTGTGTCTGTGTCTTTGTGACTTCTTGGCTGTTTATCGGCTCTGCTCTTGTTGAGTGTTTGCGTGGAAGAGTCCGTGTTTGTGCGTCTCTCCGTGGCTCTGTATCGGGCTGCTGTCTGTGCATATGTATCGGGGACATGTCCCGGCTGACAGCAGCGACATCCGTCTGCCCCAGGCGAGTACCAGCCGGTGGAGGTGTCGGCTCGCTCGGACGTGGCCGCCGGCGGCGTGTACCAGCTGCGCCAGGGCCAGCAGCGACGGCTGGCCGTGCGTGTCGTGCCCGTACAGAACTCGGGCACCCTGCCGCTCGTCTGCGACGCCATCTCGGCCATCAGTATAGGCAGCGTCACCTGCCGGTGAGCTCCAGCTGGCCGTGCCGGCCGGCCAAACACCAGGCCACGGTGTGCCATACCAGAGAGATAGTCTGTGGGAGATCGCGATGGACATGTGACGAATGCTGCAGAATGACTTTTGTAAGCCTTCACGATGCCATTTTACACGCTCTCGTTTTTGGCGAAGATTCGGTCAGGTCTCAAAGAAGGCAGTTTGGCAGTGGTGAGTTGGTCGGTTTACCAGTGTCATCGTGTCTGTGTTCGGTCGTCAGATCTCGGCTCCAGAAGCCGTTGGACTCGTACCAGGAGGAGGATCTGAGCCAGCTGAGGGAGCGGTGGTCGAGCGCGCTCGTCCGACGCCGGCAGTACCTCGACTCGCACCTGCAGAAAATCATCAAAAAACAAGGTCTGGTGGCGTCTCGGCCTCTCATATCGCCTGTTGTTGGTGTCGGGTCTACTCGTACTCGCGCTCTTCTCAGCTAACGGCTCCGAGCCGCGGCTGACTGGCCGTTGAGTTCGCTGCGCCGTGTGGCTCGAGCGTTGCGCCGTCGAGGCGCGGCGCACGCCCGGAGCCGGGGGCACTGTTTGTCCCAGACGCTGCGCTCGTTGACGGTCCGTGCCTCCGCCGATGTCTAGCTCCCTCGGTCCTGGCCCGAACTGACCTCCTTACCGCTCAGACGTCGCCCGCGCCGTGTTCCAGACAAGACCGAGGCGGACAACGAGCGCGAAAAGTCCCTGCTGGACCAGTGGATCCAGCTGAACGAGGAGCGGAACGCGGTGCTGGTGCCGGCGGCCGGCAGCGGGATCCCGGGCTCGCCGCTGTCGGCGCACACCCGGCAGCAGTCCGGTCTCGAGAGCCACGTGCCCGTGCTCTTCCTCAACCTGAACGGTACAGCGGCGGCGTCGCCGCCGGTTGGTCGGACCCGGTCCTGGGAGACCTGACCGTGGCAACCCGAGCGGGACCACCTGAGCGGCCTGGTCCTCAAACCGGACCAGTCCCTGGTCCCGGGTCCTCCTGTTGAAGCTGAATGCTGGAGTCTGAACCCTGTGGCTTCTCAGTCATGACTGCTGTCTAAGCGTTGACCTCCTCCTCCTGTACTGTGTGGTTTTCAGTTGTTCAGTGTGGTCCTCATCCGCAAGACCATTGCCTTAGAGTGGTCTTCATCCTGAATGACATTTCCTGAACTCGATCCTCATCAGCTTGAGCAGAACTTCCTCAACATGGACGTCCTCCAGGTGAACGGTACTTCCTCATATTCACCCTCTGCATGTGGCTCATTATCCTAGCGTCTCGTAGCAACACTTTGCCTAAGTCTGGGCTCTACTGCCTCACTACCATAATGCTGGTAGCTGTAGGGATATCCGTTTTTCCCTAGTCTGAAACAGACCAAGCTTGTACGTTATTGGGTGTTTCCTTCACGGCCGTCATCTCATAGACTGCAGCGATGTGTCCAAAGATGGCAGTTGTTAAAGGAGGACGATGTGGTAATGGCTTGGCGTCTTTAGAGGGCCAGCGGACGGTCTGTGGTTTGTGTCGCTGACGTCCGTCTGTTCCGCCGCCGGCAGCGGACGACATGGCGACCGGCGCGCTGTCTGACGAGGTGGCCTGCGCCGGCCTCAGCTCCTACCTGCCCAAGGAGCACGGCCAGGAGATGGTGCCGCTCTCGATCGTGCGCGCCCTGGAGGGACTCGGGGTGGCCGCCGTCGCCCAGTGGGACTCCAGCGTGCACGACTCCATCTACCTGAACCGCATCACGCCAGGTGACTGACGCGGCCTCTGCCGGCGTCTTTGCCGCTGACTCGTCACCACACACCGACGGCTGACGTCGGATGTGGCGGCCAGCTGGATATTGCTCATAGCCCTCGTCACTTCAGTGTCACTCTGGGGCCGTCGCCAGCGGCACCTTAAGAAGGTCGTTGCTGCGGCCTGCCTCGGGCTGTGATCGTCAGGTTTACGGCAACTGTCTAATGTACTACCCCAGGACCACGCTGGTCGGGCGCTCTGTGTGCGGAGTGAGATGGTGGCCGGCAGGCCCGCCACCGGGCTGGCGGCAGACAGGGATACGGGTGTGACCTAGCGGTCTGTTTCAGCCAACGAGCGGGTGTACCTTGTGCTGCTGGTGAGAGTGGGGCTTTGCCAACCCCTGCCCATGGACATCGTCCTGCGCAAGCGTCTCTGCGTGCACGTCTACAAGCAGACGTTCACCAACAAGCTGATGAGGAGCATCGCCATGAGGCGAGTCGACCAGCTCGAGGCCACTGGAGTCGTCTACGAGGTGGTCTCCAACATTCCGAAGGTGCGGGGCGGTGTTGGAGGGTCGTTTGGTATTGGACGGAGATGCGTTTCACACTACTCATGGGCTGGAGTGTAATCACACTGTTGACGGCGTTAGGGCTCAGGTTTTAAGATATGGCGTGGTTTCAGGAGCGTGGATCCTGTAGACCTATTTTCGAAGACCACTTCACTAGTTTTAACCCGGAGTTGGTTTGTCACCGGATCTCGGGCTTTTGACCAAAACGTTTTGAAGGGACATTTCCGTCGTTGGGATTTGCATTACCCGTTTATTTCGCTATACAGCCTGTGTGTTGTAACTACACTCACAGACGGTTCTTGTGTAGTGCGTGCGCTGGATTTGTCGTCCTTCCGAGCCGTCCTTCAAACGCGCGCCAGGCGCTGAACCCTGCTGACCGGTTTCAGGCGAGTGAGGAGTTGGAGGATCGGGAGTCGCTGGCTCAGATGGCCGCCTCCGGACAGGAGGCCAGCGATGCCGACGGCGACACTTACATCGGTGAGCGGCCGCTGACTGGAGGGACTTTCTGTCCCTCCGGATACTGTCCGTGGGGGACTTTCTCACTCCATTTGCACAAGTAGTCCTGTCTGTCTCTCTCTGGACACGGTCTGGTGGACCTTTCTCCATCTTTGGACAGTATCGGGTGAACTTGTTTTCTTCATTGTGCACTCGGCGGGATCTGTTCTTTGGCGATATTGTGTTGTGGATCTTTCTCCTTCATTGGACACTGTCTGCTGGACTTTAATCCGCCTTTGAACACTGCCGTTTTATTGCCATTGATTGTACATTACGGTCCTGGACGGTAAAACTGCATCCTTGACTGACATCCGCGCGTCTTAATGGTCCGACCGTGCGCGAGCGTGGCGCCGTCTCGGGAGACAGTGTCCACGTCAGGCCGTCGTCTGACTCTGACGCCGTCCGGCTCCGTCCGCGTGTGGCCGGCAGAGAAGTACCTGCAGGGCGTGAGCGCGGTGGAGAGCATCCTGCGTCTGGACCGGCTCCGGCAGAGCGTGGCCGTCCGGGAGCTGACGCGGGACGCCGCAGGACCCACCAGCGGCGCCAGCATGCGCAAAACGGCCAGCGTCCCCAACATTAGCTATGTGAGCGCTTCTGCCCGCACAGGCGCCAGCGCTGTGACTTGTCTTACAGAGCGGTTGTTCGGAGAACGTCGCAACAGACGCCGTTTTCTGTGGACAACTTTCGGTCTTACAGACACTTGACCGCTAGTTTTTTTATGGGGTCGTATTGAAAAGTTGTGCAGGATGTAGGCGAGTGCCCGCTTAAAGCATGTTCCTTGAGTGCTACCTTTTCTGTGTCCTGTGATCGCGAATACTGATCGGCTATTTCCGTCATCAGTTTCAGTCTCGGAGCTGATGCGCTGTTGACTGTTATAAACAGCTCATTCCTGCCGATTGTCATCGGCACACGGGATGACGACTTGAAATTGGCTGTCGTTTCCCGTCGTCAGTCTGAGCGTCGAGACACGCCGAACCGTGGACTGACTGTCGTCCCTTGCGGCCAGCAGTTTCAACCGTCAGACTTGCCGAGCCGTGGACTGACCGCCGCCCGCCGTGGCCAGTTTCAGCGTCAGGACCCGCTGAACCGCTCGGAGAGCTACCTGGAGCTGGGCGGGCTGTCGGCGGTCACCGACTGGTCGGACGCCACCGACCACAGCCTGGCGCTGGGTGCATCGAAGGCCGAGAGTCCCGGCCTGACTCCCAGTGAGTGGAGCGACGCGCCGGCCTGACAGCCGGCTGCTTCAGGCTGGACGGTCAGACCCATGCAGACGACTTCTGTGTTGATTGGTGTTAGATGAATCCGACTGGATTTCCAGTCACGGATGCCAGCTTAATGTACAGCTTCCTTCCAGTGAATGAGTGGCAACATGAATATGAGACAGTCGGAGGCTTGGCAGCCACGGCAGTCTGCCGTGACAGTCGGTCTGCCTGCTGACTGCCGTGTGACGGTCGGTCTGCCTGCTGACTGCCGTGACGGCCAGGCCGCCGGCTCCGCCGTGCCTGACGGCCGTTTCGTGTCGCCGCCAGGCCGGCCCACCTTCCTGAACCTGACTGCCAGCCGGCGGCTGCAGGGCGCCATGTCCAAGTGTAGGTCGCTGCTGTCGGGCCTGAGCGGCTCGCTGGTGGCGCTGCACGAGGAGGCCGGCGCTCAGGACGCGAGTCCGCCGCCCCCGGCGCCGCATGCTGCACGTACGCTGCCTGACCGTGTGTTGTGCCGCGCACGGCCGAACGCTGCTGCGCTACAGGCGCCGCGCCTCGCGGGGGCTCAGATGTTGCAGACACCGGGTCTGGCTCGGTGAACGGAGAGGTGGACAAACCTGGAGGTGGAATCCTGTTGCAGTTAGGAGCAGTGGCTTGCAGTAATTGTTGTGCAAGGATTTATGTCCTCATGTTGGTTCACACTGCTTGTAAAGCAAAGCAGGAAATCCCGATGGCATTGGTTGGTAATTGCTGCGAACTTCGTCTACTGCAGTGACTACGTGTAATGTGTATGGTATGTGGCACGGACCCGGTGACGTCGGAAACTGGGAATTACCTGGCTGTAGTTGAGATGCTGCCAGGTCGCCACCCTCCCGGTCAGGATAGCCTAAGCCTTTCATCGGCGGGTGTTGAGTATTTTTACTTTTCATTCTGTGGTTTTAGGGCAAAACGAGTGACGTGGGGCACATGCATGTGGTCTTTTAACGGGGTTTTACTTTTTGTTTACGTTGAAATGCAACCATACTTTGTGGTTAACAAGCGTGGGCTTCGAGCATGGCCATATGTCTGTGTTTAATGTTTGCATTTTCTGATGGTGCCTTAACTATGGACTGAAAAATATGTGTTGTGAAGACCGTAGCTCTATATGGGGTTGCGCGTAATCATAGGTTTTCGTGTAGCGTCCGTAAGGTATTTTACGCAGGTGTAGGCGCATAAATGCACGGGCCAACGAGCCAGCAGTAACCACTTCGAGTAAAACTCACGGACACGAAGGCTCTAGACGCCAATCATTGTGTAATCGAAACAACCGTGTGTTTTTACGACATCCTCTATGCGTACTTTCCTAGAAATGTTTGTGCGACGGAAATGAAAGTTGCTGTAAAGATAATAATGAACATCTCTGTTAGCATCCGGCCCGCGTTTCTGGTTTTATCTCGCCTCGACGTCCGCCTCCACTGACGTCCGGCGTCCGACCCCACAGCCACCCCCAGTCCCGGCTCCCTGAAGCTGCCCTCCAGGATGAGCACTCTGCACGAGGACCACGACCGCGAGGTGTCGCCGGAGACGGCGGGCGCCGGCGTCCCACCCGCAGCGGTAAGGCGGAGCGGAACAGCCGGCCGTTTTGCTGCACGGCGCCAGACCGCCAGCCACATGGCCCGTGTTTGTAGGCTGATGGCCGTGATTGTGTTGTAACAGAGCGACGTGCAGCCTCCACTTGAGCACGCTAATCGAGTCACAAGGAACTGTCATTGGAGTGAACCTCTTCACGGCACTAGTTTACGAGCTGTGCTGCCGTTGCGCTGCGTTCCGGTGCTTTACGAAGATTCAGCGGCGCTGCCCCGGCTGCCTCCAATGCACGGTGTTTGTGAGACACGGCACGACACGGCTGGCGCTGTCCCGCTCACCTGAGCCATAACGTGCTCTCAGGGGCGTGGAGCGGCACCGCGCGGCCGTCCTCCCAGCCGCATGCGCGGCTCCCGCACGTTCGACTCGCTAGTGGAAATCCCCGCGCCGGTCAAGACCAACTCGCCCAGCGTCACATCCAGGTTAGTCCCCGTCGTCGCAAGCTGGCATGTCGTCTTCGCTTTGTTCTTGGGGGGGGAGGGGAAGGAGCAAGGAATCGCCTGCGTGTGGTGCAGCACGTATCGAAAGTGAGTTTGTACGCGATGAGGGCACTAACGCCTGCCGACCGCGCGCCTGTGCCGGCGCGCCCGCCCGTGTCTGAGCCTGCTTCCTGTCCCGTTCCAGCGGGTACGGCTCGCAAGGCGGTGAGCTCGTCGAACCTGTCCAGCGAGGATTCGGTGTCGCTGCAGAGCATCGACGAGACGTCCGACTCGGAGGCGAGCGTGGTGGCGGCCGGGACGGGGGCGGGGGCGGCGGCGGCGCGGTCGGCCGGCGCCGCGCGGCTGGAGCCCGGTCAGCCGGCCGCGGCGCCGGCGGCCGCGGACGGCCCGGCCGGCCGCCGACTGCAGCCGCTGCCGGAGGTGGCGCACGAGTCCCACCCGGAGCCGCAGCAGGAGCAGGAGCGGGGGCCGCGGGAGCAGCCGGAGCCGCAGCCGCAGCAGGAGCCGCAGCGGGAAACGGAGCAGGAGTCGCCTCAGGAGCCGGAGCCACAGCCGCGGCAGGATCGGCAGCGGGAGCTGGAGCAGGAGTCGCCTCAGGAGCCAGAGCAGAAAACCCATCAGGAATCGCAACAGGAACCGCAGCAGGAGGCGCAGCAGGATCCAGAGCAGGATTCGGAGCAAGAACCGGAACAGGAATCAGAGCAGGAGCCCCAGCAGGAGCTGCATCAGGAGCCGGAGCAGGAGTCGCGACAAGAGCCAGGGCTGCACTGGAATAATCTGGAAGAGAACAGGCTACCGGAGAACAACGGGTTCGGTAAGTCGTCTCCTGATTGCCGAGACCCGATACTAGGGGCTTCTCCCGGACCCGTCGGTGTTCTTTGTTTTTGTTCGGGGCCAAACGCTGGGACGCTCTTACGATAGGCGTATGTGGAAATCGTCCGGTTTCATCGCCCGCCATAGTCACACACAGTGTGCACTGACGGGGGTTAGTCTTGGCCGCGGGATCTGTCGCAAGGGGACCGCGGGCCGGTCATTTAATCGCTGCGGCCGGGCCGGTTCGGTCGCCTGGCTGGCTCTGTCTGATCTGTTCTGCATTCCGGATCTGACCCAGCTCTGCCTTGGATCTGAGATCGGTCTTCGTCTCAGGTGTCACGAGGTTCGGATCCGAATCTCACGCGATTCGGTGTCCGGTCCTTGTTCGGTTCTGATCCGGCCGTGATTCGGTTATGATGCTGCTCTTCGCTCGGCTCCGACTCACATTGGCACCTCCCGTCCTCTGCTAGAGCTCTGAGTTACAGCTTCCCTGAAACCCAGTGACGTGTGCAGAGTAGTCCGTGTATCCGTGACCATCGCTCGGCCCCACCGTGTGCCGGTTCCGACTCTGCTCTGCGTCCCGCCCGTGACTGAAGGGAGCGTGCCGCCAGACGGGGCCCAGTTCGGCCTGCCCGACTGGGTGACGCCCGGCGAGGCGGTGCTGGTGCGGCCCCAGTCGCTCTCCGGCTGGATCCGGTTCGTCGGGCCGGTCCAGTTTGCGCCCGGCTGCTGGGTCGGCGTGGCGCTGGACATGCCGCAAGGTCAGTGCCGCCGCCGCCCGCCCTCCCGCCGCGCCGCGGATCACGCGACGCGGGGGGCGCCGGCGGTGGGGCGCCATGGCCGCCACGGCCGCCATCTGTGCAGCAGTCGGCGGTAACCGATCATGTTTTGCCTGGAATAGTTACGCAGTGTTCTGTCGAAATGTCACTTGGTGCTCCCATGAGGGTATTTGTGCTTTGCTTTGTGTCGTGACGTACAATATCCACGATGCTGTGGCTAGTGCGTTGGAAAGCTGAGGTGTGTAACTTGCTTAGTATCAAGCATAGATGAGTACCTCATAGACATCACTCTGATAGATCGTAGACCGCCTGATCCGGCGACCCCCGGGTATTTTGATGTGGTCACTGTTTGATGTGGTATTGTACGTAACCCGTGCGTTATGCATAGGCGTATGTGTGGCGATATTAAATGAAACAACAAAGTGGTAATCACGATAATGTTACGTAGAATGAATTATTCCGTCTCGTACGAGGGCTGTTTTTTACGTTATTGTACTGTGTTTCCAGGGAAGAATAACGGCAGCGTGAAGGACGTGCAGTATTTCCACTGTGAGCCGAAGCACGGCATCTTCGTGCGGGCCGACAAGCTGATCTGGGACCACCGCCGCAGCCGGGCGCAGAAGGGGCGCTCCACTGGGGCCGCAGCGCCGGCCGGCCGCCGCTCCCTGGCCAGAGGTGAGCCGCGCTGCAGACTGTCCGGTACACGTACGGCGGCGGACGGGTCGGCGGGAGACGCCGCTCGGTGTGACGTCACGTATTGGCGTCGGGTGGAATGCCTCACGTTGCCGCTGCCGCCGGTGGGAAATGCGTGGCAGTGTCGCTGTTTCACGAAAAGGTTCGAACACTTCCGTTCTTTTTGATGATGACTTTCGGTGTTTTCCTTTTCTGTACGGGTTACGGCAGAAAATTCGTGCCCAGCATTCTGTCAGAATTCCGAGACTTACAGGTGGCGTCTGCTACAGTGCCACTCACCACTCGCCAGTATTCATTATCCTGTCACGCTGGCTGTGGGGCGGCCGTCTCGAGTTCTGGCAACGGGACGCACTTCTGTTTCAGGAGACACATCGACCGGGCCGGCCGCCGCCAGAAGCAGAAGCGAAGGCCTTAGCAATAGGAAATAGCTACCCTATGGCGGTGTCACCCTCAGAGCGATAACGGGCTGAGCTTACAGTAGATTTGTGTGCCAAACACATGCCGGATACTTGGCAGCTACGTGGGTAGAGTGGCGGCGACTAGAATAGGATGGTCGTGGAGTAGTGTAGCAGGAGTTAGGCGTGCTCTCAGCGAGGCCCCGGCACGCGGCGCGCGGCCCGCTCCGGCGCCGGGACGGTTTTATTGAGTTCGTGACGCGCCCGTACGGTGATATATTTCCGACCGCCGGCGGCTGGGCGGCCCGTGCGGCGGCGGCCAGGCTGCGCGGCCGAGCCGGCCGCCCGGCCGCCGCGCCGGCCCCCGGCCCCGGCGGCCCCAGCTTTACCGGTCCGACCGGCCGCGGCGGCGGCGGCCCGCGCGCGGCCGCTGTTCCGCCCAGCACCATTGCGTCCATTCCCGACATTCCAGCGGCGCGAGGACGGCGGCGCCGCGCCCGTCGAGCGCAGGCGCAGTCCCACCGTTAGAGGTGGCGCCGCGCGCCGCCCGTATTACACCGTCTTATTCGCGATGAGCAGCTGCTGTTGTTGACTACAGCACCAGCAACGGACGCCCTGTTTGGCTGGTGAGCGCGGAGACAGCAGCGCCCGGCGGTGCAGGGAAGCGGGCGCCGGGCTCGCCGTGCCGCGTACGCTCGGGCGCTGCAGGCCTCAGTCAGTCGCTGTCAGAAGCGGGATGATCGACGAATGAGGCGAGCAGATTGCAGCTGCGACGCGACGCACGGCGAACGGCGTTCCCCTGCGTGCTTGCAATCGAGGAAGACGTCCTACCACACCAGGTTTTAGCACGGACGCTACTATGCCTCCTTTCTCCTAAGGGAGCTTCCGCGATGATACATGTATATTTGAACAGTCATGTCCGTGAACCATCCGTAACACCACCAAAGCTCATTGGTATTTCCGCCCACCAAAGCCGTTACGAGGTCTGAGCACCAAGCGTTCACACGTGTCGGTTGTCCGCCGTCTGATCGCCGTCTGACCCCCGGCCAGCACTGTAGTCCCGCCCGCCGCCGCCGCTATAGCATGCCCACACCTACACCTCTGGCCCCTGGCGGGCTAATGCCAGGACCAAACCCACACCGTCATAATGCGCACCCTCTGAGCTCCGGCCGGTAGCCCATCACTGCCTGTACCCCTCAGCACGCGGGCGTAACAGGTAACCACACCACCCTCCGCGGGCTGGCAGTGAACGGTCCGTCCCGAACACCCCCTACTGGCTCTTGACTTTGGCGGCGCCGGCGCCGAGCACCTTGCGCCGCTGGCTCAGCATGTACTGGTACATGACGGGAAGGCCTGTCAGACACGAGAGACACGTTCAGAGGGCACACCGTCAGCAGACACGGCAGCCGGCCTCCTCCCCCTCTCCATCATTCTAACGACAGAGATGAAACATTCTTTTGCGGTATGTCCGGTCAATGCGTCGAACATACCTTAGTCATCCAAATCTGCTGTTTAAAAAACGGTGTAGCATACGTCCGGCTCTTGTTAGTTCTTGCACAAAGCAGACACGCGTCATACCACTCAAACATTTGTGATCCATACCTGGGATGTAGAGCAACATCACGAAGATCAGCCCGCAGTACGTGCTGAAGGAGAAGTTGAACGCGTTGGGTAGGCTGACATCCAACGGCCGCTTTTCCCGACAGTAGGGCAGTGCGTAGTAGCAGCTCAGCGTTTCTCCTGCCACGCCAGTCGGGTACAGCACCAGGAAGAAGCTGTACCTGCCGCAAGGCAAGGCACACGTCAGGAACCCAGACTGCCGGACAGGCCGCTGGTTATAAAAACCCAGGACGCCCGCTTTGGCAGGCAGAAGTCCTTAACGAGGCGACAGGTTGATTCCGAGCCGAGTTCCGTGATGGTGTCCACGCCTCGCGGATTTCGAGAGGTCCAATCGTGTTTACTCCGCGGTTTATCCTCTTCCCAGCTATGACGCTGTCCACGTCCAAAAACTTCCTTCACTATGAGCTGATATCTGTTCAACTGTTGACCATGTGAGCGCTAAGACCATGACGTTATGTGGCGGCCTTCGATCTCCGATCATCCATCACTAGTTAACTGGAACATACGTCTACCAGGGAACAGAGCATGACTGCAATATGGTCACACAGATTCAAGTGGCGTAAAATACCAACCGTGACAACGCACTACCATCGCTTATGGTGGATTTTCCAAACCTGTATAAAAACGACACTTCTAAATCTCTGAATGGCCACACGACGGGTATTTTCCGGCATCACGACCAGCCGTGACGAACAGACGACTGAAGCTTTACCTTTTCCTTCACCTTCACCTTGAAAAAGGATAAATGATTGTATCGGGCATACAGCTATCTAATACTCATAAACCGAAAACCAAGTACTGTTCTTGAGAGTGATGTTCTATCTGTGTAAAAGATTACAAAGCCAACGGCACGATGGCCAATGCTCACCTGGCCCAGGTAAGCGCGTAAGGCACGTAGCCGGCCGAGTTGGCGATGTAGTACAGGTAACGCACCATCTCCGCCAGCGGCCAGGCAATCAGACAGAGCAGTAGGCCTGCCAAACACGGCACCACGTCATCGCCTGTTGCCTCGACAGTTCCCGTTACTACCCCAACATATCATCCATATCGTATGCTTTATATTTAAGAAACATTTAGTGCCTACCCTTACACTCGTATATCAATTCTTTAGAACAGAAGTACAAATGCACATGCTGTCAGCATCGTATTAAGTACATACATCAACAACGAGTAGGAAGCAAAATCGCTAACCCAGTGCTTGTTACCAAACAGCGGACTTACCTGCCCCGACCCGAGTCTCCGGCACCTGGTTCCAGATCAGCCAGACTATGAACACGCGAGACGCTATCTGCATGGCTGTCGTCACGGCACTGGAGCGAACCAGGCCCACCAGACAGTGGCACACCTGAAACCAGACCCGCCGCACAGTGGCACACCTGAAACCGGACGGACCAGACCGAGACACGCCTGAAACAAAACCCACCAGGCAGTGACACACCTGAAACTAGACTGACCAAACAGTGCCAGACCTGAAAAAGAGGGACCAGAGTGTTGCAGCTGTAATCACCAGACAGTGGTATACCAAAACCTGAATAACACACCTGAAATACGAGATGAACTGTGATCCAAGTGGCTTCAGTCAACCTTTCTGCATTAACCTGATTATGATCAACTTCTTTCAAATGTTCCAAATTAGTTCTGGTAGACATTTTCTGTCAGATATTGTGATCTCATTGCTAGCTTAATGCAGGCTTTTATCACAATGTGTTTGCAAAACCCCAAAAAAATTCAGACAACCACACAATGAGGTGAGTGGAAAAGAATGACATTAAAAATCATGGTGAATGTCAGTGATAACCACAGTAGAAAACATGGCTAGTGCTCACTCCAGTACTTCATGTTATGCCTTTGGTTCAGAGGGCTAAGTAGCCATTCCTTAGCCTTTTACTGCCATCTTCCAAAACTGTGGATCTGTGGCTGTCCATTGTGTTCAGGCAACACCAGTGAACTGCTTTAAAGTAGAACTCACCTCCATTATCATAGCTGTCTGGAAAAGCTTGAGAGACCATTCAGTCTTCTCCCAAAGTCCATCTACTGACTGTTTTTCCAGTAAATGTGACCAGGTTATGAAACACATGTATGTCCATCTGCAGTAAAGGCATGGATGGATGTACAAAATAAGCACAGCAAAGTCTGCAGTAATTATGACACTTTTATTACTCTGTATGGGATTCAACAAATGATGACAAAAATGGCAATTTAATATCACTTTAAGATCCAAGAATGGTACAAACTGTTGACTGATCCCTGTAAACTAATGCAAAAATTGGACTGAATTGCACTGAACTTCATTTTTGTACATAAACACATCATCTGAAACAAGTTTCATGAAGCATGCCTTTACAAATTTAAAATTAGAATTACATTAAATAAAATCTAAAAACAAATTCTGTGAGACATTTCAAGAAAAGTAGGTTAAAATACTGAAACTTTATACTTCTGGCTACCAAAAGTTACCTAGCATGTTAAAATTGGCCTTGGAAATCAAATCCAAAACATAGGCCATTAATAGCATTGGTCTTTAGCCAATGCAAAACAATACTTACCCAGTCAACTGGAAGAAGTTATAAATATTCAAATAAACTGCTTTCAGCATTTTTCCCTGCAACAACATGAACCACCAGCCATCAAAGAGTATCAAAACATGCAACAAATTACATAACATTCCTACATACAATGACCACTGGCAATCTGTAACCAGAGTGAAACATGATAGCACATTTTCTCTAATGACACTTTATCCACATGCTCATTGGTTTCTCAGAACCTATAAAGGTTCTGAGACAATTATATCAGGGGTGGCATGAAAAGCAACAGTTGCATTAAGAACACAGACTTCTTTTCTCATGATAAGAGGTGTGAAATGAAATTAACTAACAGACCTAAACTGAAATTTCTCTGGTAATTATGGAATAAAAGTGGAAATGAACATTCTACAGTTTGTAGAATCAGCTTGTTCCCAAAATTTCCTGCTCCTCAAAAAGAGACCAAGGATGCTGCATACAGGTTCTGTTGCCTGTGCAATGCTTAACCTCCATGGCTGAAGTTTGCTGACCTCTCAGCATTCACCAGAAAAAGCTGCAAACCTGCATTAAGGGTGTAATGACTGCTCAGCCCCAGGTTTTTTTTTTTTTTTTTTTTTTTTTTTTTTTTTTTTTTTTTTTTTTTTTTTTTTTTTTTTTTTTTTTTTTTTTTTTTTTTTTTTTTTTTTTTTTTAATCAGTTCCACCTGTTTGTTTCAGTTGGACACACAGCCTCTTGGGTTCAGGTGTCCAAAGTCGGGTCAAGTTTTGTGTCTCGTCAGGCTTCAGCCACTCGTCCCTGCAGTTTTCCACCTGTTTGTTTGTTTGTTTGTTGTGGGTGAGGACGCAGGGCCTCTTGGGCTCAAGCGTCCGTGTCCTCACTCAAGTCTTGTGTCCCGTCGGGCGTCAGTCAGTCGTCTGAGTTTTCCACCTCCAGTGTGGAGAAAGCCGGGTGAAAGCCTGTGATGCGGGAAAAACGTAAAAATCTGGCAGCACTTCTACAAAGAGAAGACTGCCAAATTGGGAATTTTTCAAGACATACCACCGCAGCCAAAGATGCAAGTTTCACGCACACAATGCGTGAAACTCCGAGAGGCAACATACGATGTACGACACATATTCCAAGTTGAAAATGGGAGAGAGCCATTTTCATTCCACGTCCAAGTCCACTTTTCCCTTTTGGGGGAAAGCTGTAACCATCACCTTGCGCTCTCAACACATCCAGCGTCGGCCCTGCCATCTCTGGCTGAATCTACAGGCAGACTGCATAGCACCTATTCAAACACAGGTTCCCAAGGACGGAGGAAGCGGAAGGGAGGGGGGGGAGAGGGAAGGGAAGCTGCCTCCGCCAACTTTCCTGAAATAAAACAATGGCACTATGGGTGCTGACTGGAAAGAAACGATCCAAGTTGCTTTCTTGTCCCCCTCCAACGTCCCCCCCACCACTGTTCCAGCGTTCCTGCAAGTTCCAGCCGGCAGCGATTGCAAATGCACGACGTTCTACAAAATTTGAAGAGAGATCATTTCCAACAACTTCACATCTACTGCGACATATATTACATCATTACGACACAGAACACTACACTGCTGAGCATTTTTATTCACGTATGCATACAAAGTCTAACACTTCAAACGTTCGCCAGGACAGCCGCCATTCAGCCAGTCATTATGTCGGCCCAGGCGCCACCCACTACATCACACAGCCGCGTTCCATTTGCCCAGAACAAACGACAGGGAGTAACACGGAGCGACAGCTGAACAATCACAGCTCTCGCCAGACATCGCTCGGAGCGCTGGGACCGCTTGTAAGCCCCATATATCCGTCCCAGACGTACTGTTTGTTGAAAATTACCTGTAGAACATGGTCACCATAAAACGATGCGATGCACTCGAGCATGGAAATGACAGAGGACGGCAAATCGCTCCAAAACTATTTCTAAAACGAAATAACGACCTGTAGCGGATCATAGCGATCCTTTTCGGTCATATCAGGCCGAAGGGGAATCGGCCACCTGAGACGAGGCGTTTCCAGCAGACTGGAACGGTGACAGCGGCAACAACAGCGGCAGCACCCACGGCCTTCTCGGAAGCCCAGCCGACCAGGGCGGCGTGTTCAACACCCGGCGCACGACAGGCAGCCGCCGGCTCGGCTTGGCAGAGGTCTGACGCTGGAGCCGGACCCGTTGCTGGCCCAGACCAGCTGCTGGGTCCTGTCAGCAGCTACCGCAGGCCAGTCGCTGGATCGGGTCGGCCGTGGATTCGGCCCGGTCATGTCCCACACCTCCCGCCGGCTCAGGTCGCCGCCACTCAGCTCGGCAGTGGGTTCAGACCAGCCCCTGGATGGAGCCGGCCGCCGGTTCAGGCCTGCCCCTGGTCCCGGCTGGCAGGAGATTCAGACAGGCCGCCCGATGACGCCGGACGCTGGTTCAGGTCGGCGGTGCTGGTTCAGACCGGCTGTCGGGCGACACCACGGGCTGGTTCAGGCCCGTGTGCGATTCAGACGGACGCCGGCGCGGACCTGCCGTCTGACACCTGGTTCAAACGGGCCGCCGATCGCGGTCCGCCACCGGTTCAGACGGGCCGCCGACTGAGACCACCAGCGGCGGCGGCGGGCCGGCCGCAGAGGGTCGGTCAGTACCGCTGGCCGTACTGGCCCGGGTTCGGACCGCCGTTCGACTGGCCAAAGTTCATGCTGCCCGGCTGCTGCTGCTGCTGTTGTTGCTGCTGTTGCTGTTGCTGTTGCTGCTGTTGTTGCTGCTGCTGTTGTTGCTGCTGGGCCATGTGGCTGGAATGCTGTGAACGGAACGAGAGAAAATACTTAACAAAGACGCACTTACAAACCGCGAGTATGCGATCAAATACTGGTAAGAAACAATAGGGACGAGAAAAAATAAGCGAACAATACGGTTGGTTCGAACAATTCCTGCACGACAGGCAGAGGTAGAAATGCCGAGAACCTACCGATCTCTGCCACATACGACATGCTGTAAAAAACTCAGCTCCTGATGCACTGGGACCAAGTTTGCATGAGATGTACATCAAAAGCGTGACCTAGCCCATGCTGTATGGAACTGACCTGTTTTCTAACCGTCTGGTGACCGTGCAGTACTGAGCTACTGTCCGACCGTCTGGTGGCCGTGCAGTACTGACCTGTTGCCTGACCGTCTGGTGACCGTGCAGAACTGACCTACTGTCCGACCGTCTGGTGGCCGTACAGTACTGACCTGCTGCCTGACAATCTGGTGCCCGTGCACCAGATTGTCTGGTGCACGGGCTGACCTGACTGCTGTCTGACTGTCAGGTGACCGTGCAGTACTGACCTGCTGTCTGACCGTCTGGTGGCCGTGCAGTACTGACCTGCTGTCTGACTGTCTGGTGGCCGTGCAGTACTGACCTGCTGTCTGACCGTCTGGTGACCGTGCAGAAATGACCTGCTGTCTGACCGTCTGGTGACCGTGCAGAACTGACCTGCTGTCTGACCGTCTGGCGGCCGTGCAGTACTGACCTGCTGTCTGACCATCTGGTGCCCGTGGGTGTCGCTGGCCTGCGACGTCACCTGATGCGGCCCGTGACCCATCCGTACTCGCTTCGCGGCCTGGCCGTGCGACTCGGCCCCCTGCCGGCACACGCCTGTGCTGGACAGAACTAGCCAGGTGCGCAGGTGACCAGCACAGGAACGCTACGCTCCAAACCTTTACCTGTTTCGTCGTTCATACTTTAAAATGGTTGCCCAAAACCTGCTAAAAAATCAGTCGTAAAGACTGTGAAACGGCAAAGCAGGTGCCGCACTGGGAGGTTTTAGACCATGTTTTCTATGCAAGGCCTACACTGCAGCAATGGTGGGACGCTAGACCCCTTGTTTCTCCCGAACTCAATTTCCTGCCTTTTCAATCTGAAATGGAAACGGCTCAATTTCCGCGTACCAATGTCTTGCAACTGTTACCCATTTCATTTGTATGTTATGGTCTATTCGCTAAACCGAAAACTGTTGTAACCAACGCCCTAAACGTTGATGCCGGCCCACTGGACGCCAGCGCGCGGCAGCGCCGGGCGACAGGCGTCACGTGTTAATCTATTTATAAATGGGACTTAAAAGCTTGTTTCAGCATCATAAATCATAAACCATCCCGCTGCTAACGAAATCAGCGGATGAAGGAGACATTAAAACGTTTTACGTAATAGCTTGGTCGGAAAAGAGCACACAATATCGAAGCTATGATCCGGTTAACTGTTTGCGACAAAATGCAAAAGATTTTATTTGGACAAGTGCACACCAACCAATAACTATTCTCACCTTCCCGTTGAACTATCACTGGCTACGCGACCAATGCCACACAAGTTAAACATCCCTAGAAGCCATTTTCGGTTGGAATTGAGGTATCATTCCGTTGAAGACCGTACAGCATGCGTTGAGTGAGGCATGATTAAACATACAACACATACAATATCCCCATTCAATAGGTGACGAAGAACGTAATAATGCACACTGCAAACACGCTAGTACGGTCACGCACGAAAATACACGTTGCGTGACGCTCTATCCAAACTATCAACATGTCTGAGTAAAAAAAAAACTTGAGAATGAACTGATCTGTGCGTTGAGCACTGGAACACATTTACGAACGAATACTAATCGTGCAGAAATAAGCACGACTAGCTGTACACGACAGAATTAGTATACCTATCTTTGTAGAACGCGACTGCCTAGAACTCTGTTGTTGTTATAACTCTCCGAACATAAAAGTTCGGCGGACAAAGTGCGATCAAAACGTTACCGGCCTAGCTGAATCGACCGTTAACACGAAGAAGCACGGATTTGGGCTGGTGTAACAGCTGTCAGCCGTAAGCTGTAAGCTCCGAATAACTTCACTGAGAAGCAGTGTGCCGCGTATCACCGAGACACACGAACGCGTTTTAATTTCGCTGGCGTTTTTGTGGTATTTCTGACGCTCTACCATGTTCAAAATTTTGCTAAAAACTTAAAAAAACCGCATACAGTACAGACTGAAATGGAATGCTCTTTTGATACAAATACAAGTCACGGCATTGTTGTAAAACAATTCTCCATTTTGAATGATGACTGAAGCATGCGACAAGCTGCGTCATGCGTCACAGTTATATGCTTTGTCATTGCAATTAGCAAGACCAGATCTGTGACCAATTTCGGAGATGTATATTCACATGCCGGATACACATGTGAAGTAATACAAGCCTAACACATGGTATATTTAAGTCACACACTAGCTAGCTACGCCTCGTCCACGAGGCGCAAATCTCTCCATGCGCCTTGTCGCAAACTGTCAGAGTACCTTTCTCACCTTGTTGGCAGAAGACTTATCCTCTTGATCTTCCTCCGTGAGGAATTCGCGCTTCGGATACGGAATACTGTGCCCCTCAAACACACTGAAACCCATCCCGTAAGGTAAGATACACCGACACACCAGCTCAACGCAGCTGTACAGATGTGGTCAGATACAATCTTATGAAGAAACAATGGAAAACAATGCCTTTTCTTGATTCAATTTGCCTGGGATCACACGTTTGGACACGTACATAACGCCACGCCTAGTCAGTCGTTTTCATCACCGGCAATGCGACCGTCCGCGACGTGTGGCGAATGACGTACTCGGAGGTAGGAAGAGGGTCCTCTTTGAAGTAGTCGTCGAGCATAGCCTGCTCTGACGTGATGCGTTTGGTCGGGTCCATGATGAGCAACTTCTGGAGCTGGCCGAACAGATGCATAACATTAACCACAGATTTTTTGGCATACCTAACAAGTTACAGAGACTCAGTAAATCCAACGTGTATTGTCGTCCTCATACAACGCTATGAGATACTCGATCCAAGGAGACTCAAAGGAGACTAGAGATCTGTGATCGACTCAGCTGCGGATTTTCCTGTCTTTGAATATGTTGTAAACGAGCATAAATCTCAAATACGGAGGACTCAGCATCCAGAAATCATACGTCTTTGGGAACGTTTCGTGCCCTTCTCCTCAAGCAAGTCCCTTTGCAAAGCAAGAATGATACGGGAAATGGCAGTGGCCACTTTCTAACAATACTAGATTGCCTTCAGAGTAATTTCCTTTTCAACATCACCTGAAGTTTCACCCTCGTTCACGTATTTCAAGTAAAAAGAAAATGTAAGCATGTTGAGTTTGTCTAATGAAGAAGATAAAGCACCGAAATACATTTCAGCTCCATTTTCGCACTACATATCCCGACTGTAAGAACAAGACAACACCCGAACGAACAGCTCCTATCCGAGGACAGGCCAAACGAACAGCATGATCATCAGCTAGACTGCCCACCTGAGAACAAAATTTATGCTTACCAAATGAAACGATTTGCTTTCCGGTTTCACCTTATGCCGCTCCATGTACTTCACCAGCGAGTAATTGGCGTAACTGAAATGTAAGGCGAGTCATACACAACACCTGACATGTTTTACACTGGTAAGAGGACGCCATCACACACGACGGAGGCCATCACGGGCCTTGGCGCGGTTCAACGAAACGACTTCAAGCCGCTGGTACAGTAAACCCAGGATGACTCAGTCCAGCTAACTTCTGTCAATGCGAGTCTCGGGTTCCTCCATCCGCCCTCACAGCAGACACAGCTGCCATCCATCCGGGTCCACCCACCTCGACCGCTTGAAGTCCTTCAGAAGAGTACCGTGCTCCGGCATCTTTCTGATGTCCTCCCAGTCCTTCTCTTGCGGGAAGCCCATGACGTTGAAGATCCGGTCCAACTGATCGTGATGGTAGGGGTTGGACGTTTTGATGTCTTCTTGTCGACAGTGGAAAATGGGCTCCGACGTCAGCAGTTCCGCGAAAATGCAGCCGATGGCCCAAATGTCTGTAAACAATGGATCAAACATTTTAATGAGCTGTTTGCACCTAAATCACACGATGTGTTTTTGGCCAGTGAGCGCGGCTTCACCGTTGCAAGTGCGCAAAGAAGCTATACGAAACTCGCTGAACAAGAACATTAGCTGGTGAAGCCCTCAAAAGCCACGCCCCCGTCCATTGCCACGTTGTGGCCAGCCTGCAACTGTGAGACGCGGACCCGGAACGCGCCAACCTATCATGAATGCCAACGACTGGAACGAACCAAGCTTGCACATACTCTGTACAACTCGAAACATTTATTTATCCACTCTGTATCATTTCTTCCGCTTTCGTAGGCACGCTTTCGCCGACCCTCCAAACGCAGTCAGTCAAATTTCTACACATTCAGTCCCCGGAAATGATGGCTAATAGATCACTAGACCATCCGGTAGTACCGGCGTCGCTACACCATTATGTTCGCCCGGTCCGCAGCGACGGCGCTCGCCGGACTCGCGGTCCGAGCACGTCCGACAGGTGAGGGCTGGCCTACCGATGGCTTTGGTGTAGTGTCGGGCGCCGAGCAGCAGCTCCGGCGCCCGGTACCAGAACGTCACCACCACCGGGTCCAGGTCGGCCAGCGGCTTCAGCGGAGAGTTGAACAGCCGCGCGAACCCCATGTCGGCGATCTTGACGCGGCCTCGCTCGGGGCCCTGCGGCGGCGCCCGACTCCGGTCAACGGCGGAGCCCGACTCCGGACTCTGACTCGGCACTCGGACTCAGGAGCCGAACTCCGAATTCGCACTCAGTACACGAACCCAGAACTCGGGCTCAGGGCTCGGGCTCATGGCTCGAAATCGGAATTCGGATTCCGGACTCAAGCGAGCCAAGAACAGGCCAAGAACAAGCCAAAGCTCAGGAATCGGGTTAGGGTTGCGGACTCGAGCTCCTGTTCGGGACTCGAGCTTAGCACAGTGGCTCAAGACCTGGACTCACGATTCGGACTCCGAGTCTCTCGAGACAGGCTCAGATTCCGATCGAGCCCCGCCGGTCCCGCTGGCCGGACGGGACTCGGCTACGCCACATACGCCGCAGAATGCCAAACCACGGACAAGGTGGCAACGTGGCCCATGCAACAAACGTATTTCAACAGACGACATTAGCCTTCCTTTCGCTCAAAAGGCATCCCGTGATGGCCTCACCTCGCCCATCACCAGGATGTTTGCGGGCTTCAAGTCCCTGTGCAAAACCCAGTTCGCGTGGAGGTAGTGAATGCCATCCAGAATCTGGTACAACAATGATTTCACCATGCCTCTTGAAACCATCACTGGCTTTTTGTTGGCCTTGGCAGCTCGATGGTACTTGATTATATGCTGGGAATAAAACAGACTCGGCTCAATTTAAAATGATTTACCATCGAATATATTAAGACAAAACATGCTTGCATGCAATGAAGTAAATCGTTTTGTTATACAGCACTTTAATAAACCACAACAGCACGTAAAGATAGCTGATCACTGGGACACTTCAGGTGGTGTTTAAGCAAAATAAATTGAATTCCCTTGATCACATCGCGTATCGAAATCGATCTAGTTCGCTCAAACACCACCTGCATCCCGAAATACAATAACTATAAGAAATGCCAGTTGTGCTTCACCACAAAAGCTACAAAAGGCACGTCCACCCTGTTCCAAACGTGGCACGGACACTCACCCAGAGATCGTGTTCGGCATAGTCGAACAGCAGCCAGACCTTCCTGTCCGGCTGCGAGAGGAACACTCGCTGCAGGTTGATGACGTTGGGGTGCTTCAGCTCCCGGAGCAGCGCTATCTCGCGGCACGCTGACATCGAGAGCCCAGTGCCCTCGATCTGCTTCAGCGCGTACTCACGTACGTCCTTCCTGCAACCGCCATCATCAGAACGCCTGAATGGTCTGCTGGTCAAAATCTACGCGCTCAGAACAAGATGAAGATCCGACAAAAGTGGTGCATGGACTTCCCTGTGGCTTTAATATTCTTTCGCACCATTTTCTACCGTAGTTCAGATAGCTAGGTTTCTTGGCCAGTAACATGTTACCCAAGTCCTTTTTCTCAAATGAACCTTTGTCAAGTTTCACATAGTCACATATTCCGAATGCCATCACTGAATGCACTTTTAGGATGCCATGGCGATCAGTCATTGTTAACGTCGCAAATATGATGGATTACGATGCTTGCCATTTTTAACTGGGGTCTGCCATTCTTCATACTTTATATCTAAGGTGAATATGAAATATGTGACTGGGTAGGTAATTTGCAGCTGAACTTGTTAGAAGAATTCTTTTGCTATTACAGAAAAAAATTGTAATTATCCCCCATGACATTCAAGGAATAATCATTCCAGCTCCGCTTACCCGTCTTTTCTCTTGGCCTTGTAGACATGCCCATATGTTCCACGACCAACCTTGCAACCCTCGAATTCGAAATACTCTTCTACTTTGGCACGTTCAAGCTGTGTCCTCTGTTTGAATTCATAGTCCATTTTCAACACCACCTGTGATGGTACAGATTCTCATTATTGTGCTACAAACATCCAGAAGGTCATGACTGAGGATCCATGGGCTCCATCACCTGGAGAGGGAGACAAGATGTCCATGCCCAGCTGCTCCTTATGCTCTGCTGGGAAATTAGTCTTGCATTATTTATTTTGTTATTTTTTGCCACGTGTTTTATACTAACAGAAGTAAGTGTGGTTTCAGACATGTTCTGATCCTGCCACTCCACAGCACGGCTGCCCTGTGACTGACCCTTTCAGTATTGGACTGAACAGGGCCTGTGCTGGGACTTGGACCCAGTGCCTGCCATGCACCAGACTCCAATATTTGACTCCTTAACTCACAGTGGTTAGGCATAAATTCAACCTGAAAAATGTTTGCCTCAAACAGTTAGTGAGGCTTCCCAAAAATCATACCACCATGGTTGTTTTGACTGTTTGTGTTACTTACACTGTTTGTTACACTCATCATCAGTGACAAATCTTGGGGAAGCACCAAGCCATGCTCCCAGAGATTGGCCCATACCACTTCCCATTTTGATAAAAACCTAGTGAAATGTATCACATGCCCCCTTCCCCAGAAAATAGATCACATCAATGTCATGTGGTTTCCAAACAACCATACTACCAATGACCAACATCCATTAGCTATGACAAATCATAAGGAAGCATTTGGCCAGGTACCCAGGGATTGTTCCATACTGCTTCCCATTTCAATAAAAGCCTAGTGAAATGTATCACATGGAATCTTTCCTGAAAAAGTGGATCACATAAACAGGCAAAACATGCCCAGGTTATCACAGAACCAATTTTCTGTGGCAAATTTGATCACAACCTTGTTATCTATTAAGAAGAAATGAGTGTTTTTCCATTTGTAAACCAATCATACCTCTGCTTCTTGTTAAGAAGGTAAAACATATTGCCAAAATCTGGTAATGGTTATATCTGGGAGTAGATAATGATGAAGGGAACTTGATCACCTTCCCAAAACTGGAAATCAGGCAGAGCCCTTGCCCAAAGACAATAGTATGTGAGGATCTCCAGAATTACAAGAGGCCACAGTATGAACCACCCTGACAAGTAACAGGCCTCTCTAAAGATGACTTTTTCTGAGCCAAAACTAAGCACAGTGCATGATAACATGACTAATTGTCAAAAAGCTCATGACATAATTACAACCTGGCAACTCTTGAGTTGAGGAATGGGATTCTACAGGCAAAAACTTTAAATATGTTCTACATGTACCTTTTGCCACTCAGAACTCACAAAGATGCACAGATTTCAGCCTTACTACATATTGGTAATGAACACATATCTTTGCATTGTCAAATCTGTATCCAGTTACTGGAATGGACTAAACATAAAAACTCAAATTCTGCAGTTACTTTTTTTGTGCATTTTTAATCCAGGTTTAGTCCAAGGACAAATATACTAGATATCATCATATGCAGCTTTTACAAGTTCTGCACAGGTCCCTGCCTGACAATGTGGTGTTGTCCACCAATCATTAGTAAGGGAGGTATGGTCTGGATCAGATATTTTGTTTGCACAGCCAGCACTTAGCTGGTATAATGATGCTCACTGTATGATGCTTCCATTCATTATAGCAACATAGAACAATTAACACCTTTCCATATTTCATGAAAATTCTGTTTTGCTTCTTTAGCATTGCATCACTTTGTGCCTCAGAGATTGATATGAGATATGATCTTGGTAAAATCCCATAATGACATCAGCAAAGAAAAATCCACAATGTACACCAATAACATGATACAAATGGTATAATGCATGGGTTAATGACAAACTTGTTAGCAAAAACAAAAGCAAAATAGAACAGAATTAAAATAACAAGTATAACATACCTAAAACCAAGCATGGGACATTTTCTTCTGCATAACAACTGCAATTCATACCCATAGTATTTGGTAATCACAACATTCTGCCACAATGTTATTATAAAAAGCTGCAATTTGGCAAATTTCCAGACTTGCAGCTTTTTTATGACAACATGCATATACTGATCTACACATATGCATGAATATGAATAATTCTGCCACACATTAAAAACTGCAATTCATTTCTGGCTTGATATGGAATCCTTAAATACTTAGGATTTAAACAGAATACTTCAAAGAACAGCAAGAAGACTTTTCATGCATTCCACCTAATCAGGTAAGGTTGTTTTCACAATTTACACACTATTTGATGGGGAGGGTATGAATAAGAAGCAATGTGACATAAAAAATGGGAACAACTCTGGCTCCCTATGCATAGCCACTGGGACATCACCCCCCTCCAGGTCAATCTATTGAATTATCATCAATCAGTCAGAATCAATTAATAATTTCTTTTTTACCAAATGATGACAAGACCAAAAATTAAATGATGTAATGTTAGCACAAGTGACAATTCTATCATAAACATGTTCCCTTAATGAGTGATACTTTATCATTTCAGAAAACATTAAAAAGTTCCTTGCAAACCCACATTTATCTGGTGTGTTAAGATGATGATACCAATCACACTCATTTAAACAATTCCAATCCTGGGAAAAGGTCACTCAAAACCTGTCCCTTTCACACACAGGCTTCCACACAAACCCAAATGGAAAACCCCACATCACATCCTCTGGAAATGTAATTAAAACAAACAATCAGATGTATGGGTATGCAGGAATAAAAATAAAAATGTCTGGTATTTAAGAACCAGGCCAATTATCCATATTGGACGGCGTTGACACTCAATCCGCTACTTTCTAGCAATGGGTTCTTAGGTGTCCCCAGTGCCCTATATTACTGCTCCCTGTACTCCTACAAACTGCCATGCAGATTGCTACCGTGATACCCCTACAAAACAGCATACCGAAAACTTGTTGACCACAAGATGGACCACAGCCGTGGACGAAAACCCAGACACCCTTTCCACAACACTTGATCCAACTGGCACGTATCAGCTGATTACGGCTGAGAAGTGTTTGCCGTGTCCGCCCCTCGAGGCGGCCGTGTTGCAGTTTTCACTCTTGCATGTCAGTACACTCGTGCATCAGAAGGTAGTGATTGATGTATCTTTGAACACAGACGCCTTGTGAGGCAAAATGAAAGTCGGCTTTCTGGGTGCCGGGAAGATGGCGCAAGCTCTTGCGAAGGGGTTTGTCGCGGCAGGTGAGGATTTTGCAGTGTCGGATGGGGAAGCGTCACCTTGTTGGTGGCGGTCGTCTGAGACTCAAACTGGTGTGCCCGTTAGTGTAGAAAGGGCTCGTTATGAGTAGGGAGTTCAGACATTCGGAAGGTTTTTTGGTCATAGTTTTACCAAGCTTTCCGCAGATAAAATCCCTTCCCGTATGCACATGGTTACTGAAGCTATGAAGTTTCATTAATCAGCCCTGCTTAATTTCATCAACTAATAGTAAAAACGAGTCTATGTTGAGATCTTGGTTGGACAGTCATGCTGCCAGTGTAGGTGACGCCTGCTCATTGAGTACGGATGCCAATCCGCTGAAACGTGATGAACAGCTGCAGTAAAGCGTTACGGAGTTGTCGGCTTTCTGGACAAGGAGGATTGTTTGCTGTATGTCCAAAGATATAGCAAACAAATTGCATGAAACAATCAAATTAGTTTTTCCATACTATGTGTGGATGGGGATAGTCTTCATGGCACCATATGGCAGCTGCAATCAGGGATCCAGGATCTTGCCAGGGGGGGGGGGAATGGTCAGAGTGGGGCCCTCATTTTTTGTTCTTGTAATGTCAGAAACAAGCTGTTTAGGTCCAGGGGGAACTATCTCATGTGGTTGTGGATTTTTACCTACAAAGTACTAAAAAGTAAGGATAAATCAAGTACATCACATTATTTTGGAAAATTTTGGATTGTGTTCCCTTGTAAGGTGGCTGAAATATGACAGTGGCAGGATTTCAGGCAGCTGTATTCCTCCTATCTGAAATGTGTCTATATCTTGTCAAGGAGTCCCTCTGCCTCTCATAGTTTTTGGAGACTGCTAGCTTAGCTTATGTTATCTCTTGCACTTACAGGGGCAATTTCGGTGCTCTCTGGCAATCTGCCATACCACTGCCCAGGCTCATTTTATGGTTTGGCATGTCCCTTGGGACATCTCAGCAATTTCATGGACCCATATGGCAGTTTGAGGGACACTTAAGCCATTGCAGGTTCCCCCTTGTCATCCCTGATGATTTTTTGCTGTCTGAGGAGCCCCTCAGACCTTTTGGCAATTTCAGGCCCCTGTGCAGTGTCATAGTACCAGGAAACATGTGACATGTGTTATGGTCCCATGGGACATCCCAAAAGACACATGGAACTGTAAAATGAGCCTGAGACCATTAGATGGCCCTGACATTGCAAACAGCCTGAGACCACCAAAGGTTGCAAACAGCCTAAGACCACCATAGGTGTCCCTGCAAGTGCAGTGTGCCTCTGAATATGTGCAGTGGTTTCCATTGCTGTGTCAAAGGTCTTCCTCACACATGGGAGGAGGTATCACACACTGGTAATCTTGGGGCCCCTCTAGCCATATCAGGCACCTTTGTTTGCACATCAGGGGCCTCACTGGCATTCACAAGGGACCTTTCCCATGCCAGGAGTTCACCTTACACACTCAAAGGCACTCTGGCAATCCAGGACCTCCACACCATTTCAGAAGTCCTCTTATCATCTTTGCCTTGCAGGTTCTCCAACATTTTTGACAGTCTTAGGGGCCATCTGCTGTGCAGGGGCCAATCTTATTGTCTCAGGACCCACCTGACCTTGCTAGGACCCCCTGACTGCATCAGGTACCCCTCAGGTTTCCAGAAAGGCCAGGGTATCCCATTTGGGTCCCCTTTGAGGTTGAGAATGTTGCTGTGAATTCCTGTTCAGGGGGCCTCCCTCACTGGCCAAGGTTTCCTTATCCTGTGCTAGGTGCCCTCTTATGTTTTTGCCTTCTCAAGGGCCTCTCTTGCACTTTGGCAGTCCCATGAACCCATCTCTCAATCTAAGAGGCCATTTTGCTATCTCAGGGTTTCATTAGCCCTTCTGGGGACCCTCTGACAGCATCAGGAACCTTGAACTTTCACATGGCTGTGAAACCCATTTAGGACTCCTATGATCAAGGAGTGTTCAAGATGCTTGTAGCTGGAGTCATTGGGCTCAGGCCTACCACACAAGGCTCTGCTCCAGCCAACACCTCAGTGGAAGCTGGCCTTTGACTTCCTGCTTTGCATGTCACATGCATGTGGTTACCCATCATCATGAAAGCAAAAGGATTTTCCCATTCAGCATGTTCATCCTATTCAGATTGTTCACTGCAGCTTACTGGGACCACAGTAGGAAATAGTCTACCTGTTTGGCTCATCTGCTGACAACAGTTTTCATGGATGTTTTCATGCTTTCACATAGTGTGACATTGTCAGATGAAATGAAATGTACTGTCATTTCTGAAAGGCCTGCTGTGTTCATCAGTGGTCAGTAAGGCAAAGTCATCTGTGACAAACATCACCAGATGAAAGAACAGTTATGTAATGTACCAGCCTTGTGACTTGTGATGTGGTCTTCATGTGATTCAGGCAAAAGTTCAATATGCCAATATCAAGAACATGGTCATTAGTCTTCCTCTGTATCTAAATTGCCAAATAATTTACCAGAGAAATAGCAAACGACAGGGGGTTCGAGCCCACCTTACTATGGCATGGAATGATAAGCTGCTTTACCCACTGAGCTATTGGCACGACATGGGTCATTGACATCACATAGTGATATAATGCAGCCATCCATTTTCCATGAAATTCAGAGAATAAATTGTACGGTTTCCCCATTTACTTTTAATATGTCATTGTAAATCTGTGCGTTTGTCAGACACCCCAGACTTCTCCATAGATGTTTTTATTTGTGAAATGAGTTCATTGTTGATGTTCAGTACATTTCAGTGATGTCGTTTGATTTTCCTTCCAGGTCTAACGAAGGCCGAGAATGTCATAGCTAGCTGCCCAAAGAGTGATAACTATCTTTTGGAAGACATGCAAAAGGTATCTACGACTTCAGCGTTTAATGGAGGCTGCATGTCGTTCATGGTTTGGTGTGCAGATTGGTTTGGTGCATCTGTTGCCACTGCATGATGTTTTTTTTTTAAATGAATCGCACCAAGTCTGTCATCAGTTGCCGGCGATAAACACATCCAGGGCTTGGGAATAAAACTGACGGCGATTATTGGATACCTGTGATGTCAGCGACCAATGGATATCTGGATTCATCTTAGAGTTCCTATTTCCACTAAATTTCGAACAGGTCAAGCTCATAGAGTTTTTGCAAATAAGTCCTTTGGACAACAACTCAGTTTGTTTGGCCTTGATATTTTTTTTTTTTTAGAAGGTTTGAGACCTACGATTTTTTTTTTTAGAAGGTTTGAGACCTACGATTTTCCAGTTCATCGTTTTGACGCATCGACGCGACGCATCACCGCTGTTGGCATTAGTCGTTGTCTGTTGTATGTGTCTTGCGCTACGTCTGCTGCGTCCTGCGAGCTGTTATGTGGTTCTCTCTGTGGCCACTGGTGTTGGACCCTGCCATCTGGAACCGCCTCTCCCTCGGCCACTAGGACTTGTGGGGATGCCATACGGCACACGATAACGCGTCTCTCCGTACCCGCTAGGACCTGGTGGGATGTCAGACGACGCACAACAACCTGGAGGTGGTGGAGAACTCGGACGTGGTCATCATCGCCACCAAGCCTCCGGTGGTGCCCAAGGTGCTGCAGGAGGTGAATCCGGCCGTGCGTCCCAGGAATCTGGTCATGTCGATCGCGCTCGGCATTCCCATCAGAAACCTGGAGCAGGTAGGTTGGTAGGACCGTGGGCAGGACCATCCCGGATGTATTAACATTACATCGTAACGCTTATAGAAGCGAGATGAAATGCTCGCACGCTCGCAGGCTGTTCATTTCGCGGGGCTTGTGGTGTGTGGACTGCAGTTACTTGTACTTGAATTAAATTGCATATATGAGCTACCAGTATCTGGATAGGACTCGGTTGTCACAGAACACATGATTCGGATACTCCCAGTTACTTTTTGGTATTTGAATGAACGTGTTATTGAAGGTGAATCCATGCCGCTTAGCATGATTATCTCGCCTGTTTTGCATATCACTGCACGTCGTGCCCACCTCGGCCCATCGATTGTAGCCCACATTCATCTCATGCGGCATTTGATCCTGCTCTCCGAGCCGTGCCCCGCTCTCACCGGGCCGGATCGGGTCGGTCGTGCCGTCAGATGCTGCCGCGTAAGACGCGCGTGATCCGCGTGATGCCCAACACTCCGGCGCTGGTGATGGCCGGCTGCACGGTCTACAGCTGCGGCACCAGCGCGCTGGAGGAGGATGGACAGCTGGCCAAACGGTAACGCCGGCGACCGGCCGAAACGACGCGATGTTGAGGGATATACCCTGGCAGGGAAAGAAATGACTGACAAAATGACTGTTCCGCCCTCTTATGAAACCGCCCACGCTCTCTGGCCTTAATTTGTATGATTTGCTGTTCTTAGCTGCAACGTTCATTCTAAGACATCACGAGTATGCCCAAGTGTGAAGTTACCGAGAATATTGCAAGTCTAATTTTTAGGTGCAGCAGTGCTAGTCGGCTGCTGTGACGTGTCCTCGGCAAACGTATACGTGCGCGTTCTCCACCGGTCGGCTGCTGTTGTGTGATCAGGTGCCGCCGCCCGCGCCGCCGGCAGGTGTTTCTCGTCGGTCGGCTACTGCGAGGAGGTGGCCGAGGTGCTGATCGACGCCGTGACCGGGCTGAGCGCCTCCGGGCCCGCCTACGTGTACCTGATGATCGAGGCGCTGGCCGACGGCGGCGTCAAGATGGGCATCCCGCGGCCGCTGGCCTACAAGCTGGCGGCGCACACGCTGATCGGCGGCGCCCACATGGTGCTGCAGACCGGCAAACACCCGGGCGCCCTCAAGGACGACGTCTGCTCACCGGCCGGTCAGTGCGCGACGCCCCCGACCGGCTGGCGGTGTTGCTACGGCCCCAGCCCCACATCATGGCTCTCGGTCATCGTGACGCGCCCCCTGTTGCGTCACTCCTGACGCTCCGCCCTGATACAACACCACTCCTGACGCTCGTTGTTCCTGGTACTACGACACTGCTGACCACACTGTCCCGACCCCATGGTTTCCGGTCTCGCCATGTGCTGTTGACGCTCACAGCTCCCGGCTCGTCCTTTGTTGCGATATTTTTGGCCGGATCGTTCGTGCCCGCGTTACTGCTCCTGACGCCCACGGGTCATGAAACCGCGTCTTGTGTGCGCCGATGGTCGCTTGTGAAAAGTAAGCTTGTGTATGCTTCTGTTAAATGGAGCATTAATTCATTTTTCATGTTTATTTCGCAGTGATCATAATGTAATGATAGTGTGGCATTCATTCACTCGATGCAGGGCGCATCGACCTTTCACTCGGTCAGCTGTCGTTACTAACAGGGAGCTGTGGGCATCAGGTCACGGTCAGCGGTGCTCGGATGGTGTTCGATGTCCCCCCCCCCGGCCGCGTCTGTAGCCGGTGCGGGTCTTCCCGCAGGCTGCACGATCGAGGCCATGTACTACCTGGAGCGGTCGGGCGTGCGCGGCTCCATCATGGAGGCGGTCGTGTCGGCGGCGCTCAAGTCCAAGGAGACGGGCCAGCGGAACTGACGACCGCCGCCGGCGCGCCGATAGCTCAGATCTGCCGGACGGGAGCGGCCGCGGCGCTCGCGCGCTGTCCCTCCGGCCATTCGCGGGCCGCGCCGCTCCGCGGAACCCGGCGGCGCACGAACGCCTCCTCCGGGTCCGTGTCCTGCTCCTCACCCGGCGTCGTCCCGTGCGGTTTTTTGTACGAGCTCCGTCGGCTGCGACGAAAGGCACTGCCCGGGTGGAGTTCTGGACCGCGTCGGGGCCACATTGGAAGCGGGGACGGTCCGCGCACGGCCGCCGCTGGGAGAGCTCAGAGCTGTACAAGACTGCGGCGACGGCGCATCGGCCGTCCCCCGGCTGTGGTGCCATCTGACAGTGCAGAGACCAAGCTCGCGTAAAGCCTCGGTGAAATTGACGGCGGCTCTCCGATTTGTTGTAGTATTGCTTCTTCTAGACGTCCAGGGTCCAACACTTGAGCTGTCGGCAATGAAGCTCAGCTTTGGCCCGGCGAACTACCCGCGGTTGTACCCCGGCGGCGCTACTGGCAGATTCTGGCGGCAGGCGCCCAGCCAAGAATCTGTCAAAGAGGGGGAGGGTGTCGGATCCTCAGAAGGGGGCCTCCTCATACCAAGTGGGCCTTCCCAGTCCAAGGACGGACCTTGTCGTTTGCAGGGATGTCGTGTGCTAGATGCTATAGCAGAGGGGCCTGCTGTAGCATCAAGGGGCCCCTCCAGCCTCAAGTAGTCCCCCATCGGCCTCTTATAGCAACATGGAGGGCCCGATATGGCGTCCATATTCCCACTACCTTTTCTCCACAGGAAGGGGGCGACCCCTCCCTTCTCCTCCCCCCTCCGCAACTTCCCTGTCAGGTATGACAGATATGGCCTGCCTTTACTGGAAAACCAGGGCCAACATGTCTTGGTCCTGATATTAAGGAATTTGCGCATGCTTTTCGAGCTTATTAACTTCTGCAAATATTATCTTCGAACAGATAGAAATAAAGTGGGCGAAGTCGGAACAGAATTAATTTCGGCGCACGGTTTAGGTTTCGCAGATGGGCAGCTGTCCCCCTCCCCCTTCCCCCTCCTCCCCGCCCCGCCTTTGCACATAGTCTGGATCCGTTAGTGCTCGGCATCATCATTTGAAGGTGTCTGGTTATTAACTACCCTGTTGCTGCCTTCGAGAGCGCTGTACGCTCCTGTGTGCCTTCTAAAGGGGCGAGATGCTGGGGAGAGGCATGGTCTTGAGCTATTGCTTCCCGTTTTTTAGGTATGGTTTGTCTCCCGAATGTCATAAACGCCAAGTGTCTCAACCGAAGATTGCTTGTTGCTTGCACAGTTACCTGTGTAAGCAACAAGCAACAAGCAACGGATATAATATATATATATATATATATATATATATATATATTACATGTTTGTGCTTTTTGTGCCCACTGATGAAAAGATCACGGTGCAATATCGTCGAGTGTTTTGTGATGCATATCATGATGGCTGGAGTTCCCCAAATAATCTTCACGAACCTCATGCGTAGATCTTTGCATTTGCTGATAAGTTAATGCGGCTCTAACGGAACAAAGATGCTTTGTTGACTTTTCCGCAGCGTTTTTCGTTATCCTGCTGACACTGTTGGTCGCTCTGCGATTCATTCACTGCCGGTGAGGTCGTGCTATGCATCTCGAGTTGTGTTATATGTCTTTCCCCTCGTGGTTTTCCCCGTAGAACAGTGTAGGGCTCTGTCAGCTGGTAGGTCGTGTATGCTGATTGTGATTGTGTTTGTGTGGGGGCGGGATATGAGGTGCAAAGTTTGTACAATTTTTAATAGCACTTTTTGAAGTGGGTGTTGTTTTGAGTCTCTGTGGCAGTTTTGTGCTTCACTCGCCTCCAGGTAAATCGATTCACCTCATTAATCGCGAATCCGGTGATCGCCTCGGATTGCTTCGCAGTGACTTTCCAAAAAGTTAACGATTCCATTCCGATTCAGTTGTGACTAAATGATAACAGACATGATCAAAGTCAGTAATTCCATTTTGATTTTGTTGCGTTGCGCTTTTAATAGGCGCCTTCCGAAACTCTCCTTTGTCTGAATTTTTAGACGTACGCGTGTGGGATGAGAAGAGAATCGCAAACTCATTAGTAACCCTTGGTATCCGTTTGTAGAAACGGTGACGCCATTTCAAACGCCACGATCATGGCTGGAGATTTCCGACAATTATTGGGGGGGTCCACATAGGATTTCAGACCGCTTCTTTCCAGTCATCGTCATAGGCCCAATGCTAAAATCACTGAAAAGATTAAAATACTAAAATACTGGAAAGACCGGATCTCACCCCCCCCCCCACCCCCGTTCGTCAGCCATGATCATACCACAACGATTTTCCTGGAAGCCTTAATTCCAATCCCGTCTCGCATCTAGACAGCTGTGGTGAGCTGGTTGGGAGACCGATAAAAACAGAGGTTGCCGACCCGTCTGACACGTTCTGTTGGTAGCCGTTCTAAATCCCAATGGCACGACCGCTGCTGCTCGCAGCCAGGACGCGGTTGGCTTTTACGCATCGGCGAGCGGATCGCCTGCACCGGCGGCGGGGAAACCCGACCGCGTGCTGCCTCAGAGCTCTCAGTCTCTTGCTGAGGTCGCCGCGCCCCTGGTCGTTACACGAACCATCTTCCTGACCTCGTTCCCTGGTGCTGCTGGCTGCACGCTCACGACGTCCGCTCTCTGTATCACACCATCCAGTTTCCTGGTCGCACAGGTTAGTCGGCGACGATCGCAAAACAGAAACATGGCCAGGCCTTGGTACTCCTGAAGCATGGTGTTTTTTTTTCATTTCGGGACGCTGTAGCACTCCGCGGAGATGATGCATTTTGTAGAACGTGGGATAAAAAGGGCACAAATGCGGATGCATTTATGAAGGTGCGGACTGCAGGGTCATAATGGACACGCGACGTAAGGCTTCGTTGCGACCATGGGCGGTGCCAAAGACAGGCGATGGGGACATGTTGCGACAGCTCCTGCGCCAACACCCAGAAGGCCGGCAGTTTTCGCATGTGAAGTCCACCCGGGGAAGCCGAAGACTGATCCGGGCTGCGAGATGCGTCGGGGAATCACAACCCTGAGCGCGGCGGGCGGCGTCGACGCCATCGGCCGATTGTCGGCCTCGATGGCGACGGCGGCGCACCTCGACGGCGATGGCGGCAGCGGTGGCTGCGCCGGGAGCGCCCGGTGCGCCAGGGCAGAATCCTGATCGCCGGTATCAGGACGATAATCAACGGGACGGAACAACGTGAGACAGAAACCGACGTTAGGCGAATGGAACATGTGTGAGGATGAAAGTAACTGGCACAAGGCAGTAAAGAAAAGCTGATCTGCGGTGGGGTTGGGCTGTCTTTCCACGTCAAAGTAATTCTGAGTGCACCATACCAACCTTGTTCCGTGTTCACTGAGCCCGACCTCCAGCGACACGTGCTGTCGTCGTGTTTGTTGTTAATGGACGCTTTCAGATGCCAGAGATATTTCGCGTCGCACCTGCTCGCGCCGGTGGTCGCGAGGCTTGGCGGCGTCAGTCGATCGTCTGAAACCAATCTCACGTGAAGTTTGTTTGCTTGTGAGTTAGCACGCACAGCCTCTAGGGCTCAAGCGCCCGTATTCTCAGTCAAGTCTCTTGTCTCGCCAGGCGTCAGTCAGTCGTCTCAGGGTGTATTCGCGGCGACCCGGTCAACGTATGATCTATGCCGTCGACGTCATCCAGTACGTCATAACCCAGAGATTCTGTGCGTTTTCCTGTTCGCAGCGACCCGGACGACAAGGACTTTACGTGACGTCACGTAGAACGCTTACCGGATGTGCAGAATATTCCTTCCGTTCCTTACTTGGTCAAAGTAGTCACACAGAAATGGGGCAGCAGTTTACAAGCGCAGTTTCCACGAAGACGACTGACTGCCGCCTGACGAGACCCAAGACCTGACACAAGACAATAGAGAGCTGACCTCAAGAGGCTGTGTGCCCTTAATCACAAACAAATAAACATACAATGCAGTTTCCATGGCCACGGTGCATTCACAGAACGTGCAGATCAAGGCTACTAAATAAATGTGTGGATGAGGCAGTGGCGGTGACTAATGGGCTTATTTGTCTGGGGTGTAGATTCGTGTCCTTTTGAGAGGGCCCTGGCTTCCCTAAACTGGTTCCCCCCACGGTATTTTCCGCCGATTTAACAAGGGAAACGGTCAAGAATATAAAAAAGAATGGCTACAATAAATCAGACATAGGCAGTATAGAATACAGAATAAGGTGGTCTAAGCCATTTAGATAAGAAATCACGAGAGCATGGGAAGCGGGGGAGCGACGGAGGCCAAAGTCCCATTTCTTTAGATTTGACATTGGCACCATGGGCACTGAATGCAAACAACTGACCCAAAATGTTTCATTGTTCCCCCAGGTGTGGAGGAGTTCCTGTGACCCTGACAAAGAGTGACAGACTTTGGGGTGAAACAAGCCCACAGTCCATGGGTGTTGGTTTCTTTAGGCCTGACAGTGCTAGGAACCTAACAATAGTGATTTACACCCTACCAATGTTCCTCAGGGCCTTACCAACATTTTTTTTATAGGGGACAAATCTTAAACCACCACAGATGTAAAACAACCAATGGACTGACAGATAAAAGCAAGAATGATGAATTTGATATTACAGTGATAGCACAAATAAATGCATACTGACTACATGCATATACAGATATATGTTTGGGATATATGCAATTTTTCATATAAAAACTAAAAAAAACAATAAATTTCCACTGATCTAAATAAAATGGGATAACTCTCTTGACAAATCCACATTTGGGGGAGGTTGGCTTGGTGAACCCTTGGCCTGCCCCATCACTTAAAAAACACAACACCCCTGTAACTAGTTTTCGTGTAGATGACATGAGAAACATCCGCAGGGATCTGCAAGGAAAAACAGGAACCAGAGGGTACAAATTATTACATTATCTTGCTGGCAGCCAGTAACTGCGCCTCAGGAGTGTGAGACTTGAAGAATTACGATCAATCCAGCCTGGCAAAATACAGCAAGTTCGTAACCGATTCACAGCTGATTCCCGATGCTCAGGATGTTGATGCAGTTATGGTCATTTTTTTCCTTTTGTATTGTGCAAAATTGTAAAAAAAAAAAACGTGCACACGGTGGATTCTACGTGGTGTCATGCGGAAAAGAATATTCCTCGTGCGTTGGGAATGCATCTTCAATCTGAAGTGATATCTGCTTGTCCTGAGTTTGGCCGCACAACCTCTTGGTCTCCAGGGCCCGTGTCTCGAGTCGAGTCTTGTATCTCGTCCGGAGTCGGTCAGTAGTTTGGAATCTAAGACCGTGGGACACCATCGTATGTCCGCCGCGCGTCACATTTGTAGTGCTAGTAATATTTGCCCGCCGTCTTTGAACACAGTGCTGTCCAGTCTGTAGTCTGATCTGGGCGGAGCATATTCTGTGCGAGAAAGGCTTTAAAACAACCGGCAGCGTTAGGTTTGAACAGGGCCTTTTTGTTTACCTGACTGCGCGAGAAACCACGTACGTCAAAACTCCGGTGTGGTCATCATTGCGGAAGTACTGGAACTGCAAGAAGATAAATGCAATAACCGTATAATTGAATCCTGGAAGTATGTTCGAACATTTTTAATCCATCTTAGGTGTAAAAGCCTGCAGGAAGAAGCCAAGACATTTTGTAGAAGCTGGGATTCCTGAAAAAGGTGAGGACTGCAATGGCAGCTGAAACCTTTCAGAGCTAAAGCAACAAAATGTATTTTAAGATTGTTTCTTCCCTTGCCCCTGCAGCTCCTGGCTTCTTTTGTTCCATGAGTAGTTCTTGTGGTAAGGAGGGGTATTAGAGATCAGAATTACAAGACCTCCTGCATTCCAGAAGTTCAAGTGCAAGTACAAAATGTGTGATATAGGAAATGTTTACAGTCCTTGAATTTAGCTGTCTGAGGCTTGAATTTAGCTGTCTTGGGCTGAAAACAGATAGCACAAAGCAGTGGCAGATCTAAATGATGCTCAGTGCATGTGAAGTCCCCATCTGTTTGACCTACCTTGCCCTTCAATCAGGGATGTAACCAGAGCGGGCCTTGGGGTCCATGATCATCAACATGGCATTGATGACGTGGGGCCTCTCCCTGAGCCAAGCAGACTACATGAGATATTTAGCAATTTTGCTGGAATATGAAATGGTGATCATATATATGCTACAATAACAGACATTATCTGTTTTCCCTGTGCATTAAATATGAAGTAATTTGCTTAAAATTGTTGCATATCCAATGGATTTTCTTATATACCCATGGCATATGACTAGATTTGATATTTGCTCCCTCCAAAGAAAATCCTGGTGACATGCACACCTGAAATGTTCACTTTTCCTCAGGTTTTGGTAACCTTGTTTCTCCATTTTTGAAGGTCAACACTTATATAGGAAGAAAAATCATTCTGAACAATGAATTTCCATAAACTCTGTCAGAAAACTGCAGGCCTGAAGGTGCCAGTCCTGGATTTTCCTGTGAAAGGCAGGTCACAGCCAGATGACCTAGGGTTTTCCAGCCACAGAAAGCAGGGTAGTCAGATTATGTTCACTGACTGAAACTACATACTATACACAAACTAGTGCTGAAATGCCAAAGAAACCATCAACAGATATTGAAACAGTGAAACTACAGTCTTCATGATTGTGAAATGAAATGAAATCTTAATGAGAATGAAATAAAGTTTTGTCCGTAATCCAGCTTATATTTTATTGTACCCTGGGAGTATTTTTTATTTTTCTTTAATCTATGATTATTCAACTAATACTTTGGTGAACTGAAAAACCCAAATAATGTAGTATATCTCTCTCATGGTACTTGACTATGAGTGTGAGTTCCATATCTCTGGATATACTTCAAGTGTTAGATAGGGTTATGTTTCCATTTTCTTGATCTGATGAACCACTGTCCAACATCTTCTTGCAGTCCTTGACCATTCTGATGCATTTCTTTTGATAACCCTTTGAATCCATGTCAGTCTAAGAGGCTTTGCCTATCATATGGCTCTTGAGATTGGAGTTACTGCTATTCAGCTGTTTTCTCCAAACCTTGCAATATCTGTGGACAGCTCCATCATGTTGAGTTTTCTTTGTGATATATTTTATCACAGGCAGGCGCGCAGCCAGGAACTTCGTTCAGGAGGGGGCACGCTGGCTCACTGGGGTCTCCTTGCCAAGTGTCCCCCTTGCTAAGTGGGCCCCTATCCAAACCTACCTGATGAAAATCGTATTTCTTCCCAGATCTCGATCACTTTGTTTTAGGTGTGGCTGGTAGGAAGACCCAAAATGGTGGGCAACATCGAAGGTATTTGATCGGTGAAGTTGTTCAGATGCACGGCAAGCAAAGATGAAATACGTATTTCTACGCTTTTACTGACAAGAGGCCATAGTCTGCAAACATCAAATGCTCCAATGATGTTAGAAGGATTCTACTTTTCGGTGAAGAAGCACGATGTTTCGGAATTTGAGCTTTTGCATTGAGGGCATTCACTAGTGGACGTGGGAGACCCAGTCAAGCAAAACATGTAGCATGGATAGTTTTGTTACGTGCTGTGAAGCTGCGTGATATTTTGATTTCTTATGGTCGAAACAGCCTCTGGAGCACCATTCCTGAGGTTCTGGAGGCTGAACACAGTTATTTGCCGGCCGGCGTTTTTCAGTTTTCGGGTCTCAGGGGCTGCGGCTTGGGCGAGCCTTCCCGTGCCGTTTTGGGGAAGGCTGTACATGGCAAGGGCAGAAAAAGTGGGAGAGAAGAGACTCGATTAACTCATTAACTATAGGCAATCCGCGCCCCTCACACACACACAACACGTCCACAACCAGAGATGGATTGCCTCCATCCCAGTGGACCATATTTGCGCCCCAGTCACGACAGGAGTGAACACAAGACATTGGGTCCAGGCGCGAAGCCAGAATCTTTTTGAGAGGGAGGGCCTACTCGACCCTGAACCCCCATAGACTGGGACCCTTCAGTTTTTAGCTGTTGATCCGGGCCAGGAAGAAGTCCATTCACGCGGCGGGTAAGAATCTGTCCCTTCCTCACTGTTTCCTCAAGGATGCATCCTTATGCCGAAATCCGGAACACTTTGTCGTCCCCATGGCCGAATGGACAGAGTTGCACTCAAACGGCAGTGTGTGTCAGGCACCTTTGTGAGTTCGATATCAAGTGAAAGCACTAGACTGATTCGAGGAAAAGGATCAAGCCGGCCATGAGGCGACTGTGTAGTGGCGCTGCACCGCACATTAAAGATCCCTCTCTCCCCCTCCCCAACAGCAACCGGTTTGCCATCTGGGGCGAAAATCTGCCGTTGTTGGAAATTCTCAGGTGGCGGGCTGGGGCTCCGGAGCAACGAGATTTGCTGAACAACGGATAGGGCGTCAGTGCCATCCTCTGTATCACATGTGCGGGGCCCAATATATTTTTTATTGACTTCCAGATGTACCTACATACCAATGGCCAGTTAACTGAACATGCATTGTATGTCATGCATAACTTGAAAATAGTAATTCTCAGTCATTGAATTATAAACAAGCAACATTACACCAAAATCCATTGTAGACGTCGTCTTGTGGTGCGCAATTACCGAACTTTGTGAGTTTCAGCATGTTAGAGCAGGCAGAAGAGATATGAAGTCACGTTTTCTCTCTCACGTATTTTACGCGAAATCTGTTGCCGCTGAACCATTACTGAATTTTTTCAGTGAAGTTCGCATCAGGGAAAATAAATCATGAGGCTAACGGCTTTCGTGTTTACCATTTTAATCAGCTTTCATGCCAGAAGAGATACAGCAAACTCTCAAGCCAACTCAGGGATAACAAGCAAAGAAATATAATGGCGTGTGATTCATTTTGGTCCCCCAGGGGCAAACGTTGCCACGAGTAAGGAGCCAAAAGCCTAGCAATGGAGGAAGAAAGCAGCCAGCGAGAAAGGGCGCCTTCACTTCTCGCTCAAATTTGGCCCCATGTCCAGGTGAAGGTCGCACATACCTTTTCTTTTCGAAAGGCTCCGAAACGTTGAGCGGACAAAGCTCCTGGTGGTCAGCTGGCACGGGTGGATCCAGGATAGCGACAAGGACGAGCGATCAGTCCTCGGGAAGGTTAGGAGGGCCCCCAGAAGACGTTTTGGAGCCCTCTGTGGGAAGGGGGCCCCAAAAGCTGATTTAGGGGACTCTGGGGAAAACGGGGCCAATTTTGTGCCTAATTTGAGCCCTAGGGCCCATTTGGTCTTAATGTTCGTCGGAGAGACCCTTTCTTTCGAAAGGGATCCTTTCGGCCTCCCGAGAGGGGCCCACTCGGGGTCCGTGTCAGGTCCGAATTCACCTCTGTCAGCAGGGAGACTGAGATCGCCTCTTGGCCTCCACGAAGGGGCGCGTTACTTTTAGAGGAGCTCACTTCAAAGGGTGTCCCTGCCGCTCAAGGGCCCCGTTTAGATCCAATCCCGGGACCACGGGACCCAGGATTCCGGCTCCTCAGGAAGGACCTCTTTGGTCTTAACCCTGTTCCCGGCAGGGGGGGACTAAATCCGCCTACCTCGGCTTTTTTGCTTGCCAGTTCCAGGCTTTTTGACGCAGCTTCACGAAACTTGGTGACTTTTCTTAGCTATTATTTCTACGTGCCATGACCAAATTTCAAAATTTTATTTTGCACAGGGGCAGAGCCAGAGAACATTTTTGGGAGGCACCTCAGGCCATTCGTGCCCATGTTGAGGGTAAAAGGAAAATGTCTGCCAAAAACAGCCTTTTGAAGATAGAACTTAAAACATGATATGGATGTATAGCAAAATAGTTAGGCAACATGCAGATACAATTTTGTTCATGTGAGGCCACTTTACAAGGTCAGGTCAAGGTCAAAAGTGAAAATTTGGTTTTATTGCAATAATTTCGGCGCTGTTTTTTCAAATGCCAAACCCGGAATGTATGTGACGTAGAAAGGTGCCTCTACGTGTGTATCAGGTTTCAGCTTGATATCAGGTCGGGTCACGGAGCTTATGACCTAAAATGTCAGTGCGCGTACCCTGTATCGCAATAGCCATAAAATGATATTTTTGAAATAGAGTGAATCAAAATGATTGAAAACGTTTACAGGTGATATTAAATGCACACGAGATCATTCCAAGTGATTCCAAGATCACTGGAGGTTATTTGAGGTCAAAGGTCACAAGTTGATCTGAAGCACGTGTGACCATGACAGTTGCCCCTTTTTCATGTCCGTGGCACCGCCTATGCTAACATTATACAAACATTGTAATGCGATTTGTGCTTCTTTCGTGTAACATGACTAGCAGAAGCCAAAAAGTGTTTTTGCCTTTTTTGTTCCTTCAGTTGTTGAAAAACTAATCCTCCTATTTTTGAAACCCTGTGAACGCCCATGAACTTCCTCAAAATTTCGGATAAGTGTACCAGTGGTAAAAGTCCTATCCATAATCTCTCGATTCATGCCAGTTTCATCGAAATCGGTCCATAAACAACGGAATGATAAGTAGTCCAAAAATACCCCTGATTTTGACATTTTTGTCCCCTGTATCCACCCCTTTCAAAATTTTGAAAATTTATTTTTATGAAAATGTAGTTCACGTCATGGAAATTGATTGTCGTTTGTTGCGACGAAATCGGATGAGTAGTTCTCGAGATCTCAGGGGGGGGGGCGAATCCGCCCCCCTACCGGGAATCGACCATACCGTCTAGCCCTCCGGGAATAGGGTTAATCTTAGAGAACCTTTTGTGCCAAAATGACTGCCTCGAGGGGCCCCTCCTGCCCCCCACACAGGTCGGCCCCCTTTCAGTTGAGTCCCATGGAGGACTAGAAAAGCCCCCTGAATGTCCTTCCCCGAAAATCCGGTGTGCCCCTCCTCTTTAAGTAGGGGCCTTTGTTGCTTTTCGTTTTGGGGTCCCTTCAGTACAGCAGGTCATTTATTTGCATGATCTGAGCATCAGGGGCCGTTTGGATTCAATTTGGGCCTGAGGGTCCTTTCCCACGGGACTCCTCAGGGGCCTGAGAGGGTCTCCTCGGGGCTCCTCTCGGCACCCGAGGGGACGACCACTCCATCGCTCCCCCCCCCCCGTATCTGCCTGTCAGCGGGGGCCTGGAGTTGGCCCCAGCTTCCCAGGATGGGTCCTTTTTGAAGTGAGCCCTTTGGAGCCTTGCCTTAGAGGATCTCTTTCCGTGAAGGGCCCGTATAGGACCCATCCCGGTGCCAGGGGGTCCAGGAACCCTGGCTTCTCAGGAAGGGCCGCTTTGGGCATTGCCTTTGGCCCTTTTGTGCCAAAGAGAATTCCCTCAAGGGTCTCCTGGCCGCCACCCAGGACAGCTCTCCTTGAGGTGGGCCCTCCTGGAAAACTAGAAGAGCCCCTAAAAATGGCCGCCCCCTTCCCTGCCCCGAAATTCCAGTGTGCCTGCCTTTTTTAAGTAGGACTCCTGGTTGATCGCCGTTTTGGGGGCCCTTTTAGTATAACAGGGCCATTTCACTGCATGATCTCAGCATCAGAGGCCCCCTCTGGACACAATCTGACCTTGCGGGTCCTTCCCTGCGGGGTCCCTCAGCAACCTGAGAAGGCCTCCTCGGAGCTCCTGTCGGGCCTCAGTGGGTCGACCACCCATCGTTCCCCTTTGTATCCATCTCTGTCAGCGGGGGCCTGGGATGAACCTCAGCTCTGCGTGATGAGCCCCTCTGAAATGGGCCCCTTGGGGGCATCGCCCTTGGGGCTCCTGTCTGCTGAATGACCCTCGTATATGATTTCCATCGCGGGCCAGGGTCTCCAGGATCCTCCGGCTCCTCAGGAAGGTCCCCTTTTGGCCCTTGGCCTTAGGGACCCTTTGTGCCAAAAAACGCGTTAAGGAGTCCATCCTGGTTTTCCCAGAACGGTCCCCTTTGAGGTGGGTCTCTTGGAGGGCTAGAAGGGTCCCCTGAAAGTCGCTGCCTCCCTCACGAAAACCCATGGTTCCCTACCTCCTTAAGAAGGTCACCTGGCGGCTTGTCGTTTTTGGGATCCCTTGAGCAATATGGGGCCGTTTTCTGTATGATTTCAACATCAGGGGCCCCTGATGGACACAGTCTGAACCTCAGACCCTTCCTGAAGGGACCCCATGCCCCTCTGGAGTAAAATCCTTTAGTCGGAATGGGCCCGTCCATGCCCTCCTCAGACGCCGTTATTGTCCTGTTTCCTTGCATTCGGCTCGTCGTGACCTACCCCTTCAGACCTGACGGGGGGGGGGGAGCAGGGGGCCTATGTTTCCCCTGGCTACACCTCTGATTAAAGGTCTTATGATTTTTATGATGTGTTGATCCATTTCTCACGCCTCGCCTTTCTCAACGCTCAGGGTGATATAACTCCATACTCAAATTTAAACGACTTTTTGCTCCTTTTCGTACACTTTTGTACAAACTGACCCATAGTTTGCTCAACAACAAGCCATGGCTTGTGCGTAACAGGTCTGGAGATGTTTTGGACGTCTCTTGACCTGCAGTGACCTTTTGTAGGTCATGCAAGGTGAGTGACCTGACATGACCATTTGGGGATGACGACTGGGAAACCTTTATGGCAGGAGAGGTTGGGTTTGCATGTCAGGGATATTAAATAATAATTGGTGAAAGACCCTATAAGGAACGATATAGCAAATTAAAAGCCCTTAGTTTACACGCCCATAACCCTGGCAGTGGGTATAACCATGCCAAGTATATGTACTTTTCCAAGCCTTACGGAACATGAATTTGAAGTCAATTGATATATGTTATATTGCACCCCAAACTTATCGCAGTGATCAAAATGAGACCGTTGTCAACTGACATAACTGCTGCGTGAAAATGGCTGGCATGGACCCAGGTATGACATCGTAACTCGTTACCATGGCAACGGAGAGGGAAACGTTTACACCATAAGCTGAGGAATGGATGCCCTAAAGCGTACACCATGTACTATGAACTAGACATCCGATTTCATCGCAATAAACGGCAATCGATTTGCCATGACGTGAACTGCATTGTTATAGAAAGAAGTTTTTAAAATCTTGAAAGGGATGGATAAGGGGGCTGGGGGCAAAAGTTCAAAATAGAGGGCATTTTTGGACTTCTTATAGCCCTGCTGTTTATGGACCAATTTTGATGACATTGACATGAATTAGAGCTTATAGATGGGACTCTTACCACTGGTCCATAAGTGTGAAATGTTGAGAAAATTCACGAGCGTTCACGGGGTTACGAAAATGGGAGGATTAGTTTTCTAAACACTGGACTAACAAAAAAGTTAAGAACACTTTTTTAGCTTTTGCTAGTCGTGTTATGATGAAGAAGTACAAATCATATTACATTATACAATGTTAGCATGTGCAGTGCCAGGGACATGAAAAAAGGGGAAACTGTCATGGTCACATGTTCATCGGGTCAACTTGCGACCTTTGACCCCAGACAGGCACGTTGCCAGGATTTCCCTCGGGGGGGGGGGCCAAATGTCAAATTTTGTGATATGCCACAGGCGTATGAGGAAAGTTGCAAGAAAAAGCAGCAATTTTATGCAATTCATCTCATATTTAATGCACAGGAAAACATATAATGTTTGTTTTTGCAAGGTATATGTGATTACTATTACGTATTCATGCGAAACCGCTATGTATCTAGTGCAGACCGCTTGGCTCAGGGGGGCATGGCCCACATGGCCCCCCTTGGCTACGTCCCTCAACTCAGATGACGTCCAAAGACCTTAGAGTCACATGGAACGATCTTGAATGTATTCCATGTTGTTTGCAAACGTTTCTAGTCATTTGGATTTGCTCTGTTTTTTTTTAAGTCCCATTTTACGACTGTCGTGATATAGGGTACGCGCACTGACATCTTAGGTCATCGCTCCCCGACCCAACCTGATATGAACGTGAAACTTGGTACACAAGTAAAGGGCACCCTTTTATGTCATATATATTCCGGGTTTGGCATTTGCAAAATAACGTCAAAATTATTACTATGAATGATATGAAACCTATGTATGAATACTATGAAATACTAGGAAACCAGAATTCGGCTTTTGACCTTGACATGACCTTTTGAAATGACCTCAGATTAGCGAAATTATATTTGCATGCTTTCCTAACTATTGACATATACAAGCATATGAAGTTTTAAGTTCTATCTTAAAAACGCCTTTTTTGGCAGCCATTCTCATGTTCCCTTCAACAGGGCCAAGAATGGTCTGAGGTGCCTTCTAAAAACATTGCCTGGCTCTGCCCCTGAGCAAGTACGAAACTTTGTCACAGTACGTACGAAGAATTGGTAGGAAAAGTGACCAGGTTTGTGAAGCTGCGTCAAAAGCCCTGGAATTGGCGAGCAAAAAAAAAACGAGGGGGCGGTTCACCCCCGCTCTGCAGGGAATAGGGTTAAAAGTGGCATGCTCAAACGACGAAACTTACCGAAACTACCGAACAAAATGAAAAGAAGGTTGCAGTGGCAAAATATTCCTTGATCGGTACCAAACACTTAGACACTCGATCCATGTACGTCAAACGCTTCCATTTCCTTGTTAGCGGGTTCCATTATACGACCACTTAATGTTGTCTGCCACGATGTAAAGAAACGTGCAAGGTTTTCATAAAAATGGACTGTCGTGCAAGTTCATAATTTTGCGATTCTGCAAACGGTTACTACATGCAACTAATGCCGTTTTTTCTCTGCGTTACAGAATGGCTGCTGAAATCATCCTAGCAATTGTTATGCTGGTGTTTGCCTCAGTGCATACCGTTTGTTCAGCGCCAGTCCCTCAGCGCACAATTAGTGCTCTTAGTGCGTCAGTGCAGATGAGAGGATCGCCTTCATTGAACACCAGCGCACCTCTTAGGAGAACTGACGAGAACTCGGCCAGCACGTTGTCTGTCGTCGTGGCCCCTGCTGTGCTGGGTACTCCGGCGCGTGCCCGGCCCGCTGCTGCCGCCTCGCAGTCGGACGCCCTGAGGCCGCGCCCGAAGACCCCACAGCCTGGCTCGGACCGAGAGCGGTACGACAGCGGCGCGGCCGAGGACGGGGTGACGGCAGACCAGGAAATTCTGATTTATCCAGAGTCTGATGCTGCGGATTCTGTCTCGAGGGAGATTGTCATTGCCGCAGGTGGCGTGAGAAGTCCAGATGCTATTAGCGAAGAAACCGAAGGCAAAGTGAATGGTTCTCGTATTTTATGGCATGAAGCTGTTAGTATGCAGTACACTACGGGAACCACGGGCGTCGACGTCCAGAAGTCCGGTCAGAATGCCACGTCCTCAGCATCGCCAGACATTTCTAGTTTCTTTTCAGAAACCACTGGTAAACATGCTCCCAATGGTCTGAAACAAAAGGATCGCATGAGGAATGAAAATAATGTCAACTGCACAACAGTCTCATTGAGTAACGATGTTCAATATGCTGTACTCTGCATGTCAAACCATTCGGAAGATGTGAAACGGGCAGATACATTTTCAGACACGACCGCGGCGTCGGATTTAGCCGTGACCGAAACGGTTCAGACTCTGGCAGACGAATCAAGCGTTAACACCATACCTGAGACATCAAACGATTCGCCAGGTGCCACCTCTCCGTTATCCGATACGGGAGTTACCAAATTTCTGCAGACCATGGAAGACGAAGGAAAGCCTAAGACCGTACCTGGCTCTGAGTCATCAGCCACCCCAGCAGGCGCCCTCTTCCCGTCACCTGGTCCGGGAGTGACCAGATCTGCACAGGCCATGGAAGACGACGGAGGGGCTGTGCCCGCGCCTGACTTTGAGACGTCAAGAACCCCAGTAGATGCCCTATCCCCGTCACTTGATCCGGAAGTGACTGCATCTGGACACGCTCGGGAAGATGAAAGAGGGGCTACGTTTGTGTCTGACTCGGAGTCGTCAGCGACCCGTGCAGACGTCCTTTTTCCGTCACCTGACCCGAAAGTGACCGAATCTGTGCAGGCCATGGAAAACGAAAGAGGGACTACGTTCGTTTCTGGCTCCAAATCAGCAGGCAGTCAGCTAGGCGCCCTCTCTCCGTCACCTGATCTAGAAGTGACTGAATCCGCACAGGCCATGGGAGACGAAGGAGGGTCCAAGCCCGTGCTCGCCTACGAAACATCAGACAACCCATCAAGTACCTTTTCTCCGCCAACTGATCCGGGCGTGACGAGATCTGCACAGGCCGTGAAAGACAAGGGAACTTTGTGGGATGGCACGTCAACCGCCGTCACTCTGATCTTGCCGCCCTCCGCAAATGCAACATTTCCGGTGAATGACACCATAGGCGGAGTGGCTGCTCCCGGCGCCACAGTCGCAGGGCGTTGGGCCGGACTGGCGGTGGCCGTGGTAGTGTTTCTGACCGTGTTGAGCTGCGTGGTTTACCGCCGTCGCCGCCGCGGCACGGCCAACATGTCGGGTCCGGCCGGGACGTCCCCCTGGGCCAAGCCCGCCCCGCCGGCGCTTCCGACGACCGACGCTCGGGCCGGCGTCGATGCGGTCACGCTCCGACGGGACGAGTCGTTCGACTCGCCGCCGCCGACGTACCGCGCATTCATGGGCGTGGGCGCCACCAACGCGCCGTCCGTCTCGCTGGATATGGAGGAGCTGGACAGCTCCGGGGTGGGGTCTGCGAACTCATCTGTTAACGTCAGCAACGGCGAGTGTTCGTAGCCGTGTGGCTGACAAGTGTCATTACTGTGATGTCCCAGATTGCCCTGTCTGTCCCGGCCGTATTTTTGTATATTTATATCCTTAATAATAAATGGGAAGTGGACCGTACGTTTCATGCTTCCTTTGGCTGTCAAGTCCTGCGTCTTTCCGGAAACTGCATGGTGTCCAGTAAACATCCGGTCGTATGACACTGTCATCCAGCTCAATCCAGCCAGAATCCAACAACTGTAATATATGCCCACGTGCTGATTGTAATCCGCCGTTAACTAGGGATGACTGAGTCTTTCTAACCATGCCACCCTTTTTCTCACGTGGCTCCGTTAGAAGGGCTGTGACAGTTCCGACCTTTGAGCGTCCGATTGTCCGCGTTTTTCTCGGCACTTTCTCAACGTTGGACCATGAAGTTTTGCGTATACCTCCGTTCATCTGTTGGACGGGTGTTGGAACATTTTCGGCGAGATTCGTTGCACCACTGCCTGACGCTCCCGGGTGAGACTGTTTATATCCCGATGTTACCTTCTTTTGGGTTAGGACTGATAAACAGCATTCGAAAACCATAGCCATGGCTTTTTTGCTGTGTTCCAGCCGACTCCGGCCCATTGTCCATGTTTGTTACGAGGCTACAGCAACACATGGGCCGGCCCATTTACTTTATGGGGTTTGTACCTCATCGTTCGGCTAGTTACTCCTTAAACTTTACTTGTACGAATACCAATTTGAAAGCAGGGACCAAAAACTGGAGGCTAGTTCAACGAAGGAGCTGTACTAAATGGAAGTACTAAAAACGCGCAGCAGTAAAAGTGCTTAACCCTATTCCCGGCAGGGGGGCTGAATTCGCCCTCCTCGGGTTTTTTGCTTGTCAATTCCAGGCTTTTTGACGCAGCTTCACGAAACTTGGCGACTTTTCCTAGCTATTCTTTCTACGTGCCGTGGCAAAATTTTGCTCAGGGGCGGAGCCAGGCAACGTTTTTGGGAGGCACCTCAGGTCATTTTGACCATGTTTAGGGAAAAGGAAAACGTCTGTCAAAAACAGCGTTTTTAAGATACAACTTAAAACTTTATATTTTTTGCGCTGTTTTTGCAAATGCCAAACCCGGAATACACATGACGTAAAAAGGTGCCCTCTACTTGTGTATCAAGTTTCCATAGGTGGGCATCGTTACTAAAAAATGTAACTTCGTTACTCGTTACTACGTTACTCAAAAAAACCAGTCCGTTACTCGTTACTCCGTTACTCTGCCTTAAAAAGTAACGCAAGTTACCGTTACTCCGTTATTCCGTTTCTTTTTTAAATGCAGTGAAAACCAAGCGAACGCGGGTTTTAAGTCTTTTATGCTGCTTTGTGGTTGTAAAACGCATTCCATATACAAAGGGAAGAAACAAAAAGCGCTTACCCCAAATACTCCGCTAGCTGCCCACTGCCCTCACCAGCCGTTGTAGAGTCGGCGGCGCCGGGACAACAGCCGCGGCGGTTCCACTGTGTTAGCCACAATGTTCAAACCAACGAATTCCTGTTCATTGCCCGCGGCGCCGACGGAGCGGGAACAACCGGCGCTGGAGCGGACGCATGCAAAATGCGACAAACAGCGGACATCTATCGACTGGGTTTGATCAACAATGCCTCTCGAAGTATCCGCCCTGAACATAATGGTCTCCGTTCAGAGCTCGTTTCGGTCTCGCGAACTTCTTGTTTTGTTTTGAAATTATGTGTGTGTATTAGTTTGTGTACGTGCGCGTGCGTGGAGGTAAGATTCCTGATACCCCTGACGTTTTTTTAATACCAAACGACGAAGGACTCAAAAATACATGACTGATATGGATCTTATTATTGTGAAATAAAAGACTAAAAAAGGTGCTTTAGTACCTCTTCAGCACCCTTGAAAAGACAAATTAGCTATAAAAAACATGGTCATAAGTAAGATGCAACGGAGGATGTTGGTCGTTCACAAGTGGAACATTTTGGAACGATGACGTGACCTGACCTGACCCCTGTGAAAGGCCAAAATTGATATCAATGAACTCGCTATTGTCTTACGGTTCAGTATATGTCGCTTAAGTCCAGCTTTTCAGGGACAAGGTATTGTGTCTATTTACCTAATTCCAAGGACGTGTTTTGACCTTTCATGGCGTCTGATGGCCTCAAAATTGACCTGAGGTCAAAACTCTTGAATATTTTCGTCTCGGTTTGACAAAACCTTTCCGCCGGTGTTTTCCTTTTTCCGCGCGATATATGGGAGCCGAGATCCTGGGAGGAGCGGAAATCCGCACTCCCCCTCCGGCCGGGCAAAGGGTATTCTGAGTCCGGCCGGAGACGGGTTAAAATACTTCATTTAACCCTATTCCCTGTGGGGGGCAGATTGTGCTACCCGTGTCTTTTTGCTTGTCGCTCCCACACTGTTTGCCGCAGCGCCGCAAGATTTTTTGGCATTTCATGGAATTCATACGCACGTGTTTTGTCAACATTTAAAAAAAAAAATCGGTCCCGCAGAGGCGGTTCCAAGCCCCCGTTTTCGGCGGTAATGTGCTGTGCGTGAAGCTGCAAAGTTGTGCCGTTCACTATCGTGACATTCTGAGTAGAAATAAAGATCACTGACTCATTTATATAGTCATACACATCCTAAACAATGCGTATGCACACACATTTTCAGGCGAACGCACACCCAGGTACTGAAAAAATGGGGGAGCACACTATTGTGCTTATGGTGCCCTCCCAATTTTGTTTACCTGGATCCACCTTTGCGCTACATATAAACTTAAACTGGCTTGCTAGTTGTACATCTGATGTTTATATCACCCAAAACAAACAAAAACAAAAGGAAATTTCTTATTTCAAAAATCACCCTTCTTGCCCTCCCTGGAACTGCCTATGGTTTTCTTTTTTAAATTTCAGCTTTCGGTATATAAAAGACTTGGACATTCCAAGCTGAACCGTGTTATTCCCATGAAAATTGGTTGGTAAACACGGCCGCAGTGACCTTTCAAAAATCCCCAAATTTTGGAGTTTGTTTGCCCCCACGCCCTATTTTCGCAATTTTTGAATTTTTGGGGTCCGGAATTGGAGATCTCGTTGAAACATATTAAATGGCATTCATCCCATCAACAATGGACGAATGCATCTCGAGATCTCTGGAAGGGCGGGGAGGGGAGGGGGCAGAATTGGTAATCTTCACCTTTCGGCCAATGCATATTTTTCGAAGGTGCAAAAGTGGCAACGGCTCATATCATGTTTGAGTTTGGCTCCTCACTTCTGCGTCTACAAAAATAATGTGTCAGCCGAAAGGTGTTTCGGCCAGTTGATATTTTTTTTCGGGAACGCAGAAGTGGTAACTCGAATCGCATGGACAATGTAGCCTGTCCTCCAAGTTAAAAATGATTTAACCTAACCTAACCTAAAACCTACTGTATGGTTGCAAGGATTGCCCTAGATGGGCATGTAAAACTAATTTTTTGTTAGGTTCAATTTGCCTGTTTTTTGGTTTGGTTAGGTCGTATCGGCTGAAGGCAAGCAAACATGTGTCAACTGAATCAAAGTGCAAGAGTTACCTAACCAAGTCAGTTTCCACATCCAGTAGGGGCCAGTGCTTAGAAAAATACCTGACTGGGCTAAATTGTTCACACAACTTGTGTTGCCACTTCCGCGTCTCCAAAAATTACGCGTAAGCGTCGGCCGAAAGGTAGATTACCGCAGATCTGCCCCCCCCCGGGTAATGTGAATCTCACTGCCTGCAGAGAATATGGTTAAGGCAAATAGTCCAAGCAATAGTCGACAAGCTTCATAATTATGCTTCACTACTGACAACTTATTGTGCACATTCTGTTCTCACCTGGAAATACCGTAAATAATGCTTCCTCTTGATTTATGCCTTTAGGTTTGAAAGGCTACTCTTGTGACCCTTGATTATAACCTCTTTCGGTCGGCACAGGACATACGTAAAAATGACGTTTTTCCCCTCCTGCTTAAACTCAAAGTACGTCTCTAGATGTGGCCATGGGTGACCCAGACCGGGCTCGTCCTCTGCCTCCGAAGCTGAGGCACCGTCGGTCTCGGAGTCAAGGTTTTCGACCTCCACTGGCGGCGTAAAGACGCCTTCATGGGACATTTTAGTGTCAGGTAGTTAAAATTCCAGGACAGTCAAGAATCAATCACCACTCCATCGCCCCATGGACATCACAGATTCAAGGCCATGGCGGCAGTAATCATGTGCTCAACAGCCTTGAGTGATCTTGGCGCGGAACCGTGTGGCGGTGGTAAGCAATTCGTGACTAACTTGAGACAACATTGAAAACTGCCGTCAGCTGGCTGTTCCAGTACAAATGACAATAACTTTGATATCTTTTAGCCTGAAAAATGACGACTGGTCAATTTATAATTTGAAGTCGTATCAAACTTACGCATAATTCAATACTTTTGTCCCAAAACAGACCAAAGTCAGCTGGCCTTTATACTGAACCATTGCTGCCAGCTTGCCGTCAACGTTTATCAGCTGACGAATATTGTCAACAAGTCTACTCCGCGATTGTCAGCTGAGTGCGCGCCCAGCCGTGCTTGTATCGCCGCACGCTATTGGGTGTTGGCTATTCAAGTAGCCACTGCGTGTGCCGATGCAAATAAAGCCGGGCGGCGGTGTCTGTAAGGAGTTTAAAAAGTAACGGAGTAACGGACCAAAAAGTAACGGAGTAACGGACCACAAAAGTAACTTCCGTTACTCAGTCCGTTACAGTAAAATAAAAGTAACGGGTCCGTTACTCCGTTACTCAAAAAAGTAACTTCGTTAGTAACGGAGTAACGGAGTAACGGACCAGTGCCCACCTATGCAAGTTTCACCTTGATATCAGGTCGGGTTACGGAGCTATGACCTAAAATGTCAGTGCGCGTGCGCTATATCGCAATAGCCATAAAATGGAATTTTTGAAATAGTGAATTCAAATGATTTAAAACGTTTACAGATAGCATTAAATGCACACGAAATAATTCCAAGTGACTCCAAGGTCACTGGAGGTCGTTTAAGGCCAAAGGTCACAAGTTGGTCTGAAGAACGTGTGATCATGACAGTTCCCCCTTTTTCATGTCCGTGGCACCGCCTATGCTAACATTATACAAACATTGTAATGCAATTTGTACCTCTTTAGAAGAACATGACTAGCAGAAGCCAGAAAAGTGTTTTTGCCTTTTATGCTCATTCAGTTGTTGAAAAACTAATCCTATTTTTGAAACCCTGTGAACGCCCATGAATTCTCCCGAAATTTCGGATGTGTGTACGAATGGTAAAAGTCCTATCCATAATCTCTCGATTCATGCCAGTTTCATTGATATCGGTCGATAAACAACGGAGTTATAAGAAGTCCAAAAATACCCCCTATTTTGACATTTTTGCCCCCCTATATCCACGCGTTTCAAAATTTTGAAAATTTCTTTTTATAAAAATGTAGTTCACGTCATGGCGAATCGATTGCCGTTTGTTGCGATGAAATCGGATGAGTAGTTCTCGAGATCTCAGGGGGGCCGAATCCGCCCCCCTCCCCCCTACCGGGAATCGACGATACCGTCTAGCCCTCCGGGAATAGGGTTGAGCCATAAGAAGTGGTGGATGACACACGGTTCCAGGGTAGTAGATACGTCTTCTAGTTACACATTGGATGAGTAATGAGGCCTTGGACTTTAGTTCCCCGTCGCGCCCCGGTCACCAACCCATCAGCCAAGTTCGTTACCTTTTGTATTCTGCTGAGTTGGCAACCGGCGGCTCCTCCCCACACAGTGATGCAGTAAAGGATGTGAGGGAAGACGTGGGAGTGGACAAGGAGCTTCATGACGTCGGAAGTGAAGTAGGAACGAATTTTGGATAGTGAGACAAGGACGCTATTACAACGCCGAACAGTGGTGGATATGTGCTTTTCCCAAGTAAGATGTCGGCCGATGATTACATCAAGTACCTTCAGTAACTTTGGAATCATTGATATTCAGAATATTATTGATATCAGAATATTCAGACAGAACCCAAAATGTCGATGTGGAAATTTTTCGTCTTGTTATGGAGACTGGTGCCAATAACCATAAAGTCCGCTTTCCCTAGGTTCATTTTTAGACTGTTGGACCGAAACCAGTCTTGAAGCCACGAGATGGAATCCTCGGTTCGGGTCTTGAGACATGACAGATTGTGGATGTCGGGTGCGGTGTGGTCGAGAAGTTGGGTGTCATCGGCGTAGGAAAGGAGTCTGCCGTAGGGAAGGAAACTGGATAGGTCATTGATGAAGATTAGAAATAGGATTGGGCCAACGATGGATCCCTGGGCCACTCCATGGGACAAGGGTAAGGTAGCCAAGCCACCAGCGGCCACCTGCCTCCGGCCACTCAGGTAACTAACGGGCGAACCAGTCCGACTCAACACCGTACCACTCGAGCTTACTCAGAAGATGGCCGTGATCAACAATGTTGAAGGCATTGCTCAGGTCAATTGTAAGAGACACGACGTGACCGGCATCAATGGTCTTTGCTGACCATTCGACCTCGTCAAGCACGGCGTCCTCCGTAGTATGACTGGATGGGTAGGCATACGGAGACAGTGACAGTACATGGTTACTAAGTATGTACGCAGACAGTTGGGTACACACGACTTTGTCAGCAATTTTTGACATAACTGATAAAACAGGATGGGTCGAAATTTGTTCACATTGTCTGTCGCGTGACTTGTTCGTTGGTGTGACACGGGCAATCTTCCAGGCGTCAGGAAAAGTTCGAGTTGTGATCGAACAATTAACTATGCTCAGGATGTATGGCCCGATAACAAAGAAAAACATTTCTTAAAGGCAAGCGGAGGAACACCGCCAGTACCAACATTCTTGGTCTGACTCAGGCGCGCGACAGCCGCGGATAGCTCCGGCAGCATCTGAGTCAATCTCTGGCCCATGTGGCAGTGGCAGAGATGGGGGGAGGGGGTGAGAAACGCGATTTTTACCTCGTTTCTTTCCAGGTAGCGCCGTAGGGTTTATGTTAAATGTTGCCCAAAGCTAAGGGGCAGCAGCACCCCCCCCCCCCCGTTCCAACGCCCATGTGCCAGACGTTTGTGCTGCTCTTCCAGCTAAAAAGAACTCCGATTTCGACCACTGCATTTTTGTCTTGCTGACTTAAAAAAAAAACTAATAACAATAATCATTCCGAGAAGAAAACTGGACTGCAATGTGGTTAAGCACCAATAAGTGTTGTAGACAACGAAAGTTTCATATTGGCGGAAGCGAAAGTGACGTAAGGACAGTTTTGTTTAAAATGTCTGTACTGACGCAAACAGCTTTTCCTGAGAGTTACATAACATTGGAGAGGTGGGATTGCAAATCGTTTGCCTTTTTTTTTACTTTTCCCTCATTTTTTCGTCTTATACGTATCGCCATATAGCACGTGCAAGCGCCGATCCGGCGGGAACTTCAAACGTTTAAGGATTGTTGTCGCTGACTACTGCTGTCGTCGCCACTGCGGCTACGCCACTGCAGCTGCTATCCCTGATGCTGTTGGCTTTCGAATGCGGATGTCTCGCTGCCCCGGCTGCAGAGCAAAGAATAACATTTACCGATTTTCACGTGGTCACTGCTTGAAATGTATTTACTCCTAGACTTCTGTGTACGACGTTTATAAATTTCATTTCATTACTCACTTTAAAATAATTAGATTCGATGAAGTAAACTGTCTCATATCATTTTCTCCCATTCTGAAAAAACGTCTCTGCCTGTGCTGTCTTTTCAAGAATCATGAGCGCAGCCTTTTGTCCTTAAGTGGTGCTTCGACACCCCGATATTGAAGGACCACCAAAACCTTTGAATTTAAATGAGACCACATGGGACCGGCAGCGTTGGCTCAGTGGAATTTTAGCAACTTATTTCATGACAGTTTTCATTTTTGTTCCATTTTTGCGATATTTCATAATTTAAACGATCACTCCGCCCAATAATACCGTGGGCTCCGTTTCGTGAGTTCCGAAACAGTTTCATTGCGTGACCGCGCCGGCAGCAATGCTTCCCTCCAGTCAGTGGATCGCGTGCTTACAGAGTTTATGAGGGCTTTGCCGGCGTTTTGTTATTGAGGACAAGTATTCATGTCAGTCAAACATTTTCTCCATTTCACAGAGTCGCAACATGTGATCCAAGCGATCCTCGGGGTGCTGCACTCTGGTGGCGGTCTGCTTCCCATTTCCCAAATGTCACGACCGCTGCTGCACGGGGCCGGGACGCGGCGGTTCGAACCGGTTGGCCTTTACGCGCCGGCGACCGGGCCGCCTGTGCCGGTGGTGGGGAAGCCCGACCTGGTGCCGCTGTCGAGCTCAGTCTCTTGCTGAGGTCGCCGCGCCCCTGATCGTTACACGGACCATCTTCCTGAGCTCGTCCCGCGGTGCTGCCAACCGTCCGCTCACGACGTCCACTCTCCGACAGTGTGTCACGACATCCAATTTACTGGTCGCACAGGTGAGTCGGCGACGATCGCAAAACAGGAACATCACCAGGCCTTAGTACTCCTGTAGCATGGTGGTTTTTACGTTTCGGGACGCTCTATCACCTCCGCAGAGGTGATGCATTCTGTAGAACGGGAGATGAAAAGGGCACGAATGCGGATGCATGTGCGAATATTACAAAAAAACGAATCATGTTCGCGCCATCACCCGTAGAGGCGAAAACTTGCATGTAAGGGTTCGCTTATGACGTCGCATCTCCATGACCTGACCTAGCATGAAAATGGTTTTGATGTCACATATGTAAAACTGGTCGGTGAACAGGTACTGAAAGTTTAGCTGGGCTTGCTCTAACAGCTCAGAAGTTATTCACGAAAAACCGTGGGGGTGCCCTATCTGACACCCTCCAGGGCGGCGTCGGATTAAATGTGATGTAAATTACATAAACATGATGATTTCTCCTACAAAAATATTGGCTACGTGCCTACGCTGAATGACCCTCCGAGGCTTTTCGAACGGGCCTCCGAGCGGCGCACCACTCCCGGGCCTTTCAGACGGCATCTGAGGCCTGCTTGAACAAATTTTCCGAAGGGTCACATCTTCAGAGGACTCGAAGGCGGAAGCGAAAGCGGGGACTGTTACAGCAGCGGAACCCGGAGTTTCGAAAATTTACCAATAGACCCATGACGTTGCATGGAACGAATCGACTTAAAAATGGCCCCCCCCCCTTCCCCACCATCAACTTTAAAAACGTGTTGCAGTATATATTGATATAGATAAGCAACTGAACCTTGGAATTGTATAACAAACAGCGTTATGATGAAGGCGCGTCCAATTAAAAGTTCATTTTAATCGAAATCTACTCTACATGCCATATTTCCACATTTTTGCTTTACTCGAACAGCACTAGCTCGGAATAAGAAATCGTTTTGGCACTTTTACGGAAGTCCCTATCTTTATCTACCGATCCACAATCAAAGCGAGACAATTTCAGTGCGTAAGATACAAAACTACTCAGAACCAAAACATTTGCTGTGTTTCCCAGCATTTTCATAAGAATGTTCAGTGAGTTTCAGTCTTCTGTGAGGGCAATGAGAATATTGCGGTAATAGGAAGGATACTCGTCACATAAAATAGATGTCGGGTTTTCCTGTAGGTATTAGAACCCAGCACCACTTTCGTTTACGAGAAATGAGTGGTATCATATTACACCTCCAGGAAAAGCTTCCACTAATGAGAAATGTCTGAGTGATGTCATACTGCATTCAGAAAAAAGAACAAGTGTTCTCAGGCTACTTGAACCCCAAAGATATAATGAACATAGGAGTTCCCAAGCCCATGGCCTATAACCCATGATTCAAAGCATAAAAGTGAATAGTTAATCTAGAATAGGTTTCATTCCCTCTCTGCATTGTAGCAGAGAGGGAATGAAACCAATATTTTGAAGCAGTCAGCTTATTTTTAGGTCTTACATCAGCAGTTCTAGTAAAACATAACTGCACTTCAGTATGTTTGCCTATGTGAAGGCAGTGTATGCTAGATACTCTGAGCTGAAATGGAGCCCCTAACCTAACCTTGTTTTCAAGTCATTTTCCTCTTGTACATATGAGTGATAAAGTGCTGATAATCTGATTTAAAGCTCATAACAGTGAATATGTCTGATTCCATTTCTTTGGTGAAGTTAATGAGTGGAATGACCTGAATCTAACTGAAGAACACAGAATGATGAATGTTTCAAATTCTGTACATTAAGAACATGTGACACTGACTTGGGGTTTTCCAAATGGAAAACTAGTGTTTATACAGATATCTTAGGGTCGTATTTGCTGTATCATGCATGCATGCTTGTGATGTCCTGGCAAATATATTGTTGGGATAAGTTTTTTGGTGGACTTTGTCATATAGGAATGCAAAGATAGAGCAAAGGATGCACATTTCAAATCCTGAAATGCAAAGGTATCCCTCGTGATATCCAGAAAGCTTTGCGTGAAGTGCAGTATGTGTTTTACTCCATAGGTCTGAAGTATGAAGGGATTGTCCTGGAATATTCATCAGTGAGCATCCTGAAAAATAATTGTGTTATAGACAATTTTGGGCCAGTTTTTGTCCCAGTCATATCAGACAGTGAGTACAACCATGTGATTATTTACCAGGCACTGGCAACCCTAAATTCACAGGGTGTTTCACCCCTTCATCAGTCTGCCTGAATGGGTACCAAAAATACTTTGTTGTCAACCTGTAAGAGGCTGAATATTAAACTGAGCTATCTTTGGTTCACAATTTGCTTCTAGTTGCTTCTACTTCAATTTGCACAATTTACTTCTAGGTCCTTGCAGTCAACAGCTGCAAGGCCACTAAATATATGGTTGTTGCTTACTTTTTTCATGTGAGGAAATGCCAGGCAACCCAGTGTAGACTTCATAGATAATAATATTGTCATGGTATGTGTATCTGGGTCCAGATCTCTCTCCATGGTAATCTGATAGTGCATATTGCAAGATATTATGGTGATGACCTTGGTTTGATGCAAAGGGATGGTAATCCTATAGTGGGCTTAGAACATTGCAATGCTGGTTCTTCAGAAATTTTTCAGTCCCAATGACTGGCATGTTATGTGGTAAATATTTTTTGGGTGGCATCAGTGTTAGAAATCTGTTTTTTTCCTGGTGTCTGAGTACAAATTCTCTTTTGGAGTATAAAATGTTATGCATTTATGTGAGAAACATGGACTAACTAGGTGCTTTGTAAGCATATGTGGCCAGCAGGGATGGATCCAGTGGCTCCATTTGGGGGGGGGGGGCACAAACTGGTTTCCTGGGTCTGCATGGCAGGTCAGCAGAGTTGTTTACCAGGGGGGGGGGGGGGTGTAAGGGAGCTGGCTATGCAATTGGAGTGTACTTCATTGGCCAAGTACAGATGGCAAAGCATCAATGGAGGGGGGGGGTGGCTAGGCAACTTCATACTCTGGTTGAGTTGGAATACCCATGTCTTGGTTTGAGGGGTGGCAAATGATCATTTTCAGATTTTAGGTTCATTTTAGATTCAGTACAAAAGTACAGTTTTTCAAACACTGGGTGACATTCGCTGTATGGCACAGTGGTATTTTTCTATTTCCAGCATGTTTGTGGCGTGATTCTATGATTCTATCGTGATTATATCTATCATGATTTATTGATTGATTGATTTGTTCTATCTCCTCTTCTGTCATGAAGCCAGTGACCAGGATCTTCAGAACATGGTGGTGATATGGAGTGACATCCCAGAGTATTCCACAGTTGATGACAGCTAGTGACATATTTCTGGAAAAGGGCAGTAACATATTAAAAGAATGTATGTTTTACACTGCTATGAAAAACGTATGCTGCTGTGGCACATTACATCTCTTTCATTAGTAAGTTGGTCACCAACAATCATCATTCACTGTCCTGTTATGTGATAAGTTTGGGAGTGTCTCTGCTTGTGTCATTTTCACTATGTGCATTCATTTATAAGCATCGCCAGCATAATTTTAACAAGTTTGATACCTTTGTTTTCAGGACACAGTTATCTTTTAAGGTATGTCAGAGTCTATTAGCAGCATTGCAAAAAACGATGTTCAAGACCATCCCAAAAATGGCAATGACAACCAAGCTGAACACAAAGATGAGGAACCACCGAAGAGTGAGCCTGCCAAGAGCAAAAAACGCAATATGAAAATTTTATCGTTTATTCGAAAAGTTATCGTTCCTATCGCGGTGCTGGCGCTAGCTATGGTCACGTCTTTCGCGTGCGCGTTGCACGGTGACGAGCTGCGGCGTCAGCTGCGGGCTGTGGTCGGCAAGTACGTGCTGTTCTGGCGGCCGGCGCCACCGGGCCACGGACTCCCGCTCGGCAGCCACCAGCCGCCCATCCAGGAGCCGATCGACGTGCTGGACCAGTTCCCGCACCCGTCCGTGTTCTTCAACCAGTACACCAAGCCGCGGCGGCCTGTTCTCTTCCGCGGCCTGGCCAAGCTGCAGCCGGCCTACCACCGCTGGACGGACGACTACCTGAGGTGGGCAGGCGGCGCCCGACCGGCATCGCTTGGTGTCCGCGCAGGGCTGCCTGTTTTGCATTATAACTCATGCCATGAATTACTGGTTTGGGGTGGTGCAGACACATTGTTCTTCGTTGTGTCGCTTTATTAACGTTATCTGGCCACAGTTTGAGCATGGCATTAACCGTTTTGGACAAGGGGCGAAGTCCGCCTTTCCAAGCGGCTGTCCTTGGTTTCCAGTCTGGGATCATTTGTCTTAACATTACTGGCCCATTCTAAATATCGTTTGATGGAGGTGCATTGATGTAACTGCCTGGTATTAGCCAGCGGTGCACCCAGGATTCTCTGGGAGGGGGGGGGGGGCTAGGCTCGCCGGGAACCTTTAGCTTCAGGGAGCCCCTCGTTTGGCGGCGTACGTTGCGTCTGCTCTGCAGCCAGCGGTGAACCTGGGATTTCCGTAAGTGGGGGAAAGGGCTAGGTTTGCGGTTGGGGCGTTCCCAGTTTACTGGGCCTCCTCATGCTACAACCTGCGTTGCCTTTGTTTCGTAGTCGCGTACTGCGAGGTGAGACTCGAAAAATGGACATTTGAAGCTGCAAGGATGCCTTTACAGATGTGCAGGGGCCTCTGTAGGGGTCATTGGGGGGGGGACTAAATGCCCGTAGGCGTGTCCTTTACAGGCTAGCATGGGGGGCCAACAGATCACCCTTTACAGGCCTGCAAGGGTTCTTTACGAGCTGACATGGAACCATCCACAAGTCTTTAGGTGGTCTCTTTCAGGCCAGTAAGGAACCGTCTATGAGCCAACAGGGAGCCCTTAAAAAGTCATCATGGTGCGTTTTATATAGTCCCTCTGCAGACCCACAGTGGGCACCATGTGCAGGATGACACAGGACTCCTGTACAGGCTGACAGAGGCCCTATTGCAGATCGGCAGTGAGCCCATTTACAATCTCGTAGGTGGGCCCTTCGTAGGCCGGCAGGGGCTCTTTACAACTCGGTAGAGGGCCCCTCCAGGCGAAAAGGGGCTCCCTTGACATGCCAGCAGGGCCCCTTATCTAGTGAAGCAGTCCTAGCTGGTGAGTAAAGCTTATTAGTAGAAAGGGCCGGTAATGATGGTGCCCCTTTTTAGAAGGTCCCCAGTGCTGAGTAGTCAGGAAACCCTTATTTTTAGCTCCTAGAAACCATCCTTGTTAAGGGGCTCCGGTACCTAAGCCCCCTCCCCCCGGGTGCGCCTCTGGTGTTGGCCACAGATCCGTGCCCTTTTGTTACCATAATGCGTTGCCCCGTTCGCCGCCAGGGAACAGTTCGGAGACTTGATGTTGGATGTCGAACAAAGAAAAAAAGAAGACAGAAACGTGGGTTTGCTCAACATGACGTTTTCCAATTTTTTGTCAGTGTACAAAGAAAAAGACTACTACATCGTCCACAGTGCAACGGAAGAATTAAAAAGTAAGTGATCTCATGATCTATTCTTTTGGGTTGTTCATGAGTTACGAGTTTCTGGGCGGTCTCCGAGTTGCACACAACTCGTGAAATGTCGTTAGCGAAAAGCGGGAAAATACCGTGAGACATGAAAGGGGTATTTTCAGGCAGATTTGTACCTGGGAACGAGACTAAATAGAGCCTAAAAGGAATTGCAGACTCAGGAATGACGCATCTCCCTGTTAAGGCGTGGCAAGCATACCCATGTTGGTTAGGTTAGTCCGCGATTTTTTATGAAAATGCAAGCAAAAAGTAGTTCCGGTTATCATTATTTTCCGGTCGTGCTAGGATTCATGTACTGGTTGAAAGAAATCGTTCCCGGACGGTGACAAGTTGAGCTTTTGTGAGACCACAGGCAGCATTGGGATGTCTGATACGGTTAAGAATGACTGTCCCGTAATATGCTCAGTAAATAAAACATAGGAAGAAATTGTAACGAGCGAGTCCGTAGGCCGCGTGGGTATTATTTGAACTAACAAAAAAAATCAAACTGAGTGGCCGGCAGGCTTTTATGCGAACGATGTAAAAGAACTCCCGCTGTATGTATGGTTACGCTCGCTGGAAGCTTTAACTTCGCCACTGTCAGGTACCAAATCATGAAGTTTCACTAGAAGTGAAAGTTTGAGTCATTTGTATTCGCAGCGTTTTGACTTGCAAGCTCTTTCGTCCATATAACTATTATGGAAGTAGTGTTTTCCTCTTAGGTATATTTTTTCTTTGGATGTTTTTTTTAACTCAGAGACAACTATATCACGGGCATGCGTGACGTTGAAACTGGCAGTGTTTCAGAGGCAAAACGCTGAAATAGAATAATAGCTATTTACGTATCATGCGAAATGTATAATGGAAAGAGTGTTGTAACAGCATGAAAAAATGTACTTCCTGAATTTAGCGAGAAACCAAATAGGTTTCGCCGGGCATTCGTCCCACGACTCTTTTTTACCATTTTTTCCTTAGTTTTTGCTGAAACTTTAGATCTGTAATGAACCGATTCTAGAAGCAGTAACAACGCACATCATGCTTGACAGTTTCGACAGTGAGCTATCTTGGGAACAACGTTGTCTTTCGTTTGGGTCCTGACGTTGCCCCCTCCGAAATTGCCCATGATGTGTGAATTTGCGCTGCGAAAGTCACCCTGTCTGGGCTTACAGGTCAAACCACAACTGTGACAGACCGCAAGCCCGCTGGTTGCCGTCTGAGAATTGCCCGTCCCGGTGGAGGAGCATATTTTCCTCGACCCTCTATATTTTGGTCTTTGTGACCGATTACGATGAAATTTTGTGATAGGGAAGCACGCGTATTTATCTCGTGACTCTGGGAAACTGAATGACCCAGGTCAAGTTTGTCGAGGTGAAACAAAGTCAACGTCGAAGCAGAAGCACCCTTTCTTGTCGTTTTTACGTATCTATTGGACCGATCGTAACCAAATTATGTTGGACCTTAGTCCGTATGATGAACTTAATTACCGCAAAATGAGATGGACCTAGGTCAGGCCAAACGAATGCAACCCCGGGGCAATATTTGGAAATGCTGCGTTTTCTCAAAATCGAGCATAACACAATCTGGTTGCTTGTCGATACGTAGGATACCCTCGTACGTCCGTAAGTCCAGGGACTTTCTAACGTAGTCCTTCCGGCGTCATACGAGGTCTGCCAGTCAACGAAATGCATCTCCGCAAAATCTAACTGAGATCATTTCGGTACATCCGGCTAGAATGAAGAGATGTTGCATCTTCACTGACTGACCTTGGATGGCCTAAGTTGGCCTGACCTACCGTGCCCGTGCTTTGAGGCGCTTGCTCGCAGTCAGAGTTCTCACAGCATTCCCGAATGATGCCGCTACGAAGTGCTACATTATCAATACCTGACCACAGTTGACCTCGATAGACTTCACCGGAGCTTTTTGTGCTTCAGGATAGGTTCATTCATCTAGCAGACCAGCTCTCCAGAGCAGGGGCGGAGTTTTCTATCTCCGTGGAGGCACTTAAGCCCCCTCCCCCAATCCTCCTCTGAGCCCCTCAGTCCTGTTCTGTGCGTTCCCAATCAGGATGAGCAACCCATACCGTGCCACGAGTCCGTGCCACGTGTGAACGTCGGTAGCGCCTACCCCCGTCGGCTAATGCAGTTGTTGGAACGCGTCTGTTTGTTTTATCGCCGTTGATGCCGGACGGAAATTGTTCAGAAACGGTGCAGGGTAGAGTCTTGAACTGTGTTTTTCTGCCAGGGTGAACGCAGGACGGAGATCGTGCGGAATCGGTACAGGATAGTGTCTAGCTGCTATTCTTTGCCAGGGTGAGCACAGGACGGAGAAGATTCAGAATCAATGCAGGGTAGTGTCTCTGGCTCTGATTTTGTGCCAGGGTGAGCACAAGACGGAGAAGACGCAGAATTGGTAAAGGATAGTGTCTCGAACTCTGATTCTGTGCCAGGGTGAGCAAAGGACGGAGAAAGTTCAGAATCGGTAAAGGATAGTGTCTCTAGCTCATATTCTGCGCCAGTGTGAGCACAGGATGGAGAGGATTCAGGATTGGCACAGGATGATGTCGCATGAGTCTAAACATGTATGGGTAGTTTAATAAGTATTTTAAAACAGCAAAGGGTTAGACAAAAATCATAGTTGCCCACCTGTTGATGAGGTTGCAGTGGCCGTCGGGATGTGTCAGACGGATGTGAGATGCATTCGTCCTAATGACGCATGTGTGTGACGGCGTGATGCAGTGGCGCGCCTGGTACGGACATTGACCAGCCCGCCTGCAGGCGCCTCGGTGGACGTGCCATTGTGCAGTCATTGCTGCCGGCCTAAGCCGAGCAGGAGTGTAAGGGAAGATATGCAACATGTCGCGGATAGAAATAGTTCTTTGGGCGAGGCGTTGACCTCCACGGTGTCAGGAAACATGAGACTCTCATTTGGGAGAATATGTACGCATTAACTAAAGCAGCTTATATCAAGAAATCCGCGTGGCAGCTACGCATGTGACTTGTGTAACTGCGCATACATGTTATCTACACTTACACGTGTTACCTGCTACTCTGATTATGCTGTGCTGATACAATCTATGCGGGTATGCAGGGAGTGCCAGTCACTACCCGTGCATGTCTCGCGCATGAGCCTGATGACAAAAACTGGTCCGTGTCATGCCGTTGGCATTAACCGTTACAGACCGTTCGCTGTAAAAAATGCCACTAGACCGACAGGAGACCACGACGGGCTGCATACCTCCGGGATTCGGAGAACCGGGGAATCCTGGTTCTTGATCACAGTCCCGTGGTAGTCATCTGCACATGGCTGGAAGTTTATAGTTTTGTCAGCATTTCGGCATCCCTGGTGTGAACAAGTAGGCATGTATCCCCTTCGAAAATACCAGTTAAAAAAACGCGAAAGAACAGTTTGGACGAAACATGCCAGCAGTTCAGTTTAACCCAATTGACAACCACAGCCGCGAAGTCGATAAAAAATAGCGGAAACATTTGAAAATTCCGTTGCTATAGTCAATTCAAGTCTAGTTTCCGGATCTGTCCCTGAGCCCCTCCTCCTCAATGATTTTCATGAAACTTCACCCCTGCCCCACAATGTCGTCGAGATTGGTGTGAATAGATCTACAAGAAGAGGCAGAGTGTCTGATGTCCACCATTTTGCTTTGGTTGACCTTGATTGATCTCACATACGCTACCTGTGTCTTTGGATTGCAAATTTATCACGTAGGCCAACTTCCCGCGATGTAGCTGGCCGCGCGGCAGAAATTTTCCCATACTTCATGTAGTGTCCGTCCTTCGGCTCGACGTACATGCGGCCGTCAGCCGTGGACGACAGTCGAAGAACGACGACGAAGACGAAGATCGAAGAACGACGACGAAGACGAAGGCCGGCCACGCGACCAGCCTCTCGATTTCGCCGAGCTGTAGTCAGAAAGTTACGAAATGGCTTTAAAGTAAAGAGAAAACGATGCGCTGAAAGTTAGCAGAAGGTGTGAAAATTTCAAAACTACTGTTATTACTGCGATCGTTGTGCACAAAAAAAAACATGAGAGGCGTTTTTTTTTTATTCTTTTTCCACCCACCAGTACGAGTGTTAATATTAAGTCCCGACGTAATGCATGCTGGTGAACTCCAATACTGACGTGCTCGGAGTGCTCTAAACGTGTGCATCAGATAATCGTAATTTCACGTGTTCGTGAATGGTGTGGCAATGCTGCGTGCTCGTTTTCTGTCATAACCTTGGCTGGCGAGATTTCGTGACGTCATGCTCATTCTCGAACGAGCAGGAACATGACGAGTGAGGCCCACTACGTTGCTGCTTGCACCATTATTTTCATCCGATGCATTTCGCATTACAAAACAACATTTACCGATCTATTTTAGTCTTTTGCACGCGAAAGATTTTAAGTTTTCACCTTACTTGTGCCCATGATATTGTTTACTACCAATATTTGGCGGTTCAAGAACAGCCACGGAGAAATAGGTCTAAGTGCAAAAACATTACTCCTGGAATAGTTCTGTGGAAGGAAGAGCGTGCAAGCTGTTGCAGTGGCCATCGTAGTGTGTCAAACGGATGTGGGATGCACTCTGAGGCGTCCACTGAGGCGCCTGCAGGCGGGCTGGTTTATGAGGTCCGAACCAGGTGCGCCATTGCCTCACGTCAACTGTCTTCTAGTGAAAATTTCATGATTCTGTGCCCAGTAGTTACGAAGTTATTAGTCTCCAGGACGTGCTATGACGGGTTGGGCCGCTTGACGGTTTTTGCCTGACTGAGATCTGGTACTTCCCCAGGGGAAGCACTAGACCTGGCCCTGTGACGGGGTGAACTGACCGGCGTGTGGTGCTGTCCCAGGTGACCTGGCGCTGTGACGGGGTGAACTGACTGGCGTGTGGTGCTGTCCCAGGTGACCTGGCCCTGTGACAGGGTGAACTGACTGGCGTATGGTGCTGTCCCAGGTGACCTGGCCCTGTGACGGGGTGACTTACGTGTGGTGCTATCCCAGGTGACCTGGCGCTGTGACGGGGTGAACTGACTGGCGTGTGGTGCTGTCCCAGGTGACCTGGCCCTGTGACGGGGTGACTTGCGTGTGGTGCTGTCCCAGGTGATCTGGCGCTGTGACGGGGTGAACTGACTGGCGTGTGGTGCTGTCCCAGGTGACCTGGCGCTGCCGCGGAGCGCTCAGTGCGGTGGGTTGCAGCGTCTCCTTTTCGACGTCGTGATCTGGTTCAGCAGTGGTGGTACGCGCTCCGTCCTTCATTACGACGAGCTGGACAACATCAACTGCGTGCTGGACGGATACAAACAGATCTTCCTGGTGGACGCGGTGGGTGTGAGCAGCGCGGTGTCCGGCTGCGCCTTGCCGGCCCGGCCGGACGTGACGTAACTTTTAGGCGCATCAGTTGAAAGGCGGTCGATTAACGCTGATCACTTTACATACACATTTCCCTGTAATGTCATTTGGGATTGTGTCCATCAGCATAATTAGCCTGACGCAGATCACAGCACTGAGTAAGACTGGTGCCGGCCGTTTGCAGACCGCCGATAGTCCCCTGAGATCAGCAGCGTATCGCAAGTGCCGGTATTTTGAACCCTGTCATCCGTAGTGACTCCGTTCCCAAATGACCAAATGACTCCGTTCCCAAAATTTGCCCAACGTTTGCGTAATTAATGCGAAAAATAACTATATCGTAAGGAATCTGCGATCATGTTTTTATTTAACATATTAAAAAAACATGCGAGGAGACGCATACCTAATCACCCCCTCCCCACTGACTGTCATTGGCGGGTTATTCAGCGTTCATCAGTCATGAATTGTCTTGCCCAGTGACATGGGCGCCATATCACCAAATGGCGGTCGCCTCCCCCTCCCCCCATTCATTAACCAGCTTCAGCGATCGATGATAAACAGATAGTTAAGATAACACGATGAACAGGACTTGACAACGGATTTCATTGCATATACACCGTCATGGAGTAATAAAATTGCTGGAAGATGGTCGTTGGATTATTTTGTAAGCTGGTCTGTCGTTACAGGACGACGCTGCCAAGCACATTGACTTCGACCGTATCGAAGGGCTGTACTCCTCAGTTGACGTGGAAAATGTCGATATGTACAGATTTCCTGGTAAGTCTACCATGAACGGCAAGGGATGCAAATATCTTATTTCTGTTCTTTCATCAAGGTACGTGAACTTCAAGGTAGCGTAAGCGAAATGCCATGAGGGACAAAGGCTCGTTAAAAATGCGTGTGTTTCGTACCTTATCCAAACGCCACGTGTTCAAGCTCTTTTTTATAAACTAAACTTAAACTTGCGAATAAAAACGTACCGTATATCGCAGTCATGCAAGTCATGCAAGTCATTCTTCCTCAAAATTGCTCATGAGACATTTTGCATTGTCGTAATTTGCAACACACTTTGACTCGTATGTGAAATTGCACCGATGCCCCGTCAGTGTGCACGTCCTCGTAATACATGAAGTTTGCGTGATTTATTTTGTTTCATGGCATGCCACATTTGTGGTAAATGCAAGTAGATTTGTGGCGTGCATGTGACATGAAACATCCTGCAGTTTTGGGAAGAAAAGGAGCGCGCGGACAGAAATGTGTATCAACACAAGGCGTGGCTTGCCTAAGCCAGGCAACACTAACCCAAGCCACGTCATAGTGCACCTCGTCAGATCACTCATTTCCATTGGCTCTTGGCCTTACGCTGTGCGAACCGTCCGCAGGTTTACAGGATATGCCGTGGTACAACGTCACGGTGAAGAAGGGCGACTGTTTGTACCTGCCCTACAAGTGGCCTCATCACGTTCGCTCCTCAGACTCTAGGTACGTGCGGCCGCTGCCTATGACGAGCTGGGAACCACTGTTTCCATTTCGTCTTCTAAAGATTCAGTCGATTTGGCCCACCGAACGAAGCATATGGGCTGATCATGCATTCCATTGTGTAACTTTCATAGTTGGACCAAAAAAGTACCTGCAACAGCAATCTTTTTGCGCTGCCTCAAACAAGAAAGCTGCAAATTTCGAAACTTCCGGTAACATGCAAAGTGAAGGAATTATCCATGAGTTGTTGGAAATGCAATTGTTGCAATTCAAATGTAGCTACAAGCACCACAATCAGACTGAAATTAATACCATACTGGACAGTTGAACAGGTTCCTCGTCTTGGTGCTTTATAACTGTACCTAGCAGGGGCAGGTCTGAACTTAAACCTTATTCCCGTGCCCATAGCGTCAGGACGCAATATCTTATGGGGAATTTATTCGCTCCCCTCCCCCCCCCCGAGATCCTGACAACTGCCCGTCTGATTCCATCGCAACAAACGTCAGGTGATTTGCTATGACATAAACTTACCATGACATTCCGTTAAAAAGTTCATGAAATGTTGAAAGGGACAGATACAAGGGGAAAAGTGAGAATGGGGGTAATTCTGCATTTTTTCTCCACAGTTTCTAGACCGATTTTCACGAAATTGGCATGAATCCAAAGTCTAAAAGTTTGAGAAAGCTCAAAACCGTCCACTGGGCTTAAAAATGTGAGGATTTTTTTGTGAACAGAGTTAAAATGAAAGTTCAGAATACTTTTGGCTTTTACTAGTCATATACGAATAACTAAGCGTAAATCGTATTACATTTAGGAACGCGAAAAAGGGGATCTGTCATGGTCGCATGTTCATCAGCTCATCTTACGTTGGAATGACCACGAGTACATTTCAGAGTGTTTGCAATCGTTTCCAGTCATTCTATTTGACTATATTTCTAAAAGTCCTCTTAATGGACGAAGTCTTTTGGAGTACGCACGGACATTTTATGTCATAGCGCCGTGACCATACCTAATGTCGACCTGAAACTTGAAACAAGTAGAAGGTAATTTGCTGAGTTTTATATCTTCCGAATTTTGCTTTTTGAAAATCAGCGTCAAAAATATTTACATATACCCAGATTTTGACTTGACCTTGACCTGGCCTTTTGAATTGACCTCAGATTAGCAAACTTATTTCTATATATTTGCCTTGGTACTTGCCAGTGCTTCCATATAACTTTTAAGCTCTTCCTTAAAACCATACTTTTGGCAGCCGTTGCTCTTTTACCTTCAACAGAACCAGAAATGGCCTGACGTGCTTCCCAAAAACGTGACTGTGCTTCGCCCGAGCCAATTGCATTATGAAAAGTTGGCATAATACTTAGGAAGAATAGCCAGGAAAAGTCAAGAAGTTTTGTGAGGCTGCTTTGAAAACCCCGGAAATGGCAAGCAAAAAACCAGAGGGGGCTTCTGAAGCCCCCCCCCCCGTATTAGAATATGGTTGAGCGGGTCGTTGACGCGGTGCGCAGTGACGGCCGGGGGAGGCGGCAGCTTGTTGTTCAGAATCGAAATGTCACGGCCTGGCGGCCGGGTCGGCCGGCCCGGTCACCTGCTGAGGCTACCACAGCTTGACACTGATCACTGCTGGCACTGGCACGGACGATTTTACTAAGGCAAACTTTTGACGTGGACTATAGTACACCACTTCCTGTGTTGTATGCTGGCCGGTTATGGCACTGCGCTTTTTCATTATGGCTTGGTGGGTGCAGCTGTTGTTTTTCATGACATCTGTATATGGAAATTTCAAATTTTGCTATTTAAATTCTGCATTATAATATATATATATATATATATATATATATATATATATATGCACGTATATAATTAAAATTACGCTCTGGTGCTCGAAACCCTCGCACATTGCCCCACATCGCCTAACGTGTTGTGTGCGCAGTGACGTCATCATCGTTGGTCGTGCTTTCTCTGCAGGAACGTTGCAGTCAATCTGTGGTTCGCGCGCATGGTGTGGCTGAACGAGACGGACTGCGCCGGGAAAGAGCTGCCCGACACCATCAGCATGAACGACATGGACCCACATGAGTGGGAACCCATCTTCCAGTGAGTGGATCGGGTCTGAGTATAATGAATAACGGGTACGTTGGACTGTAGTCTCGTCCAGGTGACGCCCTGATGTGCAACGTCCCGTTCTGAGTACGTGGAACGGAAATTAGCGCAAAAATAACCCGAAATTGACAGCAGTAACATGGTATAATTCATGGCTGTATTCCATGAAGTTTGTTTCGGTATAATTTTGCCTCAATTGTATTTTAAGAATCAATTTCTTCAAGCCTTGAGAGGTCGGTTTTACGCCCACATAGTCAACACAGACACAGGATGCGGTATTTCTGAGAGTTCCTGTGTAAAATTCTGGAAGTTTGTAGGAAAAAGTGCCAGATAAGCTTTGTGATCTTTGGTTTACCTTTCTCAACTAAATGTCGAATGAAGTGATATCGTGGCATGCCGAGATACTGTCATGTGTTAAGTAATGCGTAACATGATTGTGATAAAATGACTGAACGTGGCCCGTGGCCACTTCCAAAGTAACATGGTAGTTGGTTTTGAAGTGATCTCTTTTTAATACAGAAGGATACGTGAACATAAAGCACAAATAATATACGAAATGGGAAAACAAATATATATATATATATATATATACATCACAGAAAGACGGAAATACCTTATCACGGTAAGCCACTTTTCCACGTGTTCGTCGCATCTGCAGACTGCTGAGGTCGATGTTGGTCACATTCTTGATGTTTGAGGCCAGTTTTGTCGGCACTCGGTGCCGGTTGGGGTGGCGCCTGACAGCGGCCGGCCGCCGCCGCCAGGTCGGACCTGATCAGCCTGGCGGCCGGGTACACGCAGCTGACTCTGCCGGCCTTCGCCGACCTGTACGAGAGCGTGCTGCCGGAGGACCCCGGCGCTGCGGAGGCCGCCTTCGACGCGCTCGACCTGGACGGGGACGGCCTGCTGCCGCTCTCCGAGATGTACCGCCACCAGCCGGGCCGCTTCATGCGGCTGTTTCCGCGTTTCGACAGCAATATGTGAGGCGGGATGGGCTCGCCGGCCGCCGCCGTCCGTGGCTTCCTCGTTCGGTGTTACAGGGTACCGTCTTGCGACGTTCTGAGCCGGTGTTACATGGTACCGCCTTCTGTGCGCGTCTGAAACGATTCCGTCCCTGTTGCGCCAGTGAGTGTGTCATGCTGCGTTTTCGATGTCTGTGCCGAAGTTCCGGGTGCCAATCGCTTGTGCGCTATTTGTGTAGTGCTTTAATATGTAGAATCTCATCATAGGGCTTGGCATTACCAGTTTTAGTTTACAGTTAATGTACCGGTACTAGTTAACACTGCTGTCGGTTTACGGTTGTATGTAGGGTGCTGTGACCATCGTTTGCTCCAGATGGCAACGCGAGTTGTGAACCCTCGGATATGGTGCTCTTGTGAGCCGGCCAGATACGGCCAGTGGCAATTCGTGTGACTAAGGTACGAATAAGGGCTGTTGTAGACTAAGGACCAGCGTCGTGGATTAGACTAAGGTCTTTCAAACGTGTCAACAAAAGTGGGGCTTCTTGTGAGGGTAAGCGGAGCATCAGCATCTCAAGCTGTTGCTCATCAACGGGGCTCTCATATCTGATTATTCCGTCCTCTTGGTAGTTAAGACTGCACACTTTCCTAAGGAGCATGGTAACGTTTGGACAGCATTTGTGTGAAGCACGTTCCGTTTTTGCCATGTACAACAGAATAGAAGCATCCAGTTTAGCTCTCTGTGGAACCGTTATCAGCCCGAGCTTTGGTGTGGCCGCTCACGGATCGTGGTCACGTGTTCCTGAAATCGCGCGGTGGTAGTCAGCTCCGGAGGTTTGGGGTGCGGCCTCCTCACCGCAGACGTGTGGCACACCACGAACGTATGACCTTTATTTGACAGCTCGATCATATAATGCAACGTGGGGCTCATAGGTTGCTACATCAGGCTATATTATTCGGTATATTTTGCCGTGCTTCAGCCGTAGGTGGCTTGGGTGCTGTCTGAGGTACCGAACCATACCAGCCAAGCAACCAGCCGTGCCAGGGAGCATGCCATGGCCTTCAGCGCCTCAGACGGACCCCCCTGTTGCCGTCCCTTCCCCCGACGGCAGCCGACGACGACGGCCTTCATCTCTTCAGAGGGATCCCTCCGAGGCCTTCGTCTCCTGAGACAGACCCCTCTGTGGCTGTCAGCTCATCAGATGGACCTCCACGTGGTTGCCGTCAGTTCCTCAGACTTCTCCGCAAGTCTCAGCTCCTCAAAGGAATCCCGCCATGACCGTCAGTTTCGTAGATGGACCCCTCCGTGACCATCAGCTTAGCAGGCTGACCGCCTCGTTGATATCGGCTCCTCAGACGGACACATCCGCCCACTGCACCGTCCAGTTGCGCCTGGGATGACAGACGCCTGGCCATCGGCGTACCTTTCCACAGCGTGCTGCTCGAAGCGCCGGCAGCTGCGGTCAGCAGAATGAGACTGCAGAGCGCGGAGCAGAACGAGGAGACAGTAGATGAGGCGGCCGCCGCGGAAATGAGACTGCGGCAGGGGTGAAGTCAGGATTTCTTTAAACTGGACCAAGCTCCTCAGCGACCCCTTCCCCCGTCCTCCACGTTATTTCCAAAATCCGAAAATTCGGAATTTAACTTTTTTCTTGGGTGAGGGGGGACGACAGATGTTGGGAGTCATTATTTCCTTCGAACATACATTAGCTTTGCACGTCAAAATAATAGCTAATTATGTTCCAAATGCACTTTGGGCACTTTCCTTGGCTGATGGTGCGGAGATATCCCACGTGTGGTTGACGGGAGGGGCCAGGCCGTCCATAACTTAACGCATTCTTCAACGTTCTTCTTTTCCGTTTATCTCTCCTGCTCCTTGTAACCCTTTGTCAATATTCAGTCAACCCCTAACCCAAAATTCAAAATGACGTAACTCCCTGCCAACTCCCCTCCTTTATATAGACAGGAGCTAGAGTTGCAAAATTTAGTAGGTATGACTATGACCAGAAACGTTGTCAGGATTTTCTTCGGGGGGGGGGCAAACGTCAAATTTTGTCATATGCGATAGGCACATGACGAAATTTACAAGAAAAGTCAGCAATTTTAGGAAATTCATCTCATCTTTAATGCACAGGAGAACATATGATATTTGTTTCTGCAAAATATATATGATCACTATTACGTATTCATGCGAAATCGCCATGTATCTAGTGCAGACCGCTTGGCTCAGGGGGGTCATGGCCCCCTTGGCTACGTCCCTGACTATGACTTCAGTCTCTCGAGACCAGTAGCTTTTCTTCGTCCTTGATGTAACAGCGTCACGTAACACTGTCCAACCCCTACCCTTCCCGTTGAAACGTACTGTCACAAACTGCCTAACTGCCCTCGCCCCCCAAGCGTTAAAAAAATTATGGATGAAGCCTAGGTGGATACGTTGGACAGCGGAGAGACAGCAGATGCTGAGACAGTGAACCCTGCAGTAAATATTCTTGCATTTCCCTGTGCAATACCAACGCCTGTGGCAACATTTCGCCTCTAGGAGTGTACAACAGGGACCTGAAACTGCCCCCGGGTAATGGAAACGTAAGTCATTTTCGACAGCCTCCACGAATAGTCGGCTAGATCTGACTCGGGTTATCTAGCTAACACTGGGTCTCGATCTCGTACTACCCTCTCTCCAATAGTCGGATTGGTCTCTTCAAAAGAGGTCAGATAGGTCCGTCCCTTGCAAATTCGGCACGGCGCGGATTGACGCTTCATCACAAATCGTTACATACTGTACGGCAGGAGGCGTAACAATGATGTCAAAATGGCAACCTGCCCAGAGCCAAGATACCACAAAACTGCGCGGAGGGATGTTATTTTGTATCCTTTCGAGGGGCACTTGTCCCTCAATGCAGACTTCAGCCCCCCCCCAAGCTGATTTTAGCCCCCTCAGAGTTGAAGAGGGGCCCACGATGCTATGCTGGGGAATGGCATTTTGTTTGTTGCTTGTTGAAATGGCATTTCAGTCTGATGTAGGGGAGAGCCCAAGGGGGGAGGGCAAAGGGCAGGGGCGGAGCCAGGGGTCCTAAAGGGGTCCCAAGACCCACGAAATGTTTAGAGGGGCCGCACCCCCACTTCGGTTACAAAATTATTCCATACAAACCGAAATATCGCCAAAATGTTTTAGGAACGGCAGACAAGAGAAAACAAACAAGTATGTAGACCGAAGCCCGAAGAGGGGTCCTTATCGGTCTGTAGGGGACCCACTGCCGTCCTGTAGAGGTCCCTGCCGGCTTGTAGGGGTCCTCCTGACGGCCTGTAGGGACCCTGTCAGCCTTCGGGAAGCCCCGCTGACCTGCAGAAGAGCTCCCAGCTATTCTACGGGCCCCTGCTAACCTGTGAAGAGGCTACCTTACGGCCTTACGGCCTCCCAGACCATGCAGTTGGTCGGTTGGTAAGTGGGTTGTTTAGCGACGCTCTCTACTGTCAGGGTCATTTCGCGTCGCAACCTCACGCCGGTTGTCGCGGGAGATGGCGAAATGTCGCTGTTACCCGGAACCGGCCAGACCATGTGGAGGGTTCCCCCGGCGGCCTGTACAGGAGCCCCCGATGGCCTTGACAGGGATCCCCTGACAGCTGTGGAGGGCACAGGTGTGGTTTTCCAAAAATAATCGTGGGTGCCCAAACGCAAGTAATATTTCATATCTTTTAAATATAAAATTTTCCCTTCGGCTCCAAGACATTAACGCTTGCGAGACCGTTCAAATGGTTTTCTTTGTGTGGTGTGATGGGCTTTCCGCCGGTGAAGGTTTCTAGCTTCTGCATGAATTTCTTGAGGGACAATGACGGCTGGAGCACGCCGACTTGGTGCACCTTTGGTAATGGATTTGCTTGCGCCTATCCCCTTACCTCTCAGAAAGTAAAAAGGGGCCCCTGGCCAGGAACGCAAACCAATTCCTCCGCAAAGGGCCCCCAGACCACGCAAAGACCTCGCGCAGCGCGGACCATAAGTCATGCAAGTGACTGTCAGGCACCCTCATTCCCAATGACACTGAGCAGTAGGTACCAAGCACTCCTAGTGTTCTAGCCAAGCTCCCCCCCCCCCGTAAAACAATCCTGGTTATGCCACTGACAAAGGGGTTGATCCCCGGCCCCGGAAGCCTGAGAGGGGCCCCTTTCAGACTCAGAATGGGCCCCGTATGAGCTTGACAGTGTCTCTGTGAGAACCTGATGGATTTTTCCATGCAGTCAGGGGCCTCCAGGACGGTTAGATGGCCCCACAGAAGGACAGAAGAACCCCTAGGCTGAAAGTCCCAAAGGGACCCTGAGACCGCAATAGAGCCTGAACATGGCAGAGTGCTCCTGAGGCCGCCAGAAGAGTCACAGGCCCCTGGGACAGCAAAGATGATGAGTCCACGGGACGGCATATTGGCCCCTGGATTCACGGGCCTGTGCGAAAAGCTGAAGGTTTCTTTTGCACACAGAAAGCCTCCGGGAGGGTTGACGAGACCTTGAGACGGCAAGATGACCCCTAAGATGGATAGAAGGGCCACTGAAACTCTCCAAGGGCTCCTGAGACCGCAAGAGGGGCCCCGATGCGGCACAGGGTCCACGAGACTGCAAAAAGTGTCAGAGAGCCCTTGAGACGGAAAGACCTTGTGAGGGCGCTTAGGACAGAATAAGAAACCTCTGGCCAGCCAGAGAGCCCCTGAACGGGGATTCCTCGGTGACCGTCTCAACTTCAAGAGGGCCCCAAATAGGCTACTCTGGTCTTTTTGAAAACCTGAGGGGTTTTTGATGTAGTCAAGAGGTCCCGGCAACACCGGTTGGTTCCTGAGACGGCAAGATGGGTCCCTGTAAGGTAGGGGGACCCGGAGACCGTAAAAAATGCCAGAGGGGCCCCTACGAGGGCAAAAACGATAAGATGGCCTTTACGACGGCATGGGGGCCCTGGACGACCAGAGGGTCTCCGAGTGTGTTAGGCGGATTCCTGGCATGGGAAAGGTCCCCGTGACTGCCGGTGAGGCTCCTGATACGGTTAGAGGGTCCCTTACAGCCAGGCTCCAGTGCGCGGTTTTTCAATATTCCATTTCGACTTAACGATTTTTCATCTTAGTTTTGTGCTTTTCCATCACCGGAAAATGTAAGGTCCATAAGATTACACCGGGTCGGTTTCATTACGCAACACCGTGACGGAAAAACGAAATTTATGACGAGAAATAGCAAGAATTGAAAACGCAAAAATTCGAGAAGAAAAACAAAAAACTGAAAAAGGGAAAAACCCAGCAATGTTGAAATACTTGAACTCTGTTGCGGTTTTCCATCACAATCATGTTGATTACGCTGATCACATCGCCCTAGACTTGAAGCCGCGCGGCATTAATTTCACGTTACCTGGAATCTGAGTGGATTTTGAGGACGGGAGCGCGGAGGACTGGTTCCAAGTTTCGGGTTTAGGGTTTAGTGTTGCAGTTACCTTGGCTGGTTCGGTGGAGATGGAGAGAGAGGAAGAAGTATCTGGAGAGGAGAGCGCCTTGGGAGAGGAGCAAGATCAGTACAAGCTCAACAGACATGTTGACCATTGCGGTGCTGGTAGCTACTTGCGGGTATTCAAGAACTTCCACGCGTCCCACTTGCATGCGTGCTTACCGGGAAACATTTACATGGACAGGCAACACGTGCCGCTGCCGTTTTCGCTGCCGACGTTGCCGCAGCAGCAGGCGAAATGGACGCGGACGCTGGATCCACCTCAAAGGCTGGATTCGCCTTAAAAAATCTATTTTCGGTTTCTGAGCTGTAAATCCACGCACACTTCTCAGTTTAGACCAAACTACGCTAAATCCTAAGTCGACGATGACAAACCCAAACAACGCGAAGATGAAAAAACGCAAAATCGTGACGCAAAAGCGCAAAATGCAAATGCGTAAAAGTAGGAAATCGTGATGCAAAAACGTAAAGGCGGAAAATCGCACAACAAAATAGCGCAGTAGACTGCCAGGTTCTATGCAACAAAGGGAGATCCCTAATACAACCATGCGGACCTCTGGAGACGTTCGGAGAGACCATGGAACTGCACAGGGGTCCTGACAGCGCTTAAAGGTCTTTTGTAGCTGCCAGACGGCCCCTGGGACGGCAGAAATGTTCCAGGGACGACAAGAGGACTCCGAAATGCCCCCGCGATGCAAAAAAGAAAACGGACGAAAAGAGAGGCAATCAAGACAACAAGGGAGGCTCCCTGAGACTACAACAGAGGCCTTTGAGAGCACCCTGAAACTACTAAACCCTGGGAGGTCCAGACAGCTCCAGCAACCAAAGGACTTAGAAGACTGCCAGAAGCGCCTCTGTCACGGCAGAAAGACTTAAAGAGGGCCCTTGTTACTGCCTTGGAGGCTCCTAAAACGGCGAAAATGTTTCAGAAACGACAGGAGGGACCTCGAGGTGGCCTAAGCGTCCCAGACACTGCCAGACGGGCCCCTGAAACTGCTAAAGGGGCGGCTGAAACGTCCCGAGAGACACGTGGAACTGTAAAAGGAACCTGGAACAACCAGAGTGGCCTGACACGGCAGACGGCCCGAAACCACCAAAAGTGCCCCTGTATCTGCCAAAGGGAGTCTAACTTAAGTTAACCTAAGCTGGCAAATCGTTTCCAGCACCTACAGCGGGGACGGGCTCCTAGGCCGTCCCTGGCCAAGTATTTAAAAACTGTCAAATACATAACTAGGATTTCGCATTGAGGGAGGTGTGCAGCCGTCTAAAATCCCGCCGTTTTTGTCATATTTCGGCCACTTAATGCGGTATGGTAACAAATGCAATGTTATATCATTTCTTCCTGAGCCTGCGCGGATCCAAGTCTTTTTCACATTGGAGAGCAAAAAATGGAGGCCGGACGGGAGGGGGCCTACGTTGACCATTCGTCTCCTCCCTGGCAATGTCCTTGATGTGTCCCTGATCTGATTAAGTATTTTGTAACTATCACACAGCGGTACTAATCCGTAAGCAAATTCAAATTGTGGAAATAGTTCCCGTTCGGTTAAGAAAATCTCCTGAAAGTTTGAGGGCTCTCTAAAACAAGTTTGGAAAAGTAGCTGTTTTTTTGGAGTTGAAGAACACCAGAAAACATGCGTTCCAAAAACATTTTGTACTCCAAAAGTATGATTGTGTGCCTCCATCAAAAAGCTACATTATAACCATGTTGACAAATTTCTAATTCTGCAAACAAATGACTCCGTCTCCATTCAGTAGAAAGCAAGTGCGATGTCATAACTGACTTACACCAAGAATGCTAACTTAAACTCGTAGTACTCTTTGCAAAATTTTGTACTCCAAAACAAAAATTTTACTCCGACATCAAGAACAGAAACCAGATTTCCAGCCCTGCTCTAAAAATAGTGAGGGACCCTCATAAGCTTCAAGGCCCCACAGCCTGCTCTAATGGGCCCTGAAGATGAATTCAACAAGACACTGCAGAGGAATCCAATGGACCCTCCCCGGGTCTTTGGGGCCCTCCTCAAACTTTGCTAGAGGCGTTGAGATATGAACCCATATCCATCGATCTATTTCAGTATTTTGCGCCTAAGGAATTGAAAGTTCAAACGTTTCGCGCGGCCATTGTATTTCTCGCCGTCATGAGACGCTTCATTTAAAGCCATAAACGTGATACGTAAAATCGGAATACATATGTACAAATATATAGGGGTGTCGATTTCTGTAAATGATTGAAGGGGGCTAGCCTAGGGCCCGACAACCTAAACTAACCCGAAATGTGGATTTCTCAACGGACTTAGCTCACTTTATTTTGGCCAAAGGATATTTGCAGTTTTTTTGTTACCATTTATCAAATGAAAAATTGCATTTATCCCGATGCATACAGGTTTATGTAAAGATAAAAGACAGAAAAATAGATAGATGCATCGTTTTAGACTGTATTCTTTACTTTCTGCTCATCTTTCAGCTACCACAGGCGTTCTTTTTGTTATTATTTCTCATTTCCCTTTAAAGGCGGCAGAAAATATTGGGGGGGGGGGGCAAACCAACATTAGATAGGCCCAAATCAACACTGTGTGGGCCAGGTCCCTCTCAGAAGAATACAAATCGACACCCGTGAACATCTATGTATATTTTATGTGTATATATGCATATTATATGTGTGTTCACACACACACATATATATATATATATGTGTGTGTGTGAACCAAATATCTTCCATATTTCTTACGAAAAATTGCCGTCGGTCAAAACAGAGTGCCCTAATTGAGATATAATGTGATGCCCTAATTGAGATGTAATACAATGAATGTAAGCCAGGCAAACGACTGAATGTAAGCCAGGTCAGGTCACGCCAGGCCATGGACGTTCTAGTCTTTCAGCATTTAAAATATGTCCGTACAAATCATTTCTACCGTTTTGAAGGCATTTATGAACAACAACTCACCAGCGATGTTGAATAATAGTGCCCTAATTGAGACTGAATGTAATGGCTTACATTCAGTCGTTTGCCTGGCTTACACTCATTGAGAAATTAACGTTTCAGTTAAGGGGAGGTTGGGTTGTGGGGCCCCTCGGGTCTGCCCCGCCCCCTATCATTTACACAAACTCCTCTCTGCGCGTGACTTACCTTGTTCTACGACATTGATCCCAACCAGTTGGGGTATCGTTGGCGTAGGCTTCACACTTCTAACTCCAGAAATCTACGTGGTTACCAAGCCGTAATGGTATCAAAAGATGCGCAATGAAAAAATGCCGTTTTTGATGGCATTTTGTGTCTCTTCAACATCACCACTTCCCTAAAATAATCTGAAACGATTCAGTCACCCATCACCTCAACCAATGGAACGACTTCGAAGCACGGAACATCTCCGCGAGACAGATCAACACAAACTTTTAAGAATTAACGGTTGACAAACGTGCCGTGAAATATGGAGCCACTGAAAGACCTACCAAAACGTGGCCGTTTCGAAACTCGAAATAAACTGAGACGGTACTGGAACGGGACAGGGAGGTGGAATGGGACTGAACAAGGACAGGCATGCGTGGCTGGGAAGAAACAGATACAGAGAAGGAAAACTGGGTCAGTAGAGATATGGATCCGGACGGGATAGGGAGACAGATGAGGACTGTGACAGGACGGGCGTGGAAAGATGGAATGATTTTGAGACCGTATGATGAAAAAGGACTGAAACGGGAAAAGGACAAGTAAAGGGATGAAGACGGGACAGGGACAAGTAAGCGGATAGGGAACGGGACTGAGCCAGAGGTACGTGAAAGGCAGGGGAACAATATGGAATAGGAACGAGGAAGAGGGACTGTAGCAGGATCGAAGCAGGGAGTAGATTGGGATGGGACAGAAGGGGGAGAGGCAGAAAGAAGGACCAAGGATGGGAAAGAAGCAAATACGGACTGAAACGGGACTAACGCAGTTATGGGATATTGGACGGGGCCGTTGACCTGGCCTTGAATGCAGAGGGGTGGTTTCCTATCTCTGTGGCTGCCTCGGCACCCATAAAATGGAAATGGGCACCAACAATACGACGTGGGCACCCACAACTTTGAGTATGTTTAAATATTCAGACGTAGTCATATTTAGGGATGCACCGGATCGGGATTTTTGTAATCCGGCCGGATACCGGATATGCCGGATCGGTTGCTGGATATCCCGTCCGGATATCCGGCCGAATACCGGATATTATGGATAACTATTTTTATTTAATATTTGTTGCTGGAAAATGAGACGAAAAATGACTGCGCTGGAAAAGAAAGGTCTGAAGAACTGGAAAATAACCTCGCAATAACTCTGTATCCCTCAGAGTTATTGCGAGGTTTCCGCATGTTTCATTCTAAAAAAAGAACAACTAAAGAACACAGCGATCATAGCGTAGATCACCGACCACCATCTCTGTCTGAAGGCAAAGGGCAAAGGCTCCAAAATGCGCAGAATGCCATTACAGTGCCTTGGTAGACCTCAAATACCTGGCTTGATAAGTATTCTGTACAAATACTAAGGTGCGTCCACTGAAGTATATTGTCCCTTAACCAGGGGCGCAGCCAGGGATTTCTTGAGGAGGGGGCCCGGAGCCCAGTGTGAACTGAAATCATACGAAAACTGCCTGCTGGGAAGACGATGTGTAATGTTTTTCACAGAAAATGTGGGTCTAAGGAGGAAACCCAGGCCCCCGGGCCCGCCTTTGGCTGCGCCAATGCCCTTTACACTTGCCGGTATGGGGCCTTCTGCATAAGGCGGACGTATAGGGGAGAGGGAAGTTGGTACGATCCCCCCAACCATTTCAACACCTTGCGTCCTAGAGCGTCGCGGAAAAAAAACAGCGTGTTGCACGTGACGAGATCTCACGACTGGCATCCCTTCTTAGGGTCTCAGGTTAACGGATGATTTTCCACATTGGGTCAAATGTCAAAAATTGCCAGAAAGTGGTACTTTCTGAGTTAAATGCAAATGAACGTCAAAGAATAAATGATGATGAAACGGAACGGATATCATAGTGTTGGTCAATCAATTATGAGTCTTTATGTACACCACATGATTGTATTTAACCCCTGGAGTCCGATCTAGGCCATGCCAGGCCAATCCTTGTCAAGCGGGGTCGTCAGCCTCAATGCGTTCTCGGAGCTGTAGAAGCATTTTTTGTATACAGTTATAGATGCTGAAGTCAAATGTAGTATCTCAATTAACAAACACTATTGTCAAATAACATATAAGGGTCATCTTGGGTTACCCAAGGTCATTTGAATCCATTGACCTAGGGTGACCTCGATTTAACTGAAAATCGTAACATAGATACATTAAAAGCGTTTCTAGTTGAGATCCAAAGCAAAGTCGAATTTTAGGCATGTCCTCGTACTGCAGACTCATCATTCCGCGGCCGACGTCGATCTGCCCGTCGTAGCAAAAGTCAGGTGTCCGTTGCTTTGCGCCCTCTTTAGGATGAAATAAAGGACAAACTGCACCAAATTTATACCATTCGATTGCTTTCAACTTCAGGAATCCGAATATATAGGTTGTTTTGCAAAAACTATTTCCTATCGCATTCCCAAAGATGAAAAATAATGTGTTTCTCGTCGTACCTCATGACCACACGACATGAGCTCATGACCCTCGGAAAACCTCAGCGGGGTTGCACCATCCCCCCCCCCCGCCTCACCACCAAACCCCTAAGAGGGTTCATGAATTTGTACAAGAGTATCTGAGACAAATAAAAATGTTTGGAAAATAGGAGGATGATGCGCCACGAAATGGTCGGCTGAGTATATGCTGGCTGTTCTTGCACAATGAGCTTGAGTCCAATCCTTGCACATAATGCCTCAAGCTTTTTGAACTAAGATGAAAAAGTAGTGCTCCAGACAGACCCTGGAACTGTCAGACACATTGACAGTCTAATATAGCGAGGCACGTTGCTCCTGAAACGGTTTTATAGACAGATGTAAGAACGTCTCGATTGTACACCGCAAGGCCAAATATCCGACAATATCCGGCCGGATCATGGAAATATACCGGATCCGGTATATTTCCATGATATTATCCGGTATCCGGATACCGGATAATCTCGGATAATCCGGCCAATATCCGGCCGGACCGGATATCCGGTGCATCCCTAGTCATATTCACAGGCCCATGACGTTAACCACCTGAAATCAGCTTTGTCAGCAATAATCGAAACTTATTCACACCAATTACGTCACCCACCAATTATTTCCCCCCACCACAAGCTTAAATTGTGTCAAGCTGGGTCCTGGAGCAAGGTCCTCCATTAAAGGGTGTGTATCTATTCAAATTCTGTTTTTTTAACTATGTACGTGCGACTGAAGAGGACATTGTTACGAATCGAAGAGCGGGCATCACTCATTCTTGCCAACTTATTATATGCTACTTATAAGATGCTCTCGTTAATTCATATTTTACAGGGGTAAGTACTCTGGCTGCCAGCCCAAATTTTATCTATTTACCCCAGTTTCTTTCCACCACTGAAATCATCGATAAAACGTGTTTGCGTCTGCTTAACCTAAGCGATGTCGAGGCTGACAGCAGTTGAACATCGAAATTATGAGGGCGGCCATCATGTATTCAGGCAAGTACCGCTTCAGTTCCACGAATTTTCCCTGCAGGTAAGCATTTTATGAATAGGTCGAAACACATCGGTGTTGTTTGTCAAAACAATCGTCGCTGCCGTTTATAATTGCTGTGGTAAAATATAGTCAGAGTGTTGGATAAGCATCAGGTGCGTCCAAGGTTTACTCACGTATGTATTTTCTGCTCGCTGACTGGTTCCTTTCTCTGGTACGGTGTTATTGTATTTCGCGTACCGGTGACACTGTCGATGAATGCAACAACTAAAATGCGTAAAATGTTGACCTAAGATGAACAAAATGCACTTTCCATTAACGTCATAATTCATAATTAATCCTAAGATATCCTCGGAGTATGTTTTGAGGGTAACGGAAATAGATATGTTCCCTTTAAGGATGTAATCGCCATAGTCATCCATGATTTACGCAGCACATCCTTCTGCAATTTTCCTTCTCCCGTAATACCTTTTAAGATTCATTTTTCTGAACTTAAGGCGTAACCGCCTGTCTCGACCCCCTCCCCCTTGCCCGATACGTAATGTTTATGGATACCCCCATATGCCTTTTTGCACCCACAATCATTTTCCAAAAAACGCAGCCATGCTTGACTGGGATATTTCATCACCTTCCACAATGTGGGGGGGGGGGGGCATTAACACCTCGGTCCAGTTTATCTGGAGAACAAATTGCGCGATTCGGCTCATTCAAACAACTATTGATAGCCTCATCCCCTGACTTATCCCTGCCCCGTCCCCGTCCCCTTGCTTGTTCATTTCCCAGCTCAGTCCCTTCTCACCATTCTCTGTTCTAATGCCCTCCCATGCCCATTCCGTTAGTCGCCATCTCTCCCAACCCCACCCAGATCCTCTCCCATATCTCTGTGCTGTCCCAGTTTTCCTTGTCTGTCCCTGTTCCCTCCCAGGCACTCATGTCTGTCCTTGTTCAGTCCCAGTCCACCTCCCTGTCCCGTTCCAGTACCGTCTCAATTTATTTAGAGTTTCAAAACGGCCACGTTTTGATAGGTCTGTCAGTGACTCCATATTTCACGGCACGTTTATCAACCGTCACTGCTTAAAAGCTGGTGCTGATCTATCTCACGGAGATGCTCCGTGCTTCGAACTTGTGATGGTTGTTGAGGCGGTGAGAAACTGAGCCATTTCAGATTGTTCTGAGGAAGCTGTGATGTTGACAAGACACGAAATGCCTTCGACTATGACATTTTTTTAATTGCGCAACCTTTGGTACCAATATGGCATCGTAATCACATGGATTTCTGGAGCTATGAGAAGTGTGAGGCCTTTGATTTGAACATCCCCATTGGCTGGCTGAGTTGGGGTTCGCGTCTCAGACATTGCCATGCAGTTTTCTGATGCAAGACGTCTTCAGCCACATTGCTGTTCTGAAGGTATGGTATCACACACTGCACACAGTACGCCACGCACGCGCGTAAAGCCGGACGAATCCCACAAGCTCGAACGGTTTTCAAACTCGCGCGGAAGTGGCGTCCACGCCGGAGGCAGGTGGCTCTCTCTTTTGGCGTTCAAGGTTTGTATAAAATGCCAGTGCTCTGTAAGTGGTCTTTGGTCAGCTGGTTCCTGAAAACGGCACGATGCAAAATATGTAGCTCACTAATTAAAAAACGAGAAGGCGTTTCATCGTAGCTCACTTTTATTTTTGCCAGACTGCCAGACGCTTGTCCTGCCTTTCCAGTTAAAAAGTCCTTATATTTCGACCGCTACATTTTTGTCTTGCTGACTTAAAAATAGCAAGAACAATAATAATTTCGAGGAGAAAACTGGACACCAAGGTGGTTTTGCACCAATATGTCTTGAAAACAACGAAAGGTCTATATGGGCGAAAGCGAAAACGGCGTAAGGACAGTTCTGTTCAAAGTGTCTGCACTAACCCAAACATCTTCTCCGGAGAGTCACATAACTTTGGAGGCATTTAATTGCAGATCTTTTTTTTACTTTTCCCTCGCTTTCTCCTCTTATATGTGTTGCCATATAGCACGCGCAAGCGTAAATCTGGCAAGACCTTCAAACGTTGAAGGGTTACTGTTGCTGGTCACTGCTGTGTCGCCATTACGGGTACGCCACTGCAACTGCTGTCCCTCGTGCTCCTGGCTTTCGAATGCGGATGTCTCGCTGCCCCGACTGCAGAACAAAAAATAGCATTTGACGATTTTTACGTGGTCATTTCCTGAAATGTATTTAGTCAAGGATTTCTGCGTAAGACGTCTATAAAGTTCATTGCTTCGTCGAAAATAACTAGCTTCAGTGGAGCAAACTGTCTTACACCATTTTTTTCTCATCCTCGAAAAAAACGTCTCTGGCTGTGCTGCCTCTCCAAGAGTCACGATTGTAGCCTTCTGTCATTAAGTGGGTGCTTCGACACCCCAGTACTGAAGGACAACAAAACTTTGAATATAACATGAGACCATATGAGGTGGGCAGCCACAATATTGTGACCGAATTGAGAATTGGGAATTGGGCTTGGAAACTCCAAACCATATGTTTTGGAGTTCCTAAAATGGTGTATGAGTGGGCATCCCCAGTACATTTTAAAAAGATACATTCCTGCAAAGAATAACTGTATTGTCGTTGTCAGTGAAGCAGACCAGGGAATCACAAGTCTAATCTCTGTTCGAGCGCATGCCCGTAACTGCTACCGTTAACCACCACACCAATGATCAGATTGAAATGTTTGCCTGCTCATTTTGATGTTTTTTTTTAACACTGGCGGTTCAGTGGAATTTTAGGTATTTATTTTGTGAGAGTTTTCATTTTCGTCCCACTCTTTATTTTTCTTTATTATATTTGATTATTTAAACAATCACTCCATCCAATAAAATCGCGGGTTCCGTTTCGTCATTTCCGAAATGGTTTCAAGCCGGGTCGTGCGTTTTCTATTTTGCGACCTGGCATACCAATGTCGGTCACCAGTGCCATCAGCTGACCGCGACGGGAGCAAGGCTTCCCTCCAGGCAGTGGATCGCGTGTTTACGGAATCCTTGAAGGCTTTCGGGAGTTTTGTGATTGAGGATACTTATGCATGTCAGCCAAACATTTTCTCCTCCAATTCACGGTCGCAACATGCGGCCCAATTGATGCTCTGGCTACTGCACTCCCGTGTCGGCATGTTTCCCACTTCCCAAATGTCACGACCGCTGCTGCACGGGGCCGGGACGCGGCGCGTTCGAACCGACTGGCCTTTACGCGCCGGCGACCCGACAGGCGGCCCGCCTGTGCCGGCAGCGGGGACATCGGGGAGCCCGGCCGGGTGCCACCGTCGAGCTCTCAGTCCCTCGCTGAGACCGCCGCGGTCCTGATCGGCAGACGGACCGTCTTCCCGGGCTCGTCCGCCGCTGGTGCCAGCCGCCCGCTCACGACATCCGCTGTCTGACTGACGTTTAGCGCATCCCGCCATCCACTTTTCTCTTCGCACAGGTGAGTCGTTACTACATTTCAGGGTGCTCTGGCTCCTCCACGATGGTGATGAACGCCCGACCGGAGCGTGGGGTACGAAGCGCACGAATGCTGATGCCCTCCTGACAGTGAGTACGAGGGATTCATCCTAGACTGCCGACGTAGGGCTTTGTTGCGACCATGGACGTTGCCAGAGGCAATCGATGGGGACGTGTCCCCTCAGCTCCTGCGCCATGACCCAGAAGGCCGGCAGCATCTGTAGGTGAAATCCACCAGAGGCAGGCCAGAGGTCTGCTGGCTCTGGCTGCGAGACTCAGGGCGTAGCGGGTGGCATCGGTGCCATGGTCTGATGGTGCTGGCGTCGACGGCGACGGCGGACAGGAGCGCCCGGTGCGTGAGGGTCCGGCAGGCGCGCACATCACCCGTCTTGCAACGAAAGGCTGTTCAACAAGGAGCTGCCCGTGGTGAACAAAAAGGAATGTTGTGCAACTTAAACTCCTCATGAAGAGGTCTGTCTGAAGAAGTGACGATCGTAAAGGGGTCCATCTGAGGAGCTGGTGGTCACGGAGGGATCCGTCTGAGGAGCTGACACTGAGGGTGGGCTTCGTCCAAGGAGCTGACGGCGGAGTCCATCTGAAAAGTTGACGACCAGTGACGGAGAGGCCCATCGTCTAAGCAGGTGACACTCGGGGAGATTGCCACCACTTGAACAGCTGACGGCCCTGGAGGAGTTCCTTCGAAGAACGATCTGAGTTTCATATCGATAACATTTCATTATGATTACTCGGTTAACGTCACTATAGCTTGTTGTAACGTGGTTGAAATGCCTCGTGGTTATGACATGCCTTGGTTAACGTCACTATAGCTTGTTGTAACGTGTTTGAAACATATCAGGTTGTTCCAAGGCCGCATCCCTTCCGCAAAATTAGATGCCTAAAACTGTGACCCCGGCAGGCAGAACACCATAGTAAGGAAGAGAATCGCCGAACGGTGCACTCCTCGAAATGAAACTGTTTAAAAACCCTTTTTCAGTGACCCTTATTGTTCCACAACGTTCAAGGCGAAAACATATGTCCGGCTTTGGTATCTGAGTCTATAAGTAGCGAGGCCAAAAAAGGAACTTAACTGCCAACCAGACTGAAGACATTTGCAATAACAAAATGTTTTTTTGGCATACAAGTGTTTTATCAAGCAGAATCATGCGGAACATATCGCTTTAAAGTGTTGAATTTAAAATGTTTCATGCCATTTAACAAGCATCATGCAAGTACTGTAATTAAAAGCCATGAGCCTAACTAACAACTGTTTCGGCTATAATTTGGTTATTATACTGATGATTATTAAATCAAATTAACTATTTCTTGTCACTGCATTGCAGGGTGGTTACTGAAATCACCATGACATTTGTTATGCTTCTGTTAGCCTTAGTTCACACAGTTTTCTCAGCGCCAGTCCCTCAGACACAAGCAGACAGACACAAGCGCCCATGGTGTGGCAGTACAGATTAGCGGATCGCCAACATTGAACATCAAGGTGGAGTGAAAAAGAAATAAAATTTGGACTTTAAAAAACATACATATTTTTCAATGTATCCCACATCTGAGACGCTGGAAACGTAATTTTATGTGTTTCAAAAAAATGTCCCGTTACGTATTTGGTTTATTTATTTCCCCCTGCCCGATAATGCGCGTGAACTGCGCCCGCAGCTCCATATAATGATTCAGTAGGACTCCAAGTGGGTCGTAAGGAGTATAAATAGATTCGGGATGATGTGAAAAAGACAACCATTCTTTCTTTGTGATTTAGAAGCCTGAATTTTGTATTGGGGTAACATAAATACGCATTTCTCAACCTTTTCGTCTGATGACGAGATGAACTGACTTATGATTAATAAATACCAAAAGATGCATGTCATGGGCCAAGAGTTAAGAATCTGCATCGCATTGCAAACCCAGAGACTTTTTCCTCCAGTTTTCCCTTTACTGCGTAAAGAGGTATGCCGTCGTTACTACTGTCGAGAGTTGCCGTGCAGAGTTGCCGGCGGTTGTACGCAGATATTGTCCTCTGTCGGTGTACGGTGGACAGAGCTGACAACGCAATGGTGCGGAGCGCTGCGTAGTGTGCGCAGTCGTGATAAGGAGACGCAAGACTGAGGACCGCACAGATGTCAAGAATAAGAACAAAAGCAAGATGTTCGCCATATTCTACAGTGACAAGGAGATTGGCTCCTAACCCCCAGACCAAGCTGTCTACGTTGCGAAATGCCCTGGCAAGGATGTTGGAACAAGAAATGCGTGTTTGACCAAAAAATGCGGCAACATTTAGGCATTTGCGGAAAAGGTTGCTTCAGAAATCGCATTATGGCGGAAAAACAAATTTTACTGTCATCACGGCGAAGACTGGAAAAATATAAAATTAAGTTTTCTGGCATTCCAGCTGTGGGTGACACTGAAAAAACATTTAGGGTTTTGAAATTCCAGAGTTTATTTTCCACCCAACTTTATCGAACACCAGGTTATGTATGGGGAAACCGATGAAGACTCGACCAGCAAGTTGGGTAATATCGCTGCCTCTGTTGTCCCAAATGCTTTTGTGAGAAAGTTGACGATGAGGAATGTGGAAAGATTTTCATCAGCCGCATATGACAGATTGCTTGAAATATGTGGTCTCGAGGAGTTGCCAGCCTTTTCATTGGTTATTCTCCCCGATATTGGCATGTGTGTGTATGTGTGTGTGTTTTTTGAACATTTGACTGTGCAGGGTTTCTTCGTGAAAAGACCTTCATTTTTACATGTACGTGCCATCAGTCGCGCGTTTATTGTTATAATCAGTGTCTTTTTATGCTTGTCAGCGTCGTCAATCCCACTGGTCGAATTTCATTTCAAGTTCCACTGCCGAAGACATACAAGTTCTGCCAAACATATAAACATCAAATCCATTATGCTAACATATTCTTCAGAAAACAAGCATCAACATCTGATTAAAAACATCGTTACGGACCCATATTATTCGACTTTACGGTGGGAGAATGTACCTTCTGACATCCGAACAGACACCTGAGAACGATCACCCCGTTGGTGCGAACGGTAAACGTGCGTAACCGTTGAGTGACAGGTCTTTTAATCAAACCTGACACACGGCAGGCTTTTCCTCGACGGGCTCCTACCCAGGAAATGCCAGCAACTAGGAAATGTTCGCCTTGTCGCGGGATGAACGCTTTACCGTTCAGTATCTGCGGCTGTGGGTTCACGGACGTGATCCGCCATAAAATACGTGATTCAGTCCGGGGGCATTTTTCGAGGGCACCGCCCTCACTTCATGTCACCGGTGAAGTATTCTGTTTCACTGGGCCTGAGAAATCGAGATGGCTCTTGCGTGTGCCCGTAGTGCCACTTGGGGATCCAAGCAGCAAGCGTGTGGTCAAGACTTGGTGTCAAGACAAGGGTGCCGAAAAACGAAACCTCTGCGATGTACATAGTGCGTACGCGCGCGCGCGCGCGCGCGCGCGTGTGTGTGTGTATGAATTGGGCGCAACTAACAAGAAAAGCCCCGGTCGGATGACAAAAATATTTGTTGAAGAAAATACCTAAAGTGCAAGATGAATGCGAAAATGCAAAACTACAGAAACAAAGCCAAGACCTAGATCCAGATCATTTTTCTTCTGTGGTGGCGCGACCATCAGGTGGTGCCAAGAGGAATAAGACACGATGCTTCACCCCATCAAGAGCGCGTGCCATTACGAAGAAAGCTGAATACGGTTTTCTTAGAGACCATATTGGTAAGAAGGCCGCTGAATGCATGCAAACGAGACACTTTGGACAGTATTTATGAAACACATTATCCGAAGATGACTTTGCAACCACCCTTCTAATCCTTGAAAACCATGCTGGTCAATCACCGAACCCAAGGACGAAGGCGTATCAAGTTGTGCCGCAATTTTTGGGTTTGTATAACATCGGACGCATTATACTTATGTCTACTGCGAAAAAAACTTAGATCGATGACGTTTTCCTGTGTGGAATGAAAGATGTGGTTTGTCGCGCCTCATTGTACACGGCAATTGATGCAAGGTATGCATACTTTTCATATCGATTTACATGCCATATTGTTTGCGTTTACCAAATGAAAGCTACAGTAACGAAAAGTTTTTAACCTATAACTTTTCACAACCTGGCATTGCTGGCTTCTAACTCATTCAGCTTTCCTAAACTTTTTTTATTAATTCACGTTAGATGGCTTCTTTGACTAATGGTTTCTCCCGTCATTCATAGCAGACAGCTGTGTTGCTCTGTTTTGTCTTCATGTAGTTCACTGCATACAGCTCTATTACTCTATGTTCAATCCTGATTTCACTGCGGACATTTCTAAGCCTCAGCCACTTTGCCCCATAGGAAAAATTGACTGTATTCTTAGGCTGCCATCGGCTCTAAGTTAATTCATAGTTTTTTGGCTGGTCTGTGGTATGATCTTGAATCTTTTGTGTGAAATGAAGTATGCTACCGAATTCTGCAAAACATAATGGGAATAACAAATGGCAGTTGCTGTACTGATGGCGTTATGGAAATCACTGATAAACTTCTGGGAAAGACATGTTAAACCAATGCCTTTTACAGTACTATAAACGAACAAACACTAAATACTGTAAGTTGTGGCAAAAAATGTGCGCATTATATGGTGTGAATAGTGTAAAGTAACGTAAACACTAAAACTGCAGTAACATGTTACAGTATTGTAGCATGTTACTGAACTTTCACCAGTAAGTTGGTCACCAGCCGCCACCATTCACCAGTCCTGCTAAGCAGCTTTGGTGTGTCATTACCTGCGTCTACCTTGCGATACAAATTCATTCACTGCTCAATAAATGAATATCACCACCGGCTGGGTTGTTACGGATTTCATTCCATTGTTTTCAGAAAACAACTGTTTAAGTTATGCCGGAATCTAACTCCGATATTGCAAAAAGCGATATTCAAGACGATCCTGGAACTGGCAATGACAGCCAAGCAGAACACAAAAACAGGAAACCGTCGAATGATGAGTCCACCAACAGCCAACAACGTAACATGACAATTTTACTGCTTGAAAACAAACGAAGAGCTGCGGTTTCCATCGCGGTGCTGGCGCTAGCTGTGGTCATGTCTTACGCATGCGCGTGGTACGGTGACGAGCTGCGAAACGAGCTGCGGGTGGTGGTCGGCAAGTACGTGCTGTTCTGGCGGCCGGCGCCACCGGGCCACGGACTCCCGCTCGGCAGCCACCAGCCGCCCATCCAGGAGCCGATCGACGTGCTGGACCAGTTCCCGCACCCGTCCGTGTTTTTCAACCAGTACACCAAGCCGCGGCGGCCTGCTCTCTTCCGCGGCCTGGCCAAGCTGCAGCCGGCCTACCACCGCTGGACGGACGACTACCTGAGGTGGGCGGGCGGCGCCCGACCGGCAGCGCTCCGTGTCTCCGCAGGGCTGCCAGTTTTTCCCCGTGCGCCTCGAGAAATCCAGATCGCAGCACTGGTTGTGCTGCCTGATGATGACTCCGTAGGCACTGTTCGAGCGCCATGGCACTTTTGAGAATGTTGTTTGCATCATTTCATCACATGCCCTTGAGTTGTGGAGTAGAAGTACTGCGGGTGGCACAAGTACGTTGCCCTTCATTGTGCATTTATATTTGTCATTTGGCTAGGTCTTGAGCATGGCATGCACTATTTCGGGCGAGGGATCTAGAATTAATTTTGAAAAGGTTGTTCTAGTCCAGTCTGGGATCATGGGTTTAACATCATCGGCTCATTCTAAATGTCATTTGATTGAGGTACATTTATGTAACTGCCTTGTGTTGGTCACAGACGTGTTACGTTTTTTTGCCACATTTTGTCGCCCTGTTCACCGCCAGGGAACAGTTTGGAGATATGGAAGTTCAAGTCGAAGAAGGAAAAAAACAAGATAGTGGTGTCAGTGATACCAGCATGAATTTTTCTCGTTTTCTGTCAGAATACAAGAAAAAGGAATACTACCTTGTCCACAGCGCACCGGAGGAACTGCAAAGTAAGTGACCCGATAAAATATTTGGTGGGGTTGTTGATAAGCGATGCATACAGTTCAAACGTCTTGGGAAAAAAATCTCCGACAATACCGCGAACATGATGGAGATATTTTCGAGCGAGTTTGTACCTGGTAAAAAGACTATAAGTAGCGTCTTGAAATGACGCGCTAGCTCGAGAAAAACGCATCACCTTGTTCAGGCAAGGCCAGCATATGTAGGGTGGATGGGTCAACTGATTCTAAACCAAAACGCGAAGTAAAAGAAGTTCAAGCTATTGTTGTTTTATGGTTGAGCAGGGGATTCATGCACTGATTGTCAAAAATGCTTACGTCAGGCTGACAAATTAAGCTTTTGCAGTAGCTTGGGTAGCCTTGGGGTGCCTGTTCCAGTGAAGAATAATCGCTTCGTAAGATGTTTGAAATTAAATAAAATATGAATGCTAAAGTTATGGCGAACGAGGCCGTGGGCAGTGTGTCTTACTTGCACCACCGGAAACAAATCAAACTAGCCCCCCCCGCCTTCGTCCCAGCCTGTTCGTTACGTTGCCTAAAGCCTAATAACTTCCCCAGCAGGGGTCGTCTGATCATGAGGTTTCGCTAGAAGCTACCCAGATTCACTGAATTTTAGGCATCTGCTTTCGCATCGCGCTGGTTTGCAAGTTTTTTAGCAGACGTAACTAGTGACAGAACTTGGCTATCATGGGAGTTTTTTTGTTTCTGGGCACGTTATTCTAAGGTTCATCTTGAACCCCTCAATAACGGCAGTAAACAATGTTGAGGGCGCTCGTGACGTTTAAAATTACGATGCTTCGCATGCGAAATGCTGAAGCAGAGCATCAAGTATTCATTTGCGATGTCAAATGCGATTCGAATTTAGAGGGAAACCAAGTCGGCCTCACTCTTCATACGCTGACTGGCGTGAGGTGCTGTTCTACAGGATCACTTCTACCACTGCTACTACTGCTCGCAGCGCCAGCTCCTCGGGACCTGGTCCTGTGGCGGGGTGAACTGGCTGGCGTGCAGTGCTGTCCCAGGTGACCTGGCCCTGTGGCGAGGTGAACTGACCGGCGTGTGGTGCTGTCCCAAGTGACCTGACCCTGTGGCGAGGTGAACTGGCCGGCGTGTGGTTGCTGTCCCAGGTGACCTGACCCAGTGGCGGGGTGAGCTGGCTGGCGTGTGGTGCTGTCCCAGGTGACCTGACCCTGTGGCGAGGTGAACTGACCGGCGTGTGGTGCTGTCCCAAGTGACCTGACCCTGTGGCGGGGTGAACTGACTGGCATGTGGTGCTGTCCCAGGTGACCTGGCCCTGCCGCGGAGCGCTCAGTGCGGCGGCTTGCAGCGTCTCCTGTTCGCCGTCATGATCTGGTTCAGCAGTGGTGGTACACGATCCATTTTCCACTACGACGAGCTAGACAACATTATCTGCGTGCTGGACGGACACAAGCAGATTCTGGTTGTGAACCAGGTAGGTGTGAGCGACGCATTGGACGGCCGTACCGTGTCCGTTCGTCAATGTTCTATTGCTTAATAACGTCGGCTCGTGACCTGTTCACAGGTCATAAGAGCTTGACGTTGAATGGGGTCTTTTAGTATTCATTATTCCATGTTCATGATTTTGGCGTGATGCGATTTTTAATGTCAATGGCAGTGTTGAGGAAGGCTGGTGTTGGCCGTCTACCGATCGTGCGTCATTCCGTGAAACTGCCGGAGGCGACGGCCGTCCTGCTTTGTCCGGCTGCCATTTTGCGTCATAAACCGACACTTTATCGCTCGTAAGGAACTCTTATCCTCAACCTGCAGTGCAGTAAGGTGGGCTGCGCGTTTGCCCTGGCCTGCAGTCGTTCATATGTGTGCATCACGAAACAAATATCCCATGTTTAGTTTTCCCGAAAGCTTTCATGGTCATTTTGACATCGTTCCTTTTTTATTCTTTTACATATTTACATATTTACATACATGTGAACATATATATTACACATATTGCACACATATTAAATGCGTACATCATTTTGGGTTCAGATGGGGAAACTTGATGCGTCCGAAGTCTCCTCCCTGACAATTACTTATAAAGCTCAAGCAGCACTGGGGTGTTGAGCAGTGAAGACTAAGCACGAACCATAAGGATGCAATTTCGGGAAAAAACTAGGAAGCATCTTTAAAAAATCCCTTTGTTTCTCGTGTTGTTCGCATGTAAGCTGATTCTTATTTTAGCACTGTCGACATTTTTCGCAATATACATAGCATTTTCTATAACTGCTCTTCAAACGCATGTAACTGTGCCCAATAGACGTCGAAATACGCAAAGCCACGACAATTTTCCGGGTTGGAAGAACGCCTGTAAATGCCGTGCTGTACTGCACTGTCTCTACTGTACAACTTCACGTGTGCCAAATACGCAAGCACGCGCTGCATTAATAAAGTTTTTCCATATCAGTAACCACGGGTTTTTAGTTTTATTTAACAAGATAGTGGTTTGTTTTCACAACTCCAACATAAAGAATGAGTTTAAATGCAAAATATCTCAAGTACGTAAGCTTAAAAAAATGATATTCAATAAATTAGGTTAATCCTATCCAATGAAATGAAATGTGACGTGGGTAGGCTACTTAGTCAGCCCCTTTGTACTATGATGCAGCATTTAGCCTACAAGTTAGTATGCAGTTAGACTTCAACACCACCTATTGAGCACATATCGAACAAGAGACGTTCAACTATTTTGCGAAACGGCACACCATGGCAGACCACCGATAACACTTACCTACCCTGGGATGAGTCACGTGCCGCAAGGGCCACCGGTCATCCGGAAAGCCAAAGGAAAACTAGCCGGAAGGCCACAGGCGTACATACATGCAAAGCTGAAAAATCTATAAAAACCGCCAAAGGTCAGCATTGCAAACAAATATTGCGATGCTACAAGAACCTGATTGAAAACTGCGCCTTGTTGTAATGTGTCGCAAGAAGACTTGTCTATTTACCTGCCAGCATCCAAAAAGCATTATCTTCGGTTCCTTTCGCGACATACATTTTTGCACACGAAAAATGAAAAACAGATATTTGACCTAGAATGTTGTATCACAGGAGGGGAGGTGTTCCTCGTTGACCTCGTTGATCATGCCGATATACAACACAGGCCAAGGCCACTGTCTAGTGTAAAAGCACCGAAAGTCAGACAGCGAAGCAGAACTGAAAGTCGAATCGCATAACATGGTTGTTTTTAAGAGGACAATTGGACGTGACCTATGTTGACCTCCTTTCCATACTTTTACCAGCACGTGCACAATTGATGCGCAGAACGGTGCTGAAACTTTCAAGATGCTGAAATCATTCGTTTGGGAGACGTTTCTTAGGAAATATGCGTCAAGAGGCGTATAACGTCTTCCCCATTCAATATTTCAAAAGGGATTTCAATTCATTCAAAAGGGATAGCGCAGGCTCATCAGTCATGAATAAGTGTCATTGCCAAATCGCCAAATTACGTGGGTGCAATGTGACTATGTAGCGGTCTGTGACCGTCGTCCTCCCTCCCCCTCAAACATAACTACCGGCCTGAGCCATGGATGCTAAAGATAGTAAAGATAACACGATTAAACACGACTGGACTGCATTTAATCACAAATTTAAAGTGCTGGAACAATGCAATTACCGAATGTGGTCATTCCATTATTTTTAAGCAGGTCATTTGTTACAGGACGACGCTGCCAAGCATCTTGAATTCGACCGTATGGTAGAACTGTACTCTTCAGTCGACGTGGAAAGTGTCGACATGTACAGATTTCCAGGTGAGCCCACCACGGGCGACAGGGGATACAAATATTCGACGACTAACGCTCTGTCGGGCTAGGTAAAGTTCAAAACGTACCCAGGCGAGTATCACGAGCAAAAACAAACAATGGCTCATTAAGACGTGTTTTCCCTTACGTTTACTTATACCTGATCCATATGCCCTTTCTACGTGTTCTTATACGCTTAATTTACGTATAAAAAACAATGTCTTAAAGTGTAGTCATTAACAGTCATTTGTCTCTAAAATGCTCTAGGAGTCATTTTGCATTGCCGTACTCTGGAGCTCACCTTGATTGACGACGTGAAATTTCTCCGATGTCCCGCTAATGCGCACTTACCATAAAATGCATATCTGCGCAAAATATGTTATTTTGTGGCTTGACTCAAGTTTTCATCCATTCATTTAAGTCGCATTTTACATAAAACAAGCTGCTCTCCCGTATGCATTAAAAAGCGTGTATCACAATCCACCAGCACGGAGGGGGTTTACGCATCTATCGCAGCGCTAAGGTGTCGGGTGGTCAGCATATCAAGTTGAACCTGGAACGACACCCGAGGAACGCAAAGGGGTTCTCTTAATTGCCTTTGAGTGCTCCCCCGTGGCTGCCTCCAGCAGCTATGCCGCGGGCGAAGGGATGGGCTGAGAAAGGGCCACCATGCCTCCCCTTTTGTTAGTGTGTCGCATGGAAAAAAATTACCCAAAACTCTGTCAGGGGATACTTTTTTCCGGCGTTCCTCCGCCTCTGATTTATTCACAGTGTTTCACATCGTTTTGGGACGAAACAAAGAACTCGTCGGAAGACGCATGCTTGAGCACAAGACGGGACCTGAATAAACCTGGCACCTCGTCTCATTGCCCGTTTCCAATGGCTGTCGGCCTTACGCTGTGACAACCATCCGCAGGTATTCATGCCATGCCATGGTACAACGTCACGGTTAAGAAGGGCGACTGTTTCTACCTGCCCTACAAGTGGCCCCACTATGTTCGCTCCTCTGACTCGAGGTACGTCCGGTCGCTGATCGTTTCTGCTGATTAGCTGGGGAGTCCCAGCAAGTGGCGCCGAAAAACAACACTGGGTGTGTTTTTATTCTGCATTTTAGCTATATAATGTTTTTTTTACGAATATTATATATGTATGTATAAATTATCATATATTATCTATATGTATGTATATTAAATGATGATAATTATGCCTAAATTGATTTGGTTTACAGGAAGAGGTCATGGGTGGGACTTTGGAGGTTTTGAGGGGCCCCTAACAGGACCCAAGTCTCCCAATAACTTGGGATTTTGAACGTTAGGTCTATAGTGGTGCATGGAAAGTATGGCCTAAAAAACATCAGATTTGGTTGAAATTAGCTCTTGTCCTCCCCCCATCATTCTTTTGCAGAGCCGCGCACCTGGATCAGGTGGATCAGATGATATTGGTTTCCTTATTGTATTTCTGAAGTTTGGAAAGCCGAAAATACGCATTAAAAACCATGTATCGACACTACCTCCAAAACACCGGGCACGACCAATAACGATATTGCGCCACAGAACTATGACGTAATCAGGACATGTCTTGAGCTCTGCTCCATGACAAGTGAATGGTGTAAAGGTTCGTTACACACAGCTTTTAAGACCACTTAAAATTCTTAAAAGTGATGTCGCAGGGTTTCACAATGCGGAACCATGTTTTCATTTCTTGTTTCCGCTGTTAAATCGTGCAAGGAGTGGTCCGATTTTCGATCATTTGCCATTTTATCCCTCAGGATTTCGACGATGGTGGCGAGATCTAGGAAGAACAGTCAAAACGACAGAGTCGTGTACAGTCTTATTTGGGGTGTCAAACAGCCAACACGACTAAACGCTGCAGGCGAGGACCGTAGCTGACTCTTATGTAACCATGGAAACAGCATTTTTCCTCTGGAACTGAATGTAAACAGCCAGTGGTACTCATTTGTTCACGGGAATAAAGTACAGGTTTTAACGGTTGCGATAAACAAATCAGACAGAATATGCAATATGTGAAATCCAGGATATGCCCTAATGTCAAAGCAAAATATAATTAGTAGACATTACCTTATGGCAGAAATGATTAAGAGAGTAAATCAGAAGATTTTTCTAAATTTCAAAATATTTCCTTGGGTATTCATTTCAGCAGAATTGCGACATTTCTAACTACAGTATGATATTTATGGTAACATTCAGCAGAACATAATGCGGTAACATTCAGAAATTTAGAACATTTTGTGTGAACCACCCTACGTCACTATGGTTCCATGTGCGTTTAACCTTTGTCTTCAGTAAACGCGCCAAAAATTACATTGAAAAACTCGAGAACTCGAAATTTTTGCAAACTAGCGAACAAATAGGCCAACGAATTAAAACCCACCGTACGTATGTCATTGGAAATGCAATTGCTGTGTTACTATAGAATACCACTATCGCACTGTGAGCGTGAAATTACTGTTATATTGTACAGTATGCTTTTGCCTTTCCGCTACAGTTTTGTCGCAAAGGTTTCTCGTTCTGGTGCTCTGTTACTGTTAAAGCGGGTCGTTGGCGTGGTGCGCAGTGACGGCCGGGGGAGGCGGCGGCCTGTTGTTCAGTCGAAATGTCACGGCCAGACTCGGCCGACCGGCACCGACCACCGCGCCAACGACCTGCTCAACGTCCAGAGCTGCGGTGCGCTGCTGGGTACAGTAAGAAGGCACGAGAACGATGAACCCGTCCAACACGACTTTAGCTGAACTTACCACGGCCTGACACCAGCCAATGCCGACCCTGACACGGACGATTGACCGGATCGATCTTTTGACGTCGCAAGGAGCACGGTAATGCTCCCTGCGGCCAGAACGTCCATTTGACGTCGGTGCAGGAAGGTACCGCCTCCTTGGTGCTATTCTGTTTGTTCAAGACACTACGTCATTTCATTGCTACTTGATGGATGCAGCTGTTGTTTTCGTGACTAGCGATGATTTATCATGGCCTTTGTGGGACATTTGAAGATTGATGTTTAAGGCATTTAACGCGACGGCACTATGTTACCAGCTCGCTGGGCTTCGCACATCTAAGCACATCATCATAACAAGCATTGCAGCGGAGAACATCAAACTTATTCAAGCAGTGGTGTGACTTTTTGGTTTCCAGTGAGATTGTATTTAGAACACCCTTGATAACCGAACATACCCCCATTTTTTTTTGTCTGGCAGCAGCTGACGGGGTTAACATTAACCTTCCCATTTCAACAACTGGGCGAATGACCATCCCAGATCCAATGACTAGGGATGGGGGTATAATATAAGATTCCGAAGACTTTGGGGCAGGTTCCGGAACTTTGAGACAGTTCTGGCGTTTTGGGGTTGCGGCAAACTGTGGTGGGGCGTCCACCGTCGACCCCAACTCCTCAAAACTTGCCTCGTTCTACCGACTGGATGATGTGACCACATACCATAGAGTCAAGACCATATGAATTAGGAGACTTTTTATTTAGCACGCGAATGAACGAGTATGTTTTGTTACTGATGCGCAGCTTTTACTAATTTCTCAGACACGTAGAAAATACATCTGTTTTTCAACATACAATATTTGCCGAGCTTGGGTTCCAAGGGACTTCGAATTTGCCATATTATCATCAATTTTATTAAGCATGTAATACACAAGAATAGAATTGGCGATCGGCTCAAGAATGCAAGCACTTTATTTAGTCACAGTCAACCGAACGGTATAAAACTCCACCAGTAAGCAGAAAGATGCCAGCAGTACGTTCTTTGCATGTCCAGACAACAGTTTGGCGTTTTCTCTGACGCAGTTGCACTTTGAAAGCCTGCGGTTGCATGTACAGCCCCCTTTACATACAAAGTTACACCACTGTACCAAAACACATTCCAAGAGATTTAACAGTGGTATGTTGTCATGAAAACAACCCCGGTGACCATTATATATCTATATTTGTATATTATATATATATATATATATATATATATATATGTATATGTATAGTTCAATCTGCTTATAAGGAATTCGGCCATAGGGAAGCAAACTGCCCAGTCCCTTTGAAATTCAGTGTAAAAAGTTGGATATAACAAATCCGGATATAACGAAACTCCTTTGTTTGCATAAGTTCGAGCTTTGCGAGACTTAGGGCAAGTTTCGGTCAAGCTGAAAACTTCCGATCTTTGGGACAGCTTGAAGCAGAACAGGAATTATTTGTTCGTGTTCATGGCCGAAATCCTTCAACATGACGCATTCTCACGAAAGATAAGAACACCTCCTTTTTTACGTCCTTAAGTGCCTGTTTCTTGAGAATACTAAAGGAGATATCTTTTTTGATGAGGGCTTATTCGCCTCTGGCCTGTAGCAAATTCGTCCTTGGCATGCGCGTCAGTGGACCTCAGAATATCGTGCACTGATCGGGTGGAGACATATTTTGTCACCTTATTGTCTTCTGATGTTCTTCACCGATTGCAACAAAACTTTTTGGAAAGGAAGCTTGCATAGTGAATTTGCCTTCAGAAAATGGATAAACTAGGTCACGTTTATCAAGGTCAAACAAGTCAACTGTCGAATCAGTGGAGTCCCTTTTTTCTCAAAAACTGCAAAACCTATGGCAACACAATTGCGTGGAGTCTTAGTCCTTACCTTGGCGTTACATCCCGCGAAAAGATGCTGACATAAGCTCCGTTCAACGAGTTCATCCTAAGTCATCATTGGAAAATGATGCACTTCGTCGAAATCGACCATAATACGACCCGGTGGGTTGCTGTTAAGTAAAATATCCTTGTACGTGTATTAGGTGACTTACGTAGGTTATCCGAGGTTGTATGAGGTCATCTGAGCTCAGTCAAATATGTCGTCATAAAATGCATTTGAGATCATTCGTTACATCCGGGAAAGATAAGCAGTTTTTCATTTGCACTAATTCACCTTGGAAACCTCAATTGATCTGACCTAGCTTCCTCGTGATAAACGAGGCAACTGCAGACATCATTCGTTCAAGCTTTCCACCACTTTTCCGTGTGGCCCACCTACTGAATACTGCACTTTGCTACACATGGCTCTGGTTGACCTCGATTGACCTAACCAAGGCTACCTGTGCCTTTGGATTAAAAATTCGTCTCACAGGCTAACTTCCCACAATGTTTTGCAGCTGGATATCCGGCAGAACCTCTTCCCCACGCAAAGAAACACCCTTCCCTCGGCCCGACACGCGCGAGGTCGTCCGACGCCGACGAAAGATCGGCCGCGCCACCGGCCTCTCGGCTTTGCCGGGCTGTAGTGACAAAAGTTACCGAACGATGTTGAACTTTAAAACAGCAAAAAATTAGGAACTCAGTAGAAGACAGACAAAATTTCCTCACTCTAGCTTCGTTGCCGCGGACATTATGAGCAGAGAAACATGACATGAGGAATGGACAGTCTTTGCATCCACCAGTGTAAAATTAAATCACCAGGTCGGCAGCGTCGGCAGTGCGTTCGGCAGCCAGAACAGCATGCTTGGTACGAGAAGGATACACGAGCGGGGAGGGCGAACACACTCAAATATTTTTCTGATGGTTTTCTCGTTCCACGGTAACCGTAGCAAGCAACGAACGATGTAAGACAGGAGAAGGTTAAAGAAGGTTAAGTTAAGTTACAGGTAACTGAGAAAGCGAGTCCTGCGGCCAAGAAAAGCAAAATTGTTGGAGATCTTACGAATTGGACCTTAGCATCGTCAACGATTCTTATGAGCAAGCATGCCATCAGAAGAAAACTTTTGTTCTTCATTGCTATTCTACTCTTTTGGTGGTCCATAGTGTTTGATCTGAATATTCCTTTTGAGGCATCGGCTATAACGATGTTCACTCATACCGGATCTTCACAGAGACCTGAGCAAATTCGTTATAATTGGATTCAACTGGATATATATATATATATATATATATATATAAGAATTATGTCATTATATATTTGTATATTTGTGTGTGTGTGTGTGCGTGTGCGTTTGCGTGTGTGTGTGCGTGTGTGTGTGTGTGCTTAGTAAATATCGAGTGCGGTCCTGTCATAAATGTGGGAAACGTTGACCTCAACAGAAGATATGAGAGAATTCGGTAGCACTATTTTCTAGCTTGATGGAAAAGCTAGCGAAGTCGCAAGAGATATTGAACGGACCAAAACAAAACAGGGAACGCCTCTTACGCAGTGGTCTTTGATGTTTTTGATAATTCACACACACACGCACACACATATATATATATAACTGATATCCTCCGAAACTGAATGCAAACTTTATTGGTGCTAAAAGATGCCTTGTAAGCCGGGTATCAGATGTTGGCATTAGATCAGATGAGCACAAAAATTTGGCACAGAATATCAATTCTGTTCGCCGCGCAATGGCCGGGCAACATGGAGGAGTGGAAACTGGTCACACAGTTTTACAAAACATGCAAATAAGGTGACACCTTTGCGTTTAATCAGTGGCACTGGGGGGAGGGAAGCAACGGGTGCAAATGTCCCTTAATTCAGGAAAACTTAACATTATCCCAATGGCGATGCATGAAAAGAAAGGATTCCAAAATGTCGCTTGTTCTGCTATCCTGAATACGTAGCGCCGCCATTGGGCTCAGTCATTTTCTGCTAGACGGAACATCAAAGTTCATCATATACATGATCATGTGGAAAGTCGGCAGTGACTCATCACTCTAAAGAAAGCCAGGAAGTCGGTGAAAGCCGACAGAATGACGTCGAACTGGGCTTAGAGGACCATAAGAGAACACAGTATAACATGGCTGACTTCTCCGGAAGAGCTCTAGTAGTAAAATACAATGTGTCCAAAAGTTGCACTCAACGGAATACTTAAAACGAATGTTACCTGATCAACCACTATTGAGTGAAGGCAGCCTTACAAGTACTGTAACAAAGTAGAGTTTAGCAAAGTAACCAGAAACTCTATCGCGGGTTGATAGCTCAAGGTATGAGTTTGGCGTCGTTATGGACGACTAGAAATGCTTCAGAATTTCTGGCTGAGTTCTCCAGAAACCAAGAGTTTTACACGACTGACAAGGTCAGTTACCCGTCTGATGTCAAGAACAATGGAAGGCAAACGTTTTCATCGCGTATAAGCCACCACCACCCTCCCCGTGATTACCTGATCTCTGACAATGGGAAACCGGCATATAGATCGTGAAACATTCCTGACAGAGCACCAAACGACACCTGAAGTCCTTCCCAGACCACCTGGACCCTGGGGGTGTATTTTTCGGGGCTGATCCAGGCACCCACCACTGCCATCATGTTGTGACGTTATACACAGATGCTGCTCGGATCTCCATTGCTAAGAATGATAACCGTCCGAGCATGTCCAATATCAGACGGATCGAGACGATTTGGGACATTTTCGGACAAAGGGTGTACGAGGGAAACTGGATAAACCTATCAAAAAAAGTACGCGGGAAACGGGATCGACGGGAGGCTGGCGGAGGTAGATATAAATATTGTGCGCGAGACGCTTCAACGCGCGCAAAATGATTTCCGTGGCGTTTTTCACGGTGAGGTCTAAGCTGAGATATATACAGCTGTGCGGTCACGGCTCTGTCATTGGAAAAAGCAGGTTCCAAAGAATATACGTGTATCATTTCAAATCCGTATCTTTACGCAGTATTGAATGAGAGTCCCCCCTCCGACGTCTGGCGTTGTCGCGCGCAGTGATGTCATCATAACTGGCCGTGCCGCCGCTGCAGGAACGTGGCGGTCAACATGTGGTTCGCGCGCATGGTGTGGCTGAACGAGACAGACTGCGCCGGGAAACAGCTGCCCGACGCCATCAGCATGAGCGACATGGACCCACACGAGTCGGTCTTCATGTACCAGTGAGTGGATGGGACGGCCCGCGGCCGCCGCCGGCTGGGCGGGCCGGCTCGACGACGCCTCGTTCTGGGCGACAGAGCAGCTCGTCCAGGACGGACCGCCAGGCAACTCCGGTCAGCTGCGATCAAAACGCTGGTGCTGGGGCTGTCTGTCCGCTTCGGAAGCTTCCATTCAGCTGCTGGGACCTGAGAGACCACCACAACCCAGCCACTTTTCCGCGTGTTCGTCGTATTCGGTGAGGTCCATGTGGGTCACATTCTTGATGTTTAAGCTTGATTTCGTTGGTACTAAATACAATACAGCACAATACAGTACTCTGTGTTGGCCGAGTTGGCGCCTGACAGCGGCCGGCCGCCGCCGCCAGGTCGGACCTGATCAGCCAGGCGGCCGGGTACACGCAGCTGACTCTGGAGGTCTTCTCCAAGTTGTACGCCAACCTGTTGCCGGAGGAGGCGGACGCAGCGGAGGACGTCTTCGACGAGCTCGACGTGGACGGAGACGGCGTGCTGTCGGTCCCTGAGATGTACAGCCACGACCCGGCGCGCTTCATGCGGTTTTTCCCGCGGTTCGACAGCGACAAGTGAGGCGGGACCGGCCCGCCGGCCTCCACCTCCTGGGGCTTCCCGATGTTACAGGGGCCCCCTCGTCCGGTGTTACAGGGAACCGTCCTGGGGCCCCGTTATTCGGTGTTACAGGGTACCTTCCTGGGCCCCCTTATTCGGTGTTACAAGGAACTGTCCTGAGGCTCCTTTAATCGGTGTTACAAAGTACTGTCCTGAGGCCCCTTTATTCGGTGTTACAGGGTACTGTCCTGTAGCCCCTTATTCGGTGTTACAGGGTACTGTTCCGGGGGCCTCCTTATTCGGTGTTACAGGGTACCGTCTTCTGCGCCTGTCTGAAATGGTTCCGTCCCATCGGCGTCGGTGGTGTTCTGGGTTGCGTTTCACAATGTCAGCGCTCAAGATCCGAGTGAAAATCGTCTGAACACAATATTTCTAATGTATTAACCAGCGTAATCTAATCAAAGTCGCTGTCCACCTAATCGTGGTCCAACCAGCGTAATCTAATCATGGTCAATTTTAGTTTACGGCCGAAGAGTGTCGGCCTGCAGCTTATTTAGGGTGTTGTGACGATTGCTTGTTCCGGATAGGGACGCCTGATGTGGATATTTGCATACGTAGTCTTTGTTTTCCAGTCAGGTTTGATGTAATTTTTTATGGCTTAGGTACGAATAAGGGCTGTTAGTAGACTAAGGACCAGCGTCATGGGTTAGCCTTAGGTCGTTCAGTCCTGTCAGCGAAAACAGGGTTTCTTGTGAGGGTGTTGGCGGAGTAACAGTATCTCAAGCTTATCATTGCTTATCAACGGGCTCTGATATCTGATTATTCCGTCCTCTCTGTAGTCCTGGATCAGAGGAGTATGCTACCTTAGGAGCATGTTAATCCTCTGGTAGCATTTGTGTGAAAGACGTTCTGTTTTTGCCGTGTACAATAAAACTGACGCTCTCAGTCTAGCCATTCATAGAAGTGTCATTAGCCTCGAGCTTTGGTGCGGCCTTTCAAAGCCTACGGCCACGTTTTCCTGGAATCGCGGTCCGAGGGACGGCTCCAAGGGTTCGGGATGCGGCGGTACCCATCATGAATGCTTGGCACAGTACGAACGTATCGCCTATGTTTGGTAGCTTGATCGTATAATGCGACGTGGAGCTCAGGCGTCTACACATAGCAAAGTTTACTCCCTGGTTCTAAAGTTACCGCGTCGGAAAGCAGTCAAGTTCCGACGGTTTCTGACATTCTAAGGATTCCTAGATTCTTAAGGCTATGAGTTTGAGGATTTTTTAGAGCTTCAAAATTCCTCCACTCCTGTTCTCGGAGTCGTCGCTGCAGGGACAGACAAACACAGGGCAAAGACGTCTGAAAGCCCATTGAAGGAGAGAGTATATCAGTCGTGCTTTCGTGCCACCTGGCGTCTTAAATCAGCGTATCAGGTCAATGTGGACCATTTCTGAGGCCCGTCACCTGGCCGTCTGAGGTGGCTTTCTGAACTATAACCTCTTCTTGCCGCCATGTCGTGTAGCCCCCCATAGAACTGCGGCGTTGTTAATGTAAACCTATAAAGCGGACTACATTACGTGTCATACAGTAGCGTGTCACATTGCGGCAATGTGACACGCTACTTCCTTTTTCTGAATCGAAAAACCTTCTCACAGCACGGATCTCAAAACTGTTTCATTAGCCACCTCTGGGAACTGCAAGGTTAGCCCATTGACTAATTTTTTGTCTTTCTGGAACATTCAGCTTAAGCCATTCATTCTAACTGGTTAGAAGTGATATCAATGCAATATCAAAAATGCAACCATTTCCGTTTATATGTACTGGTTATGCCGCGTCGGTTTTCGATCGTTATGCTCTGTGCTGCTCTGTGGTGGTCGGCTCCAGACTCGGCTATAGGAAGACAGTAATTGCGGACGCGTAGACGTTAGTGTTGGGAGCGGTGGTGCAACTAATGTTTTGTTGAAGCGAGATAATTTAGCGTTGAGCGATACCTACATTTGTCTCTGCTCCGTGCTGGAGTGGCTGCTGGCTGTGAAGGCTGCCAAAACGGTGGCTTGCTCGAGAAAGACTGGTACAAACCGAAACCCCACTAGGAAATTCTCTCGTAACCCAAACACTTGTCTATGCCACACCTGATTATAGCCGTTCGAGTCCAGTCTTGGCGTGCTGCAGCTGGGAATGTGCCAAACAAACAGCCAAGCGCGAGACCATGTCATTACCTTCAGCCTCTCAGACGGACCCCTCCGTTGCCGTCACTTCCTCAGACGGACCCCTCCGTGACCTCATCTCCTCAGACGGCCCCCTCCGTGACCTCATCTCCTCAGACGGCCCCCTCCGTGACCTCACCTCCTCAGATGGCCCCCTCCGTGAGCGTCAGCTGCTCAGACCAACCCCGCCATGAGTGTCAGATCCCCAGCCGATCCCGCCCAGATCGGAGCCGACGCGTCGGCGCCGACGGACTGCCGAGCCGGCCCGGCGACCGCCGCGCGGAGGGGCTCCGGGGCGGCCGGCTCACTCAAATTACAGCGGCGCGGAGGCAGGGAGCCCTCACAGCCCGGGGCGGTCGGCAGGGACGCGGCAGGTCTCACCTCACGGAGCCTGGGGGACACCCGCCGACCGCAGCGTCCCGGCCGGCTCACTCGAATTACAGCGGCGCGGAGATAGGGAGCCCTCACAGCCCGGGGCGGTCGGCAGGGACGCGGCAGGTCTCACCTCACGGAGCCTGGGGGACACTCCGCCGACCGCAGCGTCCCGGCCGGATCGGCCGGGAGAGGCGGCGCAGCACTGCCGGCGCCGGACTGTCGAGAGCCGGACGACGACCGCCCACCGCCATCTCAGGAACGGCCGCCCATCCGTGACGGGCTCGCAGCTGTCGGGCACTTGGAGGGCACCCGTTCGTAGGCGTGTGAGCCGGGACCGAAATTATGGTCGTCTGCACCACGAGAATCAAAGATGAGCACATCGCCAGTCACCAGTCACTATCAGTCACCGCACCAATCATCAATCCAACCGACAAAATGCAGTGAGATGAAATATATTGCAGGCAAAACAGAATAACGGAAAGACGAATGGAGATGACTACCATTTTTCAGTCTTGGTGGTAGCACTGATTTAACCAATCCTTACAGTGCACATCGTCTCAAGCAAAACAGAAACAACGACCTGATTTTACTTCTCCTGGAAATATATAGACTGAGGCTGGCAAAAACACTACAAATATATTTCGCGCATCCAGCGAGCTCCAAAATAAATTGGGGTTTTGATCCACTCGGCCCTCAGCTGCAGCCATACCGAAACAGCCTCCTCCACCTTGTAAGCCTACTGGCAACTGAGATGCTGGCCGTCTGATGCTCTGCTTCAGTAGCTTCGCCGGTTGGTGGTGCCCACGGTTCCTCCCGCAGTAGGGAAATCCCTAGCCGGCTAAACAGCGTTATCTTTCCCATGGGTGGTTGCCTCTTTTTCCACACAGCCATATGTGTCATCTGGCCTGATAGTTTCCGCTGTCTTGCACGTGTATGTGTGCTCCAGCCACTTGTCTCCCCCCACTGCGTGGTGCAGTCTTCATAGTGTATGAATGTGTTCGTTCCATTGTTACACTCTCTGATTTGTACGTGCGACGAGATATGTCAGCCATCTTCTCAACAGACGCTTTAATTCCATACGTCGCATTGGATCGCTCAGAGTTAACAAAAGCATGTCGTGACTCCGCTCCGAACGAAGACTCGAGACACGGGGGACTGCATCATGACGCATGCACCCAATGGAATCCGAACGGGGCGAACCATTCTCGTAAAGCATTGAGAAGGCTGTATGTCTGCGATATACTTTTTAGGATATTACAGCAAAACTTTACTCCTGTCCCTGACTTATACAGTGACTTATACAGTCGACCTTGTGTGCATAGGCGCACCCATGGGAAGGGTCCAGCGGCACGGGTTTTGACCCTTAGCGTTTTTTTTTTTAATTTACATTTCTCATTTTTCGTAAACGAGCATAGGTTTACCCTATCTGACATGTAAAATAGCCCTATGCTCACGATTAATAGCATGTTGAAGCCCAATGCATAACATTCCAATTTTTCGGGAAAAACTTATTACACCAGCCTCAGAATGAAGTGGTCGAAGCCGGACTTTTTTGGGGGAGGACGGCTACCCTTTTTATGTTTGCCCTGAGCCCGGCCCCTCCCTTACGAAAATCGTACGTACGCCTCGGCTTGCGTGTGTGATAAAACTACTGAAGCCACTAAAGCCCAGCATTGCACTGACTCATTGACGGGCGCCGGTCGATGCTTTACCGTGCCTTGAAGCCGTTTATTCCTTTACTTTATATCATCATATCTGATTGCTTCCTTAATTACTACCAAAATTGCTCTGGTGACCAGACACAGTTCAGGGTCAGGACATACTAAGAATATTATCGAATAGGTCCTAAGCCACGGCACCGAACGCCGTGGATGCCATGTACGGAATTCTGAGTTTCAATTTCGCAGTGACGAACGGACGGGCGGCAGACTGTTAGACTGTTAGACGGCAGACAGACAGACTGAACTGATGGGCTGCAGTTCTGCGGTGACAGACGGACCAGAAGGTGGCCGAACCAGAAAGCAGAAAGCCCATTCTAGTTCGAGCCTGAAACCTGAAGTGTGCCCCAGTGTCCTTCCTGTTACTTTCTCCGTAATTCTGAGGCCAATTACTGGTTTCCTAGAAAGTTTGTCAAAACTTTAGAGCCAATGTCATTATATTACCTGTCCATCTAAAACCCCTTCCCCCATACACTGTACAGCTTGCGGAGATTCCTTTTCCAATGAAGCCTTTTATGACAATGCTGTGTTCGACAGACAGAAAGAAAATGGAGAATAGCAGACAGAAAGACAGACAGAAAATGGAGAATAGCATATTTAAGGAAACAACTGCATGCATTGCAGATATCATGGCATTGTTTAATAGCTTCTGTGAGTATTGATTGCCATTTAAAGGGACGCTGAAAAAAAGGCAGGATCATAAGTTAAATCCAAAGCGTTGGGCATGTCCAGCAAGAGCTGTCCCAAATGGCTCTGAGCAGCAAACCGAATCGTTTCTTCGTGCTCGGTAACTCGGCTGAACCATGAGTGCCGTCACACATTTCAGAGTCCTGTGTACTTCCTTGCATGAATGTAATTTACAAGTAACCCCTCAACTACGCTTCCTTGACCAACTCTTTTGGTGCGTAGGGAAATGCCTCAATCATATTCAATACTTAGACTATGCTCAAACCCGAACTATCATTAAAAACAGGTCAAAAATGCAGTTATCGGAGAATCTGACTGATTTCGGATGACCTTATCGTAAGACAAATGAAAGAATTTCTGAGTCAAATCCCAGTCGCAAATTGACTGCAAGTCGCGCACATTTTAATGAAATCACTATATTGTTCTGTGGCCTAATGGAATTTATCTATTTTCATGTTACCTACTCATGCCTTAGCAGTTAGCCAATTTTGTGCAGCAGACCTACCAGGTGGCTTGACCGGCAGCCACACACTGGCTGTAGAAGTAAATTCGAAGCAAACAGTAAGTAATCTATATTTTAAAACCTGCACCAGTTACCAGAATTTTACTGCTTTCAGCGGAATGACCAGCCTTACATTATGGGGTCATCAACAGCTTGCACATGACGTCTGCTTTATGCCATGCATGCCCTGACTTGGGTGTATTGTCTGACGGATCCATACTTTGCCCACCCCTAAATTCTGTTCTCTCCTCTGATTTCGATTGCTTTTTGTAAAAGTTTCAGAAAAGACTTACCAGTGCACTAACCTTCAACAAAATATATTTTAAATGAAAACATAGGTACTGTTGATGTAAATATGTAGATATTTACACATACAAAATCCATACATTGATACAAATTTATTTCGGCAAAAACAACGTTACTTTTGAGTGTTTCCTAGTTCCCTGCTATGCCTTCTATGGCGTTTCGAATTCGAAACGGTCAAAGATATGGCGATGATTGCCGCAGTGCTAAGGCATGCGAGAAAGCTTGGCAAGCTTGCATACTTATGCAGGCTTTTTACAGTATCTGACTCGCCATAGGAACAAAATCTTATCAACGCCCTCGGAGGCTGTCCATAATAAACGTGTTTTCTTTTTGTCACGACATTGACCTACAGCCAACAGCCAGGAAGGCTGTGATACAAAAAAAAACATTTCGTACCTCGCTGTAAATGATGGAGAGAGCGTGCGCCTCACGTACACATGTACCCCCTGTGGTGGCACCCATGGCTGGAAGGCTTTTGATGGCTTTGAATCTTCCTGGTTCCTATTGTTTTGCCTGCAGATCAGCTGGGCGTCACTGTCATTGGGGCAGGCTTCCCTGTCCATCTACGTGGAAAAGAAACCAAATTAAACGAAGTATTCGCTGTAGCGATGTTGAGATGTGTTAAGCCACCAGGAAACCGAAATTGTCAACAAAACCAATACTAATGTAATCGGTCCATTCCTTGTTACCGCAAAATTGGTAAATAGTTGTACCTTTGAGCCGATGTAGTGGCCACGAAAATAGCATTTTGTAAAGGCAGGCCTTTCGCGGGGTAAGTTCAAGTTCAAGTTCAAGGCATTCTGATGGGGAGTCCAGTCACCAAGATCTACCGGAGAACGCCGCTGTCCTCTCCAAAGACTGCCGGTGCAGTATGTCTTGGCGTGGAGCAGCGGCTTGCGCACTGAGCTCAGTGAGCCCAGAACGCTCGGAGTCTGCGCGTCGATTTGCCGAAGTCCAGTTTGTCCCATTGCCGTAACCTATTCCGTCTCCCCTACCCTCTGCGATGTAACGCGCTAGCTTGGCACAACGTTATGCCATTGCTACGGAAACTTTTGTGTCAGTCTTTTACCCGATTAGACCATACGTGGCCACATTTTTGTGTTTTTTGTATGCGATTCTTACTGTCCTGGCCTTTTCATCACTCATTTTTACAGTTCTCGCTCTTTATGGCACCCTAAACCCCAGCGATCCTTGCTGTGGGGCGTTTAGGAACACTGGCGCCAGAATTGAGTCCCACTGGTGTAAAATGGCACTTAATGCAAAGCTCTTTACGACCGAAATGAGCCAGACTAGACCAAGGGCGCGGGAAGCGACGGGGGGGGGGGGTGCGAAGGGGTGCTGGGCAGGGGCAGCTGCCCTCAACTTTTTGAATTTTGACATTGATCCTATGTTGATATATGACGCTATGGGCGTTGACTGGAGAGAATTGGCCCAGAATGTTTCTCTGTCCCCCCTAACTGTGGAGGAGTTCCTGCGCCCCTGGATTAGATCAAAGTACACTTCGGGGCAAACCATGCCGGGTTCGGGTCAGAACCGGCGTTACATTGATCAGTGCGGTAATGCTGTGGCAACGTCGACGACACGAGCCAACCCGCAAGTTGGCGGGGACCAAATGTTATTAGACTAGTAAAACATTACGTCACGTCAGTAAAACGTATCAGTTATCTACTCAGATCTTTAGATTTAGTGAACTGTTTCACCTGGACCAATAATCATGGCCCTCTGGTCATGTGATTGGTTGTATTCTCTGCAACCAGATGACGTTTATTTCGGCAGCTGCAGGGGTATGCCGCTACCCTCCACTTTCTGGGGTGTGGCGTCAGATTTCCCCTCCCCCCCGTACTCAGTTCATTACCAATGTAACGAGCGCCGGGGCAGGGTGGTGGAAATGTTGGCACCGCCTGATACCGGCTGCACCGCTGAGCTGCTGGAAATGCGGCACAGCCTATATGGCTCGAAGCTTCAGCGCTGGGCGGGGATTTTGGCTTAAACATGACGCATGTAACAGCGAGCTTCTTCATATCCTCCGATGAATGCCGTACTGGTATTCCACTTCATCTGCCCCAGGATAAAATGGAAAAAATATGAAGTCCTGCAACCAGACTTGAGCTCAATTCCAGCGGAACTAGAGCCGAATCCGGATTCGCTTCCATTTGGCCCGGAACTGGATTCGGAATCGATTTAGTTGGGAGATGTGTTGAGTCCGATTCGGAACTGATTCGGTTAATCTGTGGAAACAATGGAATCGGAAGCGAATAAAATCGCAAAATGTCTGATTTCGTTTTTGTATCACAGAGTAGCCTACCACTGCTTTCGTGCCAAAAAAGATATGTATAACCATTAACAGTCATGTATGTATATGCAGTAAGGACTTTGAAAGTAGTTTTGGGCAGCTTCATGTCGATGGTCTATTTATGTTGGCATGGGCTGGACATTCCCCATCAGGTAGGTAGGCAGGTAACTGGGAATGAGACTGTGCTCGAAAATATAGAACAATTAACATCAGATCAAAGTATCCTCAACTCACGGCAAGACAAAGAAGTAAGAAAAGGGTACACAGATATCACTGGTACCAGTTTCCTGGGGGACCGTGAGCAGGTACTAAGTAGTGTTATCATGCCTCCACTTACTTTTACCGCCTCATAGGTATTTGCCTGGTGACGGATGTCGATTGCCATTGACTTAAGGCATGTAGCAGAAACGCCAGAATTGGACGTCGTAAATAGTGTGTAAATAGACCGTAAATTCTTATTCTGACTGCCTTAAGTCATAGATATTTGACTGGTGACAACTGTTGTTATTGACTTCAGGCACGTCTCAAGAGCGCCAGAACTGTGCATTATAAATAGTGCGGAAACGCCGTGCCAATATTCAGGTACCACGTCATGCTTGCTTTCTTTTCTCGATTTCTTAACAAGGAAATATTATGAAAACAGTGAAAATTTTCTTTCGCTTATGACAGCAGTCTATATTCAAATATTTACTGTTGCTGCTAGATACTATTACCAATACCATTTATGCACCCAACTTCGCGCCGACTCGAACCGCGTTTGTACCGTTGCGTGGAATGTCTGTGCCAATATATATATATATATATATATATATATATATATATATATATATATATATGTCATTCTGTGTGAGGTGAGTCAAGTAACAGACAAAACACATGCTACAACTGAGAAGTTTGGATGGTCGTGATGTAGATTTATCGTTTAGGTAGCTGCAGTCAGGGGTAACGTTTTGTGTATATAATAGGGGGGGGGGGGAAAGTCAAGGGCCTGACTACCCAACCTTCCTTCCGAATGAGCTTGTCAGCGGATTTAGCCACTTTATTTTGACCGACGCTAATTTTCATTTTTAATTTTTGGTTACCATTTACCATCTACAAAGCTTTCTCTGCGTCCTTGAAACTAACAGAAAATATTGGGAGGGGACCCGTTTAAATCACCTTGGGGGGAGCAAATCCACATCGGGTGGCCATGGCAGCTGCCAGAGTATAAATTGAACCATGGTAGCAGTAGCTGTAGCTAGCGGCTTACTGATACTTTGACATTTATATGTGTATACGTGTGTGACGTATGCACGTATATATGTATATATATCATTTGTCATCGATCTGTATAATTTTATGGTTGTATGGCATTTACAGAATTCGGTGGAATCAGATTCGGATTCGGAATCAGACAATTTCAACCGTATTTGAACTGGATTCGGAATCGATTCTACTAGTAACTGCTTGTTTGGAGTTGGATTCGTATTCGGAGTCATTTGCCCCATCATGGAGTTGGCATGGATTCCGGTCCAACGAAATCAAGCAAAAATCTGTCGTGACGTAGCAAAAAGTATTATGGCTTCGCTACCCCAGGGAAAGCTTTCCTTCACGAAGACACAGGCACATAGCCAGAAATGGGCCGAGGGGGTGAGGGTATCCTCAGAAGAGGTGCCTTCGTCCCCCAAGGGTACATTTTCAGCTCAAAGGGACCTCCATCAAAAAGTGATGAGCCTCTTCGGGGCACGGATAGCCTGCCATGGCCTACCTTATCACTTGCAGAGGCCTCCTATAGCACAAAGGGGCCTCCAATAGCCTCCAGAGAGCCTCCTGAAGCATGAAGGGGGCCTACTATGTCGTCAGTGGGTCCTCCCAAAGCTGTAAGTACCAGGTATGGCCATCCGCCCCAATGATCGTGTTCAAGCTAACTGGCCGTGACGGCATCTTTACATAACATGGCACGGGCTGGCACGAGGATGTTGTGTCTGACGGGATGTCTGATGACTTTCCATCTTTGGAAAGTCTTTGGAGGTTCATTTAATTTCTGCAAAAGTGGGCACTTTAATCTAGTAAGAACAACATCCCCCTGAGGTCCTCCCATGGGCTTAAGGACCTCTTACCCTTTGGACCTCTTATAGCAACATGGAGTGCCATCTATGACTTCAGGGACCATAGTTGAGAATCTTGTAAAATCTCAAAGGGATCAAAGAGGCTTTACCTTTCCCCAAATGGGGAGAGGACGACCGCCACCATCGTCCCCTCCCCTTTCCCTGGCTAGTCCCTGAGTAAGCAACAGCGAAGGCATAGAATATTATGATGATATTTTCTGCTGCCGTTTTACATGTTGAGTCAAAATGATATGACCAATATTGCTCGGCGAAAAAAAAAACTAACCAACCGTCAGGAATGTGGCGGCAAATATCTGAAGAAGACTACCTGCAAAACGCCTGTAAAAAGGCTTGCATTGATTCCTTTGTCCCTTTTTATCGTTTGCCTTTCGAGACTGTGCGGTGTTTGCCTGTGGAATGTAGATATTAAATAGTGAATACGTCTTATGTGAATGGCGGTGGAGCTCGCGAGAAAGACTCGCACGAACAGCGGCGTCATTTGTAAACTACCCTTGCAAACAAAAGGTCTCCTCATCCATTGCTACTGGAATGCTTGAATGTATAACAAAATTAACGAAAAGAACATGTTCGTCTTTGTGCCGTCTATCGCGTCTGGGAAGTTATGATGACAGTCTTCAGAAGGTCGTCGAACGTGGTCACACACAGCAAATTGTCCATATCAGTGATGCCTCTAAGCCGGCGGAGAACAGGCTGCCGGCTGACGCTGCGTCACAGCGCGGAGTTTTCTCGGGCCGAGTGAGGCCGCCGGCCGGACGGCGGTCAGGGAGCCTGATGGTCAGTTGGACGGCTGGTGGAAGGTCCGTCAGCTGCAGTGCCTGATGGTGCGTTATACGTCAGTCAGGTCGACAGCTGGTGTGCTGTTCCGCCGGTGCGTTGGACCGCCCAGAGCTGGTTCGCCGGGCAGGAGTCAGGTGGCCGAACGTTGCGTAGATTCAAGAGGCCATGCGATCTGGTGTTCGTGGCTGGTCTATTGCAGAACATAGAGCTAATGCATGGTGCACTGGAGGCGATCCGACTGTCGCCTGCTGCACCGGGCAGCGACCAGACAGTGAGGAGACAGGTGTTGAGCGTTGGCCGTGGTCAGGAGGTGCGGTAGTCTGGTGTTCCGCCGGGACACAGCGGCCGCTCCCGGCGCGCCGGACGGTGAGGCGGCGGCGCTGCGGCGGGCAGTGATCGGCGATCAGACGGCCTGGTGCTAAGGGTGTTAGCTTAAGGTGCTCTGCTGACGGTCGGTCCGCCCCCGGGAGGTCAGGTGGTCTCGGCCGGCGTCGTGTCGGTGCCGTACACGGCCGGGCGCGGCGTCTTGTTGACGGCCTCCAGCTCGCCGTTCTCCAGCTTGCCGTACTCGACGCTGGCCTTCCGGCTGGCCGGCAGGCCGCGCTTCTCGAACAGCTCCTCGATCTCGGACAGCGTCTTGCCCTTGGTCTCCGGCACCAGCCAGAAGCCGAGCGCCGTGAACAGCAGGCACGTGCCGGCGTACAGGAAGCACAGGCCGTAGAACTGCAGGCCGTCGCGCAGCTCGAAGAACGTCTTGCCGATGGCGAAGCTGGAGATCCACATGATCATGGACTGCGTGGGCGAGATGACGGTGCGGTAGCGCAGCGGAATCATCTCGCCCATGATGACCATGCCGACCGGGCCGATGCCGACGTTGTATACGAAGAGCGCCACCGAGAAGCCGAGGATGGCCACCCAGTCGGTGGCGATCGGGTCGCGGATCAGCATGGCCGCCAGCGCGATGGTGATCCAGCACGCGCCGCACGTGAGCATGGCGAGCACGAAGAGCGGCCGCCGTCCGGCGCGGTCCATCAGTACGAAGGCGAATATGGAGCCGACCGAGCTGAGCGCCGTGCTGACGACCGACGCCACCAGCGGGTCGGCGTTGCCGCCCACCGCCAGGAACATGTCGTAGCTGTAGAGGTGGATGGCCGGCGTGCCGGAGGTGGCCTTGCAGATGGTGACGGTGACGCTGATGATGAGCGGCATGTAGAAGGCGGGCTGGACGACGTCGCCGAGCGGCGGCAGGTCCGGGTTGTGCGCCAGGCTGCGCTGCTTGATGCGCTCCAGCTCGGCGGCGGCGTCCGCGTCGCCCGAGTAGAAGAGCAGCGAGCGCTTCGCCGCCTCCTCGCGGCCGTGCGTGGCCAGCCAGTTGGGCGTCTCGGGCAGCCACCACAGCAGCAGCGGGTACAGGCCGTAGAAGGCGGCGATGGCGCCGCCGATCTGCTGCCACGTCAGGAAGAAGCCCATGCTGTAGACGGCGATCAGGCCGATGTTGATGCAGAACATGCCGGAGCCGACCAGCGCGCCGCGCAGGTGCGGATCCACCGTCTCGCTGATGAAGATGTGCGGCATCGGCAGCACGGTGCCCATGCTCAGGCCGTTGATGAAGCGGCCGGCCAGCAGCATGTCCACGTTGACCGGGAAGGTCATGAGCAGCGAGGCGAGGCACATGAGCGGCGAGACGAGCATGAGAGAGCGCCGCCGACCGAAGGCCAGCATCAGGCCCTGCAGCGGCGTCCCGAGCGCGATACCGAGCAGGAAGATGCTGCCGATCCAGGAGGCCTGGTCGTCGCTGACGGCCAGGCCGGAGCCGGGCAGGCGCAGCTGCGGCAGCGCCGGCGTCGTGTAGCCCTCCAGCAGGCCATACGCCGTCAGGAAGCCGTTGGCGGCCACCGAGCCCAGTATCTGTGGACCGAGAGGCATGCGCGCGCTGACGAGCGGCGATGGGGGTGGAGCATGTAGGCGCCGGCTGCCAGGCGCCATTTGCGTTAGATTAGGGCAAGCTTGCAAGACGTTCTCCGTGTCTTCATCAAATAAAGTATAGGCTCTGAAACTGGTGCACTGCAGGTTCAAGATTAGCAGAGACTGACTGGGCCGTTTAATATCCTTGCATAAACAGAATCCCCAGTTTTTTTCCGTATGTATGTTGGCCGCGATTCATGACCAGTAACATACAAAACAATAATGAAAGTGGAACCGAAACGTTGACGACAAGGACACTTTGTTCCTAATTAAATTCAATCGAATACGTTTAGTCCCTTTTTCCTATTATCACCGCCATGGAGGGCCACAGGACTTTCCAGTGCCACCCACTATGACGTAAGCAGACGACTCCAAACTCTCGTCGCTGCCTGTTTACCTACCTGACGCCCCTTGCCCATGCTCGGTGGGGCGGCGGACCGGTGACAATGCACAACTGGCTCTCTTCGGGGCCGAGGCCGCCGCTCAGGTGTCGCATCTCATTAGCAGATGTTAGCTCCGGCCAGCCGGTCACGGACGGCACTTTTCAGGCCGCCGTGGACAGCTGATGGCAATCAGCTGACGCGGCGTCCCTGCCCCGGACAGCGCAGACCTGCCGACGGCGCAGCTGCGCGATCTTACGTAAAATGACACCATTCATTTACGCACAATAATATCTAGATGGACAATTCGACTTTTGCCGACGTTCCGCATGGCAACGTTGTTAGGGGCAATGCATTCACTTGCGTAGTGTGTTAGCAACTGAGGTTGGGCGCTGACTCGGCGGAAAATGGCGGAATTTTGGCACTGGCGGATCCGGCCGGCTCGCAAAGGAGGGGGGAAATCATGCTGGCAGACCCCCCAAAAAACTCCCCGGATTTTGGTTACTGTAATGTATCATTTTGAATTTCCAGGTACTTCTGTGGCGCATCAGCTAACCGATAGCTGTTTATTCGGGGGATGTGTTACGCAGGGGTAAGTCTGTCAGTTTCTGCGAAGCACATGAAAAGATTAAAAAGGGTTATTATTGACTGCAACTCTTTCCAAATGTTTTTAGTAGAAAAAAAAACTCATTGTTTGTTTGCGGGCTTAACATTCGATTCCAAGTGAACACACCGCACACAAACGTCAGCTGTATTTAGGGAACCCAGTGAAAATCATATTGACCACGCATGTAGACAATATGGCGTGACGTAATCGCTCATCATCAAACAGATTAACTTAAATCGGCAGATTTCAGGGGCTGTGATCCTCCGTTCTTCTTGGGTATCAAATTCACTCAGCGGAACCCAGTAATCAACTTAACTGGCGAGGCTTTTTACCTAGCTGAGTGCAAGAATTTCAATACCATTGTTCCCACGCTGAGGCAGCAAATCAGAACGCATCACGTTGTTAAACACAGACAGTCATTTGCCAGTATCTCTCTTTCTTTTTTTTCTGTTCACTCGTCACTGCACCAAAATGCACAGACTTCAGTCCGCTCTGAATATAGCGCGCGATCCGCGCACACGATCCATACGGTTCGTGTGCAGCACAAGTTATTACTGTCCCGTTTTCAGACCGTCCCAGAACCACAGTCATCTTCCTCCAAACCAAAGTAGATTTTCCCGAATGAGAGGAGCAGACCTCCGTCCCCTCCAGGCCCAGGACAGCTAGAGAAGCCCTCCCAGAATGGGTCTCCTGCTGGTACCAAGGCTGCCGTTGATACTGTACTTGCGTGACAGCCCCTCAAAGAGACACTCGGCACTCGAGGGACACCGGACGCTGCAAAATAGCCGATCACCTTGCCGGTAGGAGGTAGCATATCGCGGTGCGGCAACAGGAGGAGCAAGGTCTCCAGACGGTCCTGCGTCATCGTCGTCCGCAGAGGAGCGAGAGTGCGGGGCACCTTCGAGAAGACACACTCAACCTCTACAGCTGAGGGCGGTAGAACCGCCATCATTCGCAACAGACGGTGGACGCCCAGGAAGATCGTGGCTGGACACTCGTTGAGGGCACGATGACCGTCACTGGCACATTGCTGTCGTGCCTGGTCCACACAGCTAACCACACATCAAACTCAGCCGTCATCTGAGTCTTCGTTAAGCTCCCGATCAGCTCTCTGTACTGTCTCCAGGCCATCGCCACATGCACCTTGGCAGCCCTGTCTTGGTAGGAACTGGCACGGCGAGAAGGTCTGCCTCTGATGTGCACCGAATCGCAGGGTGACATCTTGCACCACAGCCTCCACAACAGACATGAACGGGTCGACGCAGTAGTGGCTCTCGGTGGAGAGATCCGGACCCTGGCCAGCGTGCGGTCGATGGACGGATCTGGTCACCAGGCGCGGAGTGCGGACCCCCACCAGGGGTGTAATTTTCTAAAATCAGTTGTGGTGCACTCGGGCGCCAGGATTCTTGTACGGGAGGGGCCCTGGCAGCCCTAACCCACTGGCAACCAAAACCTTCTCGAGTTTTAGTTACTTTATTTTGGTGTACCAAACGTTCGGGATTTTTCATTTTGCGAGATAAAAATGTACAAAATTTGAGAACATAAAGACGGTTGGTGCCCCTTGGCTGCGATTATGGTTTTTTAAAAAAGCAAATTTTTTAAACAAACAAACAAAAACACGCTAGTGTTTTTTAAGCCATGTAGTGTTTTTTTTTAGTCATTAAGCTTACACATTCCACGCATACCTGCTTTCTTTGTATATATACGGATCCATTTCGTCTTGTGAAAAAGTCCAAGTTTTGCTTTTGGGGCCATAAACTGTTTTTTGGTTTGTGGGTGCACAGGCCATGTGTCTGAATACCTTGTGTGAGTGCCCACAAAAAGATATAAAGTTACATCCCTGATCTGCACTCCCAGCTTATCTGCAGTCACCGTCACCTCTGAGCTCAGTGTGGTGAACTCCGTGCCAATATGTTGGCGGAGCTTCTTCAAGACCGTCGTCACGGCTTCGACCACGTGCAAACACTGCATCAGGTTTGCACCTTTCACCTGGACGGACAGGGCTAGGGTCGCAGGATCCCGGCAAGGCGCTTCGTGATGACGATGCCCACCAGAAGCTCCGTCTGGGCGACGTCGTTCGGGAGCATAGCGGCGCTGGAGCTAGTGCGGCGATCCTGCCACTCAGTCATCAGCTGTAGAGAGAGCAAGGTGGCCTGTAGCTGCTCCCATAAGCGTTCCACCTCCAGATGAAGTTCCACAAACCGCGTTTGGCACGGCTTTACCATTCTGCGCCGCTTTCCTTCCTTGATTTTTCCTGTCTGGGCACAATAAAGGAGTTCTTACATTTCATGCTGTCCGTCACGAAAAACTTCCTAGCTGGCCATCTCAGATAGCAACTTCCACTGTGCAACCCTAAATTAAAGATGCACCTGTGCACCGAATGGTCTGGGGATACATATACATATCCCCAGGCTGGCACATAAACGTATACATATAAATATGCAGATACATATATATATTTATATATATATATATATATATATATATATATATATCCCCAGTTCCTTAAATGTGCCTCAGTCCCCTGTGGAAACAATGCTAACCTCCCCTAGTTTCTTTTGACAATATAGGAACAGTTCATTAAATCCGCGGGTTATGAAAGTCTCCAAATGCTGATTGCCTCTCTGTAATCCCCTATGTTGCCTCTCACAGGATCTCGAACCTATTAAAAAAGCAACCACAGTATACGCCCTCTTATCGTAGTAAACAATCCTCAACAGCCGTCTTGTTTCAGTTTAGTTGTTATAAGGCCTTGAGTTTAGCGCCATACAGCGGCTGTGTCAATTTTGTTTGCTTCCAGCTACCAGCCGCTGTTTTTTTTTCTTTTGTTGCTTGCGATTATTGTGCCAGTCAATGACTGTCTAAAGACCAAAAATAATCTCTGATTCGCCTGAACAATGCGTAACAATAAGGGCCAGCGCAAGCAGCATAACGTGATGCGAGCACAACTTGTTTTTTGGCACATATCTTCAGGTTCCCTGGAGGCCACTTTTCGCAGTCGGTTAAAGTGTGCGCCTACGCCTGTGTGGCTATGGCCAGGTGCGCATTCAGACCACGGTGTGCAAAAGCGATACATGTTGACAGAGACCATCCTTTTCGAGAGCCTTTAAGATCGGTATGGGCTCTCGTTAGGCGATGGTGGCGGCCGCATGGCTCGGTAAACGATAGTGGCGAGCAAGTGGAAGGCGGGGCTCTAGAGGCTGTTTGTTATTTTAGGTGTTTATTTGTGAGGAGTGCGTCACCCGGCGCGTTCCCGATTGCCTTTGTTGCATCTTTGGCATTGCATTCAACAGACAGTACTTCGTGATAGATTTGTTAGGCGGTTTATGGTTTACGGCACTGATTTTGACATTCCTTTGTCTGACAAAGCTGTCGTGCATACATCTGATTTATTTTTAGCCAGTCTGCCTGTGTCGCAGTGCCGGCTGCCGGACGTATCGTGCTTGTTCCGCGCTGGAATTTCTTTGTGTGTATGCGAAGGAAAGCTGCTTGCATGAAATGAATGTGCCTTGTTGTTTAGTTGTGTTCAAGAAAATGGTGCATAGAAGTTATCATCTCGCGCTCTCACGGCCGAACCAAGTATTTAGCGTTCGAAACCTTTGTTGATGGCTGGAGATAACCAGAAATTACTGCAAAGGGGTTCTGAATACCATTTCAGGACATTCATTTCCAGTTAATGTCATGGACAAAGGGGCGTAGCCAGGAATTCACCAAGGAAAGGGTGTGAGCAAACCTGTCTTCCATCAGAACTGACAAAATTTATATTGTATTGTATTTCGACCACTTTATTTTCTAGCTCCCGAAACTTTTCTTTGTTTTCATTTTTGGTGCGTAACAGCAGACCAGTGCCCGGAGAAATGTGGTTCGGCTATATGGGTCGCATTATGCCGAAGAAAAACAAGAATTATCAGCCTGAATTTACTTCATGACCCTAAACAAGCTATATAACATAGTACCTTACATTCTTAGATAAAATGCCATACTTAACCATTCCTTGTAATAAGTCGCACATATTCTTTATGCACAAATTTTCCAAAATAGAAGGAAATCAGAGCGTGCTTTGCACGCTTTTCGATGGCTTTTTTACCACGCTTTCAATGAGATTTTATACAAAGCGGTCACTCGGAAAAGTTAAAATCAAAGCTCTATATGTGCCGTTCAAATCGAGATGTGAGTCAGTCAATCATTCAGTTAGTGTATTCAGGCTTCCAAGTATTTAACGCTCGAACGCGCCAGCCGATCGCGACACAGATGGCACCATCGGGTGCGCCGACTCAACGGATAGATTACAGTGTAAGTTTTGAGGCAATTCGTAGCGTGTGGCACGTGCCATGTGGCGCGAGCCTGGTGTCTGCAGAATTCAGTAAATCACGGTTGCTGGTCAAACGACGGGTGCTGTTGATGAAAGAGTCGTTGACAACATGGGCTCCACTTGCGGGTACTCACTTTTGTGGTTGACACCCATGCGCGATTCATGTGGCGATCCACAGGCACGTGTTTCGATTTGGACTGGGGGACCTCTGAGTGCCGTCAACAGTGACTTAGGCGACTGAAATTTGGCAGGTAGATAGATTAGCACAAGGGCTATCTAACGGCGCTTCACATAATGGGCATGGTGCAAGGGGCCACGTGCAACGCACGAGCGCCTCTTTTCCTCCCCCGTATTTCTTATCGGCTAATTGCCAGGATGCAAACGGCGCAGTTTGGTGCTACGGGGGTTTGGAAACGCGGACGGGTAGCTGGGCGATTAATTTCGATGGATTCGCACCGGAAAGCAGGTGCAGCTTGCACGTCAAGCGCGAGGTGCCGAAGCGATTGTCACCCTTTCTTCGCTGCCGTAAACTGCTATTGTTAGGATGCTGAAAACTGGCAAACAGTAGCACGTGATGCGTTGCAGTCGACAGACGTTGCTGTTTGCATGCGAATAGCTTCAGCCTGGTGTGTGCGGGACGCGCGTCCTGAGTTGTACCCCTTTACCATTAAGGCCTTTGATTTGGGAACCGTTCATGCTGGAGACACCAAATTTTCTACTGGGTTTCAGCCAAACGCCTTCTAGAACAAACAAGATTCAGGGCATCAGTGGGCTGGTGTCATCCATATGAGCGTGCAACTTTTAGGACCTGGGATTCTCCGTTTAACGGAAATTTGTGATATCTGCCTTGGTACCTATATTTAAATAAAGGCACTACGCGGGTGCACAGGTCTGCGTGCAATACCAAGTTTCGATTTTGACCCCAAACAAACCGTATAACGCGTTGGTTTGCCTCTAGTACGCATAGTGCAAGAAAAAGGTTCTTACACGTTGTTTACCTACCTAGCTGACCAGACTTCAACTAGGTTGTCGCTTTGTCATATGTTTAACGCAAGTACTAACTTGTTTAGTTTACAAGACGTTGCATACCAAGGTATTACGCTGTTCGAAACATTTACTGTTTTAACAAATTATTCACGAATTATATTAGTCTGGGGGAATTTCCCTCATGGCTGAAGTAATTTGCGTGCTTAGATGTCCGACAATTAAAAATTTAATTTATCCTTGCGCCTAGGAGACTGAAATCGCCCAAATTTTTATGCATGAAACCAACAGACCACGACAAAATGCTTTGACAAAGACGAGTCCAAACAGATCTTCGTCGTTGGGATCTTTGGTCGTGTCTATGGAATTTATTGACAGAAATGTTTCTGAAGACTAACATACGCTGTTGGTAGGGGGAAAAGAAAGCAAGTGAGTTATCGATCGGGGTAAGCCGGTAGTCTGTTTGGCCAAATCCTGCACGTCGTAGATAAAATCTCCTTTCGTGAAAGCACTTTGCAAATGAACTGGCAGGCGGGCGAGGCTGCTATCGCAGTCGGTGTGTTCGTGGGTGTGCCTGTCTTCTTTAATCAGATCATGGAGGAGTCAGATCAGATTTTAATCAGATCACGGACCTTTTATGGCGCATCGTTTGGTAGGTTCAATACAACACTTTTCATTTTCATTCTGATGTTATGAATATCTACCGATCCGTGAAAGTACCCGTAAGCAAAGACATAAATCAAAGAAAATACCAAAGCGGTAACCTCATGTAAGACGTTGAAAGAATGAGACAGAGGAATGTAATAAGACTAGTTTACCCATGATCAAAACCCTAACGCCACCCGCGGATATGTCCACCCGACCCCGGCACCTGCGACGCCGTTAACAACGGCAACACCTGGTATGAAGTAGTATGAAATAGTCAAAACCAGAAGCTGGAGCCTTCGATGAGAGACTCACATGCGAGTATGCAGTTGCAGACGTCGGGTAGACGGGTAAATCATACAGGAAACCGTGGTATGCGAGCAGCCACTGAGGGCCGGTTCGTTTCCAGGCAACCGTGAGCCGGTGCAGTCAGGCCCATACCATTTGCCAGCACTGCGCCGTGCCACGTACCGGCCATGCTTCCAAACGACGTCCTGGCGTGCCGAGCGCCGTCAATCCCCGATCGCCCCGCCCGCGCCTGGGCTGTGTGGGGTTTCCGCAGCCGGGCGGTGGACGGTGCACCGTGCGGTGGACAGTGCACCGTGCGGTGGACGGTGCACCGTGCGGTGGACGGTGCACCGTGCGGTGGACGGTGCACCGTGCGGTGGACGGTGCACCGTGCGGTGAACGGTGCACCGTGCGGTGAACGGTGCACCGTGCGGTGAACGGTGCACCGTGCGGTGAACGGTGCACCGTGCGGTGGACGGTGCACCGGGCGGTGGACGGTGCACCGTGCGGTGGACAGTGCACCGTGCGGTGGACGGTGCACCGTGCGGTGGACGGTGCACCGTGCGGTGGACGGTGCACCGTGCGGTGGACGGTGCACCGTGCGGTGGACAGTGCACCGTGCGGTGGACGGTGCACCGTGCGGTGGACGGTGCACCGTGCGGTGGACGGTGCACCGTGCGGTGGACGGTGCACCGTGCGGTGGACGGTGCACCGTGCGGTGGACGGTGCACCGTGAGCCTACGGACCTGAGGTCGGCGAGTACGCGGCCTTTGTGTGCATTGCTGTGTTCGCATACAGTATGAATTCGGACGCGCTGCAAAGATGCCTGCATTTTTGCGTTTCGTTCGCCGTGCAGATGGGGCTCTGAAGAATACGGTTCGTGCTGAAGAGAACCTTTTGGTAAATAATAATGGACAAACAACATCGGCCGATGGCACAGCAGTGCCTCGTTCACCCGTTTTTGAGCAGGACCGCTCAGCTGCTCCCCAGTGCATTAATGAAAGCTTCATTCTCACTTGGATAGGTCATTCCGAATCATTCTTTCCCAAACGAATGCGTCTTTGTTCAAGCCCCACTACTGTTCCACAAAAGAGAACGACGAAAGAAGGTCGTTCGCGACGTCAGCAGTACTGAAAGCCGACGGAGTCGTCCACGTTCGCCATTTGATGTCACGAGACGGCGAGCGCCGAGAAACTGTAGTCTGCTGGCACTGACTTTCGCATTGTCGACCTCGCCAAAACCACTCATCGCCGGCTGCCTGCGGTATGAGGTGCGCAGCTTCATTCCAAAACCTGTGCTTCAACCGTCAACGACTTGGACATGACAGCAAGACATGCAGGCAGGCCGCTAGATGTTGGAAGTGTTGGCGAAACACCAAACACTGACAGACCCTGTTAAACACCTTCAAAATGCATCAGCTATGAGGGCTCGGTGCATGCCAACAACCTGCATCATGAAGGCTGAAACAGGCTTACCTTATCAACAGGCATAGAAAGCCGTTGAAGCGACAAGAAGCAAACAAACGTACGCCGCAAAAATACAAACTCATTCCCGACTACACCCAAAACTGTCTTCACCAGCAGCACACAAACCGACGCGAATCCAGAACTTTCTGCACTGAAACTCTTGACTCCAGTCGCGGCCACTGACAAGAGTTCCGCAGCATCCCAGGCAGCGCCCTCCCACCAGAAGGCACGTCACACGGAGCTGACGGCCCAGCGCGGTACTGGGCGGCCCTCTGCCGGGCCCCAGCGGCCGGCGGTGCAGTGTGGCGGCTGCTCGTGCGCCGGGACCGGGTCACGCCCGGGCACGGCCGGCTGCGGGCCGCCGCCGGGTCTGGCCGGCGACCTAAGGTCACGTTCACCGGACCGACGCATCGCGAACACGACCTTGCACCACTGGTAGTCGAGCTGGAGCAAGGCTGCAGCGAAAGGTGCAGATCGCTCTGGACCATTGTAATTCCTGGATTATGCGGCGCAGAATTGCACCAGGAATCGGGTATTGGTAGGGGAAAATTATTTAAGCTGGGCGTTTTTCTCCAACCCAAAATTTGGACTTTAGACACTGAATCTAAAACGCAAAATATAACAGAAAACCTGCTATACTAGACGATTCGAACCAACGGAAAGAATCACTCTACACTCTCAGTTGCGTAAAGTTAAAACATTATGCATGCAGGTGATGATTAAATGACTTCTACGTCGCGATCCCAACTTAGTTGGTGTAACTGCTAAATCTTCATTCATTGAAAGATTTCAAGGAACAATTCAGCGTCGCGTTCCTGAGTCCGGCATGACCGCTGAAAACAAACGCTTTGAGTGCTGCAACGGCAGAGCTCAATGGTAAGGGTGCGTTCCGACCAGGGTTCCGTTATCCACGGCAGTTCTCGTCATTCCCGGCTTGCAGCAACAGGGACTTGTTACGCCTCTGCCTAATGCGCAAGCCCCCTCCAGCCCGGCACTGTAAACCAGCATCTTAGCGACTGCCCGCCCGTGCTGTGCGCTGGTGCCGTCGACCCCCTCCCGGGGCACCTTAAAGCCCGGTGTCAGTAATACTCGGCAATTCATGAATTATATGTGAGGTGTCTTGAAATAACGCCTCTGGAAGGTGCTGTTGATAATGGATTTCATTTCATTTGTTGGATTATTAAGGCTCATTTCGGCCCACTAGGACCAATTCGTGACCTGTGGGTGTGTTGTGTTTTGTCATGGATTAAATTGTCGTCTGCGCCGTGCATTAAAGCTGGTGTATCGAGTCAGTGTTGCGAAAGAAATCAGGTAAAAGCCAGATGAGTTCTGGATAACCGTCCCGAAGTAAGATCGCAAATGAAAGGGTAGCATTTGGGTCTCTGGCACTGGCTAATGGGAATTCGACGATGAGTATCATACAGACCACAACTGATGAACAAATGGACGGATGTGATGTGTACCTGGCAATTTCGGCAGGCTGGACGAGGTTCATGAGAGAATAGAAAAATATGTGTGAGCTGTATGTGGCCAATTCGGAGACGTGGTAAAACATCTCCTTCCTGACTGTTCCATTTACGTACATCTTGTTCAACCCTCGCAGTGGAAAGAGGTTTCGCGCTAACGCGCACTGGAAGTGGGGCCTTTGGGCCCCTCTTCCAAAAGGGCCTTCTCCGGTCTCGGAAATGGAAAGGACTAGAGACATGAAATTTTGTGCACAGGGTAGGACAATAACGATTTACACTGTAGCAATTTTCATGACCATAGGTCAATATCTTTCAGGTCGAATGGGGTCGAAAAGGCCAACTTTGGACACTTTTTCTGTCCATACAGGCCATTCCGCACAACTTTTCGAACGAAACGGGAAAAGGGCGTTTGTGAAGGTGGCCAACATGGGTACAGTTGATCACTTCCAGCGACTATATTTATGTACGTATGTATATGTGTATATGTATATACATATGAGTATCAATGTGTTTTAGTAGGGTCTTTGAATGCATATTTCATACATATCTACATATTGCAAAGTAAATATGGACTAGGTCACAAAATACTTATCCTTGGCCTTTGATGACCTTGACCTGCACTGACTCTGGTATGTATAAGCGTATCCATGTGTGCACACGTATTTTTATTTGGGTCTTTGAATGCATATTTCATGCAGATCGGCATGTCGCAAAGCACTTCTGGACCAAGTCACAAGCTGGTTGACATTGACCTTTGATGGCCTTGACCCTTATTGACCCTGGCTTTGGTCTTGATATATTCATCACTTATGCCCGAATGACGTCGCCCGATTGTGTTGAAGCTGTAATGTTATGTAGAACGCTAGTTCTCACAATGTTCTCATTTATCAGCGACAACCGTCATTTTCGTCATGTTTTCTTGACTTCAAATGATTGAAACTTCAAGAATTCCCGTTGATTTTTTATTTTTTCGCGTCAGTTGACGAGTCATTCATTTGTCATGTCACAAAGTAGCAGCAGCCAGCTTCGATCTATTCTCGAGATTTTCAAGAAAAACAAGTGGGGGAGGCACAAAAAGACCCCCTTCCAGTGCGCGCGGGCGGCTGATGAGGTCAAAGTTACAGGTTTCCGATTTTTACATACATGACTGATACGGAAAGGTACGATTAGCGCGATTCGATGCGGCAATACTTGAGCTTTCATAAGTTTTTCATAAGTTTAAGGGTAGTTTTTGTGAACTTCGCGATGACCTTTCACCTCACTGGGGCAAATTAAGCAATTCCAGGCATGACCATGTTTTGCCCCCTGATCTTAGCAAAAATGTCGCACCATATGTGCTCTGGTATCTGCGACAAGCAAGGAAAAAACATATTTCAGTGAATTCCAACTTCTTTAGATATCTCATCTTATGTAATGCCAAGTGGCGCTTCAGAAATATGACCTGAGGCTATTTGACGAATGTTGGTTGATTTCGTGCCTTTTGTTTGCCCGATTATGCTAAGATTTGGCGTGCACAATGCCCCGCTCGTGTACTACACATCCGCTTAACCTTAAATTTGTTGATCTGAAAGGTCAATGATTAGAGGTCATGACACCTCTGCATGAACTGATCCCTGCCATCCACGTTTGACAAAGATCTTTTCTCCACTTTTTAACGAATGTGGGTCTATTCGATGTTCTTAGACCCTGAGGTCAGTTGAAACAATTTTAACCGTGTGTCCCGGACCATTTAAAGATCAAGCGAGGTCACTGACTGTGATTTGCCTTGGACGACCAATGATGGCCATGGATTTAGGTTTCCAGGGTATCGATTCTGAATTTCACAATTATTCACGTGAATGACATGTTCTGACATCTCTTTCTTGAAAAGCTGGACCTGTTGTTGCAACTGGCGGTGTGCACAAACACACGATACGTGTTTTCCGGCCTGCCAGTTCAAGGAATGACACCATTACTAAGAAACTTTCATTGTCCATGGACGAGTTATGACGGCCATGGATTTAGTTTTTTTAGGGCACTGATTTCGAATTTCAGATGCATTTCTACTTAATCAGATCATTCACATATCGGATATTTCTTGCATGTCCCCTATAGGGTGTTAACGTTTTAATAATGGCTCCATTCCTTGAGTCGGTAGTTCGAAAACATGCATCGTATGTTTGTGCACACCGCGAGTTGCAAGAACATCTCCAGCTTTTCAAGAAGGAGGCATCGCATCATTTCATTCATATAAATAAATGTGAAGCTCGAAGTCAGAGCCCTCAAAAATTAAATCCATGGCTATCATAGCTCGTCCAAGGCAAATGACGGTTGACCTCGGTTGACCTTCGAATGATCCCGATACACGGCTAAGATCGTCTCAGTTGACTTCAGGGTCTTAGAACATCGGGTAGACCCACATTCGTTAAAAAGTGGAGAAAAGGTATGTGTCAAATGTGGGTGGCAGAGATCGATTGGTGCTGAGGTGTCATGGTCTTTGATCATTGGCCTTTCAGGTCAAGAAATTTAAGATTAAGCGGATGTGTATTACACAAGCGGGCATTGTGCACGCCAAGCTGTTGCAAGCTGATCGGACAAACGTGAGGTACAGAATCAACCAATGTTCGTTAGATGGTTTCAGGCGATATTTCTGAAGCTCCACTCGGCATTACATAAATTGAGATATCTAAAGAAGTTGGAATTTGCCCAGAATTGTTTTGTTGTCACGCTTTTTGCAGATACCAAGGCACGTATTATCCTACTCCACGGAAATCAGGGTCAAACCCAAAAATGCTTAAGCTGACATAGTTGAGTCAAAGGTCATCGTGAGATTAAAGTAACAATTTTACCCATTTATGAAAACTGGGACATTTCTGCATGAAATCGTGCTAATCACACTTTTTTGTGACAGTCTACCACAAAGCTATGGGTATTTGAATCACGCAACTTCTGCAAAAATCGGTGACCCTCCATGACATGCAACTTTGACCTCACAGACCATCCAGGGCTAAAAGCTGGCGGATGTCTATCTTTCCTTAGGTGCTACGAGCCTACCAAATTTCACTAAAATTAAAAGGGGTCTGTCCAAAAGTATCCAGTCTTGTGCGATCTGACGTGCAATGACCCTTACGCTACGCCGAATACCCAACCATGACCAAGAGCTAACTTATAAATCGTCACATGCTTGTCAGGCCTTTCCAGAATCATGCCATTCGGGACATCTAAATGACTTTTTCGTACGCAATTATTTTCCAACCATCTTAATTGCACTTCTTTGCAGAGTGTTCTTTCCAGATGGTGATTACGACTGATGGTGTTTACTCTTAGATGGCAGGGCAAAATGGTGATTATACCTACGATAGATGGCGATTATCCATATAAGTGTGTGTCGCTGTAGCTAGACAGGACGTTTCATTCTGGCAACCCTCACCGAGCAAGGGGGGCCTGATGAGACCCCTCTCCGCCTTTTTGAAAACGGCCGGAAACGAAGAGGCGTAAAACATGAAACTTGGGATACCTTTTTATGCACCCTTTTGCGCATTTCATCATTTTTCTTTCTGATTGAGGTCACCTCAGATCACTGACACAGGATAGGCCAAATAAGATCATGCTCCCCAAAAAAGTAGTGCCATAACTTCTTGTGAAGTTAATCGTGAACATAAAACTTGCTACATTGGCAGAATAGGACAGATGCAACAGTTCCGCTATTTCGTTTTTCTCCGAAATGCCATGGTCAGTGTCCTCAGGTCAGCTAAACTTTCTGCCTTTTTTAGGCTATTGTTTGAGGCTGTGGGCCTAGTTCGGTGTTTTTTTTTTGTCTGAATACACGCTCTAGTGCTGCTCACATCCGCTGCATATGTAAATTTACCTTTTGACCCGTGATTTGGGGTGAAGTCACGTTTTGTAGCGAATTTTAAAACCAGCGGCCGACTGAAATGCATCAGTTTACAGTGTTTGTGTACAGTAGTCATAAGTGCTTCAGAGACATACATGGATCAAGGCGACAAGCAAAATTCAAATTATGTTATATATACTTCATATGCTTCGACAGCACGGTGACTTGATCACTTCATAGTGGAAAGCAATTGGAGAGGTAGAAAGAAAGTCCCAAAGCAGATATCCGCCATGAATTATTTGACCTAGCCTGAAAAAAATCATGTGCGCTATCAACTAAGACACTCCTACGGTTAGTTGCGCTGCCAGTGACGCCCAAGTCACGAAACTTCTAGAATTAAACGTGCCTCTGGTGGCTATATGCGCGACTTCCAGAATCTTTCTTATCTGCTCGCCACTTTCTTTTTTAGATTTTTTTTTCGTTTCACATGGGCAAATGGTGGCATTTGTCAATGTGTAGCACTACCGTTTTTGATGTTCGATGATATCTTTTTGAGAAGTAAAATAGACCGTTTCGCTTGAAATGGCCAAATTTGACCCCAGGCGAAATTTTGCTGCACCGAAATAGACAACTCGGACCTTCCTTCTCATTTCTAACCTCTTTGAATTACTTAAACAGCTTGATTATTAAAGCGTCCTGCCGGAGATGCAAGCAGGAAAATTTACATAAGATAACCTCTAGTGAGGAAACTGATTGGGCTGAATCTTCGTGCTTTCTTTTAGTTTAGCAAAAGCTTTTCTGCGGTGGTTTTACTTTTTCTGTGCGACTATAGCTCTCGAGATGTTGGGGGGCCAGTGAAGGTGGATTCAAAGGCCGGTCCGGCGAGGGTAAGGTGGTACGGGACTGGCCTGGCTCACCGATAAAAACGCATCACCGAGCTTGTTTTGGCTCGTCATAACCTTACTGCTTGTGGGTGTACCTAATATTAGTCAAACCTGAACCGACATTGACGAAACTGAGTGGTTTATCGATTTCCGTTCACTTCGTAACATGAAATTCCATTCGATTTTATCCTTAAATCCATCCAAATTTACGGACGTGACCCTGCGTCGGTAAACCGTCAATCAGTCTTAGTGGTTATCTAAATCCGGCTTACTTCGTGGACGTTAAGCCGCTGGTGGGGTTGCAGGGGATCGTGTGCGAGCCTACCATCGCTTTCCGCCAGGTCGGTTAAGCTGCGTGGCGGGGGGGGGGGGGGGGGGGGGCACGCCGCGCAGCCAACCTGACGACTGCGTTTATGCAGCCTTGACCAGGGCCTTACAGGGCGGAGGGGGACGGTTATTCAGCGGAAAATCGACTGCGGCCGCCACCCGCCATCGTTTCCGAGGCTCTACGTGCATGCAGTCACGCTCGCGCTGGTGCGCCGTGGCCGCGGGGTCCAGTCGAGTAGCCGGGGCGACGCGCCCCGCTGGAGTTGGCGCCGACCGCCAGGGGCCGCGGCTGGAGCGCTGTGGCTGGCGGGCTGGCTGGTGCAGTCGGGAGCCGACAGCTTCGGCATGGCGCCGCTGGTGGGCCTCCTGGGTGAGTCTCCCCAGTGAATGCAGTGTCGGAAAGCGGCAGTGACTTGTCGGAGCCATTTTCAAGTTGTACTATTTTATGAAGAAACTTGGAAACTCGAGATCAGATCTGAAATCTGTTTGTTTCAGCAACTCCGACCCAGACCCTGAAAAAGGTTGTGATTTTCTAAATTTCGTCATTTTTTGCTATGATTGCAACCATCATTATGACATCTCCTAGAAAAACGAGGGCATAACATTAAAAAAGGCCGAAAAATGTTCACTTTGCCACATTTTAAGAAGCATAGCGTAATTGCAAACCCAGAAACGTATTAAAGAAATTTACTGGACAATACGATTCCTCGCATAGACCATGTTGTGCCAACGCCATAATTGTTCATGGTTTCAGTCCTAGCGTGACCAAGAACGCCCGATATTTTCGCCATCTTTCAGGCTTAATTTTCCCTGGAAAAGGTATAATACATTGTAAGCTTCTTTGCATTAACCAAAATCCTTTCCGAAATATATCTTGTAAATGAAAGGCAAATATATTGCCTTGATAGCACTACCTTTATGCCAAACCTTTGAACTTTTCCCTTGAAATTTTTAGTCATCTCCAAGCAGGCGAAGGTACTTCTTCGAAAAAGGGCTTTTCTAAATTAGGTGTTAAACAGCCACGATATAGCCAAACCGTTCGCTTTCGGAGCCGGTATCTCGGTAACCATTGGTCGCACGCTCATGCCATTTTCCTCAGACTTAGTAACAAATAAAATCGTGGTCTGTAGTGGCAAGTCTTCGGACTATGCGAACCCGGTGTCGCGAGCAAGGACCGACGAAAGTGGGGCCTTTTCTGTCTGTGGCTTAGCCAACCCATCGCAGGGAGTTCGAAATTATGACAGACACTTGCGAAATTCTTGCCTGCGACAGGATCAAAGTTGGATGAGTTATTCAGTGTACAACTGGGCATTTCAATCGGTTTGCGCTGCTGATCACAAAGACGGTTGGAGTTGCATGGCGCAATGAAGATACTCTAGCAACATTAGGTTCGCTGAACGTAGAAGAGCGTTCCACATTTTTGAAGCACCCGAGTAACAAGGTCAGCATCAACGGAACAAGCTCAGTTTGGCTTGAAGCCTAATCCCAAAGTCAGCCACATGTGAATTCAGCCCTAGGATACCTACGTACACTCGGGATAAATTTAGTTAGAACATGACATATGACCTTGCTTTTGACCGGCACCACTTTCAGAATCTTTGCCTACAGGCATCGTAACTAACACCATTTAAAATATTCTGATATATAACTGTATCTTTTTAACTTGCTCAGTCTGAGACTAAGCTGAATGTTCTGTTGTCATGAAGACCCTAAAATGCGATGTTACATTCCTAATGGGTTTCTCGCTATGGTTTTCTTTTCATACCAGATTGGAATGGTAATGGTGAGTATTACAGAAAGATTAGACACACGTATGTTTTCGGTAAAAGCAAGTATTCACAGTAGATGTCGGACTATTAAATTAAATATTAAGTATTGAATAGATAAATAAATTAATAAAATGGATATATTGAAAATGCAAGTATCAAGCTTTGTGAAACAAATAAGGATTTGATGTAGATTATACATTTAGTATTAAAAAGACTAAATTTTATAGATGACTGTTCCGAAAAATTATCCGCCTCATTTTTGACACATTCCAGCGCATTGATTTTCCGTTTTAAATGAAATACAAAAAAGTACTAAAATTACCAAAATTTCCACCAATCCAATATCAGCTGAGGGCGTATTGCATATTGCATTGCGTATGCATTCTGAAAGGGTTACTGTAACGCGAAGCGCACCACTGTGCTTGAAAAAAACAGTGCGCCCTAAACGCGTGCCATCGCTCTGATGAGATATGCAAAATAATCGTTTCATTGTCTTTCCAGCTGACAATTTTGTAAGAAACCTGGGTAAATTTCCTTGGATTTGAAAGTTTTTGTATTTCATTTAACACAATAGCTTGCTTCATAATGAGTTACTCGTATTGCCTTTTGTCGTGAGACGACTGTTCCATTACATATATATTGCATGTCAAGACTTGAGACATGCACTGCGATGGGAATGAGTTTTCAAACGTAGTATCTGTATCAGTATGGAACACTTGTAATCAGCATAAGGCGCTTTTCTACCATAATTTAGATGCGAGTAAACTGCAGTAATCCCATTATGGCAATCCCATTACAGCGGCAATTTCCCTTCACTTTGGGCTCATTTACGGACACTACGGGGCATTTCTTCAGGCTTAATTTGTTACACGTGACCTTGATTCTACCAGTCCTTGCAGTTGTTAGCCCGGCCCGAATATGTTTCTGTCGAATTTATGGCATCGACACAGACACTTGACGGGCCAGACGCCTCAGTAAGGATGAGAATCGCGTAACCGGTTGCCCGTTATCAGAAAGTCTCGAATAATAAGGACGAAAATTCTTCCAGAACGAAAAACAAATGGAATTATTTCGTACGGCTTTAGGTTTTTGAGGCCACTTGAGTTCGGTCTATTCTTGCTCCCGAAACGAGTGTTTCGGAAATAAAGGCTTTTGACTACATGCTGGTCCGTTAAGCCACGAGTTCCTGGGTCCTTTTTGCCTCTCTTGCAGTCCTGCAGGAAAGGGAGGGGAAAACCACGGTTAAACCATGGCTTATTCATCGGATCTTCTAAACGGCGAAAGCCAGCTGTCCGGAGGTTTTCAGTACTCGTATGTGAGATCACATCCATCTTTTGGCAGAAACAACAGCTGACCTGCTCACCATGGGTCGGGATATGTAAACTAGTGATAGTCGCGTTTTTCAGTTATGTTTAGACTACGGTTTCTATCTTTTTCCTTTTACATGTGTTGCAAGGTGGTCGTCAGGGGTGGTCGAAAGACCAAATATCAGTCCGCTCAAGTCGTAAGTGACCCCATATTAGGTCAACGATAGCTATTTGCTAACTTTTAACTGCGTCCTTTTAGCCTTTTCTGGGACAAGTATACATGTACCAACCAAAATATTGCAGGTAAAGAACACTTGAATTTATGGGTTACAGAGCACAAAAACGGCATTTGTGTGCCATTTTTCGCTTCTTGGTAAAATTCTTCCATATCAACATATAAAAAGTTAAAGGTGAGGTTATAGCCTAATGCTGACTCATGACTTAACTGTACCTCTGGCCACTTTTTGTTAAAACGTGATTTACTGTAACAAGGTTCATTCATTATATGCCACATAAGGCTGGTGTCTACTATCCTTGTCCTGGTAATTTGTTTCTGAAACAGCTGGCAAAGAGCCGTCAAATTTTATGCTTTGTCCTGGCTTGTGATGTAGTCGGCGTCCGTGATGTAAATAAACTGGAAATACCTTAGGCCTCACGATGCAGGGATATCATCTCTCAACTGAATCACCAAAGTCGGCCATTGACTCGTGAGATAGACAGGGAGCAAAAATGCCACTCCTGGGGCTGGAAATTGGCCACAGGCCCCAGTCAATGTCTCTTAACAAAAGTATTAAACGTTTTCTGAAAAAGATGTATAGCCCAAGGACCGCCTTACGACGGGGCCTTCTGCGTGACTTCAAAACACCGTACCTGACTGAGTCGGCTTTGCGACATTTTCTTAGCATTGAAATACGTCCGTGATGCCCACTGCCCAGTCATCACGCAATACAAGAGTACGAGGAGTCATTGACATAGGAAGAGGGACGGGATTAGGGGGAGGGTTCAGGCCCCCACACTTTTGATAAAACATAACATTAGCCCTATGGGAGAAAACTTCCCTGTCCTCCCCCATGCACTTCTTCTGGATGTTCCTACGCTCCTGCGAAGAACTGACAAACCATGATGGTGTTTTCGTCCCGCTGAAGAAATTGAATTATTTCGTATGGGCTGATAAACGGTTCTACTTGGGAACCATTTCTCTCACATGGCTACGCAGTTCTGCGTCTCTATGTTCCGTTATTTTGGTTTATTGCTACGCCCGTTTCCAATTTTTCAAAACTTCGCAGCTTTGGCTTCTACGCAGTTTTTCTACCCTGGCTTAACCCTATTCCCGGCAGGGGGGGACGGAATCCGCCCACCCTCGGGTTTTTTGCTTGCCAATTCCAGGCTTTTTAACGCAGCTTCACGAAACTTGGTGACTTTTCCTAGCTATTCTTTCTACGTGCTGTGACAAAATTTCAAAGTTCTGTTTTGCTCAGGGGCGGAGCCAGGTAACGTTTTTGGGAGGCACCTCAGGCCATTTTTGGCCATGTTGAGGGTAAAATGAAAATGCCTGCCAAAAACAGAGTTTTTAAGATAGAACTTAAAACTTTATATGGGTGTATAGCTAAATAGTTGGGCAATGCGCGTATGCAATTTTCTTTATCTGAGGTCACTTTACAAAGTCAGGTCAAGGTCAAAATTCAAAATTTGTTTTTTTGCAATAATTTCGGCGCCGTTTTTTTAAATACCAAACGCGGAATATATATGACGTAGAAGGGTGCCCTCTACTTGTGTACCAAATTTCAGCTTGATATCAGGTCGGGTCACGGAGCTATGACCTAAAATGTCAGTGCGCGTACCCTATATCGCAAAAGCCAAAAAATGATTTTTTTGGAATAGAGTGAATTCAAACGATTAAAAACGTTTACAAATAATACTGAATGAACACGACATCATTCCAAGCGACCACAAGGTCACTAGAGGTCATTTAAGGTCAAAGGTCACAAGTTGATCTGAAGAACGCGTGACCATGACAGTTCCCCCTTTTTTCATGTCCCTGGCACCGCCTATGCTAACATTACACAAACATTGTAATGCGATTTATACTTCTTTAGCATAACATGGCTAGCAGAAGCTAAAAAAGTGTTTTGGCCTCTTTTGTTCATTCAGTTATTAGAAAACTAATCCTCCTATTTTTGAAACCCTGTAAACGCCCATGAATTTTCTCAAAATTTCAGATTTGCATACCCATGGTAAAAGCCCTATCCATAATCTCTCGATTCATGCCAGTTTCATTGAAATCGGTCCATAAACAACGGAGTTATAAGAAGTCCAAAAGTGCCCCCCATTTTGACATTTTTGCCCCCCTGTATCCACACATTTCAAAATTTTGAAAATTTCTTTCTATAAAAATGTAGTTCACGTCACGGCAAATCGATTGCCGTTTGTTGCGATGAAATCGGACAAGTAGTTCTCGAGATCTCAGGGGGGGGCCGAATCCGCCCCCCCCCCTGCCGGGAATCGGCCATACCGTGTAGCCCTCCGGGAATAGGGTTAAGCACGACTCAGTTTTGCGATTTGTGTTTGATCCCTAATCTGTTTGGTAACATAACTGCAAAAATGAATAAATCTGAGCCAAGAGTTCCTTGATACCCAAGTGCGTTTCACGGTAAGTTATTTTTGCAAGTCTTAGGTCAGCACTCTGCTGTGAGCACTATCTTCGACGTACCAGCATGTTCATCTACCCCAAAATTAGGATTATTTAAACGGGGAAACATTAAACACAGGACGTCAAAGCAACGTTTCACCGAGTTCACCCTCGCCGAAGTTGCACTTCAGAAGTCATGAAAACACTGGCGCACTAATGCATACTCTGAGCACAGCGTTGAGCCCAGTTCACCACAGAAAGCAGACGATCATTTCCGGTTCTTTTCGACGCCGGACGGTCTCAGGGACGGCCTGTTTCAGTGGTGTCTTGTTCCTGCGGCATGCCGTTTTATCAGGACCACGTTTCAGCGGCGCTGCTGGCGGCGGCAGCCGAGGCTGACTTCTTTTACCCTCGAGACGCCTGCCGAGGCGTCGTGCTATGTGACGAGCTCGACGAAGGGTTCAACGTCTCAGGTGTCTACGTCATGCAGCATGCCGACAGTCTGATTAATGTAAGTCGGTCGGCCAAATATACATATACATATATATATATATATATATATATATATATATATATATATATATATATATATCATACAAAGACAGAGATAAGAAACGATGCGCACAATCACGGCCACTGCCATTTCTTCGTGAAAAACGTTGAGTTTCCAGGGAACGACATTCGCTGTGCATCCTGACACTATCTTCTGAAAAAGGCACTGGCTGAGTCATTTATCGCGCAGCCCTTTAACTACGTCGTGACGCGCGGTGGCGTGGATCACCGTATGGCCAGAGGTCCGCTGTGCAGAGGCCTGCTGCGCCACCGGCGTTGACACCGCCAACGCCGGTCCGGCTGGACGCCTGCTCGCCGGCGGGCGCTCCCGTCGGTCGGTGACGAGCGCCGGCGTGCGGCAGGTGTTCTGCCACATGGACTCGGGCCGCTGGACCGAGGTGTTCCGCCGCGGCGAGGACGCCGCCGGCGCGCCAGTCACGCCGCAGAAATCCTTCGCGCCCGGGCCCGCGCCGGACGTGACGCCCGAGGACATGGAGGACGGGTTCGGCGACCGCGAGGCGGGGGAGTTCTACGTCGGTGAGAGGTGGAGCCGGCGCGCCGTGGGCGGGGAGGCGTCGGTCGTTGCGGGGCCTCTATCTTTTTATGTCTTTTTATGACGCTTTTCCCAGTCAACGATCGCTGATGAGAAGAGGTCTGGTTTGTGCGGCTATGCATGTCGTGTAAAGATCGTCCATGTGGTGCGATGCCCTGAGCTCAGTAAACGTCCAGTTCCTCCCCAACAGCGCTATGGTGTTTGATGACCCGGTGCAGTGATTAGTGACCGTATGAGCCTGAAACCTGCTCATCCGACGCGTTGAACGCTTCCGTCGGCGAGCCATGTTCTGATGTTGGCCGCCACAAGTGGACGCCGTCTGACACCAGGCGGTCACGGCCGCGCTGCCCGCCCCCTCCGAGGGACCGCGGGCCCCTTCGCCCGCGGGGAGGGCAACTCTCGTGGCGCCGTGCTGGCCGTTCCCAGGCACAGTCAGCGTCACTGCCATCTACCGCCCGCAGGGAATGCTAACTTGCGGAGGATTGTGGACGCCAACAGCATCCGTCTCAAGGTCGACGTGCATGGACAGGATGACGAACGATATTTCAGCGTGTTTGACGGCTTCGCGATGAACAACGGCGAATTGCAACTTTCTGCGATATCCTACAGATATGGAACTGCAGGTTAGCTTGCGTTCTGTGTTGGTATATTACCAAGGAAGACCGATACTCTCGGTTATTTTTGCAAAACTTTGGTGTCACGACAGGAACATCACAGATGTTTACAATTCATTTATTATGGAGACCACAAAGAATGCTCAACTCAATTCCGGAAGGGGGGAGTCTTCAGAAGCATTCCCTTCGGTTTCCTGCTCGCCATTTCCAGGTTTCCTCCAAGCAGCTCCACGAAACTTTGTCGCTTTCTTAACTTTTCTTCCACGTATTATGCCAAATTTTCCCGTCTTTGTTGCACTCAGTTGCGAAGCTAGACCGAATTTTTCGGGGGTACCTCAGGCCATTTTTAGCACTGTTGAAGGTACGTAAAAAATGGCTGCCACAAATGGAGTTTTTAGGAAAGAATTTAATACTTTGAATGTGCATACAGCCAAATATTCAGAGGAAAACAAACAAAAATGTTTTTGTTGATTTTAGGTCGCTTAACAAGGTTGGATTAAGGTCAAAAGTGAAAATACGGTTTTAAGCCAATGTTTTTGAGGCTAATTGTTCGAATGAAAAAAATCGTAAGAAGTGTGACTCAAAACAGTGCTTTCTACTCGTATGTGAAGTTTCATGTGCACAACAGATTCTTTTTTTTCTCGGAGCCGTGACCTAAAATGTCCGCGCACGTACGTTATATCGCAAAGGCCATAAATGACGGGCGACCCCATAATCACGACGGGCGTTTAGAAATTTAATTAATTCAGATGACCGGAAACGTTTTCAAGTATCACTGAATGAAAGCAAGGTCATTCCACGTGACTATGGCGTCATTTGAGGCCATTTAAGGAGTTGTAAATGACAATTCCCCTTTTCGATGTCCCTGGCGCCGCCTATGTCAGCATTATAGAAACAGTCTAATACGATTCGTGCTTTTCAAGTACAATATGACTAGTAAAAGCAAGCAGTTTGTTAACTTCTATGTATTTTAGTTGACTTTTGAAATAAAAATATCATTCCGTTTTACAAGCCCCATGAACTCCTTTCCTTTGCTTAAAATTCTTAAGGTATATCTCATTGGAAAAGTACAATCGATTAGCTCTCAATTAATGCCAATTGTGTCAAAGTCGGCCCATGACTAGAGGAGGTATAACAAGTAAAAAAAAAACCATTCTTCTGGTTTCCTTGCTCCTGGTATCAATTCTTTTCAATATTTTCAAACTTCTTTTTAATAAATCAGATTTTACGTCACGGCGAATCGATTCTCCTTTGTTGGGTGAAACCAGACGGGTAGCTCTTGAGATCTCTGAGAGGGGGCGAGTAGGCCCCTGTAAATAAAGACTAAGAAAACGTCTTTTATGAAGAACCGGAGCACGCGTCATGGCGCACTGACTGTCATTTGTTGCGATAAAACCGGACGGATAGTTCTTTAGGTCTCTGGGAGTGGGATAAGCCCCCACACAAACATGGGCATGCGCCCTAGCACTATAAGTGCGGGAATAGGGCAGTTTCACCAGTGGTTCTTCCCACGGAATTTCACTTATTGCGCAACCAAGCTGTAGGACAACACCTGACGATCTTCATAACCCGTTCAATTCCTGTTCACCCGAAAGCCATAATACATGGCTTGTTTTGATGTTTCGAAATCATTTGCTGGTTTTCAGATCCATTGATGCCCATTTTCACTGAAGCACTAAACCAGTCAGACTAATGGTTCTGGAAAAAATGGGATATAATCGATGAATATGCTGCACCACGGAACAGTAACATTAAAGGCAATCATGTTTTTTTGCAGTTCAACCTGGTCTGTCAGCAACTTAAATCAGCTTAACCCTGTTCCCGGAGGGCTAGACGGTATGGTCGATTGCTGGCAGCGGGGGGGGGGGGCGATTCGGCCCCGCTGAGATCTTGATAACTATAGATCCGATTTCATCGCAACAAACGGCAATCGATTGACCATGACGTCAACTACATGTTTATAAGAAGAAGGTTTCAGAATTTTGAAAGGGCTGGATATAGGGGCAAAAAAGTCAAAATGGGGATATTTTTGGACTTCTTGAATGTCTGTTGTTTATAGATCAATTTTGATGAAATTGGCATGACCCGAGGAGATTATAAATGGGACTTTTACCATAGGACCATATTTTTGAAATTTTGAGAAAATTCATAGGCGTTCACATGGTCTCAGGAACAGGAGGATTAGTTTCTTGAAAACTGAGCTAGCAAAAAAAGCTAAAAACACATTTTTACCTTCTGCTAATCATGCTATGCTGAAAAATTACAAACTGTATTACAATGTTTGTATAATGTTGGCATAGGCGGCGCCAGTGACGTGAAAAAGGGGAAACTGTTATTGTCACACGCTCTTCAGATCAACAGACGAGTTTTTACCGTAAATGATCTCCAATGACCTTAGAGTCACTTGGAATGATCTCGTGCGCATTTCGTATTATTTGAAAACGTTTCCAATCATTTGAATTTACTCCATTTCTAAAGCCCCATTTCACGACTGTTGTGATATAGGGTTCGCACATTGCCATGTTACGTCATAGCTTCGTGGCCCGACCTGATGCCAAGCTGAAACTTGGTACACAAGTAGAGGACACCCTAGTACGTCATATGTATTATGGGTTTGGGGTTTGCGGTTTGAAAAAAATAGTGCCAAAATTGTTACTATAAAACCAAATTTCGACTTTTGACCATTGATCTGACCTTGCAAAGTGACCTAAGATAAACAAAATTGCATTTGTATATTGCCCAGGCATTTATCCATATACCCATTTAAATTTTTTAGCTTTATCTTAAAAATGTTGTTTTTGGAAGCCGTTTTCCTTTCACTCTCAACAGGGCCAAAAAAGGCCTGAGGTGCGTCCTAAAAATGTTATCTGGCTCGTCCCCTGAGCAAAATGGAATTACAAAAACTTGGTGTAGCACGTAGACAGGATAGCTAGGAAAAGCGACCAGCTTTCGTGAAGCTGCGCCAAAAACCCTGGAACTGGCAAGCAAAAACCCCGAGGAGGCGGATTCAGCCTCCCTCCCGGAAATAGGGTCAAAGTTCATGAACGGTATATTTAAAAAATGCCGCATGCTGAGAATGTTCCTTATTTTCCAAGGAATTGCAAAAAAAAACATGGGAAATCATTTCCACGTGCACCTCTCTGATGTCTGTTTCAGGTGACGGAAACCTAGATGCCTTGGATACAGCAGTTTATTCGGACTCATGCACTCCGACGGTGTGGTTTGCACCGCCCGGCACTTGTGACGCCACTACCAACCAGGTAGCTATTCCGGCTGCCGCACCCAGAGTTACTGGGCTTATTCCAGTCTCAGGTCGTCATTTCGAAGTCATGATGCGCTTTACGGAGAAGTCACACTTTCGGTGCTCCGCACGACCAATGTATTATCAGGCGGCACATGAACGGATCAAGTCGGCAGGAAACATCTAGTGCATTCTATTTCGCTGGTCACTGAGAGGCGGCTGAGGCTGTCATTAATCGAATAAATGGTGTATTATGGGCCTATGACGTCAACAATACGCGCGTTTCCATGCACGGATTCCAGACTTGGAAAGGGCTGTTTTGTTAGTGGCGGTGATCAGCACTTTTCATCTCTTAGGTCATCGCTCAGACCTTTCCGCTTTATTCAAAATTTGTCAGAAGGGGAGCTACCATTGCGCCTCCGCCCCCTCCCCCACCGTATTCGCCGGCAACAATTACCTGTTGATACTGATGAAGCTCTGGCAAAAGTATATATGTAAACACGTTCGCGTGGACGTTAGGGACCGATAATCCTCGTATCGCCCGTCCGACGACAAGCCTGCCTTGGTTGAAGGTCTGGTGGCGATCGATGGCACCACGCGTATGCGGGACATGTTAATACGGCGCCGACAGACCGCACAAGCAGCCATACCGCAATTACAGCGAGTGCCCGCCGTGCGTGCAGCCCCGAGTGGCTCGCACGCAAACGGCGCTGCCGGTCGTTGCGGCTTTGAACGACGACCGTCGCTGTCACATGTTAGCTGCAGTGCGGCGGCCTGAGTCGCCGGGACTGCCGGCCGTCAGCAGGTCCGGCCGTCGGCGGGATCGAGCGGAAACAATTACCGAGCCGTGTTTACCGCGCACTGCATGGTCGCCGTGTATGGCCGTACAATAGGTCGTAAACGGGGCCTACGTCGGAACGCCGGAGGACCCGCTGGAGGGGTGACAAGGAAACCACCCTCCCTGGCATGCCCACGGTACGGGACAAATGCTTGTTTTGTACCGGGAGGGGGGGGGGGGGCACCAAAATGTTAATGGTTTGTGTGTTGAAGGCGCCTCAAACTTCAAATGCGGCAAAGCAAGGTGTCTGGATATCCTGAAATTTAGCGCCTGATGTAAATTGCCGATACCATTTGGAAGGGTCTGTGGTACCTACATCAATGAACTCAACCTTCCTCCTCCGCCCAAGCGCTTCACGTACAGCAAGATGGTCGGCTCGATTCGCCCCTGCCCATGATTCATTGACGACGGAACGTCAAAAGGGGGGGGGGAGAGGTGCATTATGCATTTATATAAACAACATTTCTAAAGTGGATTTCACCAAAAAGGTGTGACGGCCCAACGAAAGGAAGGCACAGCACATCAACGCCCTTAGGTTCCGCCGCCCCTGCACAGATTTATGATGTGCTGTCAGTTGGGTGGAACGTGTATCCCCCACCCCCCCCCCCCGTTTCGCCGCCTTTCTCTTTGTGGGCTGTGCCAGTGTGCAGTTCAAGTGTGATCGATTTCAGTGGTCCCTGCCGTGAGCAGTTCCAGACGGCAGCCTTATGTGGCTGTGACGTATACAACCCGAAACTCTATGATCGTGCTTTGTGACGTTAAATGAGCATGGCTGCGGACACAATGACCATCTGCTGTCGTTGCGTTGTTTCCTGACGACGGAATATACAGTGCGAGCGCTGTGGAAAAGCAACGCTGAAATAATCGCCCTCCCGGACCGCGGTACAAACAGATGTTCATACCAGCGTATACCACCGCGAGCTCCAGGAGCTCTGGCCATGGCCCGAGTGCTCCGCCTGCCGCAGGGGCCGTTTCTCACCTTGCCGCTGGACGGCAGTAACCACCGAGGCGGCTCGTTCCCGTGGCCCACGCTGCCCGTCGAGCTGAAGGCCGTCTCGCTGAAGCTGCGCGCCGACACGTCAGGTACGAGCGGCCGACGCCCGTCCGGTCCGGCCGACATCTGACCGGGACGGCGGCGTGTGCCGGAGCATTCTGGGAATCGTGTCACGCGCATTTCGTGTTACTGACTGCCGCCTCAGAACGTTACGTTACGGCATATTCATTGCCTGCGCGGTTTGCAGTATGTTGAGATGAAGCTGCTATTGGCTACCTCTCAGATTATCCACGCGAAGAATCTTCCAAAAAGAGCGGGGCCGTGAATGCGAAGACCGCTGTTTCAGGTCAGCTGCCCCAGGCTGTCATCACATTGCATTAAGGGCGACTCTGGCACGATCTTCTTTTCCCGTCCACAGATGCATGCTCAGACATGCAGAACGCCTTCGCATTTGATGGTGACGTCTTGACAGCGATTGACAACACGCTGCCTCAGCTCATTGGCGAGGGAGACACGTTCAAAATATCATGCAAAGACCAGTCGATGGTAAGTCAGCCGTGGCGCCGCACCGCAGCGCTGCACGCCGCCGCGGTCTGAGAACAGGCCCGTGTACTCGCGCTCCGGATCATAAGAGCGACGGCAATACCGCACGTGGAGCCGGGTCCATATTTTGAACCGGGTTTGGCTGGAGAATTCCTTTGAGAAGTAGGGGTGCGGAGTCCAGGCCTAGAGGACCCCTGACCGGTATGGCCCACATCTCCAAAAGGGCACGAAGTTTTATATAAATATGTAAAAATGTAAATATATAGAAGTAATAAGACATAAAAAAGATGTAAAAAGAACTTGGACCACTCGGACCGACATAATCAAACAGGGAGGGGGGCCCCCGGTTTTCCAGCCTTGATCCATGATTCATGAAACATGATTCATATTCACGCCGATCTCCGAGAGCTTGGTGAGAGATTGGAGAATGTTTTCCCTTTGTTTTTGGAACATCCGATTTGAACTGCCCTGAGCACTGCTGGAAAAAGTCCTATTCGTTTTTAACGCCATTCCCACTCAGGGGCGCGGGAACTCCTCCACGGTAGGGGATATGGTGGGGGGGGGGGACGGCAAAGAAGCATATCGCTTTTTCCAGTCAACGCCCACAGGGTCAATGCTAAATAAAAAATGAGAGGGCATTTGCCCCTCTGCCTCCCGCGCTTCCCGCACCCCTGATGCCACCAAATCATCGTTCCGCTGCATGATGTTATTTTCCAGATTATTCCAACCCGACTGCATCACGTTGCGAACCTGACGAGTTCGGCAACGTTTTCCTGCAGCCTGGACTCTGGATCTTCAACCTACAGCATGAACGACGTCCCCCTGCTCGCTGGAAATCCCTGCATGCGTAAGTAGTGGTTTGGACATCGCATGCCAGTGATGGGGTACGTGACATCACGGCCTACGCTTCGACTTATGCCTCGAAATGAAAACAGTAGCTTCTTGAGAGTTTGCTGATATCTTAACAAATTAGTCCGAAACAAATGTACGATTATTTCTATTACATTCATTTGTAACCAGTGAACCTTACACGTTCACGGTCACATCGATTTAAACGCTTCATGGTGTTTTTGTACACCTTCTGACTGGAGGCGAGTAAAAAGAACCCTGTAAATATTGCACCCGTATCACATCGTAATTCCTCTGGGACTAAGGTACCAGTATTGCACAGTCCCAGCAATCAAGGAAAAATAATTTGGTGTAGCTGACGCCTCTGAACATTGCGTAGCTCAGTTCGACATTTGGGCGCTGGGCAGGTGAAAGGGTAAGGGCAGTGAAAGACTTCTGAGACGATTTTTCCCTTACAGCGTTTTAAAGCGTGTCTTAAAATTCAGAAAAAGTAGATGCACTCTTAACTTGTTCTCCGTTTCAGGCTTGCGGCTGATTCGCCGGAAGTGAATCGATTCACTTTCGGGTTTCCGGATCGGGGAATCGATTCTGACTCAGATTCATCGCATTTTTATCGAATCGATTCAATTCCAGTCCAGAATCAGAAGTGAACTGATTCAGTTTTGATGCGGTTTAGAGCCATATGGGCACCATTGTTAATATAGATGTACATACATATATATAATGCACATTTTTATTGAACGCTGAAATACTAGTAATTAAAAACGATTTTCAAAGATGTAAAACTGTAGCTTGTTTGATTTGCTGTTGTGTTTTGTTAATTTTCTGGTGAATACTTTCATGTCTGATTCTTCGGACAAGTATGCCATTCAATTCCGATTCTGATTCATTGCAGATATGAACTGCATCGATTCAGATTCCATTTCCTAACAAAAATGATAAATTCCTGAACTGACGCAGTGTTGGTTCGATTTGACTCAGAATCAGGCACCAGCGTTCAAAGACTCACAAACTCGCCACGACAAAGAAGCATTTGCATTTGCCAATGCTTTTGCTATTGCACGAAACAGTGCTTTGAAATGAAATATATATAATAGTGAAATCATATTAAAATTTTTGGGCATATTGACAGCAGCCTTCAGGCTTCCTTTATGACATGTGGCGAGGTTTTTTGGCGCATTAAGAGAATATTGAATGTGGTCGTCCTTCCAGAAATAGATTACATTGCTCCGAAAATGTCGCTAACCACGTTTTCAGTTTCGTTTTTGTGGAAAAGATCTAAAACCTTCAAAAGTGTATTTAATCGAAAAACATGTTTTAGCGTAACCCGTTGATGATGACGGGCGGGGTTGTTAACATTTACTGACGCCTGCAAGTGCTGCCACGCATCAGCTGGTAGCGGTACGCAGATCAATAGGACACAGGAAATTCGCGGGAAGTCACATTGCAGACCTGTCAGTACAAAGTTTAGATACGCCGTGTCTAATGTAAATACGGTTTTACTGCTGCAAGCCACAACTCGGCTATCTCAGTTAAGAACACACTTTCAAGGTGGAGCATTCTACGGACAAATGCGATCTCACAGAACGAAAACCAGCCTTCTTTGGTATGGTTTCTCTCTGTATAATGAGATGAAGAGCGTCGTCTTTTTGCACCATTTTGTTACAGATAGACTTACTCTTCACGTCTACTCATTCCTTCATGTTCCTGATCATACACGCTCCTTTTCTTTTGAATGCTCACCAGCTCTGTCCGTTTCAACCACGAACGGAGGACGGATGTGGCGAGGACCGCCGGCGCAGCATTTGTCGTCGCCTCGCGTTTGTCCCAACGCCGGTCCCATGACCGCTTTCGACTCCAGGCCGGTGCCCGGAGGGCTACTCACTATACACGCGTGACCCGGCCCACCGGCTGGATCCGTTCACGGACCGGGTCACGTGCCTGTCGCCGCCCTCGTCGGACACCGCCCTGGGCCTGGTGCAGGCCGCCGGAAGGTGCGGCGAGAGGGATGAACAGCTGCTGGACTTCGTGCCGGCCAAGGCCTTCATCGGTGACGTGGATACGTCCCAGCGCTACATCCTCAACCTGCATTTGGCGCCGTCGTGAGTTTCAGTTGTTTCTGTAATTCATTCGAAAAAGAAAGTTGATGTCGTTTCCTCATTGATCACCTGAAACTCTGATAGCCCGCTGAGTTTGTCTCTTTGACACGTTTTCATCTTTCCCTGGTCGTATTCCCTTTCTGATGCAGCAAATAAAGCGTACTAATGTAAACGCTATCAAGATAGTAGAATCAGACGCCATTTCCTCCACGAAAAAATTAGATGTAGCCCACATACTTAAGGTATCTGTGGGCATGGTTGACTATCCATGCTTATGTTTTGCACATACCTCTCGAACGTCATTTGTTATGAGTAACTGCGCTATCCTAGAATGCAAAGAATGTGTCGCAGCTGATATCCTGTTTACCTCCAGGAAGACGTCCGTAAGAAACACTCGCGACCCCGACGTGCCAGTATCGTTCGGAGTAGCATCCCAGCCCAACTGCCTGCATCTGCAGTACGACGCCAACGAAATGCCGGCCCCTCCGCAGCAGAGTCATTGCCGCACGGAAGAATCCCGTGGAGACCAGCATCCTCATTACATCTGCATGACCAACGGTGAGAGTCACTGCAGCGACTCAGCGAGGCGTGTTTGGACAAAACGCGCGGAAAATCAAGGCATATCATCAACTCGCATCGTTAAGATATCGCCAACATGTATACCAGTTCATCGTTAACCTTTGAGACGTGCACCCGTGGGAGGTGGATTCTGTCTCCCCCGATCCCGCATTGTTTCTTTCCGATTTGCTCATACTGAGATGAAAACGAATCCTTAGAGTGTAGCTTACTACATTTTGACGTCTTCGGTTCTGAAAAGCTTCCTGATAGGATAGGTAAGGAACATGAAAGTGGGGAAGTGTTTGTGAGGAAATATTCGCCATTTATGTCGGAACCAAATGGAAACATTGAGAATGTTTTGCCCTGTAATGGGCGACATATGAGGGACCACCATCCATGTTTTAACATAAAATCAAGCATTTAAGTACAGCATGGATGACTTTGATTCCTTGTTCTTGGAAGAAGGTACCTGACAATTGGATGACCTATAATTAATTTAATTCCATGGCGCGCAGCAGCCGTCAGCATATTTTCTGAGACCAAAATTAAAAGTCAGTGACGGATGCACGTCCAGTGGGGCGGAGGTAAGACAAAAAGTAATTAAAGCAGAAAGATGTGGAGAGTAAGGGCGGATCCAGACCAAGTGCTTAGAATGAGGGGAAAGAGAAAATCTCCATCCGTGTAACCTAGCATGATCTTAAATGTTTTCTCCCCGGATGTCGCCCGTTTCGTTTAACCAATTTCAAAAATCCACATGCATTTAAAATGAATGCGCCGAAAACCGAAAATACGCATTTCCGTATGAAGGGGGAGCAGAGGACATGTTGATAATCCTTTTCCCAGCAAATGGGGGCATGGCTTCTTGTCCCCCCCCCCATCCGCCAAAATTGAGAGGATAAATGGGTCGCTTCATGGCGGCATCATTGTGGAATAGACGCACAGATGAATATCTGATTTATGACATCTGCGTCAGCTTTCTCCATGATATCGTGAATTTCCTTGCACAAAAAAAAAACTGAAAACACAGCAAGCCGCTCCTGTCACACTCAGATCATCTGTAAACCTACCAAGGATGTTGCAAACCGCTCAAGACCCACAGCAGACACTTCATAACCTAAACATTGAATAGGTTCATATCTAAGATGTATTGAGAAAGTTAAGAAACTTCACCGAATCCCACTGCTACGATTAAAGCGATTTGGAGTCAGCAGGAGTAAAATCTCAAGATGAGGGACGAATTTGCCGATTTGGAATCAGCAAGTGTTAAACCTCAAGGGGAACGGGTGGACCCCCCCCCCCCTTTGCAGGAATAGGGTTAGCTTGTCTCGTCCATCAACGGGACTATCTTAAAGTGTACCGGACGACGAACCAGAAAGAGGCCCCTGCCTTCCTGTGTGCGCTCTTGCAAACACGAGCACTAGTCTCCGGTGGCCACAGGCGAGGGGCGTCCTGTCCGGCTCCGACTCGCCGCACCTTTCGCGGTGCCGTCCGTCCCGAACCCAGCCTGCTTCTGCGTACCGCGCTGCTCTGGCACGGAAACGCCTGCCTCCGGTCGCCGCAAGGCTCAGATGTTTTAGGCACATTCGATGGCGAATCTCACCAGCGTTGGTTTCTACGCCCTCATTTGCAATCGCTGTCTTGACGGGGATTAGGAAACTCATGTCGTTTGTTTTACCTGGTAAACTGGAACTGAATCCGAATGTCTTGGCCGTTGGTAAAACATCGGTCACGACCCCCCCCCCCTCTCTCGCCGTTAGGTAATTAAAAGGAGACCCCACTCTCACAGCTAACTAACAGCAACACATCGATGAACGAGGCAATATAGGGCGAGTGACAACAGTTAGCCGCCAGCTGAACGTTGCTGTCGGTAACACGCTGTCGGCCGTGGGAAACCTACTGGAAAGCAGGACGGCGGGCGCGAGTGAGTCCACTAACTGTCCATCTCTGCAGCCGTCCCTCAGAGGCGTTCCTTCAGATTCCTCAGAGCCTCCAGCAGGTAAGCGACAGGCCCTTAAAGAGCAGCCTCGCTCCTCGTTTAGCTCCTCAGCCGACCAGCTCGCTCCAGTGTGTAGCGTGCTCGGCGCGTCTGACCCGTTTCGCTGCCCTTTCAGCTGACTGCCGCGATGGCGCCGTCTTCCACAAAGGCTTCTGCTTCACGCACGCGACGCTTGCGACAGCCTCCAACCACATCTACGCGTGCAGACCCTTGGGCGCGTCCCCGGCCAACTTCTCGGAAGACCTCGTAAACAGCGTGGTCCCGCGACTGCCGGTCGCCGGCGCGATTGGTCCTCTGGTGGGCGCTTACAAGTACGTCGTCAGACGAACACGTCGCCGCGGGTTACGTAGACAGAAAGCTGCCGTGTCGCGTGCGCAGCAAGGCGTCCGGGACTCTCAATGCTTCGTGACTGTAGCGGATGGTAATGTTCTGGAACAGCATTTGCATGAATGCCTCAGTCTTTGTAAAGCTGCTGAACCCGATAGCCAATGCTTCCATGAGGCGAGTTTGGAGGGTGTAGTAGCCCCATTTCCTCGCTGGTATTATCCGGAAACCAAGAAGTCCCTTAGAAGTCACGAAGCGTTCGTTAGCTGACTGGCGCCAGCCGAAGCGCGTCCGCCCGTGTCCCCCTCCGAGTCGCCGAGCGTCAACACTGGCGCGGCAGCGGCGCGCCCAGCCCCGGCCTGTTGCCCGTGCCGGCAGGCGACACGGCGTGTTCTGGGCCCACGGCGGCGCCCTCCTGCCGCCGACCGCGTTCGTGGGCGGCACGTACGGCCAGGACATGCAGGAGTGCGCCGCGCTCTCCGCCACCGACGCCACCAAGCTGGAGCCCATCGACTGCACGGACCCGACCCCCCGCGGCGTCATCTGCCAGACGCCCGGCTACGAGACTGCGGGCACCTGTGAGCAGGGGGCTGGGCGAGAGAGCGTGTCCGCGAACGCCGCCCCACGACTGCTGTAGATCGTCCCTCGTGCTCTGGGCGGGCGACGGCTGCCGAGACTGGCGAAAACGGACAGCTTCGTCATGGGATCCGGACTGCTGGGAGTTAGCTAGTTAGCCATTGAGTCAGTCGTCGGTCAGTCGCCAACCAGTGCACCAGTCGCAAAAAATCGTGTGTCGGTGTGTATGTGTTTGTGAGCGTGGGCGGGGTTGCGTTTGGGTGTGTATTTGGCTGGGTGATCGTATACGTATGAGGAAAAAAAACGGAATCGCCGACGTGGTCGAATGTCATTACGCGAAATTCATGGGGTTGACTGGTGCCAGACTGGCGGTCAAAAACGTATAGAGTTTGTTTGAGGGATACTGCAGTGAGGTAAACGTTTAAAAAAGCGTATTTCTGTTGCTTTTGCGTAGCCCTCTTGTTCCATGTCAAATGCAAATATGAAAGAAAACAAGGAAATAGTTATAAAAATGTCCGAGCTGGGAGCATTGGATCTATCATAAATTTAGTCCAAGCTTGCTGAGACGGGTAACGCTGGGATGATCAGAGTTCACTCTGAGCCGAGTTTCCTGTCGGGCCCCGATACTGCCCTGGGATATGGCCCTCCGCCGCCAAGTATCCTCGAATACGAAGTAACTTTGCCCCAGGCACCGGACCAGATACCGTTTGGGATCTTTACCGTGCCGTATAACTCCACGGCTCGGACGCACGCGACTGGTTCAACGATCCGGTCCCGGACCACATACAGATCCTGTGCTGGGCCTCGTACCCATTGTCTCCCATGCACTCGACTCTGTTGTCTGGCTCCGTTATCCACCTCAACGCACTGGTAATGCAGTTGGCAATTGATATAATTCATGATGATTAATAATTTATGATGAATGATTAACATAATTCATGAGCTTCACGTAACGTTTGTTTTCAGTTGTTTATCTTGCCCAAACACTTTTTAAGTCAAGTGTAATTCAAGGACCCCCTATATCACAAGATTTTCTGAAAACAGTCTGGCGTGCAACTGCAGTGTGTAACTTAACAGCATTGCGACATTTTGCAACAACAGAGATCTCGAGGTCTTCTGGAGGAGCTCGACCGTGCGAGCTTGCTGGCAGTGTCTGCTCGGCACTCTGACTGACCGTTGCTGAGATACTGGCCTTTGCAACATTGCGCAACATTCCGCAGAAATGCGCAACATGGGCCAGAACGACGCGTAAGGTCGCCGTTCTGAATCTCACCAGACCATGCCAGGTGCGATTCGGATTCCCGGACGCTACCGTGCCTGCCAGACGCAGTTGTGGCCGTTCGCATTTCTGTTAAAAAAGAGCCGTCGCCTGCGGTCACGGGGCGTTGTGCACCGTCACCATTCGGGGATGGTCCGCGTGATACCATAGCGGGCTGGAACGGTCAGCCGGAGCACCGAACGAACACTACCACCGTGCTCGGAAGGTTGAACTCTAACAGAAGCCCTCGATGTCTTCATTGTTGCGAGAGATTGCAATGTTGCAAGGTAGCACGCTGCAGTTGCTGGCAAACCAACGACGGCGTCTTCTGGGCCGTCGGATTCTGCTCACGTTTGTGCTGGTGTCGCCTGTTCAGTTAATGACTGTTTTGGATCGTCCGAGCACAGCTGTGCAGCTGGCGCTGGTCACTTTCTTTGGCTCTTTCTTTCATTTGCAATTCTGCCGCCGCGTGCGAGCCTGGGTCTCCCCATGCGACCGGGGTAGCTGGCCGGATCCTGTTTTGCTGACACCTCGCCGTTGCCGGTTGACGCCTGCCGACGGGTCGGGAAGTGATGGGGGGGGGGGGCGACTGTTGGCTGCCGGCCGGGTCTCTAGGATTGTCAGTAGCCCGTTCCGTCGGGTGAGGGAAAAACGTAACCACGCCACCATAGAATGGCTCCATCTGTGTCGAATGACAGACTATTCCTCAAAATGTCTTTTGCATACACATCTCTTTTCCAGTCCCGCCCGTACAATGGAATCACGACAAAGTTTATGTAAATATGTTGGTGTCGTTGGCCGTGGGCCGCGGAGGGCTCCAGTGCCCTATGGCTATTGTGTAAGACCATGACTGACAACAGAACGAAAAAAGCTGTGTTTCTATAAAATACATTTCAAACGTATTCTTTTTACAGGGCATTTCTCATTGCGTTTTACATCCTTTTTCTCGCGGTCGTACTGAACGGCGCAGTTCTGGTGTCACGACGTGTGACTGCTGTCCTGCAGCTTACTGCTCAGTGCGGTACGACCAGCTGCGAGCCACGGCATCCGGCCAGCAGCTGACGCTCCAGGGCCAGAATCCGGCAGCCTTCCCCACGGCCGAAAACGACCGTGTCCGGCTGTCCTGCCCGTCCGGCTACAACCTCTTCAACGTGACCGGGCTGCACGACACCGTAGTCTGGTGCCGCGGCTTCAAACTCGGTTGGACGCACGAACCACCACTCCCCGCCGAGTTTGCCGGACGCCAGCTTGACTGCGTCCTGGGTAGGTGGTCAGTGGGCTCCGCCTTCGTTTGCGGGGCCGAACGCCTCCTCGGCTTTTGCAAAGTGCAAAATAACGTTCTTGGGCGCTGGTTGGAAACAGGCGATGTAAAACCTCAAATTTCTTTCGGCCATCGACACATAGTTCTCCATAGCGTGGGTGTAACAACGGTTCAGAAATTGTGGGGGGAGGGGGCAAGCTGACTGCAATCATCAAGAATCGGTACGGCGGGGGTAAGAATTACGTGGATGTAGCCACGGTTCAGAAGTTGGGGGAGGCAAGCTGATTGCAGCTCACCAAGAATAGGTACGGCGAAGGTAAGAATAATTTTTTCCGGCGATGCATGACAAACTACGGTTAAAATTCTCTTTGTAAGATTTCAGGTTTCAAGTAAATATGTCGTCAATGGAAAATACCTATTTGATACCTTAAAAATTACAGGGGATAAACCACCACTTCTGCGAAACTGCGTGGGACATTCCTCCTGCAGCCCAAGCAGAAATTGTTCTCACGTGCCATAGGTCGTGATAATGGCATACGCTTCAAGATTACTGAGTTTTCGTTCAAATGTATCTACATCAAAACGCTATGTACTTAGTTTCTGGTCGTAGCCCTCACGATCTTTTTTCAGTTTATCTTAAGAACTCCGCTTTTGGCAGCCATTTTTCTCTTGTCTTCGACAGTGCCGAAAATGGTATGAGATGCCTCCCAAAAACGCGGCCTGGCTGCGTCCCTGGGAGAAACGAAATTATGAAAACTTGGGATGCTACGTATGAAGAATAGGCATGAGAATCCATAAGTATCATGGCGCTGCTAAAGAAACCGGAGGGAGGAGGCTGCTAAAGCGGCCCCCCCCCCTCACGGGGAAATGGTTAAAGATGTACACGTAAATAATATTCCAAGCTATCATTTAACCCTCACTGAACGCGGCCAAACTTTCAAGCAAGGGTGGGCAAAATTCGTACCCCTCAAGGATGCGGCATTATGTGCATCCTTACATCCATCCATGTAATATGCACCACCTTTAGTATGCAGTAGTCAAGATTGCGAGGAATGGAGAACACACGAGACCCCGATGAAATGGAACAGAATACGTTCCAGCGTACATCCTATTGGCATTCGGACGGCAACACTGGTTACCATATGTCTAATGGGACAGGCAGCGAGTGTGTATATTTAACGCATGTGCTTCTAGCACACTTACCAGGCTCTCAAAACAAATAAAGATGCAAATGTCAAGGAAAATGCTAACATTAATTCTTAACAGTACCTGTCAATACCAGTCACGATGACCTTCACTCCTTGTGCTCGGGTCATGGCGATTGCACTGAGCTGTCGCTCCCCCTCCCTGGTCTGGAATGCAACACCGACCCGCGCCACGCTCTGCCCCGGCAGCCTGCGACCTCAGCAACATAGCGGAGGCGCCCGCCAACAGCCAGCTGACCGTGAACGACTCTCGCATCGTTTTCCACTGCCGCACACAACTGACGACCATCGACGGTGCCTTTGAACAGGCCACCAACTGCGACCACCAGACGTCACAGCTCAGCCCTGCAATCAGCTCCATGCTGCCGTGCGACCGTGAGTTGTCGGGCGGGCCGGCGGCGCGGCTCAGCCACGAGTTTCCGCTCAGCACGGCACTGCTCCCTCGAGCGCACTGGCGCGCTAGTGTCGCAGCTCAGTCTTGAGCTTCGTGCGCTGCAGCCATGCAGCCGAGTGATTGTCGGCCGGCTGGCGTCGCCCCTCAGCCGTGACCGTGCTGTGTCGCCCCGTGGCATTTCAGAAGCTTAGGCATTGAGGCTCATGATCATGCGTACATAGGTAACGTTCTGCGCTTATTGGTAGAACAGTTGTACTTGGCTGAACGGTACCAATTTGTGGTGCCATCGTTAATCGGTATCCGTCAGCCCATTAATGATTTCGGGTCGTTTTTGAACTGTTAATGTCCAGAAAGGCAGGAAACTGATCCCCTAACGATTGGCGAGCTGATGTCCATTGATTGGTGTCGTAAGGTTGTAATCGGTAGGCTATCGCTAACAAGAGCTGGTCGATGACAAAATGTCATGACAGTCATGATGTTTTTATGCTTATCAAGGACAATACGAGAAGGCTGGAATGACTACAGCATGTCAAGCGCCAAAAACCGCTGTCAAAGTTGTCATGTCTTGTAAATGTCTATGAACTGATGGGCGGTGCTTTGTGCGATGGGAGCTGCGAACTTAATGTCAGTTTAAGGCGACTTAACCTTCCCACGAGGAGTTCCTCTGGTCATTGTGATAACATCAAAAGTTGTCTTCATAGGCTTCCGGGACTTGGACATAACTATGGGAAGAAATAGCAGCCTCCATAGTAGGAGAACTTAGGCTTACACACACACTATAATATATATATACATAGGTGGGCATCGTTACTAAAAAATGTAACTTCGTTACTCGTTACTACGTTACTCGAAAAAGCCAGTCCGTTACCCGTTACTCCGTTACTCTGCCTTAAAAAGTAACGGAAGTTACCGTTACTCCGTTATTCCGTTACTTTTGAAATGCAGTGAAAACCAAGCGAACGCGGGTTTTATGTCTTTTACGCTGTTTTGTGGTTGTAAAACGCATTCCATATACATAGGAAAGAAACAAAAAGCGCTTACCCCAAACACTCCGCTAGCTGCCCACTGCCCTCACCAGCCGTTGTAGAGTCGGCGGCGCCGGGACAACAGCCGCGGCGGGTATTCTACCACTGTGTTAGCCACAATGTTCAAACCAACGAATTCCTGTTCATTGCCCGCGGCGCCGACGGAGCGGGAACAACCGGCGCTGGAGCGGACGCATGCAAAATGCGACAAACAGCGGACATCTATCGACTGGGTTTGATCAACAATGCCTCTCGAAGTATCCGCCCTGAACATAATGGTCTCCGTTCAGAGCTCGTTTCGGTCTCGCGAACTTCTTGTTTTGTTTTGAAATCATGTGTGTGTATTAGTTTGTGTACGTGCGCGTACGTGGAGGTAAGATTCCTGATACCCCTGACGTTTTTTTAATACCAAACGACGAAGGACTCAAAAAAACATGACTGATATGGATTTTATTATTGTGAAATAAAAGACTAAAAAAGGTACTTTAGTACCTCTTCACCAACCTTGAAAAGGCAATTTAGCTATAAAAACATGGTCATAAGTAAGATGCAACGGAGGATGTTAGCCGTTCACAAGTGGAACATTTTGGAACGATGACGTGACCTGACCTGACCCCTGTGAAAAGCCAAAATTGATGTCAATGAACTCGCTATTGTCTTACGGTTCAGTATATGTCGCTTAAGTTCAGCTTTTCAGGCACAAGGTATTGTGTCTATTTACCTAATTCCAAGGACGTGTTTTGACCTTTCATGGCGTCTGGTGGCCTCAAAATTGACCTGAGGTCAAAACTCTTGAATGTTTTCGTCTCGGTTTGACAAAACCTTTCCGCCGGTGTTTTCCTTTTTTCCGTGCGATATATGGGAGCCGAGATCCTGGGAGGTGCGGAAATCCGCGCCCCCCCCCCCCTCCGGCCGGGCAAAGGGCATTCTGAGCCCGGCCGGAGACGGGTTAAAAACACTTCATTTAACCCTATTCCCTGTGGGGAGGGCAGATTCTGCTACCTGTGTCTGTTTGCTTGTCGCTCCCACACTGTTCGCCGCAGCGCCACAAGATTTTCTGGCATTTCATGGAATTCATGCATACGTGTTTTGTCAACATTTAAAAAAAAAATCGGTCCCGAAGAGGTGGTTCCAAGCCCCCGTTTTCGGCGGTAATGTGCTGTCCGTGAAGCTGCAAAGTTGTGCGGTTCACTATCGTGACATTTTGAGTAGAAATAAAGATCACTGACTCATTTATATAGTCATACACATCCTAAACAATGCGTATACACACACATTTTCAGGCGAACGCACACCCAAGTACTGAAAAAATGGGGGAGCACACTATTGTGCTTATGGTGCCCTCCCAATTTTGTTTACCTGGATCCACCTCTGCGCTACATATAAACTTAAACTGGCTTGCTAGTTATACATCTGATGTTTATATCACCCAAAACAAACAAAAACAAAGGAAATTTCTTATTTCAAAAATCACCCTTCTTGCCCTCCCTGGAACTGCCTATGGTTTTCTATTTTAAATTTCAGCTTTCGGTATATAAAAGACTTGGACATTCCAAGCTTAACCGTGTTATTCCCATGAAAATTGGTTGGTAAACACGGCCGCAGTGACCTTTCAAAAATCCCCAAATTTTGGAGTTTGTTTGCCCCACGCCCTATTTTCGCAATTTTTGGATTTTTGGGGTCCGGAATTGGAGATCTCGTTGAAACATATTAAATGGCATTCATCCCATCAACATTGGACGAATGAATCTCGAGATCTCTGGGAGGGCGGGGACGGGAGGAGGCAGAATTGGTAATCTTCACCTTTCGGCCAATGCATATTTTTCGAAGGTGCAAAAGTGGCAACGGCTCATATCATGTTTGAGTTTGGGTCCTCACTTCTGCGTCTACAAAAAATAATGTGTCAGCCGAAAGGAGTTTCGGCCAGTTGATATTTTTTCGGGAACGCAGAAGTGGTAACTCGAATCGCATGGACAATGTAGCCTGTCCTCCAAGTTAAAAATGATTTAACCTAACCTAACCTAAAACCTACTGTATGGTTGCAGGGATTGCCCTAGATGGGCATGTAAAACTAATTTTCTGTTAGGTTCAATTTGCCTGTTTTTTGGTTTGGTTAGCTCGTATCGGCTGAAGGCAAACATGTGTCAACTGAATCAAAATTCAAGAGTTACCTAACCAAGTCAGTTTACACACCCAGTAGGGGCCAGTGCTTAGAAAAATACCTGAATGGGCTAAATTGTTCACACAACTTGTGTTGCCACTTCCGCGTCTCCGAAAATTACGCGTAAGCGTCGGCCGAAAGGTAGATTACCGCAGATCTGCCCCCCCCCCCCCAGGGTAATGTGAATCTCACTGCCTGCAGAGAATATGGTTAAGGCAAATAGTCCAAGCAATAGTCTACAAGCTTCATAATTATGCTTCACTACTGACAACTTATTGTGCACATTCTGTTCTCACCTGGAAATACCGTAAATAATGCTTCCTCTTGATATGTGCCTTTAGTTTGAAAGGCTACTCTTGTGAGCCTTGATTATAACCTCTTTCGGTCGGCACAGAACACACGTAAAAATGACGTTTTTCCTCTCCTCCTTAAACTCAAAGTACGTTTCTAGATGTGGCCATGGGTGACCCAGACCGGGCTCGTCCTCTGCCTCCGAAGCTGAGGCACCGTCGGACTCGGAGTCAAGGTTTTCGACCTCCAGTGGCGGCGTAAAGACGCTTTGATGGGACATTTTAGTGTCAGGTAGTTAAAATTTCAGGCCAGTCAAGAATCAATCACCACTCCATCGCCCCATGGACATCACAGATCCAAGGCCATGGCGGCAGTAATCATGTGCTCAACAGCCTTGAGTAATCTTGGCGGGGAACCGTGTGGCGGTGGTAAGCAATCCGTGACCGACTTCAGACAACATTGAAAACTGCCGTCAGCTGGCTGTTCCAGTATAAATGACAATAACTTTGATATCTTTTAGCCTGAAAAATGACGACTGGTTAATTTATCATTTTAAGTCATATCAAACTTACGCATAATTCAATACTTTTGTCCCAAAAGAGACCAAAGTCAGCTGGCCTTTATACTGAACCATTGCCGCCAGCTTGCCGTCAACGTTTATCAGCTGACGAATATTGTCAACAAGTCGACTCCGCGATTGCCAGCTGAGTGCGCGCCCAGCCGCGCTTGTATCGCCGCACGCTATTGGGTGTTGGGTATTCAAGTAGCCAATGGGTGTGCCGATGCAAATACAGCCGGGCGGTGTCTGTAAGGAGTTTAAAAAGTAACGGAGTAACGGAGTAACGGAGTAACGGACCAAAAAGTAACGGAGTAACGGACCACAAAAGTAACTTCCGTTACTCAGTCCGTTACAGTAAAATAAAAGTAACGGGTCCGTTACTCCGTTACTCAAAAAAGTAACTTCGTTAGTAACGGAGTAACGGAGTAACGGACCAGTGCCCACCTATGTATATATATATATATATATATATATATATATATATATATATATATTATAGTTCAGTTTCATCAGTTTTAATATATATATATATATTAAAACTGATTCAACATTTCACCCATAAGCCATCTACAGAAACGAAAATTAGGAAAACACTTCGGCGAACGGCGCCAAAAAGCCGGTCACGTGACCTGACGTCGGTCGTCCGGCTGGGTGTTTCAGACTGCATGATGCCCCCGCTCGTGCCGGACGAAGACGCCACCTACGTCAGCAACTGGGCCACAGAGCTGGCCTCCTCGCGTCTCCTCGACACTGTGGTCACCTACAGATGTCTGCCGGGCCTCACCACCGCAGGCGGCGACACAGAGCAAAACCAGACCTGCACAGTGGACGGCTGGGTAAACGGAACGGGCCCGGATCAATGTCTGACTGAGAGGAGCGTGATCTGGGGGCGGGGATTGAGAAGGTCTGGACTCCTGACTTTACAGAGGTCTTAACATCGAACTTATGAAACTGACTGGAAAGAAACGGCCTGATGTCTTTTCCAGGCTCGCTCCCTCCTCCATTATTCTGAGGTCTATCCAGCCAGGAGTGTTAAAGTTCTATAACAGAAGGTTGCCTGGTCCATGTCAGATACTTTAGTATATATATAGGCAATGTCGGCCCCTGCTACCGTCGCAGCCTACGTTTCCCTTTTCGCCCCTGGCCTTGCTCTGTTTGCGGCTATTTCTTGACTCGTAAGAGTTGCACTGAGAACGAAAACATATGGCTGGTGGACCCGCGCTCCATTGTCACGCTCTCCATCTGAAACCCGGGACGAAGTGCTGTGTGGCGGCCTGCGAAGCCATGCAGCGCCGCTCCGGTGCCGGGAGTGGAGCGGCGGCCGCTGTTTCAGGTGGGCGAGGTGCAGGCGTGCTCGTTCTGCGCCCCGCTGGAGCTGAACAACACCGGCCTGTCTCCACGAACGCCTCGGAGGTGCAGTCGCTGGGCGCGCTGCTGCAGCTGAGCTGTCCCGAAGGCGTGCAGTCGGTCGGCGGCGAGACCAACACGACGGCGATCTGCCTGCCCTCCGGCTGGCAGCTGTGCCCCGACTTCGTCAACTGCACGCGTACGGACGGCCTCGGCGTGCCGGCGCTGCGTCGTGACCCCCGGCGTGAACGGACGGGACGCGGACACGCGCTGCTGCGCTGGCCTGGAGCCGGCCTGTGTCGCTCGGTCGATTTCGGTGGACAGCTCGCTCGCAGGCCAGACGGCGGGGCGGAAAGGGAGCTCCTGTCCTGGTTGCTGCCAAAGGCTCCTTTGTCCTTGTGCTAAGTTCCGTTTTGCGGGACGATGCTCAGCCTCGGTCAGAGTACCGTACAATTTTAGTATTTCGAAATCGCGGAAAAACAAAGAGGGAATTAAACGTAAAAACGTTATTTTTTTCAGCATCTCATTGATGCTGATAACACACTGCTGCCACGCCGAGGAAATGGAACTCGTTGACTTGTTCCGGTTCTGAATGGCGCATTGTTTCCCCGGTGCTCCCCATCCCCGGCGTAACCGACGGACTGAGTCAGCTCCAGACGGCCGGGGCTAACGGTGGCTACCACTAGCCCTGCACACGCCCATCGTTCCTTACCTGACCAGACCTCTTCCGGAGCTCGCCGCCACTCCTGCCTGTGGTCACCGTCCATTCCTGCATCACGGCAGGTTGCCGCCAGCCCCTCCCTACACCACCGCAGGTGGCCGTCAGTCCCTCCGCTGGTCGGAGCAGTCCAAACGGGTTACGCGTCAGTCCTTCGCCGCCAGGCACCCTCACCCAGCTCACGATAACGTGAAGACGACCCCACACTGCTGCTGGCGGGCTCGGGCATTTTGAACGTCTCTGGCCAAAACTGTCACCACGCTTCATTCGCGAAATGTACTCTTCGTGAAACGTTGCTAGTTCACGACATCACTCAAACGACAGTCAACGTTTTCACGTGCCTCTCGCGGCCTGTCTCGCGCTAGGGCGCGTTGGCCCTCCCAGTCCGCTCGCCGCGATCGCCACGATGGCCGACGCCGGCGCCGGTTTCTCGCCGTCCCCGCGCCGTGTCCCCGGGGCCTGGACCCGCCGGGCCGCGGCGCGGCCGCTGACCCGCGCCCCGCCTGTCGGCAGACTGCGCCGGCTCGCCGCCGAACGTCACCGGCCTGACGACGATCGCCAGTAACTGGACGGACGGCGACTCCGAGCTGGGCGCCGTGGCGCACTACAGCTGCGCGGCCGGCCTCCAGACGCTGGCCGGCCTCACCGAGCAGAACTTCACCTGCGGCGGCGGCGGCTGGCAGGGCGAACTCCTGCCCTGCGACCGTCAGTGGCGGGGGGGGGGGGGGCTGCGACTGTCACTGGAGGACTATTGCTGTCAGTGGCGGATCTGTGACCGTCAGTGACGGGGGGTGTGTGACTATCACTGGAGGACACCAACTGGGGCCTGTGACCAGTAGTGAGGGATGGTAACTATCAGTGGGAGGCAATGACCGTTAATGGCAATCATGACTGTCACTGGGGCCTGTCACGGTCGTCACTGGGGACATGTGACTGTCGCCTGCCAACGAGGGTCTGTGACTGTCAGTGGTGCTTTGATTGCCACTGGGAACTGTGACTCACTGGTGTCGTCAGAAGGACCTTTCACCGTCAGTGGGGACCTGTGACCTCAGTAGGGCCATGTGACTGTCAGCGAAGGAGGGGCTGTGACCGCCAGTGCGGGTTTATGTGACTGGGCATCTGTGACAGATATTGGGGACCTGTGGCTGATTGTATTTAATAACTATTAATGAATAGATCCACTACGGGACTCGTTGCCGCCTGGTAGGCAACGCTTGCTGGCAACTGGAGAAAACAGCTCAAAATGTTTGCAAGAGCTGAACGTAAAGGATCTACTTTGCAAGCATTCTCTTCCCTGTATGCCTTTGTCGTGGCTACTGTGGAGCGCCACAGTCTGCTAGGCGACGGGTGACGTCAGAGACGGATGTTTCCGTCGGCTGTTGCGGAGCGTCCCAATCTCCCGCACGGCTGATGACGCCAGAGACCGGTGTTTTCGTCGACGGTTGCAGAGTGTCTCCATCCGCCGGATGGCAACCACCCGAGCATCGCGTCGGTGACGACGAGCGGCAACCACTCGCTGGGCGCGGCGATCGTGTTCCGCTGCGTCGACGGCCTGAACACGACCGACGGCTCCACTGAGATCACCTCCGTCTGCACCGAGACCGGCTGGAGCCACTGTGACCAGGAGATCCACTGCAGCTGTACGCTCCGCCGCCGTCGCTTCCGTTTAAACGCATTGGGGCAGTTTTTCTCCTGATTAAACTCAGCTGAGTTTGACGGAGCGAGATGCGATGGTGTGTGCGCCAGTCCGTCAGTTGATCAGTCGGACACCCTGCCACGGTGTTTGACGCCGATCCCTGTTTTTGGTTTAGTAACGATTTGCTACATTTTATTAAAGTAACAAAAAATGTTTAAACAAAAACAAAAGCAAGCCTCTGGATAACGCATTGTTTTACAAGCCCTCAAAACGTACAAAAAAAGATAAGCTAGCAATGAAAACAAAGAAAATAGAACCTGTGCGAATGCGTGACTATTCTATGCATATTATAATTCCTTCTATGCATATTATAATTCCTTCTATGCATATTATAATTCGTTCTATGCATATATTCTAGCTGTTTGAGATGCAAAACTATTATTGAAACACACATGACTAGTACCTCAGGCATCAGCAGCGGGGAACGACAGTTTTCGGGCACCGTCCCTTTAGCCGTTGTGGTTTATCAGCCGTACCGCTCACCCCGCTTCTTGCCATGGTGACATGACATGACATGACAACACCAGTGGTGTTGTCCTTAACCGGTTACCACCGTGGTGTTGTCCTACCACCCCTTAACCCCTTAACCTTATGATGTGCTGGTTCAGGCCCTGAGCTGCGGCACCTGCCTGACGGCACCATGACCTGGGACTACGACGGCAACAACACGTTCGGCTCCGTGGTGACGCTGACCTGCAGCAGTGACCTGGCCACGCCGCAGGGCCTGCGCACCACGCAGACGGTGGCCTGCGGCAGCGGCGGCTGGAACGACACGGACGTCCAGTCCTGCACCGGTGAGGCAGCCCGCCCTCCACCGCCGGCCGACCGCCCTCCGCCGACAGAACGACACGTCTTCCGCCAGCAGTTTGACCCGCCCGCCTCGGACAGTCTGAGCTGCCCGCCTCCGACAGTGCGAACCACCCCCGCCAACAGTCTTACCCGCCCTCCGCCGACAGTCTGACCCCCCACAGTCTGGTCCGCCCTCCTTCGACTGTCTATCCCGCCCTACGTCGACAGTTTGACCCGCCCTCCTCCGACAGTGTGAACCGCCCGCCTCCGACAGTGCGAACCATCCCCGCCAACAGTCTTACCCTCCCTCCGCCGACAATCTGACCCCCGACAGTCTGGCCCGCCCGCCTCCGACAATCTTACCCGCTCTCCGCCGACGGTTTGACCCGCCCTCCTCCGACAGTCTGAACCGCCATCCGCCGACAGCGTGAACCGCCATCCGCCGGCAATCTGACCCCCCGACAGTCTGGCCCGCCATCCTCCGACTGTCTAACCCGCCCTCCGCCGACAGTCCGACCTTGTCTTGCTTGGCATGTGTGGGAATCTCGGATAAATTTTTCCCCAACAAATTGGCCTTAGTCATGCAATGCCGTATCTGGCCCCTGACGGGAAGAATGCCTTCCTTTTTTAGTAAGCGATGCCTTCCGACAGTGTTTCATGTCCACAGTGCTTCTGACGGCTGACAGATGTTCTCCGATTAGTCGCTGGAGTGACAAATTTCCTAGCGCATCTGGCAGATTTCTTCGTCTTTTCGGAGCTTTGCCCTTATCTAAACATCAGTCATCTTAACAGATTCCGCAATGGGCTGCCAGACTGACGTTGCAAAACCAAAGTACGCTAGTTTTGCCACGGCAGACCCACTTACGTGACTTCTGAGCTGGCTGTTTCCGTAAAGTTGAGGTGTTCTAGCAGCAGGCCGTCCAGTCCGCCTGTGCAGGGTCAGGTCAGGGCTGGCCCCGGGTGACGGCTGGCCGACGGGCCCGCAGTGTGCACGGCCGCCCCGCCGCCGCCGGCCTCCGGCATGGCGTCGACCGTCGACTGGACGCTGGGAGACGAGGCCGCCACGTACCAGTGCTCGGACGCGTCCCAGCTGCCCTGGGGCCGCCACTGGTACCGGCTCGCCTGCTCGCCCACCGGCTGGGACGGCTGCGTACCCGAGTGCGACTGTGAGTCGGCCGTCTGGTCTGCCGCAGGCCGGCTCTCTGGACCGCGACTGCGAGGCTAAGGTCTGGTTTGGGACAGACCGGCTTTGCGCGATGCCTTACCGACTGGATGCGTCCGTGTAGACAGTGGCGGTTTACGCGGAAGGATCAGTTTTCGGGAATGGTGTAGAGTTGACGTGATTGTCTTCTCATGCTCTGCTATCCGAGTCTCAGCGCCAGCAATCTATACAAGATCCCTCGTCAGCTGCTAACTGTGCTTTGTAAAAGGCGCTCGTTGTCATGATTTCAACGTCAAACATCGTCCAAAGTTTATTCTATACTTTCCGTTTGCCATGACAGTTTTTTGGCTTTGTCATTATCGTTGAACTAAGCGACCGTCTTCCCTTTAAAATGTCTCCCTGCCCAGCATCACAAAGGAACAAAGCGTTAACCTTAGCGAAAACGGAGCGTATACAGACAACAGCAGCGCTTCCTGGGCGTCCTGCTACCGACCAAACTCAGCCCTGTGATGGCCCAGAGGGCGCTGCTGCACGGCTCCGTGCCTCCGCCGACAGCGTGCCGGTGGCCGCCGCAGCCGGAGCCGGGCTCCCGGATCAGCGAGCTGAGCATCGCGCGCGGCGGGACGACTCGTTACGTGTGCCGGCCGGGCATGCAGGACGTCTCCGGCCCTCAGGAGCGCGAGCTCGTCTGCACGGAGACCGGCTGGACCGGCGAGCACGCCCTGAACTGCGACAGTGAGCACGGAGACCGGCGCGCCGCACCGTGACTGCCTAGCGGCGTCTCGCTAGTGTTCGTCTCGTGCGTGTCGTTCCAATGTTGGTTTCTCGCGCAGTGCCCCGTTAAAGTGTCCGTTTACCTCACGGTATCTCTTCATTGTCGTCTCATGTCTTCTTAAATTGTTCATCTCATGATATCTGATTTTTTTCCCTTTCCCTCACGTTGTATTTTTAGGGTGTCTGTTCGTTTCGCGATATTTCAGACTGTTATTTTCCCGTCGGAGTGCATTTTCAGGGTGTCTGCTCATCTCGCGGTGTTTCGTTTCAGCGTGCATCGGAGACCCGGCCGAGCCCGGGGCCTCCCAGAATCGGACGGGGGAGGTGACCGGCAAGCTGGAGAACGCGCTGCTCTACATCTGCACCGACTCGATGACGACCGAGGCCGGCCTGCGGGAGCAGACCATGAAGTGCAAAGCGTCTGGCTGGAGCCGGCCGCCGGCCTCCTGCGACCGTGAGCAGTCCGGCTGGATTTCAGCTGCGTTGGTCCGAGCCTCCCTTGCCGGCAGCGGGAGGGGGGGGGGGCAATACAGGTGGCCTCTGGAGCTCAGTCGACGAGCGTCTGGTCTCTTTACTTTTATGCAGTGGTCGGTATATGCTGTTTTGCTGTCGTCGTATGTAGTGTTGCAGCTCCATTAAAAGAAAGCTGACTCTTGTTCAGGTGTCCATTGTGTCTTACATCTGCCAAGCTTGCTTCAGCGTGTGTCACTGTCAGTGGAATGTCAGCATACGTGTACTATCGTATTTAAGTTGTTAGCGCTGTCAACAAACTGCCCTTCGTTGCGCTACTGTGACTAGTGTTGTCTATGCGCCACTTTCAACAGGTTGTCACCGTCTTCGCGTTGTCGTGAATGGATTGTCGCTGTGTGTGTGCTGCAGTGGTATACAATAGACATATACAGTAGACGGTAGACAGACTGCCACCGTCTGTGTCCCACTGTCGACAGACTGTCCGCAGCCGCCGGCGCCGGAGAACCTGACCCAGGTGTGGGACCTGGACGCCAACGTGACGGGACCGGTGCCCATCGGCACGACCGTCACCTACATCTGCACCAACGAGACGGTGCTCGTGTCCACCGACAGCACCAACCAGACGCTGAGCTGCGGCGCGGCCGGCTGGCTGGGCGAGCTCGAGCAGTGCGGTGAGGGCCGGCGGGTGACGAGCGACTGCCCCCGGGACCCTGACCTGAGGTCGCGCGGTCGCCGGTGCTGGCCAGGCCAGCCGGCACGCGAGTCCTCTCGGAGAGCTCGTGTTCTCACGAGAGGTGACCCGTTCAGATTCGGCCCGGCTTCGTAAGCAAGACCACTGACAGAGATCGTCCCCTCACATAGTAAACATTCCCACAGAGACATCTGTCTCACAGCAGCACTCTACTTCAGAAACTGCAGTCCAGTCCAATCACGGGGAATAGGCGACATCTCTGATGTCGCCTGTTCAATGAGTTCAGTGAGAGATGCCGCCCTCTCAAGGGACAATCTTCTCACGGCGGCAGCCCCCTCCTTTCATTCTTCTTCTTCAAGGGACAATCTTCCCCCTCCTCTCACAGACGTGGTCTGTTCACCACCGTGGAGGCTTTATCAGAGATGTGGTCCGTTGATGGTGGGGTCCTCTCCTGCTTAGGCGGCCGCAGTGTCCAGGATTCCTGCCATTATGAGCGGGCCGTGCCCAAATCGTTCTCGAGAGACTGAGAGACCGCACCTGGCATTGATGGTTGATCTTGTCCATCCGGGCATCAGGTCTGCAAACTCCATTCAGTGCATTAGCCATCCAACGGGCTGAAATGGTACGTCTGTCGTTTTGTATTTGTTGAGTTCAATGTTTCTCCATTGGGTTGGTTTCCGTCATCTCTGCAGCGCGATTTGTTGAAAGCAATTTTTTCTATCATTCTTCTGGATATTCCTTTGCGGATAGAGACAACCAGGATTGCTTGCGCATTTTCTTTTGACCACTCTAAACCGTGTTACCTATCCAATTTATGACCTATATTTTACTGGTCTATAAATATTTGAAAGAGGAGCGACCCGGTTTCCTGTGGCGTAACGCTCATACTCACATTTCGTTCCATATCTCCCGATTCACTGAACGTCGCTCCAACCCTGCCACTTGGCGGGACGTGATCTTCCTTCACGTCCACGTGGCGGGGCGTGACCTTCCCTCACGTCCACGTGGCGGGGCGTGGCCTTCCTTCACGTCCACGTGGCGGGACGTGACCTTCCTTCACGTCCACCTGGCGGGACGTGACCTTCCTTCACATCCACCTGGCGGGACGTGACTTTCCTTCACGTCCACCTGGCGGGACGTGACCTTCCTTCACGTCCACCTGGCGGGGCGTGACCTTTCTTCCCGTCCACCTGGCGGGACGTGACCTTCCTTCACGTCCACCTGGCGGGACGTGACCTTCCTTCACGTCCACCTGGCGGGACGTGACCTTCCTTCACATCCACCTGGCGGGACGCGACCTTCCTTCGCGTCCACCTGGCGGTCGTGACCTTCCTTCGCGTCCACCTGGCGGTCGTGACCTTCCTTGACATCCACCTGGCGGGACGTGACCTTGCACGTCCACCTGGCGGGTCATGACCTTCCTTCACGTCCACCTGGCGGGACGTGACCTTCCTTCACGTCCACCTGGCGGGACGTGACCTTCCTTCACATCCACCTGGCGGGACGTGACCTTCCTTCGCGTCCACCTGGCGGTCGTGACCTTCCTTCACATCCACCTGGCGGGACGTGACCTTCCTTCGCGTCCACCTGGCGGTCGTGACCTTCCTTGACATCCACCTGGCGGGACGTGACCTTGCACGTCCACCTGGCGGGTCATGACCTTCCTTCACGTCCACGTGGCGGGACGTGACCTTCCTTCACGTCCACCTGGCGGGCGTGACCTTCCTTCACGTCCACCCGGCGGGACGTGACCTTCCTTCACGCCCACCTGGCGGGACGTGACCTTCCTTCACGTCCGGCTGGTGAGCGCGCCGCCGGGCCCGATGGAGCTGGCCGGTCTGGTTTCAGTGGCGTGCGCGGGCGACATCCCCGACCCCGGCAACGGCACCGACGCCCTCAACGTCACGTGGGACGGCAGCCGACGACTCGGCGCCGCCGTGCTCTACACTTGTCCGGGCGGCATGGAGCAGACGGTGACCTGCCTCAACCGCAGCTGGACGCCGGCCGAGCTGCAGCCCTGCGGTGAGCCGAGCTGAGGCGGGGGTATATTTCCTGGCTGGCGACAATGACATATCGTGAGATAAAGGTCTTTTTAAAATGTGTTCTTTTAGATGATATACGCGCTCGGCTCTTGGTGTACTGGTTTGCCGCTGGCGTCATGTAGGTTTAGCCGTTTTTGTACGTCATGTTTGATTGCCATGCTCTGGTCGTTACATCCGTCTGATCTACCTACACCCATGACCCTCTGAGGATCCACCGGTCCCGGCCGCTAACCCTCTGTATATTGCGTTGTCTCAGTGCCCCCCCCCCCCTCCCCCTTCTGGTGTGAGTGAGAAGAAGGGCCTGCAGGTCCCCTGCTGTGCCTGAACGACTTGGTGCTGCCGCATGCGAGAATGGGAAGATGGGTATGTTTGGGTGAATGAGAGGCAGTATGTTTCGGTGTGACGCGGGCGTCGGCGGCTGAGGTGTGCCTGAACGCGTGCCTGGGACTGAGGAAGGGGTCAAAGCCGGGAGGGAGTGTGGGACGGGCTCTGCTCTCATCTGCCGCTGCTGTAACTGGACTGCAGGATCGCCGCTGCGAACGCAGGTACGTGCCACATGGCTTGTTCAGATAGCTAAAAAGCGACAAAAGTTTGGGTCACCAGATCAGGGTCACTCGTTAGAACGGAATAACCGTCGTGAGACAATACGGTGCCTACATAGTACAAGTTTTCACGTGTCTCAGCTGTTATGAGTCTCTTTGAGATGTAGTTTAGTTTACAATGACGAAAGTTTGGCTTTCCAGAACTTGACATTTCGAGATCAAGACATTGCTTTAGTTTGCTTTCGAAAATTATATGTCGTACAATTGAGTCATTTTGTCCGTAACTGCCCTGTCAGAGTTCCGTATTGTCAGTTCATTCCAAATGATCCGAATGATTTTTGCGGAAAAATTGCACTTTTAGCGTCTGTTGGTGCCAGTTAAAACATCATTGACCTCCTAACCTTATTTTATTTGTTGGTTTTCTCAAAGGTCACGTCTGCCTTTCAGTTCTTAAGCAGCCGGCATGAAACGGCCGAAACAGTAACAACGTTCGACGACGCCTCTAAAGTATCGTTTTGTTTTCTTTTCATGGCGCCGCTGGCACGGGAGGATTGCGTTCGACGACGGCATGGAACCAGCCTGACGAACCGCTGGTCACCTTCATTTACACTTCCGTCTTCGTATGCCATTGTTTTTTTTCTACTACGATGTACGTTTTAACATATTCATGTAGAATTGGCTTGCTTGAGCATTTTCTTGAGACGGTGGATTGTTGAGGTATGCTCTCAGTAGCTGCTTTGGCAGTGCTTTTGTATTAATTACAAACATATCATCTTTCCTTTCCCCATCACCGGCTGAATCATCGCAGTCTGCGCGCACCGTCGGCTGGCTTACACCGAGGTCGCCTGGTGACCTGTTCCGTCGACGGTCACCTCTAGCGGCGGCGTTCGGCCACTCCGCACATTGACTACCTGCTGCCAGCGGGGCTACCTGCCTGCTACCTGCCGCTGGCGACGTACAACCCGAACTTTGGCGAAGTCTCCGACGGTCGGCCATTACCCAACTGGTGCTTTCGTCGGCCGGCGTCACCGCGCTGGCTGCCGACGGGCAGCGCCCCTGCCTGTGCGACTGGGGCTGGCGGCGCGTCTTCTGTTGGGCCACCGCGGACAGCGACACCTCGTCTGATCGGTCCAGCCGGCGGTCACGTGGCCCCGTCTCGTCTCCCCGGACCGGGCGGCGGCGGGCGTCGGCGACTGACGGCCGCCGGGACGGCCCGCGGGTGACGTGACGTCGGGCTGGCGGACGTGACGTGGCGAGACGTCACAAAGCGGAGTGATTGAAGATGGCCGGTATTCAAGCTGTTCGCTTCTCATTGTGCGCATCTGTTTGTTGTGAGTGCTTGAAACGGTGCGATGGGTCCATGCCAACATCAACGTTTTGTCCTAGTGTGACCACACCTAGGGAAATTTCCCTTTTCTATGGAAATCGAATCAGATCTGGGAATCTTGGGACATAAGCTGAAATCTTGGGAAATTCAACGTTGTGGATACTTAATTCGTTTAATTAATTTTTTACAAAGCAAAGGTGCCTTTAGGGTAAAAACGATGAAAACCTCGCTTTTCTTTCCTTTCTGAGCAAAGACGCCATCATTTGGTAGCAAATTACCGCGTATTTCATCTACGTAGGTACTTGTCTCTGTCGCAACAAATATGTTAGCGTTTTTTCCTGACATTGTGTGCAGATTCGCAACACTGCTAGTGGCCAAATATTTAAACAGTAATGTACTGGGTAAAATGTAATGAAATTGATCAACATGATGTAAAAGTATTTTTTCCTTCATTCATTTCCAAAATATCCTTCCCGCCTTTTCATTTGTATCGTTTTTGATCGTACCTGGCGTGGTTTTAAGTTCACTGACCTTGAAGGGCATTGACCTGTCTAAAGCAAGGACTACCAGGACTACCATCGGTTCGCATGTGGACTGCCATTCTGAACCAGAGCCATGATTTTCCTAAGGGGGGCCTGGAACTAAGTGTCATCTCAAATCATACGAAATCGCCTGCGGGAAGACGATGTGCGGCGGTTTTCACAAAAAAACGCGGGTGTAAGAGGGAAGGGGCGGCCCCCCCCCCCTGTTTTCTCCACCGAGGGAAGGGGCCGCCCCCCCCCGTTTTCTGGACCGATTTCATGCCCGTCATTCGCCGTTTATGCATGTCTATTGCCCCTAAAACGGTAAAAAGCCGACATTTGACGCAAAAATCTCTGCAAGCCTTCAGTAATTGCGTCATAGCTCGGGACCGGAGATGACTCGGTCACCCTTTTTTCGAAAGATGCGCCATGAATGCATCGCCTGCTATGCCACATTTCGCGGCGCTGTCCCGCGTTGTTTTGTCGTGGTTGTGGTCCCGGGAACACTGTGTGTGGCATCCAGGGGGATGTCACCAGTGTTATCGCCCATAGGAAAGCCATTTTTGCTAGCAACGGCCCCGCAGTGACGTCACTGGGAGCGAGTCGCTGAGAGTCGAATGTACACAAACCAGCAGCTACTGGCAGCGGTTGCTTGTGCTGCGGAGCGACGGATGGGGTTGCGTCGTGGTTTCGGCGTTCTTAAAATGTTATTTACCTGGGTATTACGCAAAAGTTCTTGCCACAAATGATAGAAGTTATTTAGGTCAATTTCGTTGTCACACCTCGCCAGAAAATGACTGACTGCAGTAACTGTCGATGCAGTTTGGGATGCTCGTGAAACCAAGTGCCCATGTGAAATTATTGGATTTTGCAGTGATGAGACCTTCACGTTAATGTTTGTAATCTCCTACTTACCTAGATATTTTCACTGTTACTGGTTATTGGTTTGTGGCTGAGACCTGGTTATGACAATGGCCTAAAATTGGGATTGCACGGGGCAGGCGGAATTTGAGTGATGCTTTGTGACATACCGTTACCTGTCATTGTTTTGCTGTTTAGGGCCCCTGAATGCATTATTATTTGTGGCACCACTTGGGTAGCAGCTGACATATTTGTTTGGAGGTCCTAATGCAACCTTAACTGTTAATTTATTGCTATATTAAGAAAGGTGTGCTGTTCTCTTGGTATGACAATCTTTTGGTGCTAATTTGCAAGTACATATCACGTACCAATCCCAATAGACGCAGCACACTAATAATAATAATTAATGGCATAGATATTCATATGGTCACTGCCAAAAGACAAAATTGGTTAAGATAATTCTTTCGTGATGCTGGTCAAAATGCGTATGAATTTGATAAGCTTCGGAGCTGTGGGCATCTTTTATGTCCGCAAAGAATAATTTTCATTCACTCAGGTCAGTCAATCAGGCATTCAGTCAGTAGGCTTGACAGTTTATGTTTTTCACAGCCTCACAGCAATGTTTATTTCTACCAGTGCCTGCTGAATGTTGATGTCACCAAGTAATGAGCCATGTCTGCCTGGTTTACTTTTTGTTGGGTGTTTTGTACATACTGTTTTTTAACGGTTTCTTTTTTTTTACTTACGTTTTATGATTTTATATGTTTTGCTTATGAAGTTATCGCACGTAGTTTTTTACATGTAATTACATGAATCTCGTGTTGGGCTTATGTAACTACGTTTCTAACGACATTTGTGCCTGCCCGCTCCAGCGTCTCTCTACCAAACAGTATGTCCTCACGTAGGACCCTAAGGCAGGTCTGTGGGACCGTTCGCGGAGCGTCATGGGCGTCGGCCTACCTAGTACGCATGCTACCTGGTACGCATGCCCGGCGGGCGCATGTATGGGCGCATCAGCCGATATCTCAGGCCCCTGCGTGCTAGTGCAATGATAATAAACCGGGGCCATGGGCGGGAAGCACGGCGATTTACTCCAACGTTTCTCAACACGGCCATGACGTTTCTCCGAGTTGCGCGGCAGGCCGGGACACCTCTCAAAGCTGAGCTCTCTCTCGCGCGACTCTATTCGATTCCTTCCGACAAGCGCACATGTCAGGTGGGGCAGTACGACCACCGCCCCGGGCCACGTACGGTCACCCGGTCGATCTTGAAGGCCCGCCAGATCAGCGGGCCGCAGGCGCCGGCGTCCGAGACCAGCGTAGTCATGGCTACAAAACACTTCCCCTAAGACGTGGATGAGACCAACCCATATGCACGACCATACAAGTCACCGCAAACAAAACAAAGCAACAGCCAATGTTAATGCGGCCATCCCCACGAAACCAATCACCACTGCTCGATCTGGCTACCACTGTGCTGCCGTACCTTTTACCCGTAACGATACACTGGCTCGGACCAGTTGACCGAGAGTCTCTGCGGCCACTGCTGTCCTCGCAGCCCGAGTCCAGTCCGCAGCCCGCCTCGTGGACAGTAGTGCAGGAGCTCCAATGCCTACGCAGTCGCTGCTACACACCGTCGTTGACGCGACCGCCGCCGCATTCGCCACATCCAACGTCGTCACAGCCGTCGCCGCGGCCGCCATCGCCCTTAATGCCGCCGTCGAAGCCGTGGCGGCCGCCGGAGTCGAAGCAGCTGCAGTCGCCGTTGTCTTGATTGCTGCCGGCACCTTGCGAGACTGTCACGGTCGGTCGAAAGGGCCGGAGATACCGGCTGATGCTCCCGCTGGGCATGCGTACCAGGTAGTTGCGTCGTCTGCCGACGCCCATGACGCTCCCCGAACGGTCCCACGGGTTCTGCTTCTTCTGGGTTCTTCTGAGCTGTGCTTGTACAGTCTGCTCTGCACCGGATGGCGTAATTCTAGTCCGACTGCGTAATTCGGAGGCGATAGTTTAACGCGCCGGTGTGACCCACACGACCGCGTCGCTTGGAGTGCCAAGTGATCTCCGTGAGAAATGGTGAGGGCTGAGACGGCCCGAACCCACCTAGCAGGGTGGGCAGCGGCAACAGACGCTCTAACAACTGACTCTAACTGAGCCACTGACACGTCATTGACATAAAAAACATGCACCTTTCCTGTGGATTGTTATTTTAATTTCATGAAAATATGGCATACCACATAATCCTGCCTTCGTTCAAATCGGGATGAAGATGAAACACAAGCATCCGGCGGCCGAGCTCTGGGCCGCTTATTCAATACCCATGGCGGGTGCCGACGGAGTCATTCCCAGTGACGTCACACAGCGGCTTACGCAGAATGTAAACAAATCGCTGGGTGACCATAGAGGACCTTGGTGGCATCGACTCCCATCGTCCGGCGAGGGCTAAGGGTTTCGAAACTGCAAAGAAAACTACGAGTTTCTCGTGGCAGGTTTTGAAAGCCTCGTAACAGATGGCTATAGGAGTACCAAAAAGTCGGATTGGGGGTATTTTTTTTCACGCTATAACGCCACTGTTTATGGATCGGTTTCCCTGCATTTGGCACGAGTAGACAGCTGGATGATAATTTCCCCTAGATATATAGATTTTGAATTTAGAGGAAACTCTTAGGCACTTCAGAAGTATGCATAGATTGTTGCATTGTCCATATATCGTCACGCCAAAACATGAAAAGGGTTGTCACATGTTCATGAGGCCTCTTGTTTGCCATCAGTGTTCATCATTATGACTGTCATGTTATGGTCATATGTTTATCAGGCCATCCTTTTATTTTGAATGACCTCATGATCTCAGAGTCACATGTAATAACATTCTGCTCATTTTGTAACATTTAAAAAATCCAGTCATTTAAATGGGCAGTATTTCCAAAAACTCCTGCTTATGACAGCCATGACAGAGGACGTAAATGTATGTTTAATGTATGTTTCAATACCTGAATGTAAATTTTGGATGGCTGCCTACCAAATGCTTGGCAGCAAAGTGGGCTTTGGCCCCAAATTGCCCAGATTTGTTCCAGACACTGTAGACACACTTGTGCATGCCTGCAGGTTGGGAGGACCTGCAGAACTTTATGCCCCCAGGTCCCCCACTGGTACCAGTAGACCAGTAGTGGTTCCTATTGATTTTCAAAGTAGGCATTGATTCAAAATTTCTGTTGAATGCCTATGGTTATGGTAACAGGAAACAGAGACAGATCTAATGATCATTTCATGCATTTAATGTATATTACTGTGCCATGCTGCCCAGTGGTGGCATTAAAACTTACCATAGTTCAAACCATTGTTGCTGGAAGCATGAGCACATCTAGAGGGAGGACTCAGTGTGTTTGCCTGCCTGCCATTTTCACAATTCCGTAACCATTCTCTGAGGCACTGTTTCTTACCATATGTAGTCCATTTAGGTCCATGACAGGAAAATGTTGTATTTTTTTGTTATTTGGTGAATAAGAACATGATCTTTTCCAGACTTTTATTTTACAAATATGGTGCACTGTGCCTGTCACTATTTCCTGAACATTGTATTGAAAGTTATGTTATGTTGGGAATTGTGAGTTATCACAGTCATGTTATTATTGTATGGGTTATTTTTCTCCCCTTGGTGATAAAACACTATTCTTGGTGACAAAGGATAGTGTTTGGCACAAGCAAGCTCATAAAAGACAGTAATGATATATCACCTCTCTTTTACCAAACCACAGTGTGTGGAAACAAAAGCAGTCACTGGGCTCATTGGTTGATTAGTCTCAAAACCAAGTCAGTACAAGAATTTTGCTTGCAGACACTTATTCTACAAACCTGCAGTGACAGGGAGGACAACAAATGGCATAATGTTGTCTTGAATTGACCTTAGAATTCATCAGGTGGCCTGAAGGATCAAATTGGATGTCATAAAATAAGCTAGGAGGCTGGGTGTACTCCTTTGTTTTGACACTCATATCCAGTTACAAGCAAAATGTGCATGAGTGACAACTTGAGATGGCAACAGCTTGGTGAGGTCCCACTACTCAGTTGGCTAGATGTAAATCCACACATCTTATGAGGGTTAACACACATACTTTAAACAACTGAGAGGCCTCATCCTTGATTTTGGTCCTTACTTTTATTTACTCTTGGGCATTAATCTTGCTGTCAATATTCTTATTCCTGCAGTTTCCTTGAAAATGTTGTCTTTGATAATTGGCATTGCTAGCCCCAAAATATTGTACTTTGTTTTTAATGGTTTAATCCTTCAAGACAAACAAATGGTCCAAAAAGCCTTGATGAAGTTATCACACATTAAATGCAATAACTTGTGGTGGGGATACACTGGATCAGGATCTCTGTGATCCAGCCAAATACCAGACATGCCGGATTGGGGTGCTGGACATTTGGTCATATGTGGGATATTGTGCTTACCTATTTTTATCTACTGTTTTTACTGAGAAAAATGTTGTGAAAAATACTCCATTAAAAGAGCAAAGATCTGGAAAACTGAAAAGTATTAAATGAAATGTTAACACTGTGAATCATTCACCTTAGTGCCTACACTTACATTGGGGTTCCCATAGGTTTCCTTGTAAAAAACAAACAAATAGATAAAGAACACAAACCATCTTGCACTGTATTCAGAAGCATGGGTGTTACCATGGTCCAAAAATTGGGGAGGTAGACAAGTTGGCTGCATTCCACCAATAATAAGTGGGGGGGGTTAATATCACTTCTTTGGTCATTGTGTGATGACATAAAATTGAAATTCCTTTGTTGGATTTCACAGTTCAAGGAACTGTGTTGCCAGTGGAAAGTGTCTATTTGGCACTTAAAAAAATAGGGGGACGAATCACCACATCTGGAAAACTACGTGGAACTTGCCCCCCTCCGCAGCTCCTGCAGAGATAATACCCATGGACAAAGACTCCAGAATATGCAGAATGTATTTAAAACACCTTGGGAGAACTAGAATACTTGGCTTGATAAGCATTCTGTGTGAATACATAGGTATGTCTCTTGAAGTACATCATCCATTAATGCATTTGTATCAGAGGATTTGAGAATGATAAATATGAAAAAACAAGGATAATGCACCCCAAAATGGGCTGCTGAGCACATGCTGGTTATTGTTTCACAGCTTTGACCTTGAATACCACTCTTGCAAAATATGTCTCAATCCTCCCAAGGTAAGAAGGAAACATAGTGCTCCAGACGAATCCTTGGATCTGCCAGTTACATCGAGGATACAAGGATACAAGGCACATTTCTCCTGAAACGGTTTTGTAGGCAGACATTAGAACAATGTCTTGATTGCACACTGGGAGGCTTGATATGCTTGATATACTTGATCGATCCGGCAGCATCCGGCCGGATCACAGAAATATCTGCGGGGCACCGGATACCAGATAAGACCGGATACCAGATCCGGCCGGATATCCGGCCGTACCGGAAATCCTGTGCATCCCTAACTTGTGAAGTGTTTTATGTGTGCCATACATTGTTTGAATCCTTTTGTAGACTTACGCTTGTGCTTCATTTTACTGTTTGTGCTCTCATGTTGTCTTTCCTCATGTTCAACTGCACACGATGCATATCAGTGCATGACCCTGTAACTATTTGTTCTAAAAAACATATGTCCATTTTCAGGTGTTGATGTCCTGTGTTTGAACCTCACTTGCAAGTTGGTAAACCACAATGACGCTCAGCCTATATACTTTGTTTGAAGCATCCCTTCTCGTTATTAATGGTATTGCTGTCCTAAATGAGGAGAGGTTCCTGTCAAAAAGTAAGTCATTGCTGCAGACAGTAGAACAGTTGTGTATTTCATCAGGTCTGTTTGTATAGGTTACTAGTGCAGGCCCTTGAGTAATTACGATTTCTTTGTTAAATGGTACTATATCTTGGAGTGCATCCGACATTGTGGGAATGCTGCTGATGTGTGTTATTATTTGTAATGCATTTTAAAACATTTGTTACTTGAGACATGAATCTCATCTGTTCTCTCTTGTCAGTTGGTGGCAAAGACCAGTTGCGTGGCTTTGGCGAGGAACCGGGGGCTAAACAGCAAGTGATCTCCCTTGTTCGCTCTGTCAGGACAGTTATGCGAAGTAAGTGTGTTTTTATGGTATGATAATTATCACATAATTCCACCATAAACAGTTTTCTTATCCCATTGCGTGATGCGATGATCCTGGTGTTTCGGGGCCACCTGGTGTCTCGTAAATCGCCAGTCGTGTGTCTCCAGCAAGTCTTTTCCCTTTTCGAGTTCCTTCAGCAGATACACAACAGATCGCGTCGATAAACTGTCAGTAGACACTCCAGCGTATTTCATATTGAGAAGCACACAGTATTCTTTGAACTGTTAAATCATGTTAATGCGCTTCAAACTTGGTGGTATCTGAGCGCTGTCTATTTGCGCATGACAAGGTGACTCGGTTTTCTCTTCGGAGGGGGAGGGGTTTGCCACCCGTTTACAAGTTAGATACCGTGTGTTGCCGGAGGACCCCGGAGTAGCTAAATGCTGGAGACACGCAGACAGAAACTAGCAAGACCTGACGCAGAGCACCCGGATCATCGTATCTTGTAATGGAAGAGGTGAAAGGTATACCGAAGACCTTAGTGTGATGTAACAACCACTAGCTCTCATCCCGCGACTTCTTGGGGAAGGAGAGACGTGAGACGCCCCACTGTCTTGTCAACTGCAAACTCCACAGCCGAACGGCGCAGCGTCGTCGAGTTTTTTCCACAGTGCATTAGCTTTGCACATCGGGTGATTTTTTTGCCGAGGCCATCCAAGGTTTGTCGTGTTGCGCGGTCTTGTCAGAGTAACGTTATGAGGACGGTAATGTTTTCCGACTGCGTTTTTTTCAAGTTTGGTTTGCCTTTATCGATATGCCGGTCGTGTATGATGGTCGAAAGTGCGCAGTGTGTGTTTGAATCATGATGTGAATCATGATGTGTCGTTGTAGACCACCCTTGATCTCACCCAAGGTCATCATAGGTCATATTTATACAACTGCACTTAATGCCATCCTGTGTCAGTATGTGCCATAATATCGGATGGTAGCCATTTAAATGTTTTCTGGTGAAAACACGGATTCTTATAGGCATTTAATGCGTTTCGTGACGTTTAATACGACGAGGATTATTTCATTCACGTTGGTTTATTGTGTGTCCGATTTCGCGCACTGTCAGTCATTATATCGTTTTGTGATATGTTTTGCACCCAGTTACGCGAACCAATAGTCACGTTGAACTGATTGTAATTTGTCGTTTTGTTTCAGTTCCTTTGATATTTCTGAACATATTAACAATACTTTTCAAACTGATCTTGGGATAAGGTCGCCAGTGACTCCAGAGATGACATTGACATCCTCGGATCAGCAACAATCTCAAGAGACGCGATCCGGTTTGGCAAGACGATGAGGAATCTGTGATCGAGATGGCCTGAGTGGCGGTTCGAGACTTGTCAATTAGCCACCGGCTTGGTGTCATTGCAGTCATTTTGCAGTCGCAATGCCATGGTATCTTTTGAAAGCAATGATCCTTGGGTCTTCATGGATGCCCATGTTCCCCGTTCGTCCGTTAGTTGGGTTTTGCAGGTCCCTCATTGGATGTATGCGTGAACCAGGAGTAACCTCGATGTGGCGAAATATATGCACGTCTTTGTTAGTTTGTCTGGCATCGAAATGGTTCGAAAGCGTATGTCATCGATGCGTTATCTCACGTGGACCAGCGGATGTTTGAGTCCGCTCATTCGCAGTTTCCACCTGGGAATGCGTCCCATTACTGCTATGTGCATGCTAAGTGGGAACAGAAAACTGAATGCTGAAAAGACTTATTGCGTGTTCGCTGCGTGTCGAGATAACATAGTTTTATCCGTGGTGCCAATGATGAATATATTGCAAAATTATGACAAAATGGTATGGTGTCGTATAGTTTCCTTCCCGATCGGTATTACGAATCCTTTGTCCGCGTCCCTGTCAAGAAAAACATGCGATTGGAGACCGTTGGTATCTCGGGTGTTTCAGAAGCATTTCTTTTGGCTGACCTCCCTTCTGTCGACCTTCCGCTTGTCAAAGTATTGCGTTCTTGTATGTGCCCATGATGAAATAGTATACCATCAAATCACATTTTTATTGGACGAGCAATCGCTGCAAATTAGCATCCCCTAGTGGTCTTCCACCAGGCTAGTTATGACGTTACACCCAGTGAAGTGGAAGCTCTTGGTGTAGTTCAAGCACTACAAACTGAACACGCGGGATATACAAAGAGTCACGCTGTTATTTAAGCCTTGGCATAGCTCGTGAATACTGCGGCGTGGTAAGACGTGGCGGCCAGATCTGTGGGTGCGTCCGACAGAGTACAGTATGGTTTTTTTGTTTGTTCTTGTTTGTGAGCTCTCTCTGACCGGTGCCTTCTGGGATGTTTCAAATGGCATGCCTTGCATCGGGAAACCTACAGCATGATTGTGCATCATTTAAGCATCCGCCTGGTGGAAAAAGGGCTCATTCCTCACAAAGCCACTTCACGTGCCAACTGGCTTAGCCCCATGCAGCGCCGGTAGCCGTGCATTAGAGAGCATCAAGATACAAGACTCCTGGTATTTATTCATGTTCTATGAGATGGGAAACGACAAGCGGTGATGCCCCTGATCCAAGAACAAAAGGTCCGAAGTTCATGTCTTGTCTGCAATCATGTCGTTACTGTCACCGCAATGCTCGCGACAATCGCTTACTTCCTCTTCACTCACCATAACTTTTCACGTATCGTATGGAAAGGCCATGGGAAGGTGATGTGTTTGAGTTCCCTACCGCTGGGAAGATAACTGTTGTTTATATGAATGCACATGCGTCCCCCAACGTCTTCAAATGTCGAGTTTCCCAGTGAAGGGGAATGCCAGAGTGAATCAGCATTTTCCTGTAAATAGGCTGGAGGCGAATCACTGACTTCACGGCAAGGCCGCATACCGGCGGGCTCCATCAGGGTCCACGTGAATCCCCATTAAACGGAAACGGTGTCGCTCTCGTGAACGCGCTATGCTCATTCATGTCCTGATTACACAGGAGAAAAGAAAATGAAAATGCAGACATCGAACGCAAACGGCGCTTGTATGAATGTCTTCCTTTCTGTCATTCGTAACAGACTGGCGGGCGAAGCACTGTCGGCAGTCCTTCGCGTTTTTCATTATGTCTGCCATTTGTACGGCTTATGCATGTTTAGAAGCGTCACGTGCGCAATATCGTCCGCTCAGAACGGGCTGCACATGAAATCACCAGACCGTCCGACGTCAACGGTGTATCGCCTTTTGATCTCGTACCGGTTTTAATACACACAGCTCCTTCGGCGCTCTGCGGGCGATGCCGAAGGCGTTGGCTCGTGTTCGCCGGTCGCAGTCACATGTTCTGGGTCAGCTGGCGTGGTCCTTTCTGACGAGATTTCCTCCATGGCGAATGCCTCGTTTTCCTGAAAGGGTTCGTGTATCTCATCAGCAATGGTCTAAATGAAATGCCGACGTATAATGTTTTGGTCTGACTGAGAAGTGAGTATATATTTTAGGATCAGAGACCGAAACTGGCCATCGTCGTTCTAAACAACTAGACTGCATTCTGGATATGGCCAAATTACCAAACGCTGAAATAGAAAGAATGCCGATCATATAAAACATATCGTTAAAATAACGCGATCACGACGCGGTTCGGCAATTTCTGCGTTGCCAAACACCCACGAAGAAATGAGGCATGGTGGCTCCTAAAAAACGACCACGACTCGCTCGGGCGAATCGTTCTTTGACAGAACGCGTCGTGGCTGCTTAGGAAACGACCCAAGACCACACCGATATACCGATGTGAGTGAGTAACGATACCAGTTAAGTAGTGCCTGGTTAATACATATCAACAATTCTGAACGGAGATGCCACTTTCAGCTAGTGATTTCTCACATACACACGGGGACCGCCCAACGGGCCCAAGAGCAGAAAATGGAGATAGCCAGGGGGTGAAGTCTTCCGAGCTTCTGGGTCACCTTTGTTTTTGGGGCTGCCCTGTCCTGGGGGGGGGCTTCTTAAGGCGGTATCGGACATGGGTTCAGCTTCAGCATGCACCTATCGTTTAGTGTCAAGAATGGTGGTCGGTACACCCGAACTCTTCCAAGAGAAAGGGAGTGGAAAGGAGGTTCCTCTGGCTGAGAAAGAGCCTCCTCTGGCGATAACGCGCCTCCTTTGCTGGCGGGGCACCTCTGGCGACGAATGAGACTCCTGGGGACGGTGAGAGACCTTTCCGCTCTAAATAAGGACCCTGAGAATGCTTGAGGGCGGTGTGTGGGGTCTGCCTTGACTGAGGGGTCTCGGAGCCGGGTTATCCGGGGCAGAGTTGGGGGAGGAGAGGGCGGGAACGAAAAACACTACCCTACCCATAGTCCGGAACGCAGGGACAAGTTTTTCCCCTCCACCCTGTTCCGCCGCCCCGGGCATGCTCCCGTCTGACACCTGCTGAAAGTGGCCTCAAAAAGGTGGCCATATTTTCAAGGCATTATAATGAGTAGCATCCTCCACTCCATACAAAACATTTCAATGTTCACGAGAAAAACTGATTTCCCCAACCACAAAATAAAGTAGCCGAAATCCGTTTTTTGAAGAGGGTCGCGATTGCCCTTATGAAAATCCTTTCCTGCGCCACTGCTGAGTGAGGCCAAAAAGTTAGTTAATTCCCCGGAGGAGAGAAAAAGACATGCACGAGTGTAACCCAAAATTTAACATCAATCGGTCATCGGTCATTCACGATAAATCAGCCAGAATGCATTCTGGCAAGCAGTGATATCGATTTCTGTAAATGATTAGGGAGCCGCGCCGAGGGTCTGACAACCTAATCTCCCCGAAATGTGAGTTCCTTGACGGTTTTATCCCACTTTATTTTGACCAACGGAAATTCCCAGCTTTTTTTGCTACTATTTATCAACTTGAAAAATCTGCATTTACCCCGATATTCACAGGTATATACTTATTTAAATTGGATATATATATATATATATATATATATATATATATATATATATATATATAGAGAGAGGAGAGAGAGAGAGAGAGAGAAAGAAAAGAAAGGGAGAGAGAGTGAGAGAGAGAGAGAGAGAGTGAGTGAGAGAGAAAAGATAGAAAGATACATCGCTTTAGACTGTTCGTTACCTTTCTGCTGGTCTCTTATCTATTGCGGTCGTTCTTTTCGTTATTATTATTCATTTTCCTTTAAAACCGGCAGAAAATATTGGATGGGCCCAAAGCAACATTACGAGCACCCAAATCAACATTGGGTGGGCCAGGGCCCTCTCAAAAAAATATAAATCAACCCCTTGCCTGCAAGTAACGGTTTGCCTCCATGCGTTGTGGTCGTTTTTATGGGAACCACGATACGAAGTGATGTCTTCGTTCGTGTTTGGGAGTGCAGAGATTGCTGGAAAGCGTCGAGGTCGTTTTCTTTTGACCAAAGAACGACCTTTCTTCTAATTGCGGTGTTTGGTATGATTGTTTGAAACGACCAATGGCCGATTTCGGTCTCTGATCCGATAACAGGGACGTAGCCAAGGAAGCGAGGCATGGGGGCGATGACCCTTCCCCTGAGCCAGGCGGTCTGCACTAGATATACAGCGATTTCGCAGGAAAACAAAACAGTGATCATATATATGTTGCAAAACCAAAAACTGTTTGTCTTGCTGTTCGTTAAATATGATGTCAGTTACGCAAAATTTCTGCTTTTTCCTATAAATTTCGTCATATGCCGGTGACACATACCAAAATTTGACATTTCCCCCCTGAGGAGAATTCTGGCTACGTGCATGTCCAACATATATACTAAGGAATCAGACAACCATTATTTTTGGTGCGAAGAACCTAGATTTCAGAAAACGGAGGATGGTTGTGGTATGCAGTCTTCCGAACACGCCCTCAGCTGACTGCTAGCTGCATTGAAAGGCGAGACAAGCAGGTTGCCGCCCAGGATCCAAACCTGTCCTTTTCCACGAGCCACGGTCTGGTGCATTCTAACCAGGCATTCCAGCATTAAACATGGTGCATTCTAACCAGACATTCGGGCATTCGGGCCACATCTCCGAGTCTGTTCGTTTCATTTCGGACCATATGTCAGTGCCATATCGTGCATCACGAGGTTCATTTTACTCCAATCGAGAGCACTTTCATTATGCCCACGACGAAATTCGCTCAGCTGAAGAGGCGTACGGAGAGGCTTGGAAGCCGAGTCCCTCCCTTCGTTGACGAGCCGAACGGGGCCCCGAATAGGGACGAGGCGGACAGAGGTGGGACGCGGAGTCGCACGGACGTAGACCGTGAATGCCATTGAATGACTGTTGTATGACAGGGGCTTCTTTACTTGCTGTTAGTAGTGAACTTTCCTTCTCTTACACTTTCCGCGTGACTTCTTGTGGAGTCCTCCAAGCAGAGTGAGCCGAGGGGCTTGTTATCGAAATCGCACCATCGCGCTCCTGAAATCGCACATGCGCCCTGCTGATTGAAACGCCACGAAAAGCCGACCGTCTCACCGCAACCGCAGAGTTCGCCACCGCCTCCTGGTAGCTGGGCAGCTTGCCCCAGTTGCCCGAGGAGCGCGTGGTGAAGATGGGCACGTAGGGCGGCGGCGGCTCGTCCGGCTCGTCCTCCTCCGAGTAGCGGCGCGCGGCGTCCGGGCGGCGGCGGGCCGGCGGCCGCGGCAGCCGTCCGGCCAGCCGCCGCCGGTGCCGGTAGTGCCGCCTCTGAAGCCGCCTGCCCGCCAGAGGCCGTCAGTCGGACTCGCGCCGTGGGCGCGGGGAAATCGGGTCGCTGATGGAAGGTACTGTTCACTGATGGGCGGTACAGGGGAGTGTGGCCACTGATGGGCGGCACTGGACATTTTGTTCACTGATGGTTGATACTGGAGAGCCCGTTCACTGATGGGCAGTACTGGAGAGTCTGTTCACGATGGACGATACGGGGGAGTCTTCATTGATGGCCGGTACAGGGGAGTCTGATCACTGATGGGCGGTGGAGGGGAGTCTGATCACTGCTGGGTGGTTCTGGAGAGTCTGTTCATTGATGGGCAGTACAGGGGAGTCAGATCACTGACGGGCGGTACAGGGGAATCAAACCACCGATGAGCGGTTTAGCCTTGTTACTTATTGTCGAAACAGCATCAAGGTCACAAGAGCCAGTTAACAGCCAGGCCACCCATCGCACGTTAAAGAGCTGGGGTATTCATCATAAGCGCTGGAGACGGCCGGGCTAAAGTACAGTCAAGTGACCGCACGGGCGTAAGAACACGGGAGGAGGCCGGAGGCTAAGGCCGGCTGACCCTTTGGAAATTTAACATTAGCCCTACAGAAGAAACGTCTTTTGCCCCCCCCCCCTCCACAAACACGCACACTTTTTTGAATGCTCTTGCGTTCCTGCAGGTGACGGATTTTCGTTAAAGGCGAGTCAGGTTCCAGGTCCTCAACAGTGAAGAACGCCGTTCGCAGGAGTTAACCATACAACAAAACCTTCATAGCAGAGCGATCTTGATTATCTTCCCTTGGACGTTAATCTTCTGGTATGACGAACCAAACGCAAAAGGTCATTGACGCAATTTAGGGCAGGAAAACACGGGGTCATGACTAAGTTGGAGCTATGTTTTCACCAGCCGTTCGGCATATGAGACGTCGATACGTAGTGCAGCTAACACGCGACACGCATTACGCGTGTCGCGCGCATGAAGCCCCATCCGCTCCCCGTCTTCCCCACCGTTCGGGTCGTCCGAACTCGCCGACTGTCGCAGCCCGAGTCCACCAACATCAGCGCGCCCGCTCACCTGCGCATGTTGCTGCGGACCTGCATGATGAGGCCTATGGCGACGGCGGCGAACAGCATGCAGATGCAGATGACGATGGTGGTGGTGTAGAAGCGGGTCTGGACGACCGTGCAGGCCGTGTTCTCGTCGGTCGGGTAGTACGGGAAATGGCACATGCAGTGGCCCTGCACGCACTCGCTGTTCGGTGGGCCGGCACGTGTTGTCGCCGACGTCGGAGATCTCCACCGTGCAGTTGTCCCCCAGCTCGCCTGCCGGAGCGGCACGGCGCGCCCGCGCTGGCGTCAGGCGTCGGACCAGCTGGCGGGCTGTGGGAGCTCCGACCACCTGAGCTCCGGCCAAGGCAGGGTCGACCCATCCAGCGTACTGTCGGAGCTGCGATCCAGTGCACCTCCGCAGAGCTGTCGTTCCACGTTAGATCGCATAAGAATCTACCCGACCCCCTTCGATTTTGATGACATTTGATATTCTCATAATACCAATCGAAAAATGGTCAGCCACAAATTTTTAGCTCTGGGTGACCTCTGAAGTCATAGTTACAGGTCATGAAAGGTCACCGTCTTTTTCAGACATCCATGATTCATTGCCCATAACTCGGTGGCAAACGTTCATAGAAACGCGCGATTGGCGCCATTCAAAAGATCAATCTTCCAGCTTTCATAAAAGGCGATGTTTTCGGAAACCTCGGGACGACCTTTGACCTCGCCGGGTCACATAGGACATTTTCGGTTTTAACCATGTTTGCCCACCGTGATCTTCGCGAAAATGTAGCACAATATGGTATCAGTTATCTACAGCAAGCGGGGCAAGAAAAAATCTGGGAAAATCGAAGCTTTCCACACATCCTAATTAAGTGTTGCAAAGTGGCGCTTGAGAAGTATGCCCTGGAAGTATCTGACGAATCTTGATTGATTTCGTACTTTTCGTGTGTCGAATTGTTCTACAGTTTGGTGTGCACAATATCCTGCGTGCCTGCTACACATCAGGTTAGTTTTAAATTGCTTGACCGGAATGGTCGAAAGTCATGATACCCCACTACCAATCGGCCCCTGCCATCCGGATCTGACATATCCGCTCTATACATTTCCACGGAAGTGAGTTCATTAGGTGTTCTTTATCCTTTGAGCCAACTGGGACAATCTTAGTCATGCATAGAAGCTTTGAAGGTCGCCCGAGGTCAGTGACCTCGAAGGACCTTAATAACTTGTTGGCCTCGGATCCATACATACTTTTTAAGGCACTGATGACACATATACTGTTGACGTATCGCAGTTTGCACGTATGAAAAATTCCATGTTAGCTGTAGGACGTTTTTTTTCGTCATGAAGTCCTTCCCTGAATGTTGGAATAGTTACAAATGAAACGACGACTTCGTATAGAAGCAGGTAGACGTGATAATTGAGATACGTACCTCCAAAAATTAGAAAAACTGACTTTCATCCAGGACATAGAATGAACATAAATGAACCATTGCGTGCAAAATAAATGTGGACTTCGAAATAAGACCTCAAGAAATCTATAAATGATTCGAGGTCAATATGGGCAACAAAAGGTCAACCGATGTCACTGGCCTCGTTTATACCTTACAGAGGCCCCGATACGTGGCTAGGATTATCTCAGTTGGTTTTAAGGCCTAAAAACACCCGAAAAACTCACATTCGTGAAAAAGGGGAAGAAGGAATAAGTCAGAGGTGAGGGTCGATCAGTGGTGGTGTGAAATTTGACCTTTCTGGTCAAGCAATTGAAAACTAAGCTGATGTGTAGCAGGCAAGCAGGGCATTGCGCTCACCAAATCGTAGAACAATCGGACAAACGGAAGGCACGACATCAATCAGTATTCGTCAGATAGCCTCAGGGCATATTCCTCAAGCGCCACTAACAGCACTTAAATCAAGATGCGTGCAAAAGTTTTAATTTGCCCAGAAATGTTTTCCGCCACACTTTTGCAGATACTTAAGGACACATCGTACATTTTCGCGAATATCACGGCGGGCAAACATGGTTAAAACTGCAAATGGCCCGTGTGACTTTATCGGGTCAAATGTCATCCCGAGATCATCGAAAAAATTGTTTTTTTTTATGAAAGCTGGAACATTTATCTTTCGAATGGCGATCATCGCACCTTTCTGTGACAGTCTGTCACGGAGTTATGGGCATTTGAAGCATGCAATGTCTATAAAAAATTGGTTACCTTTCATGACCTGTAACTTTGACCTCAGAGGTCGGCTAGGACTAAAAATTAATGGTTTGCCATTTTTCGGTAGACACTATTAGAGTACTAAACTTAATCAAAATCCAGGGGGTTGGGCCAGTTCTTGGGTGGTTTGACGTGGAATAATCCAGAAGGGCATGGACTCAGATTTCGGAAAGGCATGGGCGGTTGAGCAACCATCCACCGCACCTTTCGCTCGATGCTCAGTACGTTGGCCGGTTTCACTAGTAAAGGGCAAGAAGAATGGGCAACCCTGGTTCCCTCTACTTGTCTTTGCACACTCCTGTAAATCTGGTCCGTACTGCAAGGAGGTACCGAATAAATTTGGAAGCTAAGGGATTAAATAGTGACTTTGTCCTTGGTCTTAAATCGCTAAGCTGTGCTTTTTCATTTTTTTCGGCCAATTATCACTTTATGACTGCATGGTTTCTGAAAAAAATAGTAATTTGCTTTGTTGTGCAGGGAAAACCACAGATCTAAAATTTTGTCGAAACTCGGGATAAGGGTGAGCCTTTATAAGAGTCTTAGGTGTGGGGAAAGGTGGTATTTCCTCCCCTCAAATTTTAAGCCTGTTTCCAACTGCAACAACGGCTGAAAAATTGATTCCCGACCTAAAAATGGTAGAGCTGGGCTCATTAATTCTAAGGCAACAAAGCCGGGCCCTTCCACCAATGCTTATAGTCGTAGATTAACGTGGAGAGCTTTGGATAATGCATTCAAGTCAGTTCCGATTTATGCTTTTTGTTGGAAAAGGCTCCAGCGGGATTGGATGAGCGGCAGATGTCACTGCATGTCCATGCATTGTGCAGTAGGAGTCGATCTAGTGGTAAGGAGAGGGTCTCCATCCCCATCGGTTTTACTCTTGTTTATGAGGAAGTTGGTGAAAAGAAGGCCCCGTCAAAGGATGAAATTCATTTTTTTTAGTTCCGGTTGGGACTTCGGCCTAGCGCAGAAAAACGATGCAGGACCGGGCCAAAAAAATGAAATGTGAAGACAAGCCCAGATAATGTTCAACCTGGCCGTGACGGCCCAGTGGGCCAGCTTATGCTCTGAAATAACGACATCCAGCTGTTACGTTGGCTGTCTCCTCTCCTGACTCTTGGATTTACCTGTCCTGCAAGGATTATTCTTAGCTTCAATAATCTAAGTAGGGGCAAAGTCCGTGGTCACACGTAACCATAGAAATATCACTGGACCCTTCGATTTGTACGGAAACTACCAGGGAATCACCACCCTCGCCCAGCGAGCAATGACTGGGTGACGGGAGCACGCAACTTGCCTTCGAGCCAAAGAAACAAATTTTTGTCGTGAAATATGTCCATTGAATGCAAACTGATGGCTCCCTGTCCCAATAGCCAAACGCTGAGACAGTTCACCCACAAACACACAACTGAGGAGGCATGACCTGAGATCTTCATAGCGATGACAATGGACAGTCTCCTCGAAGCATGTTTTGCGGAAATGTAAAGCTGACATGAGTTCCGAAATTATGGGATCTACCAAAGTTATGGGAAGGTTTCTGATATCAGGTCTATGAGGAAGCCGGGCTGCAGCATTCAGGCTTTGCTCCATGCAGGCTGTCACACTGATGTCTATCGAAATTAAGACATCTGCTTCGTCAAAGAACTAATGATGCAGTTCTGCGTCACAGCAGATGACGTCAGAATCTACTGATAAGCCTCAACTCCGCAGCTCGGCCAGAAAATTTTGGGAAGTGGCCAGGTACAGAGGTCAATGGTCCATCCTGGCCTTGGTTCGCGGTTAAGATCAAGAAATATCACATCCCCATTTTCAACTGCATTTCCCCTTCGATAAAGACAAGAATCTATGGAGAATCCCTCTTCATGTCAGGTTCGGGTATATGAACAAATTGGCTGATGTCTGAAGGGCTAACGTGCACATGTGAATTTTCCGCGGATCTCCCCTCAAAATTTTTGCTGAAACGAGCACTGTATTAAGTTTACGACGTTTGAAAAGCCGGTAATCGACTACGCAGCTTCCACTACATATGCAAACATGCTTCGTGTATTCCGCTTTTCGTACAGCTTCTGCGTGTTTTAGAGGACGTATATAAGCCGATGTCTACTTCTTGGGTGCCAAAAATCTATTTTGTAAACCAGACTACGGCAATGTCCCTGATTCAGATCGCAGGCCGACTGATTCTCGCTATCATAACCATGGCTTCACTATCACAAAGGAGGCTGTGACGCTCGTGCGTCACACTGAGATGACCTTGACGGAGGTGCTTACACGTTGTTTTTGACGTCATTGATGTTTAAAATCATTTGAAATAATGCGGCAATATCCTAGGAGATTCATCAAACTGTGCAAGAGCCCAGTGGTGGGCCTTAGAACTCCGCCTTGTACCGTTAGGGAAGATATTTAATTGGTATTCAGTTGGCTGGGCGGCTGCTCGAAGTGTGCGGCAATGACGGTGTCCGGCGTATTTAAAGCTATACTTGTGAAACCGTCCTGGAACACAGCTTAGGGTCATCAGCTCTCACTACGTGACAGGAACAGAAAGCCAGCCCGGCCAGACGCGTGGTCAGACAGGCCAGACCTCCGACCCGGCCGCCCTCCGCTACGGGCGCCCACCTTTCAGCACGCAGGCCTGAGCCGTGCTCTGCCAGTAAGCGTCTTCGTGACATTTGCAGACATTCGCCTGGGAGCAGTAGCAGATGCTAGGGTCTGCCTTGCAGCAGTCTTTCGTTTCGTTGCATGGATGAGACCAGGGGGACGAAAATGCCGATGCTGAAACCGAAGAGAGAATATTGTAAGAAAATGGCAAACGTCTGACATTGTCGGGAGGGGAGCTCACGTCGCCTCTGTTTTGTCTTTATTTGGCAGATCTCGGAGTCCTGCGAATGCTGGCCGGCAGAGCGGTATTTGGTTTTCTCGCCGGTGGGAGGCAAAACCTCAGCCACTTCGTCCCAGTCGGCGGCTCTGGACTCAGCAAACCCAGTGACACGGCAACATCGACACGACACGGGAGCTTTTCATGTACGCTAACCGTCCGGGTTCACGTCAGCTCCGGACGCCGCGTGCGACCCGTGCCAGCCTGATGTACCGTCTCCCGGCCGAGGCGGCGGGCGCCCACAGGACCGTCCGGCGACCGACCGCCGGACGCCTCACCCTGCAGAAGGAGTCCCAGCGGCCGGCCGGGCCGGGCGCCGGCGAACTGGGCTGCCAGCGGCAAACCAGCGGCGGCGGCCGCCGCCGCGCCGGCCAGCAGCACCAACAGACCCGGTCGCCACATCGTGGCGCTGCCGCTGCCAGCGGCCGCCTGCACGCACCCTGACTGGCCCGGCCCGGCCCGGCTCGGCCCGCCCGGCTCGCAGCTATCCGCTCGCAGCTATCTGGACATGATAAGACGCCGCCCGCGTCACACAGCCGATTGCCAGCCGCCGGGTATCGGGCTCCGCGGGGGTATCAGGCGGCGCGCCGGGTACGAGGTCGATCAACGAGCTCCAGACCAGCTGTCGGGTACCAGACAGGATGCGAACACTTGGATGTCTTCTGCGAGCCCACCTCTCGTGGGGCTCCCACGTTTTGGCGACCACCACTGGATGTTTTGATGTGTTGCATCGTATCACGTACCCCAAAGATCACCTTTAGCGCCACGTGATAACATTGGTAGTCACATCCGCGGTTATCTTCCAGGTAGGATGCTGCCTTTTGTACATCCGGTAACGATTCTGAAACAAGAGTCGATATGGGTTCGTAATATTTTGAGCCTTTCTGACAGAATAATTTTCGGAGCCGGAAATTTAGCAGCTTGTCTGACCTGCGAGACGACCCGTGACAGCTCCAATGCAGCGAAATGAAGGCTTGCTATACGGTGACAACGTAAACGAAAATCTTGTCTCTCGGTGAACCAGGGGTGCCGTCTGACTTGTTTTCAACAAATCGCCATATAGGGAAGTGGTACGGGGCACGGCGAGAACTAAAAGCGTTGTTTTGCAAAAATCATTCGTGGTTTCCTTCACTAACTCTTCGTTGGCGGAGACCGTTTTCTTCCCATCTCTATGCCTTGGTCTACCTGCGAGGGCCTTTCCCCGAATGGCGCTTCACCGATCGGCTGCCATTTGCGGGTGCGGACCAGATATTTTGTGTCCTTGTGTTTTTTTCTACGACGCTGGTTCCCAAACGACAGCTTGTTTGTTGTGTGTGTGTGTGTGTGTGTGTGTGAGTGTTTTTCCTTCCTTTCGTTTCGCTGCGTGACGAGGCGGAATGAAAGCCGCCGTGCTGGCAGACCCGGATGGTACAAATGAACACACGATACAAACTACGCCAACAGCTCTGCCTGCTTCACAGCAGCCGAATGGCTGCGAGAGTCGGAAACTGAAAATGTGCCGAGGAAATGTGAATGGTGTAGAGATTATGCATACCTCTTATGGCTTTGCTACATAATTTGCCCCAAAAGAGCGTCCGGATACGGCGCGTGACATTGCCTGAAAGTAGTGCTCCCTTACGACAGAACTCCGTACTACAGCCGTAGATGTCGACACCTGCTGCCGTTCTCCCTTGTGTGCAATACTTTAAAGGATTCCAGTGATACTTGCATGTAGTGTGAAGAGAACCTTACTGAACTGTTTTCTTGCACTTTCTTGACCGTGCGTACAAGGGCATTCATGAATCACTTGGAGGTCCCCTCTTTAAAGCTCACTGCTCCATTGTCAGTGTACAGGGCTAATGATTTGTCAAAGATCGGATCACCGTGAGAATCAAGTGTAGAAAAATGGCAGTAATTTTCTATGCGTGGTTCCGAGTGGCGCAATCATCGTAATGAGATAAAATAGAATTAGCCTTAAGCTTATAATATCCAAAAAGAACACAAAAAACAAATTCATCAGATTTATTTATAATTAACAAATCGGTTCATTTGCTTTCTTGTCTCCTTCTTTCCTACCCTTGAACTCTGTCAGCGTTCCCCTTTGAGTCATTATGTCCCGTACCGTCATCACCATCTTCCTCGACACATGTAAGGCCTTGATGATGACGGGCGTGCTCCCATCCGCGCGGAGACGGCCGGTTAAAAGTTGCCCTACATCCAGGTCCATGGCGAGAAAATGACAGAACCGAAATCGTTTTGCCGTGAGCTTACGTCATAAGCAAATCAAACCATAAACATGAAGCAATTATTTTGCTTGGCGACCTCTCAGAAAAGTGCCTGAAAAGCGCTACCCTAATTTCGGCGCACTCTGAACATGGCCGTTTTGGGTTATGGAAGGAAAAGTTCAGGTATTATTTATAGACTCATAAACTGTTTTCCAGTTTGTGGGTGCATGGACCATGTTTGTGGGTGCACAAATTTGGTTCGTGGACGCATGCGCACCCACTAAAAGATATAAAATTACACCTTTATATCATATTTAAAACTTTTTGTTGTGAAGCTTTGAAGCAAGTGTTGCGGTGCGGCGAGCGTCGCACGCGCACTCGATCGCGGTGCTGGGACGTCGCGGGTCGGACTGCGGCTTGGGGCGCCCGGTCCGGCGGGCCCGTCGTGGTGAAATCCTACAGCTCTGCGCCTCGGGGGCCGGCCGGCGGGGTGACCTGCGATCAGGCGTCGGATCGGGCAGTCCAAATAAGGGGGGGGGGACGAGAGAGAGACGACCGACTGACGTCTGACGAGACACGCTGCTTGACACAAGATTAGTCGGCGTCCGACTACGACGCTAATGGTCAATCCTGACTCATTCGTCGAAAAAAGATAAAAAAAAACAAACAAACAAACAAATCGGGTGAAGAGGCCATGCTTGTCGACAATACGGAGCTTCCGAAGCAGACTGTCCGACGACACGGCCATACCGGAGATGAGTTGCCAACACATGTAACTTTTACATCACTAATACATCGTACGAGAATAATAAGAATGTTTTGAATACTCAGTCGCTGCTTTATCGTGCGTGCAGCGGTATCCCGAGTTAGAGCAATTGGCCCAAAACCTCCTTTTGTGTGGACAGCGAGCCAGTTTTCGTTGGGTAGCTCCTGCAAGTTCTTGCCGGTACCCTCGACTGATAAGACCAGCGCAGCAACGTCGGGTCAGCTCGTTGGTCGGTGCCCAAAGAAGATAATTTAATAACTTTGATTATGTTCATGACAGGTTCTTCATATTCCCAGCACAAGTCTGAGAAGGAAAGCTGCAAGCATCTTGAATGCCAGGATAGTCTGGGCGTCCAGCCGTGTGAGGGTTTTAAATCGCCACAGAGCTAGTCGGCATGGAGATAATTTGCCATGGAGCTAGTCGAGATTTTTTTCTTTTTAGAACAGAAAGATATCCCGCAGGTCAGTTTTTAGGTCTCCGTTTGTGACAATTCTGGCAACAAACTCCCCAAATACATTCCTCGCGGACTTTCTCTCCAAATGCTCGCTGGCAGCATTTGGCAGTATGTGCAAGCAGTGCTCTCTCTCTCTGTGACATGCCCTCGTTGACAGCAGTGCTGGGCTGTTGGGAAACCGGTCAAAGCTTGCCGATGACCACGTCTTCGGCTGCCTTGCGTCGCACGCACCAGATACGGTCGACCACGTACGCAGTAATATCCCTGTGATTATGCATCGTCAAGGCCGTGAGCCGGTTAAACCCGCCATTGGCTGGGGAAGGGCGATCGACGCCGACTCCTCCCCCCCCCGGAATTAACGCAGCGTTCTGGAATTTTCAGTACCTTTTCTTGCACATTCTGCACATACTAACAAATTTTTGGAAACAAGGCCGTCTTAGGTCACGTCTTAATGACGTCGTAAAGGAGACCATCTTTTGCGATTTGACGTCCAGTTTTACTTCACCGCGGTGTTGTCGGTGTTATTACAATGTGTGATGGCTGTGACTTGCACTGCATATCAGCATGACCTGAGAGTTCAGTATAGAGCTCATGTGACCTCATGCTAGGTCCTCCTAGGCCAAATATGCATTTTTTCTTTCTGGGTTCCGTGAGAACACATTATAGCAAAGTAAATGAATAAATTTATTACCGGGTACGGTCAGACAGATTATGGAATGGCCTTGCAACAGACTGTGCATAAAGCTTACACGGTAGTTTCTTGCGACATTGGAACATTTTTTCCGTAGTTTGTCCTTTGCAGGTTTATGATTTTATGCAGGCCTTTGGTTTTATGCAGATTTTGGGTTAGGGAGTAAACTGGTGGCGTCTGTTTGACGTTATAGATGACCGGTGTGGAAATATCAGCCTTTGCAATGTTGTGCAACATTCGGTGGAAATATGCAACATGGGTGAACTGACTTGTAGGGTAATCCAGTTGGGGGTTGCTATCGTGCTTGTGGTATTCCGAGTATGAAACAGCGTTGTTGTTATATATGTTAATATAATAATAAATATATATAATATAATATATGATAATAAATATATAAATAATAAATATGTTGCAGCGTCGCATGCACACGATGACAATTTTTTGTGTCTAAGGCTCTTTGAAAGTGTCATTTTTTTAAATCCCCTTGTCAAATGGACCAGGAAACATGTATCGCAGGTCACGTTACAACGGAGGTCAAATTTGACCTGACCTCTGACGTTGGCCTTGCGTGACCTCAGATTCGATGGCATCTAGAATGTGAAATAAAGCTGCCAGAAACATATTACCTAGCAAGATTCAGTCACGTTCCGCTTTTCCTTATGAATTAGAAATGCTGGAGAAAATGGCCTCGTTTCCGTGTTTGACCTGACCTGTGACGTCATCAGTGACCCCTAATTCAAACAATGTGAATGTTACAGGGACGCAAGGCTTGGCGCCATCGACTGCATTTTGAATCAGCCGAATAGGACGATTGGATCTCGAGATAGATACAAGGGACGTTAGCCGCCCCTCCCCAGTCAATGGAAGGTGACGAAATACACCAGTCTTTGACAGGTTAAAGACTCCGATTGTTACTCTAGGCACGTCTTGTATGAATAACGTTTCAAGCACGTCTTTCATGTTTGTTTGTACGAACTGCGTCGCGCTGAACTACGCGCCTTCAGGGATAATGCAGGCATAAAGAGTTTATGACGGTTTCGAAATACTCCCTTCCGTTGTTTGAGCCAACAATGAAATTCTAACATTCTTGGTTCAATAATAATCCATCCATCCATAAGCTTAACGGGTGACTGGATGGCTTAGTTTACTTTCGTTCATCGTTTATTGACGAAGCCATGGTGTATCATCATCATGCATGTGGGAAGGTCAGTTACGGTAGTAATTTAATTCGTCCAGCACATAGAAAAATTCATCCGAAATCCGAAATTCCGAAATTCTTCCATCACATAGAGAAAGAATTCAGCCCAACATCGCCCCGAATTCATTTCTCTCTTATTTGACCTGCTTGTTTTTCTTGAGTTGTATGTCCTTTCGGCTTCAGAATCATGCGCACAAAAACGCAGATTCTGCCTGCGGCTGCAGTAGACTTCTTAGAGTTGGCACGGCCTAGCTTTAGTTGCTTAATGTGATTAAATAGGGCATTAGCGCCTTGCATGGGTGTCTATGCACTGGACTATAGCACTGCTGGGTTGAAAACCAGAATAAAGGCTTACGCGGTGCCATCGAATTGCGGGACGGAAATTTGCCTGTGTGTGTGAATTTCTACAAGTCAGCGGAAAGCGCCGACTGACCTGAGCATCATTTGGGGCAACTAGACCACTGTATTGATACACATGTAAGCAATAACATGATTCAAAGCCTGCACTGTACTCGACTAAAGTGTTTTTCCGTAGTGCAGGACATAACCACAAAATGACAAGCCAACGAAAGAAGTTCGAAATGCGTAGCATAAAATGACAATAAAAGCGAAGGACTGGAAATGATGGGAAAAGGAACTGATATTGGTTTGGGAAGTCTTAGCAAAATGATTACCCGTAGCCTCAGATATCATTCTAAAACTATTGCTTGCTGCTTGCCAGAGGCACACAAGGTCGTCGCAACCTTCCTTCGTTCATCTGATGCTTGGGATCTCGCCCGCGTCCATTTCATCCACTTCTCAAACGTGACGACGCCTCCCGCGCACTCACGCGCCAGAAAACGGGCCACCGCGAACGGCACGGCGGCAAAAACGCCCGTTTGGCGGCGGCGGGCGGGCCGCGCCGGTGCGACGCGGCCCGCCCGGGGACGTGTCATTCTGCGCCGTCTGCCGCCGTTCGGCCGCGGCGCCGGCCGAACGGTCCGGTTTGTATGCGGCCGGGGGCGCCGCGTGTCGCCTTGTTTACAGGATTGGCCACCAGGGGGCGATTGTCATCGCCACCCGGCCGACAGTCCGGCGGCGTAACTTACCTTCACCTGTGGTTAACGCTCGCGCCACGTACAGCTCTCAGCGCGGCCGGACCGAGCGGTCGCCACCGCTGCCGACGGCTGAGGGCCCGGGACGGTGTGTCGCGGCCAGAGCGGCCCCCGTCCGACGCGGTGGACGCCTGGACATGGGCGGCGATTCGAAGCAGAAATGGGAGCGTGGGTGGGGCAGGCCCGCCTGCCTTTTGAGCGCGATGGCACAGATGGCGATGTGATGGTGTGACGGTGGAAGCAGCGGATTATAACAGGCTCCGTTTTTCCGACGTGCTCGAAGACCGTAGCCAGCACTGACCATTACAAGACGAATCCACGTTTCTGTCTCGGCAGATTGCGTGAAAGTTTTGCATCTTCAGTGAGAGGACAAAAATGCTTTCCCTCGCTCCTCCTTAGGGTTTTCTAAATGCTCGAACGCACAGTGTGACGAACATGGCTGGTCTGGTCCAACACTGCTGGTTCCAAAATAGTTCCCCGGCGCTGAGCCCTGAATCCATAGGCTGTGCCGCATGTCCAGCAGTAAAGTGGTACAGTAGCCATCAGGCGGCGCCACTGCCGACACTGCTGCGCTTCCAAGTCTGGAAGCCTGAGGGGGAGGCCGGTGGGCAATCGTGGACAGATGAGTGAGAGCACGGGCAAATGGATATCACTTCTGTATGCAAATGAGGCGATGCGACAGCATGATTCAATATATTTGATCTCGTTTAGTGTTAGGCCAGATCGGCAGATCGGCAGATCGGTGCCCGGACCGCCCACCCCGCCAATCTCGGCTCCCTGTAGCGGCCGGCAGGCCGCGGCAGCACCATCGATTCAGCCGCCGGTCCAGCCGCAAACCGGCGCGCCCCGGCCGGCTACGTTTACCGTAAGCCGAGCCCGACTGTCGGCTCCAGTCAGAGTCGTGCCCGTGCCGGCCGCCGGACCACGCGGCGCGCTCACGGCGCGCAGGACAACGCCGGCTCACGGCCTGACGGGCCCGACTGCGTGTCGAGTGTGGCTCAGGCCCGGCACAGTGACGGCTGTTACTCGGGCCCGACACAGTGACGGCTAATGCTCGGACCTGGCACGGTGACGACTGTTACTCGGGCCTGGCACGGTGACGGCTGTTACTCATACCCGACAAAGTGATGGCTGTTACTCGGGCCTGACGCAGTGACGGCTGTTACTCTGGCTTGACGCAGTGACGACTGTTAATCGGGCCTGGCACAGTGACAGCTGTTGGTCTGGTCCGGCACAGTGGCAGCTGTTACTCGCGCCTGACACAGTGACGACTGTTGCTATGGCTTGACGCAGTGACGGCTGTTAATCGGGCCTGGCACAATATTACCGGGCCGGACACAATGACATGCATGTCACACTAGCCCGTTCCGGTGACGTTCGTGATACACAAATCCGATGTATGATAGCGTCCATTTTACACGTTATTACCGGTAGTATCCTTATTCCGTCTCTTAAAATCCCATACAGACGGTCGTGTGCATAGGTGGGGCCCAGAAGAGTACTGGTGTTATCGGAGGACTTCAAGTCCATTCCTCCTGTGCATATCGTCTTACCGAGGGCGTCGCGCGATTAAAGCATTACACTGGGCAACAATTTTTTACTTTTTGAATGTTGTCTAGATTTCTACAACTGATTTAGGGTATTTTTGCGCTGCTGAATCAGGAAATGGCATCCGTTTCTCTCCATCAGGTCAGGTTTTTGTGCTAAGTTGATTTGAAAAAAATCAGATCTTGTGACAAAATCGATTACATTTTTGTGGCATTATCAGCTGATTTTTGTCAACACATATCATCCCAAATATGTTTTTATGAGAAAATATGTTTTTCCAACAACATATATTGATTACCTGATAGAAACAGCGATTACTGTAAACTGAATGGTGGACATTGATAAAGGTAAGTACACTTAAATTGCATGTTGCTTCACCAGATTTTCAAACTTCAGGGCTTGAACTTCCGTTTCTTTGAACTCCTGGAATGCTCAGCGGCAGGGAGGTCTCTCTTCAGAGTCCAACAGTAGTCAGCCATCATGACTGCGTCCCAGCGACCCTGATACCTGGTCTCCATTTCTTTCAGGTCCTGATGGAATCTCTCTCCCTGCTCGTCACTCATCGAACCCAGGTTCTCAGGAAACCGGTCCATATGTGAAAATAGGTAGTGCATCTTGACGCTCATGTTGCAGCCCAGGTTTCCGAAAGCAGTCAGCATGTTGTTGACAAGTTCTGCGTAGTTTCTGGCCTTGTTGTTGCCAAGAAAGTTCTTCACTACCAGAACAAATGCCTCCCACGCTTCGAGTTCCACTTCGTTCATTGAGTTTTCAAACTCTGGATCTCTGATGAGCTGACGGATCTGAGGACCGTCAAATATGCCAGCTTTCAACTTTTCCATAGTCAATCCTGGAAAAGCCTGGCACAAGTAAGTGAAGCAGTCACCATCCTTGTCCAGAGCCTTGGTGAACTGCTTGATTAAGCCGAGCTTGATGTGCAGCGGTGGGAAAAGTATTCTGTCTCTGTCCACCAGAGGGTCGTTGATGACGTTCCTTTCTTTGCAAGGCACCAATTCCTCCCGCACAGGCCAGTCCTTCTTCGTGTAATGCTGAGCACGGTCCCTACTATCCCACATGCACAGAAAACATGGGTACTTGGTGAAGCCAGACTGTTGTCCCAACAAAAAGTTCACCATCTTCAGGTCAACACAAATAAACCACTTATGCTGATCATAACCAATTTTCTCCAGCACATACTTCACCGCTTCATACTTCTCCTTCAGTGTAGTCGAGTGAGCCAGGGGTATAGAGGCAAACTGGTTGCCGTTGTGTAGCAGAACACATTTCAGTGATCGCTTGCTGCTGTCAATGAACAGTCTCCAATCTTTGGGTTCGTACTGTGGCACTCCAAGCTTGAGCAGAAGCTGCGCAACATCTGCACAGTACACCAAGTCCTTCTCTTCAGAGAAAAAACGGAGGTACTCTTGATGTCTGTTGCGGAAGAAGCTGATGCGAGCACTGTCAGAGAGGAGGTTTTTTCCTTCAATCTGGATGCCAACAGTTCGGCAGAGTCCTTTGACAAGCTGAGGTCGCGAACTAGATCATTCAACTCCTTGTGGGAAAACGGATGTGGAGCATCATCTTCAAGAACCACTTCTTCTTCTTCTTCTTCTTCATGTCCTTCAACACTGGAGGCATCTTCGTCACTAATGTCAGGAAGTTCTCCGAAGATAGGCACTGGAATTTCATCACAATGAGCTACAGGACGACGTGCTGATTGAAGATCAGGATAGTTGAGGCTGCCCCGGTTCTTTCTGTTGATCCCAGTCACATCAACAGCGCAGAAGTAGCAGTCAGTGACATGGTTTGTCGGCTCCCTCCAAACCATGGGAATTCCAAAGTTCAGACTCCTCTTGCCATTGGTCCACCCACGTAGAGTCTCGGTGCATGCCTTGCACACCATGTGTGGCGCCCAAGCTTTATCCTGGTCACCAAGTTTAATACCAAAATAAGCATGGTAAGCACGCATTATGAAACTTGTGACTGGCTTCCTATTAGGAGCAAGGGTGTATTCTCCACATATGTAGCAGAACACGTCGGGCTTATTTCTGCACGATCTTCTGGGCGAAGCCATCTTATTCACATGCAAAACAAAAATATGGACAAATTAGTCATAAGTTGGCACATGTAGGTATTGTACATTCTCCAGAGTTCGTTATTTCAAGAAATACAACTTTTTTGTATCACATTATCACAAAATTACAACCAGCGGCTTCACGTTTAGTTGCCACTTCCACTGTACACAACCACCGCAGCCCACCGCGTTCCGTATTTGCCGCCACCAGCACGACAACGCAAATATTCCGCAACACACATGAAGCGAAAACACCCGTACATGCGCGGGTGGAATTTCCTATACACTTCGTGGGGCGGCTGCCCCATTAACTTAGTTTTGATCCACCGACTTTATGCTTTGCCGCACGAATTTTTGGAAGATTTCGAGAGGTTTTATGACTTCAAACTGATCCCTTTTCGACATAATCACCCAGAACTATCGGACCTGAATACTTCTTGTCATTAAAATAATCATTTCCAATCAAAAAAATATTCGACATGGCATTTTACCCCCACCAACTTCTTCTAAAATGCTCCATACAAGCGTACACGTGAACAAAAACGTAAAAAAACGACATGTGGCCATAGCTCAAAAACTTGACCTGATTGAGCAAAACCAATCTGATTTTTAGATTCAGCGCATCAGATTCGTCCTAAATCAGCTGAAAAAACTCAGACAAAAAATTTGTTGTTGACCAGTGTTATCGGTGTTGCATAATACATTCCCAACTCAAATTAGGAACATGCACGCATCTACCACTGTTCATTCGTCAAAGGTTCCCGATTTCTGATTGTCCCAGAATTCCTGATTCCTCTCGAGCACTGCCATCTGGACAGCCGCAACCTCCAGCAGACTGAACGACTACCTGGGGTGTGATACCCCTGTGACATTACGGCGCATCTTTACACTTAAAAACGGTCGTATTTTGGAATACGAAGCTGGACTAAGGCAGGACAAAAAATTGATGTTGTGATTGCATGTTGCAATTAGCCGTGATTTCCCGCCGGGAAATCACGGCTAATTGCCCTACGCAAGAGCTTAGAAGACTATCATAGGCCGGTTCACTGTTCGAAGCTCCAGCTACCACCATAGACGTAGTTTACGCGACGATGTTCAGGCGTCGTTTATGTCACCGCGTTCTCACTCTTTCAGTTCGCCACCCCGCACGTGGATTAAATGAATTATACCATACCGGTCTCAGATGAACTTGTTCAAGGACATTGATGGTCATTGGACCATTCGTTTCCAGTCATTGTCATTTTGGCACGTAAAGATGTTCCCAGTAGACAACCCACAATAAATACAAGCAGTCATGACACATCTGTGCTTTTTAGAAACATGTCATCAGAAGCGCATGAAATGCTTCGGGGCAAGCCATGACTTAACTACGCGTCTTTGGTTAAACCAAAGTTACATTTGCTGTAACACGAAATGTAATAAGTAGGAACACAGACTAGATGGCAAATGAGAAATGGAAAATGAGTAGGTCTGCCAGTCACTGCTCAGGACTATAACGCTTCGTCAGCAGTGCTGATAACAAGCGGAAACACCTTTTGCCCCCACCCACACCCATCCCGGCCAAATGAAAAAAGAACAGAAGTCATTACCCAGCTGTTCCCAAGAAGTACAAACTAATTTTACATTCCATTTGGTTTGCTTCTTTTTCATTACCGAGGTCACCGATAGGCTGCCATCCTACACATAGTTTCTTCCGTGTTTTTCCTTCTTCGTCGGCAACGCCTTGCCTCTCTGGCTCTCTCACATCAAGGTGATCCCTGGTGATAAATGACATGGCCGTCTGAAAATCCGCCAGCCTCCCCGGGGGGCGGCTTTGGTGATCCTCCATCCTTGCCGCGTGGCCCCTCTCCATTCCCTCTCCGACTCCAGCCGGGGCACAACAGGAAAATACCCAAAAAACAACACGTGCTTGCGGCAGACGTGCTGCTGATATCTGCGAGCTTTGATGTTGCTACCAAAGTCCGCTACACATTGCAGAGGATGGACAGTAACTTGGTTATTGGACATTTTGGCTCGAATCTTCACTGCTTCGTCATTTGATTCCCACAACCGTCCGTGTTTTCATCATATTTGTTAATAAGGATCGAAATCGGTGTTTGATCCTTGCTTGGTCTGTTAGTCAGGTATTAATAGTGCTATTAAAAGTCTGGGGCATCGTTCGCCGTTCAAAAGAACATGACGAAGCCCACTAAAGACTTCTCTGGATTTCAGCTCGTCTACTGCCATTGGTCCACCGTGGCATTTCGGTGGTTTCTCGAGATCCCGTGAACAAAAAAAAGAATATGACACCGCTAGCCAGTGGAACAAAAAATGACAACGGCTGGTAGATCGTTTTCCTTTAAAGAGGATGGATACAGGACTAGGGAACATAACCCGGCGGTAAGCGGGGCATTTCGCTAACCACCAGTTATTGGAAGGGGCATTAGTTGCCTCTCCTCCCCCCATATACCTCGAGAACCAATGGTGCGATTTCGATGATTTGGACGTCCATCGATACCCTGTCATCCCAAGGCCCCAGATATTCTCCATCTGTTGACTTCTAGGCCATATATGACGTCGGAGGTAAGGCCAAAGATTTAAAAGTAAAAGTGATTTACCAACATCTTCAGAAACGCATTAACATGACATGAGTGGTCAGAATTGGCTGTACGTGACGTGACAGGTTTTCAAGCCGTCCATTAGTAAGCAGGGAAAGTTATAGAGCATTAAATGAGGTATATTTGATAATTAATACAGTGCAAACAACGAATCGAATCGAGTCGAACTTCAAAAAAGGCGACGATGACCCACTTACCCGAACATATTTTCGAAGTCAGCATTTTGCTGCGTATGTTCTAACGCGGGACTTAAAGTAAGCACTTCCCTTCCGGCGACGACATGTGGCGTAAATGAACTCATGCGGTGAATACACTCTGAGTGGACATTGCTTTTGTCAAAAACGGCCCGATGTTTACCTGGGTCAAGGCGTAAACTTGCATCATGACCTAATCTTCAACTTTGTCATGTGCCCTATGTATAATTGTACGCGAGAATCTAAAACAGAATATACTAGGGCTTGCCGCTTACTTCGTTAAGCAAGTTCTATGAACAATGAAAAGTCCGGTTTCCCATGGAACCAGTTTGGAAGCAGTCTGGCTTTCCTTGTTAGTCTTTGTCTTTGTGATCTTTGGCAGTGGTTTTTGGGTTTTGGGTCGCGGATTGTCAGCGATGACTGTAACATGCTCCTTGCTGGGCGCTCCTGTACATGACATACTGCGGTTCTAAATGCCCTTAATTTCATTTTGCATTTTGCTTTCATGATACGATTTTGGTGGCGGTGTCTACGTCCTACACAAAAATAGTTTGGGAAATAGGTTTTTGTGCTCTTTGCCCTTGAACATTCCTCAACTCACGTAGAACGTTACGCGATGTGCTGTTCAGTTTCTGTTAAGAGGATACCTATTTCGAGTCACTGTCTCTCGGAAGCCAAGATAGCCGTCTGAATCCGAGATACTTTGACAACGGTATGTGCCGAGTTTTTAGCAAAGCGGATCCGAGGTTTTGAGCCGCGCGTGCGCTGTTCATTTTATGTGGGCTGAGATTTGAGCCTACGACTGCAGCCGGCATCAATTTCTTTTTCCCGATGAATCGTCATTAAGACATGCAGGATTTTACCAGATGACGTATTCAAGACATACTATTATGAAATCAGGTGATTTTTTTGGGTTGATATGGAGCACAAAAGAACGGACTACAGGTTGGTGTGATTTTCATTGCAGAAAGTCAAAAACCTTTGCGCGATATTGAAGTGGAATCGATATGGGTTTCGACAATGAGTGTATCGTCTGCTTCCAGGCGGCGTAGCACCCGCACCACGGGTCGAAGTCTTTGGGCTTCCGGTGCGAATGAAAGACGGTACACGGAGCTACGCTGTGATGCTTCTTCCGAGTCGCTGTGATCTCTGGATTGCCAGCACCACACCCCATTCTGAAAAACGCCCAGAAACAGCTTTTCCACATTGCCGTCGTTTGCGTGTGGCACGTGTCGTGCACACTGAAACGTGATGTATGCCAAGCGATTGCCGGTTCAATTGTCTTTCCAAGTAGATGTGCTTGGAGCCGGTCCGACCCGTGGTTGCTGAGAAAACTCGCCGGAACCGAAACGATGTTTGACGCTGGCTGCATTTCCCCTTTTACGTGCTATCCCTATGGGCCTAAAATCAGCCTTTACGCGCGTGGCACGCGCCAACGACGCGTCGCAGGGGGACGAAAATTAGCGGATTGCCTGGCGGCGCACGAGACCTTCCGAACGGTGCACGGCTCGTGCCTATTCGCCGATCTGTTTGGGCCCTGGAAGAAAGGTTTGACAACAGACACACGTTTCTCAAATAGTATATAGACTAGGGCTCGCCGCTTACTTCGTTAAGCAAGGTTCAAGAACGCTGAACTGTCTGGTTTCCAAAAGTTTAGGTGTCAAAGCAGTCTGACCTTTGGGATCTTTGCTTGGTTTTCGGCTTTGGAGCGCGGATGATCATGAATGGTGGTAACGTGCTTCTTGCTGGACGCTCTTGTACATGACGAAACCCTTTTCTAAATGCCCTTTATTTTATTTTGCATTTCGCTTTCATGATCTGGTTTTGGTGAGAGTCTTTACGTCCGACACAAATGATGAAAAACATGGAGAGTAGTCATTTTCCACCTTGCCTATGAACATCCTTCTTAAACGCAGACAGGACGCTGTGCGACGCGCTATCCAATTTTCTTTGAGAAGATACCCATTTCAAGTCACTGTGTCTGGGAGGCCAAGACAGTCTTCTGAAACCGAGACTATTTTGACAATGAAACATGCCGAGTTTTTAACTAAGCAAATTGCAGGGTTTGAGGAGCTCGTGCGCTATTTATTTTATTTGGCTGTGAATTGAGCCTGTGGCTGCTGCCGGCATGAATTCTTTTTTGTGATGAATCCGCGTTAGGGTATGCAGGACGTTACCAAATGGTGTATTACAGACATACTACAACAAAATACGTTGATTTTTTGGACTGATATGGGGCACAAAAAACCGGCTACACGCTGATGTTATTTTCATTGCAAAAAGTCAAAAGCTTGTAGGTGATATTGAAGTGGAATCGATATGGGGTTCGAGAATGTCTGGGAATGCATCGTCTGCTTCTGGGCGGCGTGGCACCCGAACCGTGGGTCGATGGTCTTGGCCTATGGTCGAAGCCTATGGTCTATGGCCTATGGTCTATGGTCTTCCGGTACGAACGAAAGACGGTACACGGAGCTACACCGTGATGCTTTTCTGAGTCGCTGCAATCTCTGGATCGCCAGCACCACTCCCAATTCTGAATCACGCCCAGAACGGCATTTTGACATTACCTTCGCCTGCGCCTGGCACGTGCGGCGCGCATTGAAACGTGTTTTGTGGCCACGCGATTGCCCGTTCAATTGCCATTCTAGGTTGGTGCGTTTCGAGCCGATCCGACCCGTGGTTGCCGAAAAAAGTCGCAGGACTGAAACAACGTTTGACGCCTTTTGCGTTTCCCCTTTTTACGTGTTATCCCTACGGGCTAAAAGTCAGTCTTTGAATCGCGCGGCACGCGCCAACGACGGGTCGCAGCGGGACGAGAATGAGCGGATTTTCTGGCGGCGCTCGAGACCTTTCGAACGGTGCGAGGCATGTGCCGATCCGCCTATCCGTTTGGGCCCTAGACCGGAGCAAAGATTTGTCGACAGACAGACAGACACACGCTTCAGAAACAGTGTATAGGCTAGGGCTCGTCGCATACTTCGTTAAACAAGATTTTAACGATGAATTGCCCAGTTTCCAAAAGTATCCTTTTCGAAGCAATCTTACCTTTGGTATCCTTGGTTAGTTTTGGGACGTGCAATGTCATAAATTACGGTAACGTGCTCCTTGCCGGACGCTACTGTGCGTGACAGACCCCGTTTCTAAATGCACTTGATCTCATTTTGCATTTCGCTTTGATCATCCAATCATGGTGGCTGCCTCGACGCCTGACACAGAATGTAAAAAAAAAAAACATGTCAAATAGCCATCTTCCTCCCTGTCCCTGGTCATTCATAACGCACACAGTAATATTCTGAGTAATATGATGTTCATTTTTTTACAGAGAATATCCAATTCAAGTCATGGATAGCCAGGACAGGTTTCTGGAACCAAGACTAATTGACAACGAAACGTGCCGAGTTTTTTACTACGCAGAGCCCAGCGTTTGAGGAGCGCGTGCGCTATTCATTTTATCTGGCCGGAACTTGAGCCTATGACTGCAGCCTGCATCAATTCTTTTTCGGGATAAATCCCCGGTAGGATATGCAGGACTTTACCAAGCGATCTATTACAGCCATATTACAACAAAATACGACAACTTTGTTCGGTTGATACAGGGCAAAAAAGAACGGGTTACACGCTGATGTGATTTTCGTTGCAAAAAGTCAAAAGCTTCTACGCGATATTGAAGCGGAATCGATATGGGTTTCGACAATTAGTGCATCGTCTGTTTTCAGGCGGCGTGGCACACCCACCATGGGTCAAAGCCTTTGGGCTTCCGGTACGAACGAAAGACGGTACACGAAACTACACCGTGATGCTTTTTCGGAGTCGCTGCGATCTCTGGATCGCCAGCACCATACCAAATTCTAAAAACGCCCAGACAATAGCTTTTTCACATTGCCTTCGTTTACGTGTGACTTGTGTTGCGCGCAATGAAACGTGTTTTGTTCCACGCGATTGCCCGTTCAATTGCCTTTCCATGCAGATGCGTTTTGAGGGCGATCTGACCCGTGGTTGCTGAGAAAACTCGTCGGAACCGAAGCAATGTTTGGCGCTGTTTGCGTTTCTCCGTTGTACGTGTTAGCCCTATGGGCTAAAGATCAGCCCTTTAAGGGCGCCGCACGCGCCAACGACGGGGCACAGTGGAACGAAAACGAGCGGATTCTCTGGCGGTGCGCGGGATCTTTCGAACGGTTCGCGGCACGTACCCATCCGTCAGTCCGTTTGGGCTCTGGACCGGAGGAAAGATTTGACGACAGACAGACACACATCTCTCAAATGGCATATAGATTTCTCTTTAGATGCAATTGTTTGGTCGCTGGAGCCAGATTGTCGAACGCGTCGAAACTTCCCAAGATTGAAAGGTTGAAAGTGTCATTTTTGTGCGGAGGCGCGTGTTTAAAAGAAGCAAGGTTGGAGTCATTCTGAGTGTAAAGCTTTCCATGCAACACCATAAAACTGGGATAAAAGGACGCTTTGGTTGGTAGAGATACCACTTTGCGTGACCTATAGGCTCCTACACCCGTGGTGTAAGTCAATCTGTCTATTTGGAGAGCTGTTTGTTTGACTAAAACGCAAGCCAGGTTCATAAAAGTTCTCGACAATCATGTACTGAATACCTCAGGGAGGGAACGAGTGCAGCATTATGCTCACACGGTCTCAGAAGCCGTGTTGACAGCGACGAAGTAAAAAATTCCGGCCCACTACGACCTCACAATTTTTATCTTTGCGGTGACTGGGTCAGTTGTGGAATAACATTCGTAAATTATCCTTTTTGAACGCACCTTGTTGACGTCATCCCCATGACAGACACAGGAGAGACAGTGAGAAAGAGAGAACGAAATGGGAGCGAGGAGGAAGGGAAAAATAGAGAGGGGGTGAGAGAAGAGAGAGACGACAGAAAAGAAAGAAGCAGGAAGAGAAAGGGAGAGTGAGAGAGGGAGGGAGGTAGGCTGGGAACGCGGCAGGTTTACTGGTAATAGGTTTGCGAAGCAGCTGTGACGATTTGTCTCGACTGCCAATAGGTGAGATGTTGCAGCTCATTTACAGCGCCACCTCTGGACGGATGGTGGACTGAGGGAAAAGGACGGCGGGGCCGCGTGAAACACCAGCAGGAAAGGGGGGCTTACCGGTCGGACGCAGCCAGATAACTGGAAAGGACCGGTGGCGAAAGGGAATAGAATATAGGAGAGACATGCCGAGGAGAGACAAGGAGAGACCCAGGAGAGGCAATTATGTGCAAAATCTGGTCGAATAGGCAAAAACCGACGGACGGAGTTAATGAGTCGGATATGACGGGGCAGTAAGAGTTGGTGGGTCAGGCTTGGCTGGACAACAGGAGCTGATGGGTAATCTTCTTTCCTTTTGGGCTCTGAAACATTGCTAGCATCCATTATTCGAGGTCCCTACACGGACTGGAAAACTCTCATGGCGAGGAGTCTTCAGATTTTGGAATTTGTAAGCTTCGAGGCCCCTGGCAGTTGATGTTACAGCGACATTTCCTGGCCCCGCAGGACTTCACGTCCTTTGGTCGGAGCACTGGCACGTCACGTGACATGTACAGTTGTGCCTTTAGGCCTTAACGGATTGGGGCCTGCATTCTTGGGCTCAGGGTGCGACAGCAAACACCGACGTTAACTCCCTCCACTCTCTCGCTTTCTAGGCCCTTTACACACAGAGACCCCTGCGCTATGAGTTTTCTTGTGCATCGCAAACCACCAGGCTTTAGGCCACGCTTCTGTGGCTGTGCGTGTCGACCGCTTTTGGCTTCAGGGGTCCTTTACTCTTTAGAATGGTTTCTCACTCACAGTGACAGTATGTAGGCCCCAGAAGTCCACGAAGTCAATCATAAAACACGTTTCCCTGTTTCTTAGCACTATGTGTCTTTACTTCACCCCCGCAATTTGTTTTCGTACCACTTAACACTTTTCCGCAAGCAAGAGGAACCCTTAATAACTTTTTTTAATCACGAAACTTCGGTTTCCCTGGATCTTGCCCTACTTTAAGGAGTGATGGGATCTGCTGTCCTGCTGCTTTCCGTTGCAAACCAAGACAGTTCTCTCTATCTTGCGCTGCTCTCCTTATCTACATCTAGGGGCGTGGTCAATTACACCCTTCTCTATCCCTTATCCGTGCGGGTTTATCAAGCCTGTCTCGTCCCGTCCTGTCCGCCGACATCCGGTGCTGTGTCCGCCGACATCAGACGACCCCAACAGTCCCCCCGTCCCGGTTACGGACCGTGTAAATAGCCGGATCAATCGCATTTCACGGGAATGGGCCGTTTATTGGGACGTGAGGTTCGCCTGTCGTCGCGCTCTCTCTCCGTCGGCGCCGACGGTCCGGGTCGGCGCCGACGGCAGCTGGGGATCGACGCCGTTGGGCGCCGCCTCCGACACCGATTGCTGCTGCCCACGGTACTGACCACTGCTGTCACTGACACCGACTACAGCTGTCACTAACACAGACCGCTGCTGTCACTGACACCGACCACTGCTGCCACTAGCACCGACTACTGCTTCACTGGCACCAACCGCTGCTGTCACTAGCACCGACCACTGCTGCCACCAAAACTGGCCGCCTCTGTCACTAACGGACCTCCGCTGTCACTGACACAGACCACTGCTGTCATTGGCACCAACTGCTGCCGTCGCCAGCACGGACCACTGCTGCCGCCTTCATTGCCGGCCACTTCTGTCGCCGATACCAACTACCACAGTTACCAACACCAAAGTCACCAGTCCCTGACCACCACCGTCACCGACACCGGTCATTGTCGCCACCAGCCTCCGCTCTAACCAATGCGGACTACCGACGTCATCAGCGCCAATCACCACTGTTACCAGCCGTTACTGTCAACAGCGTCAGACATTGTCATGCAGACGCCTCGGCCGCCGCAAACGGAACAGGCGGGAGGTGGAGTCCATCTCCAAATCCAGCAGCACTGCAGTCTACGAGCTTTTGCGGTCTGAGTCTGATGATCTCAAACTGAACCCGAGCTAATAAGAACTCGGCCAACAAAGACGATAGCACACACGTGCGCATCGCATCGTGCGATGTACGTGGGTGTCGGTTACAGGGATCTTGGTAAACAACGGGGGTCATGGCCGCGCTAAACGGCTGCCTGAGGAAAGCGTGCCCGGACCCACTCTGAGGCGGGTGGCAGGCTCTAGTGAACCGCTTCGATGTAGAGAACCGCCTTCCACCACGCTCTCCACACCGCAGCGATTGCAGCACATGTGAACTTTTCTCACGATCATCCGCACCACATCGGCGAGGTCCACTCCGTAGTGGAATGTGCTGAGTGGCCGTATTGCACGAATCATCTGCTCATTGGCGAGCGCAGGTTTCTCCTCGGCCTCAGCCAGCGCCTAACTTTGCATCGATCCAGTGCCTGGCGACTGTCCAATGACAGTCATGAAGGCAGAAACCAAAGGCACGCACGTGGACCAGGCCAAACAACAGGAATGGAATACACTGGGCCCGTCCCGGCGCCCCGCCGAGGACGAGACGCCAGCCTGGGTCGTCCCGCCGAGTCTCTGCTCTCTGCACCTGTTCCGGCCGCGCTCCGCGCCCGAGGCGCTTCCTGCGGGCCCGTCTCAGTGCCGCGCGGCCGCCGCCGACGACGTTTTCATCTGCCGGAGCATTTGTATCCTGGCGGGATTTGTAGCCGCGGCCGTGGCCTATTCATCACGGCCTAACAGTGAACCAATAGCGGCACCTGGGACCGGGCCACGGCCAATTCGCGCCGAGATTTACAGGCGCATAACTCGAATTAATCAAATAAGTTGAAACATTAATTTTATGGCCTAATTCCTCCGACAGCGGCGCAAAGTGGGATAACGATGTTTTGCATCTGGGCCACAGAAAGGTTTCGCTCTTCCTCAGGCAAATACTCCGAGCCCAGGTACGGTTTATGATCGTGGTCATTAGGCCGAAGATGAGAACAAAATCGACGTGACATCCGAACCCCAATGATCGTGGGCTGGCCGTTTCTGGTGGAGAATCAGGCAGCAACATTTCAAAAACTGCATTTACCGGCCGCCGCCGGCCTACTCCATTCTCAGACACCGGGGTCGCATACTCCCACACACTCGGTCCGAGTCTGAGCTGACGTATTCCCAGCGGGAAGACCAACGGCCCGTCACGGGCGCCTCTCTCGGCCCGCCCCCCGCCCGGCGGAGCGATTATTTTTGTTTTCATGCGGTTCGTTTCACGGCTGGCCGCCCCGGTGTCCAGGCGGGCCATCCCGGGCCACGGCGCCGCTTCTGGCCGCACCGCACTGCACTGAGCCGGCTCCGTGCCGTCACTCCGAGGTCAGGGAGCTCGATGCGCCCGGCTCCGGGCGGCACGGAGCTCCTGGCTCCGCGGCAGTGGAGCAGCTGAGCCGGCTCCGTGCTGATCGGAACGGTGCAGAAGGCTCCGCCGCGGCGCCGTAGCTCGGGCATCATCATGGCGGTCTCAGCTCATGTGCTCTCAGACTGACAGAATCGGCCCGATTCTGTCCGCGGTGGCGGTCAGTTCAGGCAGCCTCGAGGCGGTGACGCTGTCCGCGTGTCTCCGCTGCGGCGGTCTGAGTTTACCAGCGACGGTACTGTCCAGCCTGCGGTCCAGACTCCGCAGCAGCGGGACAGTTCGGCGCCGGCGGCATCTCCGTGGCCCAGGGTCCGGGCGTCTCCGCCGTGGCAGGACCAGCCCGGCAGAGGCGGCGCGGTCCAGGCGTCTCCGCCGTGGCAGGACCAGCCCGGCAGAGGCGGCGCGGCTCCCCGGTGACGGCACATCGCGGGGGGAGCCGAGAGCCGCGCCGGCCCGGCCGCTCTCGGCCGGCGGTCATCATTAGAGGCCGCGCTCGGCCGCCGGCGCGGTCGGCGCGGCGGCGGTGAGGACCCTCGTGCGCCGGCCGCCGTATGCGCCGGCACGGCCGCCGCCGCCGCCCTGCTCGATACCCTGTAATGCGGCTGGAGTGATGGATTGGCGATGCGCCCCCGCCCGCGGCGCGATATGTAAAAATTCGCGCGCATCTCCGCCGGATGGGGTTAGTTAAGGGACGGCCCGGAGGCTGCCGATGGGGCGAATGAAGCGTGATTGGGTTCGGCAAGCTGTCCCCGGAACAGGCAGGCGACAGGCCCCGGTGTGGATGGGGGCACGAGGCCTGTGTTGATCTCCGTTCCACACGTGACCCAACTGAGAGAGAGAGACAAATGCTCGACACAGGATGCATGTGCAGTGCCTTCAAGATCACACTGTGCCGACAAGCAGTAACATAACTTTTTTCGGAGAGACTTTTTCGGAAACATCGTATCGTCCTGAACATGCACATAGCAGTCTACAGAGCTGGTAAGGCTGCAGCCCTGCCAACCTGCAGCACTCCTACGAACTTAGGGTGGGTTTAGCATTAGCCCTACGGTGTTACATGGAAGAAAAACTGCGCAAATAGGTTTGGCCATACCGACTTTGAAACCACTCCTACAATGATAATGCTGCAGATTGTAACGACCGCTGTGGCTGAGCAGCATAATATCTGAACGGGACCGGTTGGCATTTTACTCATTTGCACCAATAGGCATACCGGATAGCAAGAGGCTCATAGACTAGCTACGCACGCCTGCGTTCCAATCAGTTGGTCACCTCCTGTCTGTTATTTTACCGGACACACATGCTTCACATGGCCCGTATGTGGACAGGATGCGCCGATGACGATAAATAGGGAGCAGTAATAAATCAGCAACAGACCGATGTCTGACCAGTTTTACCTCTAAGAAGAAACAGAAGTGGACAGGGAATGGACCGAATATTGGCCGTTGATTCACCAGCCAGGGACAGTCTTGCACTGGTTGGGCGCTGATGGACAATAAACTGAAGACTGCGTGGTAATGAACCAATGGAAGTCGTAAATGCCGGTATATTGCTGATCGCCCAGTTGAATGACAGGTCAGCAGCGCGCCTGCGATGGGCTAAAGATGATTCCTGGACATTGTGACAACATGCCGCTGATGATAAGACGATGATCACATGACAGTTGATGGCCTCTCGAAAGACCGATGAAAAACTAATGATAATCCTTTGACAGTCAGAGGATGCAAAGGCGCGTCCAAAAAGGGGCTGGAGGCCCCCTCCTCTTGGACGAAAAGAATAGCGATAGAACCTACCCTGTTAACGTCCCATACATCTCTCTTACCTCCGAGTACCCCTCCCCCAAGCCGTGGTGGTCCGATGACGGGCCGTCAGTGGACCAGTGATGGTCTGATGGCGGGCCGTCAGTGGATCAGGATTGGCTTGATGATGGGCCGCCAGTGGATCAGGATTGGTCTGATGACGGGCCGCCGATGGATCAGTGATGGTCTGATGACGGGCCGTCAGTGGATCAGGATTGGTCTGATGACGGGCCGTCAGTGGATCAGTGATGGTCTGATGGCGGGCCGTCAGTGGATCAGGATTGGTCTGATGGCGGGCCGTCAGTGGACCAGTGATGGTCTGATGGCGGGCCGTCGGTGGACCAGTGATGGTCTGATGGCGGGCCGTCAGTGGACCAGTGATGGTCTGATGACGAGCCGCCGGTGGACCGGTGACGGTCCGATGACGGGCCGCCAGAGGGCCGGTGGTGGTCTGATGACGGGCCGCCGGTGGACCGGTGATGGTCTGATGGCGGGCCGTCAGTGGATCAGGATTGGTCTGATGACGGGCCGTCGGTGGACCAGTGATGGTCTGATGATGGGCCGTCAGTGGATCAGGATTGGTCTGATGACGGGCCGTCAGTGGATCAGTGATGGTCTGATGACGGGCCGTCAGTGGATCAGTGATGGTCTGATGGCAGGCCGTCAGTGGATCAGGATTGGTCTGATGACGGGCCGCTGGTGGACCGGTGATGGTCCGATGACGGGCCGCCGGTGGACCGGTGATGGTCCGATGACGGGCCGCCGGTGGACCGGTGATGGTCTGATGACGGGCCGCCAGAGGGCCGGTGGTGCACCAGCATCAGTCGGCGGCGTGCTGCGCCTCCTCGCCGCGCAGCGGCAGCGCGCGGCGCCGTCGGCGGCGGAGGGCGGCGCAGCGGCGGCGGCGGCGGCGGCGGCGGCGACGACAGGAGACACACGGCTGGCGGCGACATGTGCGGCTGTGCAGCTCCACCATGACGCTGACCTGGCTGTTGGCCGCTGCGCTGGTGCTCCCGCTAGGTCAGGTCAGCTCGTCCAACGGAATAGGTGAGGCCCAGTCACTAGGTCAGTTCGTCTATCGGAAGGTAGGTCCATCCATGCGTGGAATCCGGGGTCGTTAGCTCTGCTCGTGCACAGTGTGTGTGAAGTCCGCTCACCGACACACGTGCGGCGGTATGGTCCCGCGAACATCACCGTGCTAGGTCACGTCACCTTGTCTGCGGGCACAAGTGAGATCAGATCAGGTAGATGTTACGAAGATCAATGCGTTCGGGTCGGAACCATTTTTCTCAATGCATCTCTCACCATGCATCGATTTCCGAGTTAAAGGCGGCATGGTGAAGACCACCTCGCCAGTGCCGGTGACGCCTGCTACGATGTAGCGGTGCAAAGATGGCCACAAATGATGGAACGATTTCCGCGAAGGCGTCATTGACAGTGGTACTGCATGTCACGCCTGATACGATGTCGCGACGTAACCATTGAGTAATGACGTCGTCTTGGACTGCGCGTCGGGAGGCGAAGTGTATAGACCCTTAAATCATTTCAAAGCCGATTTGTTTCCTTTATCAGCTTTCTTGTCCATGGCTGTTTATTTGTGGAGATCCTTTGATCATTTGTGGTCGCCTTTGCACAATCACTCGATCCAAATTGATGACAACTGGCGAATGAAATCAGTCCGTTTACTAAAGGTCACGTGATGATCGCATCATAGTTTCCCTGCGTTGTGTTTATCTTCTGGCCACGCAGCGTTCTGAAAATTGTAGGGACCGCAGGGAAGGGTCTGCAGCTTCGCAGCCCGTCCGAGCGCTAACAGACCGCCGAACTCTCCTCCAGCGAACGCCCAAAACGTCACCAGTACAGGCAGGGCTGTTAGCATATGCTGGGTCAATTTGAAACGATTGCATTTCTAGTCTTGTTTGTTGAGACCTCCTAAGCAAGCTTCACAACCATGTTTCAGAATGATGTGCCCAGCATCTGGACCACCGCTGCCACACGCTCATGCGCCCAGGTCGTTCTCAATTGCTTCAGAAGAAAACATACCCGCATGCGTTCCGTGACTTCTCTTCAGCATTTTACTGTGAAATCACTGCATCCTCTTATATACAAAAACGTTAAACTCTTTTCAATGAACCATACTTTTGCAATGTTTTGGGCACAGGAGCAACGCTGGATTGCTGCTTCAAAGGCTGTTTATTTCAAGGTAACCGTCCAAAATCTTACAGTATTCAGTCACATACGGTCTGCCTGGCGGACAGTGTACGTTGATGACGCATGTAAGATTGAACGCTACCGGAAACCCAGAGTCAGCACTTACTTCAGACCTGAAGTTTAGATTTCTTTGCCTCCTTACGATTAGCCAATGCAAATCATCTACGATAGCAAGCCCGTCAATGATATTTCCGGACGGCGGAACAACGGTTTCCTGCACCACTGTCGTAAAGATAAAGGGAAAGTCTTTTCTGGTGGTTTAGCTGCATGTCTTCCCCATTTAGAGCCCGTGTTAATCGAAGGGATTTTTAGGGCCCATAAAACGATAATGGCCGATGCATTCCGGCCGCATACTAACACAGCTACGTGCAAGCCAACGAATAAATTTGGGTTAAGTCAGAAAGTCCTGGCAGATGTGGTCAGAGTGGCCAGCCATGCCAAGCTGTCATGGGTTACACATGTGTTGTATTAGTTTTGTTTTACCGTATATATATATATATATATATGTATATGCATATATATATGCACATATATATATATATATATATATATATATATATATATCGAGTGGAACTTTTCCATAATTATTCGGGACTCACAGGCCATTCTGATCTTTATTTTTTATGCGGCGCCGTAGGCGTAATGTTAATTTCTCACCAAGCTGGAGACGCACCAGCATCCCAACTTACATTTAAGTTCCAGCCATAAAGTATTTTCTAGTCTTAAACGCATATTGTCAGTGCATGGCCAACCAGAGGCCCCGTCCTACCAAACCGAGTAAGATCTGTTAGAGAAAAAATAATTGGCTGTGTCTGTAGATGTAAACAAAAATCAACAATGCTGTGCACATCACGGATGATATAATAAGATGATAAAACAAGAGAGTATGTGCGCAAAACGTTGTACGTTGAAAATAACAGATTTTATAGGACAGACGGTAATGCTTGAAGAAGGCTCTTCGGCAAAAAATTCGGTAAAAAAGCGTCGTTTGATGAAGGATTGTGGGGAACATGGGCCGTGAGGACAGACCACAACGAAAGCGGTTGTTAAATAGTTTAAAGACCGATTAGGTGCAAGTTTTGTCTGAGTGCAAAATCGTCCACTAAAAAAAAGGCACACCGAATTCCAAGTCTTAACAAATAACACTAGTCGACATCCAGGAATGAAAAATGTGAAATCACCGTATTCGGTCGCTTTTTTTGTCATTCATCACTGAATTACTGGGGTTTCTACAAGCCTGTTCTTTGCTAGCTGCAACTCTCCCACCAGATACTAGTGTCAGGTACGCACTATATTTTTTGTCATTCTATTTTGCACCTTTTATCAGATCATCTTGACGAGACTTGTGCTTCATTTCACTTCGGGGGAATCGATTTCGAATCCTACTGATTTTCCAAAACTGAATCGATTCCGATTTCGACTCAAATTGAACTAAATCATTTCCGGAATCGACTCCACTAAGACCCGTTAGATTTGATTATCCCATTGGAATCGATTCCAGTTCTGATTCCGCAGACAACCGTGTCATTCAACTTCGACTCTGAATCCGGCACTTATTGGTGGAATCGCCACCCATTTTTACTCTGGTGGTCTGACTGGAATGGAATCGATTTCGGAATCGATTCTGATTCCGGTGGAATCGTTCACAAGTCTTCTTGGCATAGTGCAATTTGATTAGGTTTGCCGATTTTTTTTTAATAATGCTCGCCAAAGTCGTATGGTTTTGGCGTGCTGCTGCGGCACCGTTAGTTCTAATGCACCAAGTTAGCGTCCAAAAATGAATAACATAAGCCAGGGTTTTTTACATATTGACCAGTGGGCATTTTTGCCAGTGACCCTCAGCCTGTGCCCACCAGTCAAAAGTGTCCCATTTGGATTAGAGCACCAATGAGAGGGCAGAATTACGCCTCTTAGAGGAGGTATTCACTGAATGTAAAACAAACGTGTTCAATATCATTCACGATGGGCCTTGATTTTGTTGCGTGGCGTGGCGCCTTAACCAGAGGCTGAGTTTCCTACTCATTTAGAGGGTCCAAGCCGGGACATTTTTATATGAAAAAGTGCGAGTCCAAGTCTCCCATAGCCTTGTCGAGGTATCCTCTAGCTCCCTCAAGTTTCACCTCACTGGGGAGCACAGAGGGAAAGTCAGTCTCATGGTTCGAGTGCCCTTCTGGCAAGCAAGTCCATTTCTCCAACAAGCCAGATCACCCCACAGCCACCTAGAGCGCCTTGGCACCTTAAAGTGGCCCTCTGGCAGGAGTCCATTTGCCCTCATACAGCTTAAGATGTCCCTCTAGCGGGTCCACGTGCCGCTCTGTCAGGTCAAGATGCCTCTGCTCGTGTTCAGAATACTCTTATGGAAGCTTTCGGTGCCTCCCTGGCAGTTCTACATGCCCCGCTGGTAGTTCGGAGTGTCCTTATGGAGCATTTGGGTGCCCTAAATACGGCTAAGGGACAACATTTGATAGTCTGCAGCTTAGTGTGCCCTATAGCAGATTAAAGTGCTACTACCATGTAGCAGAGTGCCCTCTTTGGTGGCTTAGAGTGCCCCTCTGGTAATTCAAGGTGCTCTCAGGATGCCCAAGACATCCTTCTGGCGGGCCAAGTTGTCCCTAAACCAGTTCAGAATGTCTTTATGTAAGTCTGGATGCCCCTCTAAAAGCTCCGCCTGCCGCTTTGAAGTCTCATGGTGCCCTTAAGACGGCTAATGGCGGACCTCGGACAACGTAGGGTGGGCTCTTCGCAGCTTACAATGTCCTAAAGTAGATCAAAGTGCCCTCTCACATGTCAAGGTGCCCCTCTGGCAGATCAGAATGTGTTTCTGGTGACTTCCGGAGGCGTCCTCAGACAGCTCAAGATGTCGCTCTTGCAGGTAAAGAAGCCCTTCTGCGGCCCAGGACACCCTGTCGACAGCTTCGAGTGCACATAAGGAAGCTTGAGATCCCTTTTGGCGGCTCAACGTGCCACTTTTAAAGTTCAAATTGCTTCTAAGACACCTAAATGCGGGTCATGGTCTGCTTAGGGTGTGCCATTGGCAACTTAGATGGCCCCATATGAGAACAAAGTGCCCTTTTGACGAGCCAAACATCGGCGGATCCAGGGTTAGATAATACTTATGCCCTTTCCCGTCAAATAGTCCAAGGTCTTTCAAAATTTGTCATACTTCTGCATTTTTAAGGAACTCTAAATACCTTTCATTACATTAAGTTCATTTTTCAGAAATATTTTCGGTAACAAGCAAACGAAATTCGGGAGTTAGTAAAAATTCGTGAGACTTTTCGGCTTTTGTCCGGCACCCCCAATACACAATTAGCTCTTCAAATTGTACATCTGGATCCCGCCTTGCGGCTTCGAGTGCTCTTATTGCTCAAGGTACCCTCGAAATGTACCCTCCTTTTTAGAGGTCATGGGCCACATCCCGTTCTTTACAAGCAAACAAACGCAAACAGCCAGCATACTACCTAGGGTAAGGGCGTAGCCATGGAACATGTAAAAAAAGGTCAAGAGAGAAATATACTGAAATATGTTTAGTGGGGCCAATATTCCCAGCCGGTACCCATCCACAGGGCCAATACTGAATGCCAGCAATACGTTGAAAGTGCCTCTAGGAGATCGAAAAAATCCCAAACCACAAACCAGGCACATTAAGTAACGACCACATGTGGTGTGCTGACTACAGAGACAAAATGTTACTATCCCAAGTATCCTAAGTATATCCTAAGCGGTGGTGCGCTGGGGGAGGGGGCTGCCTGGTTAGCTGGTTGGTATGAAGTGCCAAGATTTTGCCACGTTCCCCTGAGACCTTGTCGTATCATTAATTCAATAGCGCATAAGCCGTCTGTTGAAGAAAAGATGGAACAATACCATTAAAGTTGGCGCATCTCATAAACTTCGAAATGCAAGGAATATATCAGAAAGACGCCTTGCGGAGTGTTTAACGAGCGAGGTCTACTTCACTGCTGCTCGCATTATTGCTTTCTCTTTCTGCATTCCGCAGTACAACAGGATATTTATCGATCTGTTTCAGTATTTTGCATCCGAAGCGTTGTAGGTTAACTGTCATTACTGAACTGTCGAAAAGCATGCATGGAATGACAGTTTCAGGAGTGAAAGCATTACTCCCGGAGAAGTTTGTGGAAGAAAGAGTGAGCAAGCAAATACATTGCTAATGCACCCACATAGAGTTGAAAGAATCGAGCCATCTTTGCATGAAAATTCCATTATTTTACGCCCAATAGTTGTATTCGTCAATGAACTCGTCAAGTTCACCCCATGATAGCTCAAGCGAGATCAATGCGTGCACCTAATCAAATATCATTGGCGTCCGAAAACAGACGTCAAGAAGCTCTAAGGACTCCCTACCAATGCAGTGATAAATCTCTGCGTAACAATGGGCGATTGGGGTAAGCTATTCAGCGGGTAAACGCCTGGGGAGAATGCGAAGCTTGGATGCACATTTACTATGTCTGTCTATGTATTTACTTTTACTTTTACTTTTACTGTCTACACATTTACTATGTCTACTATGTACTGTCAATGGCCTTCAGGCGTGGAAATAAATTTGCTTGAAAACAACGATGTTAGATGTTTCTGTAGAACGTTTCTGGACTCTAAATATGTCATTTGTCGGTTTTGTCGTGTAGGTCATGTTCTAGATGGCTTTTCGGGGTATCTCGTCATAGAAAGAAAAAAGGAATTTCACTGGAAAATATGAACACACAATAAAAGGGTACGATCATGTGAACACACAGCACAACACTCCGAACGATCTGCATATATTTGCTCCCTATTCCTAGTCTCCGTCGGCATTTCGTTTTTCCTCCGTTTTGGTTTCTGGAGGCCCAACGTTTATTTTCATTGTTACGATCTCGTTCAACCCAACGAGAACCGATAGCCTTACTCTTTGATGTCCGAGGTATCATGACAAATAGACGTCAGAGTTGATGTTGGCAGTTTGATCTTAATCTTGCGCCCTACAAACCTCGAAATAACTCTGTAGAAAAGGACTGAAAAGACCCCCGAACACATTGCGCAGTGATATGTGTATTTAACTCACACAACTGCATGTCGACTCGACATTCTTCATTCAGTTCATCGTCAAAAGATGCTGTTTACGAGTGCGCGAATAAATGTTCTCCATGATGTCGCTATGAGTTGATATGATATGTGTCGATAAACGAAGAGTGCACCGGAAAGCTAAGTGAACTGACAAAAAAGTTCCGTGGATTTTGAAAAAAGATCGACCAGAGATTATTACCGAGGACTAGTTAGGCATGACAGCGCCAGATGAAGTTGTCGAGGGGCGTCGCTGTCGCTTCCAATAGGCTGTTTTTCTTTTTTTTATAAATTTTATCCGAATGCTTTGCTAAGTATTTGCTCTTCAATGCTCTGCATGCTCTTCTCAACAGCGTCAGTCCATTTAAGGACAGCTGCTACGGGAGATAAAGCGGCGACATGTTGAAGGTTAACCACGCAGTTTTCAACGACCTTCCTTCTGGAATGCACCTTTGTATAAAAAGTATGATATAAGGTATGGGTGTATGGGTGTTTGGCCGTTTTCTGCGCAGTGTCGTTTCGACGGGTGCTTCACTGGGCCTTGCTCTTCACTCTCCACGCTTAAGAGAAGGTGCTCTAAGAGAAGAGAAGTACGAAGGACCTAATTTTGATTGCATATGTGCGAGGAAACGGTAATGGATTGCAACAAGACAGAACGCAAATTAAAATGGCGTCACAGGGGCTCGTACGCACTTGATGCAAAACATGGCAGTTTGGTTGCATAGGGTTTTCAAAATTTAGCCTAACATACAGTGGTCATTGATTTCTCCATTCGTCTCCCTAGCTTTTCCTGATAATTCAGCACGTATCGAACCATCAACTTCCTTTCCCGAAAAATCAGATGAGAAGCATCACTGCCTCAAAGTGATTTTTGCATAACCGTTGGCCAAACACTAGGGTATTTTCGTTTTTGAAACTGTTGTCTTTAAGATTTCGCACAACGATAAAAATAAAAGTTTCAAACGCATCAGATGTCTTTACTCCCTAACGAAAAGTTCACGTTCGATATACTTCAGCTTTGTCGCATCCCTGAAGGGTCTGTCTTCAGGGATTCTAGTCTCTGAGCTACCGTTTGCATGTTGAAGAGAATATGGGTTAATAATTGCAGCTCCCTGGAACTAAATCGGCTAGTGAGAGGCAATCGCAGCCTGCGCGACCTTGCTCTTCACGGCGCCAACTCTGCTCCTCAGCTTGCAGCACGCTCATGCATCTAAACAATGCGCAGCCTTATAAGCTTTTGGGAAGCTCATCGCGTTAGGTCGTTAGAACAAACGTCACCGCCGGAGTCGTTCCATTTCGCGAGACAGCTTAAGGCGCCGGAACGAACGGTCCTGCGGGGAGAACTCAGGCGACGGACGCAGGCACCGAGAAAAGGTCTCCTCTGCATCGCCAACAGCCAACGAGTGTACAGACTTTAACAGCAAGGTGAGGCTGGACAGCAGGACATATTGTTCATGGTAAAATGCTGATAATGCATATAGGGGTGGAGGTGACTAGGTTTTGAATGAGCCGGTGTGAGACGAATCTGGATCAAATGCACCGCTCTGCGATGATGGTGATCGGTGGCGTATTCAAGGGGTGGGGGAGCCACAGGGGGCATGTGCCCCTTATCAATTTTTTACATGTATTTATAGACATGTGAATAAATGCCGACATTTAAAAGTTCGAGGTAGGCAGGTGCAAATAAGCAAATCGAAAACATAAGATGTTGTACACCATGCAAGAAATTTCGCGCTCCTGCGGCTCCCTAAACTGGGTTTTCAAGAAAAAATTTCGAGTTGTATCCCCCCATCGCGATATTCTGCAAACACCCAAGCTGATGTAAAAAAGCGTTTTACAAGTTTTAGGACTACCCTCATTTCGGATCATAATCAGGAGAATATGGATACTTCTTTCACAAAATGCGAGTAAATTACTTGTCTCTCCGAAGCAAAGGTATGTTTCAGGTTGTCTGATTCAAACCAATGAAGCGGAAGAATGACTTTCATGCTGATAACAGTTAGTGAATGGTCAGCTTCAGCACCTAGTCTCGAAAAGATTGCAAAGGTCGTTCACAAACCCTTTGAAGCATCAGACACGAATAAAAGGCAACTAAAAACAATTATATATATTTGGTGAATGTCGAAGTTTCCGTAATCTAACCGATGCGTGATATTCGTTTTTAGTAGACGTAAGAAAAAAAACAAAATTCAAAGCCAATGGAAAAGTGTGTTTCTTCTTATCCCTTGAACAACATCGATTACCAATGTGTACATGGATGCAGGAAGTCGTGCCGGGCAGGGGCAGCAGTCGTGCTGGGTAGGGGCAACAGTCGTGTCGGGCAGGGGCAGCAGTCGTGCCGGGCAGGGGCGGCAGTCGTGCCGGGCAAGAGTGCCCCGGCGGCCGGCCGCTGTCCTGTTGACGACGGCGGGCCGGCCGTGCCCGGACACAGATCGGTCCCCGGGGAGGAGCGGCGTGCGGCGGCGCACCTGTCTGCGCCGCGCCGCCGCCGCGCCGCCGCCGCCGCTTTGATTTGACGTCCGGGATCGCGGCCATCGGCGGGCGCGCATTAATTGTTTGTCCGGTCGGCGGCGCGTCCGTCGCCGGTCGTTAGTTCCGCTCTGACGGAGCCGGCGACACCGCCGACAGCGTCGCCCTCCGGCTAATTAGCGCCGTCCCGGCGGCAGGCCGGCACACCGGCCCCGGCAGGCGGCATAGCACCGCCGACGGCAGGCGCGTGCCGCCGCCGACAGCGGTCAGGACGTTTACAGTCGCACTGCCGCAGGTCAACGTCGTGCGACCAGAACAGGGGTACACCGCCGGCGACATCATTCGGACTGCACATATCAACACGGCACGTCGCGTCTGTTTCCGTAGCTGAGCTGGTTATCAGCGCAGTCGTGGCGACACTGGGTGTGTGTTACTAACTGGACTGTGTGACTGAAGCGGTCATTGGGGCAGTGCTCCCTGACTGTGTGACTGAGCTGGTTTTGAGGGCTGCCATCCCTGTGTGACTGAGCTGGTTATTGGGGCAGTGCTCCCTGACTGTGAATGAGCTGGTTATGAGGGTTGCCGTCCCCGTGTGATTGGACTGATTTTGAGGGCTGCCGTCCCTGTGTGGCAGCTGGTTATGAGGACTGCCATTCCTGTGTGACTGAGCCGAATTTGAGGGCTGCCGGCCCTGTGTGACTGAGCTGGTTATCAGGACAGTCCGCCCCTGTGACGGCCGACGCCCGCTTATTACCAGCTACAATGCCGAGCCGTCGCCGTCCGCCCACCAGCCCTGTCCAAACAGCCGCCGACGCAATGGTGGCGGCGCGTTCAATTGTCCGCACCCAGGAACAATATTTTTCTCCCATACGCCGGAGGGGATAATGAAAATCACCGATAATAAGGCGACTCCGGTGGGAGCGGCCGGAGATAGCCGGATGACAGCCGAATAAGTAAACACGTGACGAGCGGGCCGCGCCCGAGCTGCGGCGGGGCCGGCGGAGGGGCCCGGAGCCCTCCGCGCCGGCGTAGTCACAGCGGGCGCCGAGGGCCCGACACGCCAGCGCATTGTCGGCGGTGTTTGGACATCAGACGGCCAGTGTTGGGCTTCTGAGCGCGGCGGCCACGTGCTCCAGGCTGAGTTCTCAAAAAGAAAAGCGAAGCTGCCGTCACTGGCGATGAGTGCGAACTGCATTTGTCCCTGCTGCGTCGGTTCAAGGCTTTTCACAGAGCGGGACGTTCACATTCTTGAAGACTGGGCATGGTCGGTCGGCAGCGTTTACTGTTCGGAAGAGAAATGAGCCTCAGAAATTGGCGCTAAAGAATTCAGACTAGCGTTTCTCGTTGTTCATCGTGACAGTCTGACGACCGTTGGGCCGTTTACCTCTGAATCCGTTTCTGTCTTACCAGCCGGTTTGCACTGTCACTGTTTTGGTCTGGAATTATGTTTCACGGAAACACCAGTCTTCCTTACGGATGACACATGCAACCGCGACGAAAACAAAGCAGATTCTCATTTAAGCCTATGCTGAAAATTTAAACCAGTGCTCCTGCTTCCTTATTGAGCAAAGCACAATTTTCGGCTCCGAGAACGTCCTCGCTGACTTTCAGTGCTCAGACTCTGAACGTGTCACGACTGTCTGTTTTTCCAGCATACAGCGTGTTCGAGCGGGAGAGGGGGCCGGTGTTCGTCGGACAGATCCAGAATGTCACCGTGGCCAAGGGCAGAGAAGCCATCCTGACCTGCACTGTGGAACACCTGGGGCCGTACAACGTACGTACAAGGTACCGGGCCGCAGTGACGGCGGAGCGGAATCGACGGTGGCTGATCTAGGCCTTCACGGTCGCGTATTTACGAAGCATATACCAATACGGCACCAGGTTTCTGTGATTGGCTGATCTGGTTCATGCCGTTGTCCACGTGACGTGACATCTGGAAACGCTTCCTAATTGGTGGTTACTGTCAACCGGGAAATGGTTTCTCGAATCCCATTTGGTGAATGTAATAGAAGATATTGCTGGATTTTTCGTTCTTATATTCCTTTCAGATCGAAGAGCTTTGAATACGGCGTAAAACTGAGTAATAAAACTGCTGGTCAGGTCCGGAAGCCGTCAAAGCAGAATCACAAAAACCCACTAGATTTCAGCGTTTAATACTGGTAGATTGGGTACATCGGTAGGTGCCGTGATGGCGCGATCTGTTGTGACGCTTAATGTGTGTAACTGTAACCAGGGAGCGAGTTCAAATCCGGAATGTCGCGGAAGGTTTTCTGCCACTCTTCTGTGAACCGAACAATTGCCACGATCTGCTAGTGTATTTTCTAGAACTGTTGCTTCTTATTCTTTGTCTACAGACTTTGGGACCTGATGAACCTTCAGGACAGGACAGCATCTTGTCAATACAACGGCTACAGACATTGTCCCAAGCATGATATGCATTTAGCCGCAGAAGCCTGCGTACATGGCTCGATATCCATGGGGGGGGGGGGAGGAGGGACAGGAAGTTGTAGGCCCCCAACAGTTTTTCGGGAATTTTGTTTTCGGTTCATGGCAATGACTGGAAAAATCTATCTGAAATCCTAGTCATCTTCCCCCCCCCCTCCATTGGCGGCGGACGTATTTCATCACGGGGGCAAAGCAAAATTTCGGTGCCCCTTGATCTTGATAGGTTCCCTTTTCCTACGAAGGGCCCTCATTCTCAAAAAGTCCATGTTTCACTTAATATTTCACTTAATATAATTTCACTCATATTTCGCCCGACCGGGTGGGCCCACGATCCAGTCGTGCGTTGTGCGAATTCTGGCATTCAACCGCTAAACTCGGCAGGTACGGAACAGCTTGGTCCCACCGTGAACCCCTGACGTCCACAACCGGACAACTGGTCGGAAGCTGAGGCAACTGGCGCGGAGAAACGGAATCCATGTCTAATTATCTTACGACTTGATACAAAAATTAGGAAAACCCTTACATCAACTGAGCACATAACGCAATGTTCTTGCCTTGATACATAACGACACATAACACAATGATGTGTCTTATAAGCTAACATTGTACTGACTGGGCCCTAAGAGCCATTGTGTGGATGAGCCTTCACGAACCAATACGATGCTCAAAATGGAGGATAATGCAAATATATCAGCTTCCGCTCTCGGCTAGAAGCCGGGGGCCCCTAACATGGTCCGAACTCTGTCAGAGGCCTGCCGGGTCCATTCCGCGAGGCCCCTTAAAAGATGTGAGTTCGCTGCCTCTGGGTCACTTTTGAGCGCAATTCGCGCAAGGTCCTTTTACGGACGAATGCTGGGGCACCCCCGAGACCCGGACTGGTTTAGTAAAGGCCCCCTGGGTCCATTCTATGAGGCTTCTCGAAAAACTGTAGGTTCCCGGGCCCTGTTTTGCTTTTGCGTGATTATCACTAAGAAGCCTTCCTTTGGACCTAAGCCGGGGCCTCCTAGCAGGGTTCGAACCCCGGTTTAGCACAGGCCACCCCGGTTCATTCATTCTGTGAGACCCCCTTGAAATTGTGAGGTCCTGGTCGCTGGACCACCTTTGAGTGTAATCAACACGAGGCCCTCTGTTGGATGGAAGCCGGGCCCCCTGGCACAGTTCGGACCTAGGAGGGTCCGAACTGCGTGTCGGGCAGGCCGGCCGGGTCCATTCCGCAAGGCCCCTTAAAAATCGTAAGTTCGTGGTGCCTGGCTAGTTTTGGGTCCAACCTGTTCGAGGCCACTACCGGAAGAAAGCTGAAGCCCCTAACAAAGTAAGACTTGAAAGAACACGCACGCCATGTGTCTATTTCCCTGCCTCCATAGCTTCATTTTCCTTTCTTTTTGTTTTGGTTTGTAGCGTTTTCGCCGCTTTCATCCCCATTTTCTTTTCTGCTCGATTTTTTACGAGGCCCCCCAAGATCATAAATGGGGGAGGCGGAAACATAGTCTTGCCCCAGACCCATCACAATTGGAGGTAGCAGCCCCCCTGCCCCCCCCCACTTCCGCTGTCCTTGCCCCCCAAATTATGTCGAGAAATCTCTAGCCAGGATTTTTAGTCGTGCTCATTGGAACACCTTCCCTGCTATTCATATTCTGCGGACAGGATCAAGTGTCCTTGACGCGAGTGGTCACTCGGTTCAAGGATACTTGTTTCTGCGTGCAGAAACGAATAGCAGGAAAAAAGTATGTATTCCGTAGATCAGGATATAAATAAGCCTCTTCGTCTGACATGCGAGGGGCAATGGCCAACATTACAGTAAATCCAAGACGCTGTCAGCAGAATTTTTTGCTTTGCAAAGTCTATGGAAGAATAAAAACCAATACTTCTGGAAAGCACACTGTTCGACAGGAATCGTCGTTCGTTCAAAGGATAATGACAGAAAAATTGATATGGCACCAAGGACTTCAATCCACTCTGCGTTGTTGAGAGGTGTATAGATCAAGCGCCGTAATAAAAGAATGCACAATTACGGTGCGCAGTTTGACTCACCCTTAACCCTATTCCCGGAGGGCTAGACGGTATGGTCGATTCCCGGCAGGGGGGGCGGATTCGCCCCCCCCCTCCCTGTGATCTCGAGAACTACACATCCGATTTCATCGCAACAAACGGCAATCGATTTGCCGTAAAGTGAACTACATTTTTGTAAAAAGAAATTTCCAAAATTTAGAAAGATGTGGATACAGAGGGCAAAAATGTCAAAATCAGGGGTATTTTTAGACTTCTTATCACTCCATTGTTCATGGACCGATTTCGATGAAACTGGCATGAATCGAGAGATTATGGATAGGGCTTTTACCATTGGTACACACATTTGAAATTTTGAGAAAATTCATTGGCGTTCGCAGGGTTTCTAAAATAGGAGGATTAGCTGTTTAACAACTGAATGAACAAAAAAGGAAAAAAACGCTTTTTTGGCTTCTGCTAGTCATGTTATGCTAAAAAAAAGTACAAATCGTATTACACTGTTTGCATAACGTTGGCATAGGCGGTACCAGGGACATGAAAAAGGGGGAACAGTCATGGTCACATGCTCTTCAGGTCAACTTGTGACCTTTGACCTTAAATGACCTCCAGTGACCTTGGAGCCACTTGGGATGGTTTCGTGTGCATTAAATATTATCTGTTAAGATTTTCAATCGATTGAATTCACTTTATTTCAAAAATTTCATTTTATGGCTACTGCGATATAGCGTACGCGCACTGACATTTTAGATCGTAGCTCCGTGACCCGACCTGACATCAAGCTAAAACTTGGTACACAAGTAGAGGGCACCTTTCTACGCCACACATATTCGGGGTTTGGCATTTGAAAAAGACAACATGGCAATTAAACCAAATTTTGACTTTTGACCTTGACTTGACGTTGTAAAGTGACCCCAGATGAACAAAATTATATCTGCACATTGCCGAACTATTTAACTATACATCCATATAAGGTTTTAAGTTCTATCTTAAAACGCTGTTTCTGGAGGACATTTTCCTTTTACCCTTAACATGGTCAAAAATGGCCTGAGGTGCCTCCCAAAAACGTTCCCTGACTCCGCCCCTGAACAAAATAGAGTTTTGAAATTCTGTCACGGCACGTAGAAAGAATAGGTAGGAAAAGTCACCAGGTTTTGTGAGGCTGCGTTAAAAAGCGCGGAATTGGCAACCAAAAAAACCCGCGGGGGGGGGGGGGCGGATTCAGCCCCCCTGCCGGGAATAGGGTTAAAGGTTTCAGTGAGCACGACTTTTGCGATTCCGCTTTGCAGCCGGCTTCCTGAATTGATAAACACTTTTCTTTATCTTACGCCGGATTTATTCCAGTTCTTTCATTTGAAAAGTATGTGGCAGGAATGACAACTTCAAGCAAATTTCTATTGCGTTCAGTGAATGGGCATTCCGGTGTCATTTCCTGACTGCCTGGCTGCAAAACCGCTACAGTCTTGACGACAACCACCAATCGGGAAGCGTTTCCAGGTATAACGTCATCTAAGAAACGTGACACGCTAAATCAGCCAATCAGAGCAACCTGGTGCCGTACTGGTATGCCTTTCGTAAATACGCTTCCCGGTCAGACGTCCGTTATATTTAGCAAACAGCTGCTAAAGGCTCCTACCGCAGAGTGACAAACAGACAGAGCTTTTGCAACAAAGGCAGAAATAGGCAGGACGTCATGCGCCCGCGGAATCTGGAACGGTCTGAAGATCACTCGATTCCGGAACGCTAATACGCCTTATTTCGATCCTCGCCAAACGAGGCATTTAAGCATGCACCTTGCAGACAGTGTCATCTGATGATAGGTTGGGTTTTGGCTTTTGCCTTAAAGATAAACAGTAACCATCAAACTAATGAATAGGGTCATATAGAACACATCATTTTTTCTCAGGTAAGTTTCGACGTATTTGTAATCAGGGGCGACGACTGGTTGGGGAGGGGGAGGGGCCGAGGGGGCGGATGGCCCTCCTACCTCCAGCTGCGGGAAGTGTCCGGTCCTATCTCTCCGGGTCATTGCAAGTTGCTTTCCTCCGACACCAGTAGATGATGTGTCTAATTCACGGCGCTATAGGCATCGCCTGTTTGGCGGCGTACCGACTGAAGTTTCAGTGCAAGAGATCTTCGAGCGCTTGACAAGCAATCGTCTCGAAACGTATTTTGATTCCAAAGAACGCTGCGTTTAAAACGAATGTTCCACTTTGGTCGACTTGTCATAAATAGACTTGGCTGGTTTGAAAAATGTCCCTCATGTTCATGTGTTTCTGAAAGATGCTAGAGGCCTTAAAAGTGTAATTAATTAAAAGCTGTATTCTTCATCATCCGCCAGTATGACGCAATACGGGCCTGCGCTAGACTGCGACCGGAAACGTTCTCTGGCCGGCGTCCGTCGCTACTGTGGTGCGTCGTCACGCAACAGCTGTAAATAGGACACGGTCGAAAAGGACACCAGGGAAGCCGCGGGAAATCACTCTGAACCTCCATAAATGTAGATTTTTCAAGACGCAATGTATATTACACACTGGCTTCTAAGAAAACGCTATCTCAGTTTAGAATACGTGTATAGCATGAACGTTGCCTTTAAGCTTTTTTTTTGGAAATCATTAACCCTGAGAGAAATAACACCCCAAGACTATACTTTGCTCAGAGCCCGGGAAGAGATTCCACGACTGATGAAACATAAGATGGGCCCTGGGAGATACAGTGATCGTATCTGGCAATGAAGGCTGACTGAAGTAGTCAGTCACCGTCAAAAAGGAATGTGATATCGGTTTTAAAAAAGTGAAAAACTATCGATGCCTAGAGCCACAGCCATACCTTTCTTTGGAAGCCGCAGGAGCCAAAAATTGTGCTCCGAAGAGTCGGGGATATTCAAAAAGTGCCTTTTGTTTCCCTCTGGATAAACAGTCATTAGGCACTGAAGATTTGAAAATAGTGTTCTTCATTGTAGTAACGGATGGACATTTGCTCGAAATATTCCATCATGTTTTTCGTAATTTTAATACCTTTGGAGGAAGGGCAAAACGTCCAAGCCGTTACTCATTGAATTCCAGGATATGGAAGTGATATGCCTTCCCATCGCTTCCCCTTCCCCTGTTAGAATTACACCACTCTGATGCTTTTCATGTTATGACACCTCGCGACATTCATACCAGACTCTTCACGGCCAGCGAACGTCTTAGTGGCGTTCCAAATGTGTCTTGCATTGCAGGGCGATTGCAGTTTAAAAGATGAAAAGCCATGTTTAATCCAAATTTCAGTGCAATAGCTCATAAGTGGCAAATATTGCAACAGAAGTCCACAAAAGGATTTTCATAATAAATATGCAGAGATAAGCTTAATTTTTACTAGGTTCTTCCAGGCAATTTCCCATTTCGTTTCAGACTGCCCACAGATGTATAATCTCTTTTGCCATGAAAGCTGAACGGCTCACGGTCGGCGCCACAGGCGTGTTGGCCAGCGTCGCTGCTGCTGCCGCAGGTGGCCTGGCTCAAGGCCGACACCCAGACCATCCTGACGCTGCACAACCGCATCATCACGACCAACCGGCGCATCTCGATGACGCACGACCAGCAGCGGTCCTGGAGCCTGCACGTGCGTCCGGCGCTGGCCTCCGACAGCGGCTGCTACATGTGCCAGCTCAACACCGAGCTGATGAAGAAACAGATCGGCTGCATCACGGTGCAGGGTGCGACTCCAGACCCAGACGGAACGCTCAACAAACGCCGTCATCACACCACCGTCACGTGACGCAGATCGGAGTCATGCGCGTCACGGGCGGGGAGGGGAATCGTTACGCCTCGGCTGGAGTTCCGGCGGCCAGGTGGCCGTGTCTAACAGCTGAGCGGCTCGCAGCAGCTACGGCTGTCGGCACCGAGCTGGCCGCAGCTAGCTGCTCGCCACCTGCGCTGTGGCAGGGGGCCGAGGTCGGAGCTATGTGTGGAATACGAAAGACCGAAGCCGATAGAAAATATCTGTTCCGCTCACACCTCCTTTACCACAAAATTTATGCATACTTTGCATTTTTAAAACTTGCGACGTAAAAGTCCATCGACATTGCGTGTCGGCAGGAAGTTATTTCTGCGTTTTTTCCCCGCCCACAGTCCCTCCGGTTTTCGACAATAACCAGACTAGCCGAGACATCAGCGCCGACTCGGGTGACAACGTGACCTTGACCTGTCGGGCGGACGGTGACCCCAAGCCTCGGATCAGCTGGCGGAGGGAGGACGGCAGGAAAATTCTGCTGGCCACCGCCGACGGAAAGATCAAGACAGGTGACTGCAACGTCCCAGCTGAACACAACACGCGGCTCAAATCTAGACATGCTGGCCTGAGCCCCTCAGTAGCGCAAGCTTCTAGTGAAATCATTTCGCGCTGGAAAAATTGGCGGCATTCACGCTCTGATTAATTTTGTCCGTAGTTTTCAATATGTTTAGGTGATTACAGAGTACGATTAGTGAGTGCTACTCTTTACGTTCTAGTCTACTGAGAACAAATTTTGTCGGCATCCTCGACTTATTCTGCCTATGTGTGACAGTCTCTAGAGCATATATCTCCACTCTTCCTCTGTCAAAGCGCTGTTATCTGCGTCGGTCATTCCGCCAATATCCGGGGGTTATCTGGAAGACATGTGTGTCATTCTGTCGGTGTTTGAATTTACCAACGTTTATGATTTTCTGTATGTAGGTGTCGGGGCGCCATTCCTCCCTATTTCCTACGCATATTGTGGCCATATGTGTTGGTGATTCAGTATATGTTGTGTAGTGATCTTCCTTTTTGCCTCAGTGAATCAGTCCTTGTCTGTACATAATTTTCCTTTGGTAATCGGTGACCCAGTTTTTGTGCATGACAGCTGTTTTGCTTAACAACTCAGTTGCTTTCTGTGTTTTGCTGTACCTGTTTACGTCGATGACCGTGTTGGTTATGTTTGCAACAGAGTACGGCGACTGAGTCGGGTCCGATTCCAACAGAGTACGGTGACTGAATTGGGTCTGATTACAGCAGAGGACGGTGACTGTGTCGGGTCTGATTACAGCAGAATACCAGGGAGAGCGTCTGCAGCTGGTGCGCGTGACGCGCCGCCACTCAGGTGCCTACCTATGTATCGCCAGTAACGAGGTGCCGCCAGCCATCAGCCACAGGATAATGGTGAACGTCGCCTGTGAGTGGCCACGGGCGCGGGCCGAGGACACACGCCCGACCCGCCCACTGCCGCCTCCTCGCTAACCCAGATCACTATATGTTCTGTACTGAGGGTGCGCGGTAGCAATAATTATATTTACCGCGGCAGTAATGATCACACCTCGACTGACTGGCGCTCCAGCCTGGTGAAGGTCGCAGCTGACCCACGCTCGGAAATGTGTGTTGACGGGGTCTATGTTAATCCGCGCAGTGGAAGGGGGTTTCGCGCTAACGCGCACTGGGACGGGGTACAAAAGTGCCCCCTCTGATCTCGGAAACGGAAAGAGCTAGAGACATGAAATTTTATGCACAGGGTGGGACCATAACGGTGAGGTCACGAACTGGTTGATCTTGACCTTTGGTGACGTTGACCTTTGTTGACCCTGGCTTTGGTCTTGGTACATCCATCACTTACGCCCGAATGACGTTGCCTGATTGTGTTCCAACGGTAATCTTAGGTAGAACGCTGGTCCTTTCACAAAGTCCCCAATTGTCAGCGACAACCGTCGTTTTCGTTATGTTTGCCTGGCTTCAGATGCTTGAAACTTTAAAAATGTCCGGCCGATTTTCGATGTTTCCACCTTAATCGACGAGTTATTCAATTTCCATAAATGTCATAAAGTAACAACAGTAAGCTCCGATCTGTTCTTGAGATATTCAAGAAAAACAGGTGGGGGGCACAAAAAGACACCCCTTCCAATGCGCGTGTTAAACCAGGTCATTTATGGCGGCATGTGCGCCACGATGTTCCAGGAAACTGCTCTGAAGGTACTGCTTCCACGTTTGTTTATGTAGAAGGAAAGACATGTTGTATATTGCAGCCGGTCCGGTATTCTTACATTCCGCCACTTTGGATCTGGTCAGTTGAAAGCACACCGACTTGATATGACTTTTTACTATATTCGTTAAACCCGTTTTTTTTCGGAGTCCACAAGAGTTAATTTTTCGTCTTAACATATATTTCGGTGCCTTTTGCGATTTCTTTGTCGGCGGAATGACTGACGGAGAAACCGCAAAAGGCATCGAAACATATCGATAATCAAAAAACGTAACTCTTGCACACTCCGACAAGACCAATTTAACAAGCGCACAGCCTTGTTAACACCGGGAGACAACAACGGCATCGACCGGCCATTTTAATGAACTCTGGCAGTTTCAACTTGCGCGTGTCATTGCATAGCTTTGGACGCTGTTTTCTCTGAATATTTTAGATCAAGGAGTCGAAAATGGGCTGGCCGAGTTTGGAATGGATAACAAGCCGGGAAACAAAGCCAGGCACGGGACCATTTCCAACTTCCATGCCCAATGACTTCACACAGAGACTGCGCGGAACAGAGTATGGCTGGTAACATAGTGCGACTAAGGAGACGGTAATTAGCGGATATCGAATGGCACCAGCAGCTATACTCGTATGCGGCCTGCTACTGCTACGCGCGCGCTTACGCGAATAGAGCGCGTGGCGTATAGAACACGACTTGCGCGACACTGCACTATGAAAAGCTGTTATTTGTGGCTATGGAAGTGCGATATAGCCATGGGGCACTTCGGCGTAATTGCCAACGTGAAAGAGAGGTCCATACAGCAGATCCTTTTGTTCCCGTATGAACCTATTGCTGACACCTCTCTCGCGACGAGGTTTCAGCTGGCTTGCATGGGCGTCCGTTGAAGTACTTCAGCGAAGGAGCCTTAAAACTGCATTGCATGCCTTACATTCGTGGCCGTTCGGCCGGCAGACGTGCGGGTCACTCGGAGATGTGTTCCATCCATTCCGAGCTGTCTCTTGTAGCCGCCTACCCATCTGTGTGGTGCTGCAGTCGTGTTTAACAAAAGTGGTGCTCGTCTGGCTGTTGATCCCGCCGTATGCACCACTCGTGGCAGCCGGCTAGCTGTGCTGCACCACTGGTGCCGGCTCGGCCGGCGCCGCTCGCGCCGCGCCGACCGCCGCCGCTCGGACTCGCCTGTCTGAGGGCTCGGCGTCTGTCCCCCAGTCGCGCCTACGGTGCGCGTCTCGCACCAGATGCTGGGCGCGCTGCGCGGCTCGGACGTGACGCTCGAGTGCCAGGTCGAGGCCAGCCCCGAGCCGTCCACCTACTGGCGCAGGTCCGGCCTGCCGCTGACCGCCGACCGGTGAGTGTCGGCCGCCGCCCACCGGCGCCTCGTCTAGCTCGCGCCTCCGGCTGGTCGCCGAGCTTAGGCGTCCGTCGAGCCGTTACGAATGCCAGGACTGGCTGCTTTAGGGCGGAGTCGTGAAAAGTGTCGTGACAAGGTGGCTCTTCTCTCAGGAAGAAGTACGTGATGAGCGAGACGCACAGCGGTCACAAGACGCACGTGGCTCTTCGCATCCGCGGCTTCCAGCCGGCCGACGCCGGCGTGTACACGTGCGTGGCCAGCAACACCATCTCGCAGGGTGAGGGCTACGTCCGACTGCACGAGGTGCCCCACCCGACGGCGCCGCCGTCGCCGCCGGCGGCGGTGACGGCGCCGTCCGACTGGGGGCTGCGGGCCCGGCCGGGCCGGACCACCACCAGCGCGCCGCCGCCGCCGCGGAGACCGCGGCCGCCGGCGGTCACCACCGGCCGGCCGCGAGAGCGCCGACCGACGCGTCCGACCGCCAAGCTGCCGTCAGCCGCCGGCTGGCAGCGCGCCAGCCTGCTGCTGCTGTTGGCCACCCGACTCGCCCGCCTCGGTCCCTGAGGCGCCCGCATATCAGCGTGGTGCACTACCTCTCTTTTGACCTTTATCATGCGTTAGGTGCGTTTACGATGGTTACGAGCTTCGGAGGGTATGGAAATAGGACCATGCGACCCTGGGGTATGGTCGCCTTTGGGTTATTTCTCTGCGTTCTCGTCGCACCAAAGCAAGGATTAACGACGTTACATATAAAGAGCACTGGAAGGCCGCAAATGTGTACGGAAGTATTACGTTCTGTTTTATAATACATAGTGAACACCACAAACGGAGTGTTCTGTCCCTGAGGGTGCCCTGAAGCCAGCACCCACAAATATAAAATGGCTGTACACATGAAGCATACAAACTGATTCATCCATACATATTCTGAGCAAGGTAAGGAAATCTACAGTGGGATCACACCACTGAATTTGTTTTATGGTCAGCGTATGTATTGGTTGAGAAACATTTAATTATCGCCAAGAAAAGTTGCTCCATAAGGTCTAATGTCAACAGGCAAAAACGTCAGGGTTGAGCCAATATTGGGGACGTAGTCTCCCTCGAAGGCAAACAGACAACATCCCTGGCAATGTTATTTAATGATGCGACTTTGAGGCCATGTAACTCATAGACCATAAGGCTGCATTCTAAACGTAACGTAAGTGCCATTATAAATGCAAAATCGCTTATACGACTCCATTCCTTGAAATCTGAAAATTTGTTAATGATTCCGATCAAAGCAGCCTGTTTCAGCGTCTTTGATCTAATACCTAAATCTGACCCAATCCAATGTAACTGCAGAGTTTGCCGCGGATCATTTTCGTAATCCGGTTCTGCTTACGTTCCAGTGGATTATGTGTAACGAAATACTATATGTCTACATGCAGCACGTTTTATTTATAGTCTGTGTGAAAGGTGAGCGAATAATAAAACCAAATAAATTATTAAACAGCAGGGAAGCGATTTTTTGTTGCCCAGTTTTCTTCCTCGGATGAACCGTTTTAACCGAACCGAGAGCGACATAAATTGCATAAAATGAAAAGTCTTTCACAGTACACATCACGTGAAAAGATGAACGAAAACAGAACACGAAGAACATTTATGATAAAAGTTGGCATGACCTACCAAGCAACTTTAAATTATTTTTCAAAAGCCCTCACCTCTCACTGTAGCATTTCCAAGGAAAATCACGATCTTTGGGTGGCTTTGTACCATTTCACCAACAGGCAAGAGGGCTGCTTCATTTTTTCTGACCGAATAGTTGACCAAAGGTTTCCTGGACAGAAAGCGAACACAAGGTGAGCCAAAAATGAAACGACACACCTCCATCACCTGTCGTGGATTCCACATAAATGCTCACGACATGCCATTAACAACTCAAGCCATGTTCCAGCAATGGTACAAAAACGAATTAAAAACCCACGTGGCGGAACATTATGGTCCCTGAAAACCCCCCAGTTGCTAGCGTTGCTTGACAATTAACACAACGATGGTAAAACGCGAATTTTGTTTTCTTACGCAGCTTTTCAACCGCGTAATGCTCATGATATGAGCATTACGCCCCATATCATTGCCCAGCAAAAACGTCGTATCCTTGCTACCGATAATACACCTCCATGCGTAATACTGCATCCGAAATCGAAGAATAGTATACTGTCGTGAAAATGCTGAGTGGTATCAGGTGATTTTAACGTGCTGAGAACGAATTAAGGCGATAATTTTCCGCAAATTTTACTCCTTGATTAGACGCACGCAGCGACTAAGAAACTAAGAAACTAAGAAAGCAACCTAAATGCAGGCACCAAGACTATTCCAGCAAAACTCATCCGCGTGAAACTGAACTGTTGATAAGCTGTCGGTATGGGTGACCTGGAGTCCGGAAACCCGTAAAACGTGAACACCAGTCGTCACTAAATGATGTATAACAATGCGAATCCGTGTACTCTCGAACACGGAACTGACCATCCAGTCGCATTTGACCGTCATGACATGGAAACATGCAAAAACAAAATATCATCTTATCTGGATGACCAGTGTTAACTCTCGGTGTCTGATCGCAGCATCGTGATGAGCACCACGGACCGCATGGGCCTCGAGCTGCAGGCAGTTCCCCCGCAACTGAGGGAGATCCTGCTGGAGTTCACCCTGAACGTGCTGCTACATCAACCACCCGACATATTGGACTTTGCGTTAGAATACTTCGGTAAACTCAAAGAAAAGCGAAATCACGAGAAAGCCGGAACGAGTAAATAGCCTATCGAGGACTGAGTCGATAGCAACTGCGTTCGCATTACCGCGGGGCGAAGTATGCCACATAGTGTGAAATCACGCGTACGCCAGGCGTTGCTACTTCGGTGTTAGCCTCCATCACCACAGATGAATTCAAGTTTCCGTCGCTGTCGATTATGAACTCACGTCATTCGACCATGTACAATGTTTTTGTGTTTAGTAAAAGTGATGAACACTAGTACCATGCTCGCATTACGCCATATTTCAAACGCTGTCATATAAAACGGCTTAATATCCTATGAGCGGGTTTTCTCCTCCCATCTCATTACGGTTCTGAAATAAATAACCTTCCATCATATCACACTCATATGTATTGGAAAGCATGGATAAAAACGGTGAACGATTCGCGAGCGTCCCAACATGTATCACTATGAAAAAATGATGATAATGAACACCGAGGCGCAAGGTACGTATCGGGAGACGGAAAGTGCTCGCTACAAGTCATCTCACACGGTGCGGCCCCAGGCCACCGACGAGGAGCGGGCAGGCCCCAGCGACGGCAACATCCCGCGCTCTCCAGCGCAGGCCCGATCTTGTTGAGTCGTCTTCTTGTCGTCTTCTGTCATCTTGATGTCGATCTTCTAGAGTCGAATGTCGAGTACCACTGCTGAAGGCACCAGAGTGCTCTGGCTCTGCGTCCGCACCGCCACGGCCAGCAGGGGCAGCCAGCAGGGACAGCAGGGACCACGAGCAATCTGTCCGCGACAGGCGAACTCCTGACCAAGAGCAGCCGCTCCCCTGTCGGACCGGCCGTTCCTACATTCGGAATCAATAGTGCCGTTATCTGGGTGTCCACCGTTCATCTATGCTGGATCGACTGCTCGTTCACTTGGCATCCGTTTTCCTGCCGGGGATCGGCTGCTGCTCCGTCCGGGATTCAGCAGCTCCTTTGTCCGGGATTCAGCAGCTCTTTGTCTGCCCAAACCATGGTCAGTGGCTTCTCCTCACATCAGCCGCCGGTTCGTGCGAGCAGTTGATCCGTCGGAGTTCGGGCCGCCGCTCCTGCATCACCCACCAGCTGGCGGTCCGTCGTGATCAGCCGATCTACCGCAGCCCGATCAACTGACGTGCCGCAGCCCGGGCGGCCCTTCCTCTACCACACACCAGCCGGCGGCCCGCGGAGACCAGCCACTCAGTCGGAGCCGACCAGCTGCTCCTCTCTCGCGCCGCAGCCGGCGGCGGGCGGACTCAGCTGTCGCCCTGGAAGCGCGTCCAGAGCGGCTGGATCGGCTTGGACGGCTGCCGGTGCTCGGGCAGCCGGAGCGCAGAGGCGGCGTGCGTCAGCTGGAGGGCGCAGTCCGGGTGCGCGCTGCCCGGCAGCGAGGTGCACTCGCGCTCCAGGATGCTGGCCACGCTCTCCAGCACCTGGTAGAAGCCGAACGAGAGCGCCGCGCTCCGCACCCGGTTCAGCTCCTGCCGAACGGCAGAGGGCGCTGCTGCGTCACGCGAACAGACGCCGCCGCGGCCGGGCGGTCACACGAACAGGGCACGGTTGTCAGCGGGGCAGGGTTCTGAAATCTTCTGACCGTTCCGAGAGGGTTTGGGTCCAGTCAACAGAGGCTGGCCTCGTGCTGCACAAAATGGGGTTTCGGACACACTTCTCCCGAGACTTGCCACCTTATTGTCTGATTAGATACCATTCCAAAACGAAGCACGACGAACGGACACGTCGTCCGAAGCGTCTCGCGCCCTACCGACTCTCGAGCCTCACAAATACAAAACAACACGGAGAACGGTGGGCCAATAAGAACGGCATAAACAGGCGTGGTAAAACAAGAGAAAGGTTACCTCCACACATGCCACATACGGCAATGACATTTTCGCCGACAAGCGCGACACACGGAACGAACGCCTCTCATACAAAATGAACGCGGTTAAAGGAACGAAAACGACAAAAAGGAAAAGGACGACACGACCAGGGTGAACGTTCCGCCGCCACACCACTGCCGAACAGCTGAAAAGCTGAACGCCAGGCAGCTCAGCACCACCGACCGGTGCCGTGGCGCCGCCGGCACCGGCCGGGCGGGCCACGCCACCCACCTTGTAGAAGTTCTGCGTCTTCTCGGGAAGCTTCCTGGCGTGCCGCAGCACCTTCTGCACGTCCGAGTGCAGGCCCGACTGCCGGATCCAGCTGACGCACGTCTGCTGGTAGCTGCGCTTGCGCGCCACGCGAATGGGGAACGGCGACGGCGTGCCGCCGCCGGCCGGCCCCAGGTTCGTGAAGTCGCCCAGCCAGGGCAGCACGTTCGTCCCTGAGACGTCCAGACGGAGCGGCGGCGTGAACGGCGAAACCGCGACGTGGCCTCCTGATCACAGGGCTACTCTCGGAAACAACGGCGGCCTGCGACTATCCAACATCAATCGAGAAACTGATACGAAGAAATAAAAATAACCACACGGAGCGCCAGTCATGGATGATGTGCATTTTCAGAAGGCTGACCAACAGAACAGCGGAAGCAACTTTCTTTGTGGAGGCAGCCGAAATGAAACACGCCACAACAAACGCCCACACGGCCAGCAAGACCAAGTCACGACCAGCCAAGTGGCGGACCTACCTGGCTCAAACAGTGACAGCATGAGGTTGGCCTTCTTCTTGCTGTCTGCCCAGGAGTACACGATGCCGTACCAGTCGTCGCCCACGTTGACCAACGCGGCGGCGTTCTCGCGCTACCCAACAGAGGTTAGCGGCGTCGGGCCGGGGATTCGGCACAAACACCTGTCGGGCCGGCGGTCGACACAAACACACACATGTCGGACCGGGGAGCTGACACAACCACAAACATGCTGGGCCGGGGGTCGACGCAAACACAAACACGTCGGCCCAGAGAGTCGAAACAAACACAAACATGCTGGGCCGTGAATCGGGCACAAGCAGCAGATGGCCCGACGACTCACAGCCACACAACAGCCGTACAATCTTTAAGAAGTGATGGGCGATGATCCTGTCAGGACAGGGGTGTTCGTACAAAGCAAAACGATCGCAGTAATATTACTCCAAGACTGCATAAGTAAACATCACGGGCAAGCTGGATGACGGAATCTGCGGGCAAGTTAAACCTAAGTCACGGCAAAAGCTGCTCTTTCCTATCTCAACGAAAAACCACAACCAGCGAACAGAAACTGCCCTCATTAATTTTGCCCGCCCAGATCACGTTACGACACGACTTCCCGTCTTGCGCTGGCTAACTATGGCATGAAAAGTGAGGTGAGAGATAACAGATATTTCGGAAGCAACAGATATGTCTATGTGGTAACATATCACATAAGACTGTGATAAACTGGACGGCAGAACCACAGTGAGGTAGCAGAGAACCACTGGATGCCACCGACTGACAATAACGACCCCGTGCGCCGCCTGTGCGACGACCGATGCGTGGCGTCAACTCCACAGACGCTCTGTGGTCGCGACAGTGCCGCGCTCTGCCGGGATGTCAGACAACACGCCGCACCTTGAGGCCACCGTGCAGCAGGACGCAGAAGCAGGGGGTGCGGCCGGCCTCGTCTTCCTCCGAGCATGGCTGCCCGGACAGGTCGTCCGAGTCTGAGGGCAAACAGACGGTGCCGGCGTCAGGCTCCCCACACGCCATGGGCGAGCACGGGAACCGGACAGGTCGTCCGAGTCTGAGGACGAACAGACGGTGCCGGCGTCAGGTTCCCCATACGTCATGGGCGAGCACGGGAACCGGACAGGTCGTCCGAGTCTGAGGACAGACGCACGGTGCTGGCGTCAGGCTCCCCACACGCCATGGGCGAGCACGGCTGCCCGGACAGGTCGTCCGAGTCTGAGGGCAAACAGACGGTGTCGGCGTCAGGCTCCCCACACGTCATGGGCGAGCACGGGAACCGGACGGATTCGGGTGTCAGGTCAGAGGGGCCGGTAACACCGCGCGTCAGACACTCACCCGCGGGAGCTGGTGACAGCAGGCGTCAGATCCTCACCTGCGGCAGCTGGCGACAGCACGCATCAGACCCTCACCCGCGGGAACTTGCAACACAACGCGTCAGACCCTCACCTGCGGGAACCGGCAACACCACGCGCCGGATCCTCACCCGCGGGAGCTGGCAACACCACGCGCCGGATCCTCACCCGCGGGAGCTGGCAACACCACGCGCCGGATCCTCACCCGCGGGAGCTGGCAACACCAAGTGTCGAGAGAAGGCTGGAGGACTGGCCACGTCCGCCACAGAGAGGAATCCGCAGATCTTGAGGTCCGGCGACACGGTCCGCTTCACCGCCTCGAAGTCGCGAGTCCGGTTGTACGTCTGTCCGAGAACAGCGTTACTTCATCATCAATCAACACTACATCAATCCATCCCACCCCGCACGTCGATCGCCGTCCCCCGCGACAACAGGCGTGACAGGCTGCGACGCGAAACGACCCTGGCAGTCGGGAGCAGTATCAACCAACCCAACCAGCACGTCCTGAAAATGAACCACGGGGTATTCACCCGTGCGTCACTCGGATTTAACAAAACATTTTACTGGGGACGAGAAAAACGACCTAAGAATCGCTCGAAACAGCCTCATTCCCCTCTGGCCCGGTCCGGTCCGGCCCGCTCCGACCCTCCGCGCCGCTGACCTGGGGCGGCGGACAGAGCGTGACGCGGGACGACAGGCTGCCGCAGTGCAGCAGGCCGCTGAACGGCGCGTAGTTGGTCTCGGCCAGCTTCCGGAACAGAGCCAGCGTCGACTGCGAACACAGCACACGCGTCAGTCGGCACGTTTCCAGTCGGCGTGCGCGCCGCCGCCGAGACAGCGTCGCTGCTGGGTCGGCCTCCCAGAATTTACAGCCATCGACGATAAACACCAGATGGTTTGTGTATCGACGTTGGCCGTCAATGAACAACTTCTAAAACTAATCGCTGACATTGCTAACGGCCAACTAGACATTCAAGCCTGACCTTACCTAGCCTCAATGTCTCGCTATATTAATTACTACGTTCTGAGACTGGTTACTAAATATTCCTGAACGCAAGTAACTTCACAAGTTACTGCAAACTCTCTTGAGCCAGATTCAGACCTGACAGTCGCCTGGCTCTGAGGCCGGCGCCCGGCAGCGGCTCACCTTGCCGGAGAGCGGCGGGTCGGGCGTGTGGACGGCGCCCTCGCCGCCGCTGAGCTCCACCAGCCGCTGGAAGGCGGCCGGCGCGCAGCTCCGCTCCAGCTCGGCCCGCTCGGCCAGCAGCACCACGTCCAGCCGGCACGGGAACGAGAACGGCAGCGGCAGCCGGCCGCCGGCCGTCAGCTGGCGCAGCGACGACTCGCCCACGCCCAGGCTGCCGTCCGAGATGATGATCACCTGGCCGCCGCAGGGAGAGAGAGGTGAACTGGGGACGTCGCCTGGTCCCACTGCTGCCCGGGCTGTTCAGAGGTGGCGATCACGGCGGAGCGGCGGCTGCGCTCAGCACGTGACTGTCGCCTTTATGGTTACGGCTGCAAGTATAAGGGCTACCAAGTCGCTTCCGCACCATTTGGGGGGAGGGGCAGCGTTGCTGCTTCACGTCCTGTGGTATGTCTGTGTAACCATCTGAACCATGTTCAGCGCATCAAGCTAAATCGCGTGCTCGCCTGATGGCCATGCATATCTCCAGTGACACGCCCTCCGTTTCCCTGCGCCGTGCGTGACGGGCAAAAACACTTCCCGGCGCCTCTACCTGGGCAGCCGAGCCCCGGCAGCTGCTGCGTACCGGACATGGCCGACTGCCCGCGCTCGCACGCCTCACCTGGCAGGCCGTGCCGCTGCCCCACTCCTCGGCCACCACGGCGTTCACTCCGAGCAGCGCCGTCTCCACGCACGACTTGTCGTATTCGGCCAGCGTGGCCAGCTGGCTTTTCAGCTGGTCAAAGTCGCGGGTAAAGGACCCAAGCACCTCATACATGGAGCTGTACACCGCCTGCAAACAGCCGAAAAACGAGGTTTTTTAGCATTGCACTGCACACAGAATGGCATGGAGGACCAGATTTCAACAATGGTATGAAGGCATTGCATCAGTACTCCGTGCATCGGAAACAAACCTGATCAAATCTGGTCACCAATCACATAATGCTTGTGTAACGAGACACCCAACTGTGCCTCGGGAACGGATACACATAGCACCTACTATTCCATCCATATCTGTTGCTGCTTATCTTCAACAACAGAGCCCCGGAGACTCCCCTGCCATCTTGGGACTGAGAGGTGGCAGAGGAACTCGGAAAACGGCGTTAAATAACTTTTGTCCTGTTGACTTATATGATTTAGATGGGTTCACGTGACCTCTGGCAGGTTTGTTTAGTTCAAATAATCAGCTGTTTGGGGTGGACAAGAAGGGAGAAAAATACCACACTCCATGTCTTCAGACATGTCATGTCAGGTACCATAACAGAGTGTGATCCCATATATGCATATGCCATTGATATGCAATGTCTGCATTATGTCGAACAACCGCAACTTCCGTGAAGCCGTTTACATATTTACCATTTAACTAGTGGGGGCAGCCCTGGTGTCGGTTTAATACTCTTTGTTGTCATTTACCTCATCATCCCTTCTGCTACTTTATCCAATACTGTGCAACATTATGAAATACTGGATTACTGCACAATGTACGTGAATAAACTGCACATGCTGCAGACACTGCAACATAACTGCATGTTTCAAGTCATTTTGTTTTATTACCTTGGGTACCAATGACAACCTTACCTTTGAAAGCTAACAGCGACTGGCCTTTTGTATCAGGCTATTTGCAGTTTTTGTGGAATCTGAGATGACATGAACCTCACAAGCAAAATATGTTTCAACAATAGCATTATGCAACATTTTCAAATTATATGTAATACTAATAAATCATAGAAATGTTCGCAACCCAGTTAGAGCAAAGTTTCCTTTTGATATATCAAACAGAACAAACGTTTATACACAAAAAACACTATGGCCTCTGAGGACCCCCAAACTGGGCAATGACCAGTCAAAATATTTGGCATATATCAAATTTCAAAGATGTATTCAGTTCACTCAAAAGCCTGATTATGTATTTACATACTGACCGTTTCGCTGAGAATGCATCAACGAATATCAAAATATCAACAAACAACTGAAAAATGATCGCAAAACTGCTGTTTTGCCCGGGTTCTTTCATCTTCACTGCAAGAGATTCTTCCAAACGCAATCCGCATTTATTTAAAAGCCAAGACAGATCTGCAACACCGGAATCCATCTGCTGCGACGCCACTACTCGCCAGCACTGCGCGCCGCCGTACGCTCGCTACGCAGTCAGTGGTCTTCAGTCCTGTCCAGTCTCCTACGCGGTGCGAACGCACGCGCTGCCGTCCGCTCGCTTGTCGCGACCGGGAGTTCAGACTGTGACTGAGCTCAACTGACCTCCCCCGCCCGGCCGCCATCGCCTTATTATATGGACACAAGGGTTCTCAGCGCCCCTCGGACGCGCGTCATCGATTCACGGAGTCACGTGCTATGACATATTTTGTCAACCCAAGACTCCACCAACTGGAGCTGCTGCACGCGAAACTCGAACAAATGTAGCAGTATGGTGAAAAATTATGTCACTGGTGACAGTGGTTAAGACAGAACATGCATTTCCCAAGGCCAGGGTCATACATATGTGACAATCTTACAAACAGCACAAACATCAAAGCCAATATGACTACGACATAAAGCCCACACAATAAGCCAGTTTCCATCCTTGAATTTTGTGATTCTCTAAATGCCAGTCTTTTGCTGCTCACTGCACCACCTAACAGTGATCATGCCCCAACTGCAATGCATAATGGGATCATCCAAAACCACCTGCATCAAGTTTCATTTAGTGCGCAACATGGGCAAACACCTAGCTTTGATCTCAATAAATGTACTCACATCTTAAAGATGAAGCCCAGACTGAATCCAACCTCACAGATCTACAACTAAGCCATCTCAACTGACAAAGCATAAGCATGTTAAACATGGTTCAACCCCATTAAAACTTACCACAGCAGCAAACTCCAGCTTGCAGTTATGGTGTATGTGGTTCAGCAGAGTATGTATGCCCTTAATAGCCAGCTGGGAAACTGTCGGTGGGTCTTCAGTCCGATCTGGCTGGGGGACTTGTTTGCTCATTGACAGTGACACATCCAGGGCAATTACAGTAGGCATGTTTGTAACGTAGGCTACCAGATGGCTGCAGCTGGGGATAAAAAACATATACTGATGGACACATCAGCTCAATACATTTTCTTAACATTAAAACAGTGCTGATATCCTGATGCAAGTAGCTCCACATTTTCCCAATATGTTTCACTCGCACATCATGCTAACAGTCAGGGCTTTGATCTACCTGTCCTTGTCCAAGATGAGTTAATCTTACCCTGGGAAAATATAAATAATAACTGCCTGGTTTGGGTAAAGACATACAGACACTCAGGCCTTGAACACAGACAGGTGCTAACTCAACTTAAATGGGTGGTGCATTCAAGGGTGGTGCTGCAACTCATGCATTGCAAATTGAAAACCAGGCAGTGCAGACTCATTTTTTATTGCCATTCAGGCATGCCAATATTTTTGGTTTGAGGAATCAGATTGGATGATGATATTTGCATTATTTTATAACTCATTTGGCTTCAATATGCTTGGCCCTTACAATATCCAAAAATGTCATTATGCTTTAAATGCCAATAATGCACAACATACCTTCAAAGGCAATTTCAGGGATGCAAAAACAACTTTTCGAGCGTTTCAAAGCTTTTTGTTCACTAAATTCTCAGGAAAGGCAGTTTTCTGGAAATTTTCCATGTCTCCTCTATCCATGATCTGCTGGCACTTCATCCATGATGAGGTCCAGGGGTGCTGGCCTGTGAGCAACTGTTAAGATCTGTATTGTATCATCATTACTAGGTGATGTCCATGATCTTGGTCTGGCTGACTTGGTTGATATTTTACAACAGGAAACATTCTGGAATGGAAATTCTCTGCATCCCATACCTCTTTTTCAAAACTTAACTGATATTGCTTTTAAATCTTAAATGGTGCCACTGTGATTGGGTATATCAAAATGTAATGTGTCCAGTTATGCCATGTCAGTTGGCCATTTTATGACTGTAAATTGGACCCAACCTGAACCAGTAAGTTCTGAAGTCCATCAGACCCAATGGCTTGGATTCCTAAAGATAGCTTTGATTTGAAGTATGATCATTCAGATGTCATTCAAATAAGTTCATGCCTGTCATGTATCAGTCACCAACAGAATACTTGCAATCAAATTGTCACAAACCATCACAGCTATCTGCTAAATCCCTGCTAAATCCCCATTCTTTAAACTGGTGGAAGGCTCCAATGAAAGTATTTGGGTGATACTTTACTTTTTATGTATCCTATAGAAGAGCTCATAAACTTTCCTGAGAAAGCCAGGACTGGTGTCACCACCCTTTCTGAAAGGAATGGCGGTATATTTCACCACAAGCAAAAGCGACCAGAATGGGCAGCATCATCTTGTTTGCACTGTCTTCATTCCCTGGATGTCCTATGTACTGTGCAACATTTGATGACATCATCAGTAAATGATACCTAGAGCCTGCAATCTGATAAAATGTTCACAGGGCATAATATTGCATCAATGGCCCAACCCTGCCAGACACAAGGTATAGGACACTAGACACCACAGGCCGATAAAGGGTGTGATTGGACTTGTCCTGTCTCTGTTCAGCAAGGGTTAGGTAGTGCAACTAAACAGGTTGGGTTGGGTTGGGTTGGGTTAGGTTAGGTTAGGTTAGGCTAGGTTGATTAGTTATCTTGTCTACTATTCATTAAGTTAAGCTATACTAATGACATCACTAGGCCCAAAAAACCTTGGCAATCCTTTAGAAGCGCACGCCATAAACCAAGCACACTGGATGACACATATGGCGCGCGTGGCAAAAGGAGACGTCAGCTGTTGGAAGAAACAACAACATTATGCACTGGAGCTCCAGGTCGTAGATCACCTACTATTCGCTCTTGTTTTACACAGTAGGTTAGGTTAGGTTAGGTTAGGTTAGGTTAGGTAAGGTTAGGTTAGGTTAGGTTAGCGAATAGTAGGTGATCCACGACCCTGGAGCTCCAGTGCATAATGTTGTTGTTTCTCGCAACAGCTGACGTCTCCTTTTGCCACCTTTTCCTTTTGCCGCGCCGTATATGTGTCATCCAGTGTGCTTGGTTTATGGCGCACGCTTCTAAAGGATTACCAAAACCTTCACCTTGGGAGCTGCACTTTTGACTTTGTTACCGTACAATCACAGTAGAAGTCAAACTGACACGTAGTGCAGTGGTAAGTGATGAATGGAGTGGCAATATTATTTGGTAATTTTTTTTCACTTTCTTCATCTTGGAATGATACTATGCAACAGCCAAATCACAAGTATTTGCCTTGGAGCTCTTTGTTGTATGATTGTAATGCCATTTATGCTCTTTTTCACCACATAGTGAAAATGTCATGTATAGTTAGGTAGTTGCACTACCTAACCTTTGGACTTCCACATCAATGTGATGCAAGCAGATGCATTTACAAAATGGGGAAAAATATGTGAAAACCAGTGTATTAGAAAACTAAACCTGTCTTCAAAATAACAGTACTGGCCAATTACTAACATCCAGATATGAGGGGAACAGATACCAAGATTCTTAGGTGATGCCTGTTTCGAGCATTTCATACCAAAAGCACAGACATTCCCGAATGTGCTGTTTGTCACATGCAATGGTTTTCTTGCATAAACCTTGTTATGGTGAGCCCAGTTGGACATTCCTGAAAGGTTTGTAAAATTGGAATGCCGCTGTTCTTTATCAGTGAGATCGGTGAATATGCAAGCAGTTAACTTGGCTATGCAATGCAGTCAAACAAGTTACGTTTCATCGTCTTCGGTCTTACCGGTTAGCCCAGTCTTGTCATAAAGTTGCCTTCGCAAGCCTCACCTACGACTTACCTTTCAAGCGCGGCGAACTTCGTCACTTTTGCGCCATGACCGCTAGCGATACCCGTTCATAAACCATGGATAAACTGATCTACGAAACCTAAAAGACTACGTCCTAAATTTGGCCGACTTTAGGACGTATTCGTCCTAAACTTATTTTCCTCTGCTCTGACGAATACGTCCTAAAGTTTAAGGAGTATGTGTTGTGTTGGACGAGCGACATCCAGAGCCCCATTCATAAACTGACTTACGAGGCATACCAGGTTACCTTCACCGGCGCAGGCTAAGAGGCAGGGGTGTCGATTTGCATTCTTTCGAGGGGACTCTGGCCCACGCAATGTTGATTTGGACCCCTCTGATGTTGGTTTGAGCCTCTCCAATATCTTCTGCCAGTTTTAAAGGGAACAGGACAAAGGTAACGAAAGAAATGGCCGCAGTAGATAAAAGATATGCAGACGGTAAAGAATAAGGCATAAAGAGACGTATCTGTCTATTTTTCTATCTTCTGTATATATGCACATATTTGTCTACATATATACGTCTACAAAAGGGTTATATGCATTTTTTATTCGAAAAATAGTAAAATAAAACTCAACAATTTCCGTTGATCAAAATAAACTGGGCTAAATCCGTTCAGAAACGCATCAAAAGGTCATCAAAGGTCAAGGTCAACTATCCTGTAACTTGGTCCAGATTTACTTTGTAATATGTCGATTTGTATGAAATATGCATGAAAATTCCGTACTAAAAACACATTTGGTGCATTGATACTCGCATGTATATACATACATATACATACATACATAAATAAAAACTCTCACAGTGATCAGATGTGCTGATGTTGGCTAGCTTCTCTGAAAATACGCCAAACGACGCGTGTAGCGCCCTTATTTACACTCCAGCCATCCCATGTTGCTCGAAATCTGATCTGCAAAAGATGAAAAAATGACTCCATAGGCCAATGATCTGACATGACCTCGACTCGAAATCCCCGGTCAAGACGTCAGATAAATGGAAATTGTCGTATTCCACGTTGTAGCGCTCAAACAAACACCTTTTTTCCGTTTTGCTCGAAAAGTCTTACGCAATGGCTTGCACGGGCCGAGAAAGTGTCCAAAATAACCTTTTTGACCCCATTTGACCTAGAAGATATTGACCTAGGGTCATGAAAATTGCACATAATGTAGACTGTTATAGTCCTACCCTGTCCATAAAATTTCATATCTCTAGCTCTTCCCGTTTCTGCTGATATCGGAGGAAAGCACTTTTGTGCCCCCTTCCAATGCACGTTAGTGCGAAACCCCCTTCCACTGCGCGGGTTAACGCTCAAACGCGCACCCTTTCCCGTTTCTTTGGAAAAGCCGTACGGCATGGCCTGGACAAGCCGAGAAAGTGTCCATAGTTGGCTTTTTCCACCCCATTGCACCTTGAAGATATTGACCCATTTCACCTTGAAGATAGTGTTATGAAAATTTCACGCTGTGTAAATCTTTACAGCCCTACCGTACCTACAGAATTTCGTGTCTCTAGCTCTTTTCGTTTCCGAGACCGGAGGCGGGCATTTTTAAGCCTCTCTTCCAGTGCGTGTTAGCGCGAAACCCTTTCCACTGCGCGTGGTAACCTGTGACGCAGACCCATAGCCAAAGGGGCCATTGGGGCCGTGTCCCTCTCGAACAAGCAGTCTACAGTATATATTTAGCGATTTCGCAGGAATACAATATAGTGATCAAATATGTGGTGGAAAAGCAAACATTACGTTTTTTAACTTTGCTATATGCCAGTGGCATATGGCAAAATTTGACATTTTCCCTGCCCCTGAGGAAAATCGTAGCTACGCAGGGGCGTAGACAGGATTTCGCCCGGGGTAAATCGGATCAAGGGGGCCCACGTAACCAATGGGGCCCTCACCAAGGGCGGATCCAGGATTTCGCCAAGGCGGGAAGGGAGGGGGGGGGGGGTGGAGGCGAATGGTCAGCACGAGACACCCAGTTTTGGCCCTTCAGATATAAAAAATGACGTAATTCTGCTTTTTTATCATACGAAATATCCCAAAAAATGAAACGCGAAACCTTATTTGAGAAAATTCTGCGTTTTCGTATCGAACAAAGTGGCTGAAATATGACAAAAATGGGGAGATTTTAAGCGGCTCCGCCCCTCCCTCTGCTTGAAATGTCGTGTCTGTATCTGGTCCAGGAGCCGGTCTGCCCCCACCCCATCCCGTAGCTTCTGATTTTTTATTTTTTTTTGTCAGCTTAGTTTAGGTTCCCTCTTGCAGTTACAGGAGCACTTTTGGTCGTCTCATGCCGTCTGCCGTGTCAGGACCCTCTCAGGTTCCTTTTACAGTTTCACGTATCGATATATATTTCACGCAGGACGTATCAGGCCCTCCTTCGGTGGTTTCAGGGGCATCTCGGACAGTCTCAGGGACCCACCTGACAGTCTCAAGGACGCTTAAGCCACCGCGGGTTCTCTCTTGCCGTCCCCGAGACGTTTTTTGTAATCTAAGGAGCCCCTCAAGCATTAAAAAAGGCCTTCTCTTAGTCTCTCTGCCGTGACAGAGGCACCTCTGACAACCCTCCAGGTCCTTTGACCATTTCAGGAGAAGTCTGAACGGCTCAAGGTCTAGTAGTGTCAGGGCCCCTATTGCTAAAGACTTCTTGTTAGCAGTCTCAAAGGTGCCTCTCTACATTCTCATAGGATCCCCTATGGTCTTGGGTACCCCTCTTGTAGTCTTTGGGAAGCATTTTTGCCATCTCAGGGGCCCTGCGGCAGTTACAAAAGACCTTTGGACAATTTTATGGACCCTGCGCAGTGTCATAGGCCCTATGAACGTCTCCGGTGGTCCCCATGGCTGCATCATGGGTCTTCCTCTGTTGCAATATATCAGATTTATCTGGTACCAGATAAATCTGATACTGTACCAGATATATCTGGCAGTGTTTTAGGGCCCCTCTAACCGTAGCAAGGAGCTTTTGTTGGCGCTTCAGGGGCCTCACTGGCAATCTCAAGGGGATCTTGGCCGTGCCAGAAGCCCGCTTATTACACTTGGGAACCCATTGGCCGTCCAGCGCTCCCATGAAACCCAAATACCGTCTCAGAAGCCCTCTTATCGTCTGTGCCTTGCAGGGGCTCTGCAACCTTTTTGGTGGTCACAGGGGTCATCTGCGGTGTACGGGCCCATCTTTCCGTCTCAGAAGCCACCTGACGTTTCCGGGGGCCCCTGACAGCACCAAGAACCCCTCATTGTTTCAAAAAAGTCCAGTGTAACACATTTCATTTCAAGGTTGAGCCCAGTGTAGCCCATCTCGAGATTGAGAAGATCACCGACGAGTCCCCGTTCAGGGGGCCCCTCTGGCTGGCCAGGGTCCCCTTATGCCGTGCTAGACACGCTCTTAAGTCTCAGAAGTGCTAGGCACTCTCTTAACCCTCTTTCCGTCTCAGGTGCCTCTCTGGCAATTTTAGTGGTCTCATAGACCCTTTGACGTGTTGGGGCCCCTTGCGACCCCAGGGGCCCTTGAAGAGTTTCGAGGGCACTTCTTTCTATCTTAAGGACCATCTTACCGTGTCAGGGTCTCATTGACCCTCCCGGAGGCCCTCTGACTACCTCAAAAACCTTTAGCTTTTCACTCATAGGGGCCCCCTCGGGACTCAGTCCTCATCTTGGCCGTCTCAGAGTCCCTATGAGCCGTCTGGCGGTATCAGGGACCCTCTGCCGTGTTGGGGCCCTGTTGTAGTCTCAGGTGCCCTTTGGAAGCTTCAGGGGCCCTCTGTGCGTCTCAGAGGTCATATAACCCTCCATGAGGCCTCCCTGACTGCATCAAAAGCCCGTCAGGTTCTTATACAGACCCTGTGAAGCTCATACGTCTGACAGGGGCCCCTTCTCAGGCCTCAGGGAGGAGGGGGCGATCGCCCCAATTGTTCCCCCTTTGGATCCGCGCCTGACCCTGGTAATCAGTGGGGCCCCATGTCGTTAGAATTACTGTCGGTTTGTAAAGGAGTCCCGCTGAAGTGTAGAGGGCCCATGTTCGCCTGTAAACACGTTCTTGCCGACCTGGCGGGTGCCTCTTACAGGTCAGCAGGAACATCTTTACAGGAAAGCAGGGAGCCCCAGAATGGTCGTTTAGGTGCCCCAGCTAGCCAAGGGGTTACTGCCTGTCTGTAGAGGGCACACTATCTGCCTGTAAAGGGCCTCTGTCGACCTCTGGAGGCAGGGGCAGGGGCCTTCTTCCAGACCGAAAGGAGGTCCCTTCAGAGGCTGACGTGGGTCCGTTAGGGGCCGGCAGGGGCCCCTCCCCAGACAAGCAGTGAACTCCCCTACAAGCTAGCATGGGACCCTAAACGCTCATTCAGACCACGGGCCTCTCTTCATAGCACACAAAGCTTTCTTGTATATTTTGAGCACGTTTCCTTTAGGTTCGTGAACCTTCTTTAATGCTTAAAATATTCTTATTGTCTGTTTCGGACAGTGTAAGACACCCTGCGGACGCTATCCAAAGAACTGGGACCTTCGGTCCCAGGTGGGCCCGCTCGTCCGCCAGGGGGCCCCGCTTGGCCTCCAGGGGGGCCATGGTCCCTTTGACCTCCCTTGGCTACGCCACTGCATATGCCATGGTTACTAAAGCCAAATACAAGACAGTTAAGTGATAGATCAACCGGATAGCACTAAGATGCAGTATTCTCTGCACCAAAATCAAACTCCAAAAAAGAATGGAACGTTTTCCACAACAAACCTTAGAAGCCGATTCTTAATGAATAATCTGCTCAACCTATACTCGCCGCTCCTCATCTTGACTTTAGCATTTACAACAATATATTTGCAACAATGCAGCAACGTTTTGTCCTAAATGGCGGAACCGATTCTCATGAAACTCTCACCAGTCTATTTCTAGTGTACGATATCTACTCCGGAAACATTAATCATGTCAATATATCTAATGATCACCATCTTATTCAACTTAATAACTAATCTATGCTCCAAAACAAAGCCAACATCAACTGTGTAAAAATGTGGTTGCATACTAAGCAGTCTTGTTTTGGTGGACATGCGTTTTTCTGATTCTGACGTTTTGTGCAAAACGTATTTTGATATTCAAGACAGTGGTGCTCACGAACATCGCATCGAATTGTCTAGAACGATTCCAGCCTATCATTTTCCAGGGGGGGCAAACATGATTTTTTTACCTCGTGTTTTCCATGCAGTACGATAGGGCTTGTGTTGAATGTTGCCCAAAGACGGCGGCAGCCGCCCCCTGCCCCCCTCCCCCGGTTCCAACGCCCCTGCTTTCCTCTTTTTATGCCTCAAGCACATGGTATTCGTTTATCCCGTTTACCAGTGACAGGGCGGGAATACGTATTATTTACGCCAGTCATCGTATTGCTCTTTCCTTCATGGGCGTGGATCTTTAACTGCCACCGTGGACGCATCTTGGCCGGGCCCTGGCGCGGCTGCAGCGGAGCCTCCGGCACGCTTCTGGTGCCCTGGTGCGGCTGCAGCGGTGTCAGCCGCACGCCAACAGGGCCCGAGAGACGTGGCAGTGACGGCACCGCTGGAGCCGTGGCAAGGCCCGAGAGACGTGCCGGGAACGCCGCCGTAGTCAGCTTGAGATTGTTGCGCTGGTCAAGCCGGGTCAAGCCCGGATTTTCGGGGGAATTGCCGTATTATATGCGTTTATTTCTAGCCGTGCGCGCAGCCCTGGTGCTACAGCCGAATAACGGGTGGCATCGCCACTGTCTGTTTTTCGAGAACCCGCTGCTGAACATGGTGATAAAGGACAGTGCTGAATTGCTGGTCAGGTACGACTTGCGGACGAACGACCAGACTGAGGCCAGTCAGCGGTAGAAACCGCTGTTCGGGGTGTTCGGCAGCGGCCAGGCGTCGTTCTGTCCGGGCGGCTCGGCGAAGCATACCGCTCGCCGGTAGCGCCGGGTTCTGGGGAACTCGGACGGGTGACGTTCATTGGTGCTGTAGGCGCCGACAAGTTAGGCCAGAGGCTGGAAGACCTGGTCAGCGCGAACGGCGTCGACACCAGATACCAGCAGCAATGTACGAGAGCCTGACCACGGGACGCTCTAAGAACTTTGTGGGGTGCGGACCACCGACCGGCATCGACGGTGCCAATTTCCGCTGACCTGAGAGCGCCTTTGTGCCGCACGACCTGGCGCTCTTCCAGTAGCGCTACTTGTGTATACTTTGATAGCGTTTCGTGACGTGCGACCCGGAGACGGCCACAGAGCTTACAGAGGCCACAGAGGCCAAGAAAGGTAAACCCACGCGACCAATTCTGGTAACTGAGAGGCTATGGGATACAGGAAATTGGTAAGAGACGGACGTTGTAGAGACTGCAGAGAAGAAAACTGAAGGAGAATGGTTGAAATGATGAAGAGATGACGGATAACATCAAATGGTGAGGAAATCATGGCCTGGAAAATGCTTTTTCATTTGCTGTAACACAGGCGGTGAAACGGGGGTGCATGGAGGCACCGTTCTTCCCCTCCCCCGCCCCCACCCTTAACTGGCGAGATTTAACATTAAACCTATGGCATTACAAGGACAGAAATGGCTCGAAAAGTACCTGGTGCCACCTTCCCCCCCCCACCCGTTGCCGGAAAATATTCCGCCCTTAGTGGCCGTAACCTGAAACGCTGCAGCCGGAAGGGCGTCAACATCGTGTTTTCGAGCTCAACGGGACAAGAGAAATAGTTTCAGTACCTCCATGGCTAGGTTTAGAGGAGAATTTAAACAACGCAGTTCTCACCCGCGTTTTTCGGAATCCAGTTTCACCGTGTGAATATCAACGCGATGGATTTCTGGCGATGTTTTTTGTGTGTTGCAGTTCTGGCTACCTACATAGAATAGTTACTGGCAAAATCGCAGTGGCCCACTGAAGTCAGTTCCCTCGGGTCCTGTGTTTAACCCAGTGGCAAATAAAGTACTAGGTAAAAATGGATTACCTTTGCAATAGCTCCAAAAGTTACAACCCGAAAATATAAATGCGGTATTTTTGGGCTCGGGGGTACAAGACGGACATGAGTTCCTGCATGGTTGATTAAAAAAACGCGTTTTTCGCCTGCGTTCTCCGGAACCCAATTTGACGGTGTGAATACCAATGGGACGCACTTCTGGTGATGGTTTCATGCGTATTGCGGTTCTCGGTACCTGCACAGAAAGAAACTGGCGAAATCGAAGGGGTCCGCCGAAGTAAGTTCTATAGGGTCCTATGTTAAATCTGATGGGGAACAGAGCATCAGCTAAAAGAGCATCAGCATCAGCAGATCTGACAGCAGGGCTGTCAGATCTGCGATAAAGAACGACACGAAACAGAACATCGCCGATAGAATCAACTCTCAAGGACCAGGCTCTGTGTGGCGCAACATGCGCCACATCGTAGGTAGCAAACGACCTAGCCAAAAGGTAGTGCCATCTATCGGTCCTGACGTCCTCAATAACTTCTTTGTCAATGTGGGACCACAAGTGGCCGCCGAGGTTGCCGGACGTAGTGCTGCTTCCAGCCTCCCAGTCCGGCTGTCCCGTGTCGGTGCATGCGCCTACTGGGTGCAGCCGATCTCCTTCGACCACCTGCGACGCACGATTTTTAGCATGAGGAACTCAGCAGCGTGCGGTACTGACGGACTCTGCATTAGAGTTTTTTTAGATGTCTTTTAGCTCAACTGGACATGTCCTACTGCACATCGTCGACATGTGCCTGGCAAAAAATGGCGCAGCAGCCTCATGAAAACACGCTATTGTACAACCCATCTTCAAATCCGGTGACCTTGGAAACCCTCCAATTTTCGCCCTACCTCTGTCCTTCCTGTCACTGCCAAAATAATTGAGAGAGTTGTTCAAAACCAACTCTCACTGTCTCTCCTTTAACCACCTCCTTGTTCCTACCCAGCACGGTTTTCGGTTCCTCCATTCTACCGAAACCGCTCTCCTCAGCATGTCGGACAATTTTGTCAGGTATGGACCAGGGCAAAATTTTGCTTCCTTATCTGATTGAACTCAGTAAATACTTTGATGTGACTCATCAATCCAAATTAATCAGAAAATTGCAGCTTCACTGCAATACTATCGATTGGTTCAAAAATTATGTCATGGGTCATACTCAGAGTGTGAGCTTTACAGACACTTCCAATAGCAGGCAGATTTCGGCTCCGCGACCCATTAATCAAGGTGTCTATCAGGGTTCATCCCTAGGACCCCTGCTCTTGACTGTTTTTGCTAATGACATTGGGCAAAAATTTCAGTGAATGTGATTGGGTACCTTCTTTGTCTGCCGTTCAGACCGCAAGGAGGCTACGATCCATGGGCCGGCGTGTGCTAATCCGTGGAAAACAACTGCCAGGGGCGATACCAGAGGCTGCACTGGGAGGCCTGGAGAGGAGCCGCGCCTCCAGAGGAGCCCTCCACCGCGCTCCGCTCAGGGCCACTCGTGGCCGTGTGACGTCGCTCCCACTGACGTCGGCAGGATTAATGCGAGCACCATTCAGTCCCGAGTACTGGGGATCCGTGGCAGCGCCCATGCACTGTATATGGATGCACACTGCACCGTGGTGAGCGGTAGATGCCGGAATTCCCCATCTCCCCACCGCTGGAGCTGGCCGGCCGTGTCACGACCCTGGGTCGCCGTGACTCAAGATCGCTGTGGCCAGCTCGGCATTGGCCACACGGCGATTCAAGAAACTTGTCGAGCGGCTCATCCGGAATCGCTGAATTAGTGGCATCGGCGGTTTACGCGCAGGGAGCAACCAGAAATTTCCCGGTGTGGAAGCGCAGGATAATGGACGTCTGTTCGTTAGTCGGAGGCAAAATCAAATTCGGGGGAGACTTGTATTTCTACTTCACACGCCCGCCCTTTTTTCCATTAGATTTCTCTTGCGGTACTTTCGCATGCATCCTATGAGAATATCATCGCCCGGTTACAGTCTCATCGGGTTCTTGAGTAGAAATCCAGGAACTATACTACTCACTACGCATCTGCCGAGCTTCTCCGAAAATTTTTCATTTTTAGAAAGCAGTTTTTGTTGTTCCTTTTTATCTGCACAATAGTGTAAACAGCTAAACAAATATGTGACTGACAAATGCACAACAGGCACGTCAACAGACGTTCCAGCTTCCCGACATAGTGGAGCTGTAATATCGCATACGTATGGTAACGATTTTCTTGGCGAACCTGCAACCACGAGCACGGCAATACGGCAGAAAATGCGTTAAGAATCGCACGACATAAACTCGCACACAGGAACGACATTTTCCAAATAATGTCGCAAGCAGGTTGGGATCAAAGCAAACATGCATCGGAAAGATACGGCTATCTACACGGCTAGAAGTATCCTTCGACTGGCAGTTCGGTTACCTGCAGACTTGTACTTGTCTCTGACGAAGACTTGGCAGAGTGGGCTGACCAATGGTTGTACCGGGGCTTGCGAATATGCTCTCTAATGCGGCGCGTAAAGTACGATACGAACTGATAAGCCTAATTTAAAAGGTAACAAATACGTTCATAATTCGTGAGAGCCTATAACCCTTGACAAAAGTGACAAACTGCTTCCAAGCACTTCGTTTGGCAAGGGTTACTGGAAACGAACGAAAAAAAATCCACTTCTTTTCATTTTTTCATGTAACGCTCTTGGCTACCAAAATGCCATAGCCAACATAATATAGACACTTCACGGTCTGCGGATGCGGCCAAAATCACGAACCGATACTTGAATCACATCAGTCTTCATAGGACAGCCTTGCATTTCAAGGTCTGGCGACCGTTTTTTTTCCCGTAACTGCCAGCGTGCGGACTCGAAGCAGTGCTTCCAGTCGAAAGGCGACTAGCGTTATACAGCTCCAAGCTCGTCAACGCTCTCACTCAGATTGAATGTGAGCACAAAATGCATACTGGAACCGCATCCTCTCTATCACAAGGCCAAGACCAGGCTAACTGTTTGTACGTACACTCATAGCACAAAACAAGCGTGTTACAGTGGCAAAACACTATCGCAAGGCGAAATGCAGCAACAAAGCAACACATAAAAATCATCTCAAACGCAAAGGTACCACAAAAACGCAATCTCTCCAGGCCATGTTACAGCATGAGTACAAAATACATACAAGACCCCACAAAGTGTATCACAAGACCAACATCACGCGAACTGGTGGTACACTCGTATCACAACCTAGCGGTGTAGCACGGCAGCCAAACACTAGAGCAAGGGCACAGGCCAAAATCGTATTATAAATCACCTCGTCTATCACTCAGTGTAAGCTCATTGGAAGTCTGAGGACGATGACGGTGAAGATTGTCCAGAGCCGGTGCCAGTAGTTGCAGCAGACGGCGAAGACTGGCCAGAACCGGTACCAGTCACTGCAGCAGACGGTGAAGACTGGCAAGAGTCGGAACGAGTCACTGCAGCAGACGGTGAAGACTGGCCAGAACCGGAACCAGTAGCTGCAGCAGACGGTGAAGACTGGCCAAAACTGAAACCAGTCACTGCAGCAGACGGTGAAGACTGGCCGGAGCCAGAACCAGTCGCTGCAGCAGACGGGGAAGACTGGCCAGAACCGGTACCAGTAACTGCAGCAGACGGTGAAGACTGGCAAGAGTCGGAACGAGTCACTGCAGCAGACGGTGAAGATTGGCCACAGCCGGAACGAGTCACTTTAGCAGATGGTGAAGACTGGCCGGAGCCGGAACCAGTCACTGCAGCAGACGGTGAAAACTGGCCAGAACCGGTACCAGTCACTGCAGCAGACGGTGAAGACTGGCAAGAGTCGGAACGAGTCAATGCAGCAGACGGTGAAGACTGGCCAGAACCGGAACCAGTAGCTGGAGCAGACGGTGAAGACTGGCCAAAACTGAAACCAGTCACTGCAGCAGACGGTGAAGACTGGCAAGAGTCGGAACGAGTCACTGCAGCAGACGGTGAAGATTGGCCAAAGCCGGAACGAGTCACTTTAGCAGATGGTGAAGACTGGCCGGAGCCGGAACCAGTCACTGCAGCAGACGGTGAAAACTGGCCAGAACCGGTACCAGTCACTGCAGCAGACGGTGAAGACTGGCAAGAGTCGGAACGAGTCAATGCAGCAGACGGTGAAGACTGGCCAGAACCGGAACCAGTAGCTGCAGCAGATGGTGAAGACTGGCCAAAACTGAAACCAGTCACTGCAGCAGACGGTGAAGACTGGCAAGAGTCGGAACGAGTCACTGCAGCAGACGGTGAAGACTGGCCAGAACCGGAACCAGTAGCTGCAGCAGACGGTGAAGACTGGCCAAAACTGAAACCAGTCACTGCAGCAGACGGTGAAGACTGGCTGGAGCCGGAACCAGTCACTGCAGCAGACGGTGAAGACTGGCCAGAACCGGTACCAGTCACTGCAGCAGACGGTGAAGACTGGCAAGAGTCGGAACGAGTCACTGCAGCAGACGGTGAAGATTGGCCAGAGCCGGAACGAGTCACTTTAGCAGACGGTGAAGACTGGCCGGAGCCGGAACCAGTCACTGCAGCAGACGGTGAAAACTGGCCAGAACCGGTACCAGTAGCTGCAGCAGACGGTGAAGACTGGCCAGAACTGGAACCAGTCACTGCAGCAGACGGTGAAGACTGGCCGGAGCCGGAACCAGTAGCTGCAGCAGACGGTGAGGACTGGCCGGAGTCGGAACCAGTAGCTGTAGCAGACGGTGAAGACTGGCCAGAATCGGAACCAGTCACTGCAGCAGACGATGAAGACTGGCCAGAGCCGGAACGAGCCACTGCAGCAGACGATGAAGACTGGCCAGAGCCGGAACCAGCCACTGCAGCAGACGGTGAAGACTGGTCAGAGCCGGAACCAGTCACTGCAGAAGACAATGAAGACTCGACGGAGCTGGCACCAGTCACTGCGCGGACCTGGACATAACCATTGCAACAGATGTTGACGACTGGCTCAGGGCTAGGTGAATCGTGTTTTCGCTGTCGCGTTGCGTCAAGACAATGCCACTTTAGCCCACACACATTCATTTGACTGTCATGTGATTTGCCTAGGCCCGCGTTATACTGACTGTCGTGAGCACATGGCTGCTTAAACGCACTGACCTGGAGACATGCGGGCGTGACATGCTGTACTGTGACTGGGACGCTGTGTTCGTCTCAAAACCCGCCACTGACAAGTGGAATGTGTTTGCCGCTACGTTTCTGAGCGCACTAAACCGTCACGCCCCCCGTATATCCATTAAGCTTCGCAATCCGTCAGCGTGGCCTACATCAGAGGCTACCCGAGACCTCATCATCCAGAGGGCAGTGGCAATGCGGGTTGAAGGGTACGGTTCCGATTCATACCGCGCCGTCAGTCGCGCAGTCAGATCTACCATTCGCTCCGACGCTAAAGGTGATTTGACTGGTAAGTGCTGACGGCCCGAGCTCTGTATGGAAGCACATGCGTAACATTATGCAGAGCAAACGACCTACCCAGAGCGTGCAGCTTATCGTCACCGCTGACGTCAAGAACGAGTATTTTGCTTACAAAATGTTGGGCCGCATGTGACTGCAGAGTTGGTCGCGCCTCGTGATGCTCCTGAAGTTGCTGTCCGCCTGCCCTGAGAAGACGCATCTGCTTAGTCGGGGCAGGCCGAGCAGTAAATGAGAGACGACATTACGCCCGGCCACTCACGCATCTGCATCACACTATTTTTGACATGCGTAATTCATCTGCGAGTCGCACGGAAGGTTTGTGTATCAGAGTCCCCAGGTCTTTTAACATCACAGGCCCCATATCTGAACGCATCGACAACGCATCCATCATTCGCTGTGACATTCCCGGCCCATGGAAACATGTGCTGGTGCACGCCATCTTCAAGTTCGGTGATCCTGACAATACTTTCAACTTCCGTCCAGTCTCCATCCTTCCTTCCGTCTCCAAGGTGGTGGATAACCTGGTACAGCATCAGCTTCACCACTGTCTGGAATCCAACCATCATCCTTTCCTTATCCCAACACGGCATCCGAACGCGGACTCTGCTTAGACAGCCCTGGCAGACATTTTGGACCGCGCGCTTTCTGCTATGGATGAGAGCAAAATTTTTTTGCTCTGCCTCGTTGACCTGAGTAAATGCTTCGATGTCACCAGTCATTCTGAATTGCTTACAAAATTGCAACTTCACTGCACTGAGAACGTTTGGTTTGCCACATATTTATCTGGCTACACGCAAAGTGTCTGTCTCTCAGGTTCACAAATTTCTACTCCGCAGGCCATCAGCCAGGGAGTCTTTCAGGGAGTCTTCCTTGGGACCCCTACTTTTCATCATGTTCACCAATGACTTCAGCCTGCATACCACTGGCGCTTTTGTTGTACAATACGCCGACGACAACCAGGTTCTCGTCTGTGACCAAAAATTCATTGTCCCGCCACCGACCGATGACACGGAGACCAGCCTAGCATTGACCTGATAAGCACCTCCGCTCTGCGGAGCCTAGTCTCGTCCACAGTGAAATTCCGCGACAAAATACTGGCCACCTACACCGAAGCCAAAAACCTCGGCACCACATTCCACCGTTTCCTCTCCTGGGATTCACACGTCGCCAAACTGTCTCGACCGTATGTCAGGGTCCTGCCTGCTATCTCCCATCTCTGCCATTACCTGCCCACTTGCTCAATGCCCACCACTATGACCGCCCTGGTTTTCTCGCAGTTTGTCCGTTTATTGTCTTCTGGAGTGTGGCAGCGGTTCTGCCACGAACATGCCTGCCGTTCATAAAGTTATTCACTTTGCCGCTACAAGTATCTCTGGGAAACGAGAATTCCACCACATTTCTGGCGTACGTGAAAGCCTGGGCTGGCTGGATTCTCTTCATCCATCAAACCCCCACGTTTCTGCACAAGATCCACGCGACGCGTGAACCCGAATCACTAGCCGTCAGGGTCTGCACTAATCAAGAGCGTACCAATCACGTGCGGAGCACGCAGTAGTATCGCCTCCTCAGTCTGCCTTCTACCCGCGGGCACCGTCGTCGGAAAAAGGCAGTTCGCCTACCGTGCGGCCAACCACTACAGTGCGCTACCGCCTGAATTTGCCGCTAGGTTAGTGTCAGGATTCAGGCGCATCTTGCAGCGACTTTTGTCATCGACGTCACACTGAAGCACGACCTCTGTCACTGGCTATGGCTACCTCTTTAAAGGCGTAACATTTTGCTGACTTAGTCTGTTCCTGGTTCCGCACGAAGTGTGAGTTCGTCTGAGTGTTTTATCCATTGTGCATGTTCTCAATGTTCGACGTCAGGCCCAAGAATAGCAATGCTAGCTAAGGCCATTAATCAGGCATGGACCCGCGTCTTCAACGGTAGATATTATCGTCAGATACACAATCAGATAAAGATGTCATATAAATAAATAAATCGTCACAAAGACTTGAATGCACCTGAAAGGCTGCAATCGAGCAAAAGGGTGCGAGATACCTCATCAGACTCTGATCAAGGGCCTTTACAGGTCTGAGTAACACTTACGTCGTCCATGGCCTCGAGGTCTGCCTTGAGCGTCTGCTCGTCCGGCAGCGGCAGGAACCCGGCCGGCCACTCCTCGTCGCTGTCGTCCGACGGCAGGTCGGCGCCGGCCGCCAGTTCCGACGCAGCCGGCTCCCGCTCGCTGACCGACGACGGTCCGGGTTCTTGGCTGCCGATCGCGTTCGGCCTCGCCAGCCACTGACCGACCGTCCCCGGCTCTGGCCGCAAGCCGTTGGCCTGACCGAAGCCCGTCTCTGGAGGTTCCAGCTTCGGCCGCCGGTCGCTGGCGGCGTCCGGCTTGACGCGGTGTCTCCTGGAGGCCGTCTCGGGCGACAGGAGCGGCAACAGGGAACGTCTGGAGGTCGGCGCGCGAGCACGCCCGGCCGCCCGATCCTCCCGCCTTCTCCGGCTGGTGTCAACGGCCGGCGCGCTCGAGGCGGCGTCGCCCGCGTGCTCCGCCCCTCCGTTCGGGCTGACGGCGGGAGCCGTGGCCGAGAGTCGTCCATCGGTGCACGGTGACGGTAGCCCGTCAGCGGCCCCGTCCGTTATCGCTGCATCAACCGGATGACTACCAGGATCCTGCGCCAGCACATGGGAGCTATCATGGCACTTCGGCAGCAAGCATGACCAGGCACAACCGCGCGGTTACCAATGCTGTAACATCCCGGCAAAATGGACACAGATAGTACAAGCAAAATCATCTCCTAGAGATAAATCAGAATGCGAATTCCGCCGCATCACGAGTCGAGACGGGCTCTCCCAGCCTTAAGCTAAATCGTGAGGAGAGGCACAGTTTATGCATTATCGAACTCAGGAGAAGGGGAGGTGCAGACGACATAGTAAGTAGACACAGGGACATCATAGTGAGGGAGCAGACTGTTCACTGTTGCACACTTACACACATACACATACACACACACACACACACATATATATATATATATATATATATATATCACTTACTGCAAACCATTCACTGTACACCTCTGGATCACCATGCAAGTCCACCTAGCTCATGTTGCACACTTTAACAAAATGTTGCACTTCAGGATACTCTATCATGAGATCAGGAGTGCATGATATTCAACTATGAGGTTATGCTCAAAGGAAGCCACAATAATCATGCAGTGAATAATCACCGACAATACAGCAGTGAAATAAAACCCATTGACTTTGCCCAAAACTTTGCCCATTGACGGTGAATGGGTGCCTGGATCTCCCGACACTCAAACTGTGACAAAAATTCCGTCAGCTTTCGAAAAAACGACGACATGTGTTGAAAATTTGGTTGACCTTAGGTCCGTGATACGGACGTTTCCAAAAAAATCCGAGATAGTGGATTTGTTGCATTTATCAAAATCTGTAAACTTGAAACTTTTATTGTGATATCATGTTTTGCGAAAAAATTACAGGGCGCTAAACTTTTTGGACATAAGTCCTGTCTCGACCTGAGACCAAAAATTGGATACAACATGTAAAAACGATCAAGCAAAAGGTTCACAAAGTTTCGTGACGCTACGTTTGTTTGTTCTCTCGCAACATCGGAAAAAACTTCTGGGGGGGGGGCAGTCAACCGTCCCCACCCCCAGTCGGGAGCGGGTTAACCCTATTTCCGCAATGGGTTGGTGTTGGTTCAGGAGCCTCCCTACGGTTTTTTTTTGTTTGCCATTTTCAGGGTTTTTGAAGCGGCTTTACGAAACCTGGTGATTTTTCTTACCCGGTCGTTCTACGCATTATGCCAAATTTTCATGATTTTATTTTGCTCAGGGGCGGAGACAGGCTACGATTTTTTTAGGGCACCGGCCAGCGCAGCCAAAGGAGATCCGGGCTCCCCCTCAGGCCATCATTTTTTGTGAAAATTATTGCACATCGTCTTCCCAGTAGGCGGTTTTCTTATGATCTCAGTTTGCACTGAGCTCCCCCCTTATGCAGGGTCTATTTTAACATGTTAACTATGGGGAGGGGAAATCTCCACCACCGACCGCCGAACCCCCCCCCCCGCAGTACACAGCAAAATTCCCTCCTCCCAAATGGAAGAGTTGTTTTGCCAGTAACGCACGCTCGATCAGGTCTTTGAGAATGCCTTTTTCTAACGTCAGACAGGTTTCAAGTCGCGTCACCTAGAATTTCATTGGCTTAAATGAGTGCAAAGGTTAGGGCAAGGATATCACCAAAAACTACTTTTCATGCTTGAGACGATTCTGCCAGATTCCATTCCGACTGGTTCAATCTCATGAACTGTTGCGACCGCTAGCGAGATAAACAGATCACGCAAAAATATGGCGAACCTGGCTGGTGGGCCCATAGATAGAAAAACGCGAGCAGAGGACATTTGACCGGCTTGCCCCCGGCCATGTAACCGCCGAAACGCGATCCTGTATGTCCCAAGTACGCCACAAGGCGCATGCGTTTTCGGACGCGCCGGCCGTTTCTTCGACCCCTTCCCATGTCGCGCATAGGAAACCCATTGTGCGTGCGAACGTTGTATTCTAATCAAGTTTTGGTCAAGAAGCTGATCGAATGAATCCGGGACCGTCCGAGGATCGCATTACATGCTTCATTGCCAACAAACGGCTTCTGTTTGTTAAACCAAACGTCAGCAGTCTGGTCTCCGCAAATTTTTAACGCCAGCACCACAGTACCGTTTCACACTCACCCAGCGCACTGCAGTGTGGTTCCTGATGAACGGTTGACCAAACTGCCTGAACAGTACTATTTTCCAATCGCAAGGGACGTCTCTTTCCATGGAAAGAGACGTCCCTTGGCCAGTAGGTCTGCCCGTATGTCCTCACACTTCGCGCTCGGACGCAAGCATACTTTGAACACTGCGAACTATTCGGTTTATTTCAAATGCCACGTAAAAGAGCGCAGCGCGTTCCGGTCGGAATCTTTTCCACACCTGTTATCAACCAATTTCCCTTCATGCAGCGCTCTGAGGTGTACGGTAGACACTGCCACATCGTCATCAGTCTTCTAATGAGCTTGCACGTGTTTATGGACGAGGTGGTAATGAATACGATTTTGACGCGTTGCATTGTTGTTGCGTTTCGCCTTGCTCTAATGTTTTTTTCCGCCGTGCTAGGCCTCTAGGTTTCTGGTATGAATGTGCAGCTAGTTCGCCTTGTCCTGGTCTTGTGACAAAGTGTGTACAGGTTTTGTATGCATGTTGTGGTCAGAATATGGCGTTGCCTTTAGGGTTTGTATTTTTTCGTGCCTTTGTAAACGTTTGGAACGTTTTTTTTTTTTACTTCATCTGGGCGATGCGTCCCGACCATGAGAGCTTGGAGCTGTATCACGCTAGTCGCCCTGCACAAGAGTCGCCGGGATGCACTGCTTCAAATCCACACGCTGGCGGTTACGGAGAAGAAAAAAACGGTCGCCGGATCTTAAAATGCAAGGTGATCTTACTAAGATTAGTGTCATTCAAGTATTGGTTCGCGACATTGACTAACCGGAGACGATGAGCTGCCACTCTGGTAAATATTATTTGGGCCCTGTCATTTTGACAGCTTGGAACGGTATGGGAAAGAGTGCATGAAGGTTTTTGCCCTGTTTCAGTGACGCTTACTGCACCAAGCTGTTGCAAGCACTTTGGCACTTTGGCACTTTCGTCAGTGTGACTGGCTCGCGCGAAATCTGAAGTTATCTGTGGCGTTATTTCAAGTTAAGCTTCGCAGTTTGTATCGTTTTAGTCTATAACTGCATGACAGAGACCAGGCAGACCAGGCAGGTCGTGAGACCAGGCACTTACAGCCGTTGGTGGGCCCACTCTGCCTAGTATTCGTCAGAGACAACTGTAAGTTTGCAGATAACCGAGCTGCCCATTCGAAGGATACTTGCAGCCGTATAGATAGTCTGATATTTTCGCCTCGTGTTTGGTCGTTTTTATTCCAATCTGCTTGCGACAATACCCAAGCAATGACCTCGACAATGTTTGTTTCTGTGTGAACTTCTGCCCTGCGATCATTAACAGATTTTCCGCCATATCGTCGTGCTGATGGTTTGTTTCTGTTTGCAGTCTGCTTACCGTGCAGCAGTGCTTTACAATTCCCTATCACCGAAATATCGTGACATGTCGGTCTCCGCCTTCGGCCCCTCATTAACCCTATTCCCGGAGGGCTAGACGGTATGGCCGATTCCCGGCAGGGGGGGCGGATTCGGCCCCCCCTCAGATCTCGAGAACTACTTATCCGATTTCATCGCAACAAACGGCAATCGATTTGCCGTGACGTGAACTACATTTTGATAAAAAGAAATTTTCAAAATTTTGAAATTTGTGGATACAGGGGGGCAAAAATGTCAAAATGGGGGGTACTTTTTGACTTCTTATAACTCCGTTGTTTATGGACCGATTTCGATAAAACTGGCATCAATCGAGAGATTATGGATAGGGCTTTTACCATGGGTATGCAAATTTGAAATTGTGAGAAAATTCATGGGCGTTCACAGGGTTTCAAAAATAGGAGGATTAGTTTTCCAATAACGGAATGAACAAAAGAGGCCAAAACACTTTTTTAGCTTCTGCTAGTCATGTTATGCTAAAGAAGTACAAATCGCATTACAATGTTTGTATAATGTTAGCATAGGCGGTGCCAGGGACATAAAATAGGGGGAAATGTCATGGTCACACGTTTCTCAGATCAACTTGTGACCTTTGACCTTAAATGACCTCCAGTGACCTTGGGGTCACCTGGAATGATGTCGTGTGCATTCAATATTATCTGTAAACGTTTTTAATCGATTAAATTTACTCTATTCCAAAAAATTCATTTTTTGGCTTTTGCGATATAGGGTACGTGCACTGACATTTTAGGTCATAGCTCCGTGACCTGACCTGATATCAAGCTGAAACTTGGTACACAAGTAGAGGGCATCTTTCTACGTCATATATATTCCGGGTTTGGCATTTGAAAAAACGGCGCCGAAATTATTGCGAAAAAACAAATTTTGACTTTTGACCTTGACCTGACCTTGTAAAGTGACCTCAGATCAACAAAATTACATATGCACATTGCCCAACTATTTAGCTATATATTCATATAAAGTTTTAAGTTCTATTTTAAAAACTCTGTTTTTGGCAGACATTTTCCTTTTACCCTCAACATGGCCAAAAATGACCTGAGGTGCCTCCCAAAAACGTTGTCTGGCTCCGCCTCTGAGCAAAATAGAATTTCGAAATTTTGTCACGGCGCGTAGAAGGAATAGCTAGGAAAAGTCACCAAGTTTCGTGAAGCTGCGTCAAAAAGCCTGAAATTGGCAAGCAAAAAACCCGAGGGGGGGGCGGATTCCGCCCCCCCCTGCCGGGAATAGGGTTAACCTGCGCACGACCGTCGGTCAGTTCCGATCATGCCCGACTAACTCACGAACAGGTGGTCGCACGATAAAAACAAGCACAGCGTTGGAAAGCTTGTGACGAGTAGAGCTCGACACTGGTCCCATTTTTCAGTTTTAGATAATATGTAAGCAATTTACGTCCCAGATATGTTTTCTCATAGCCGACTGCTTGAGACCGAGAAACGGCCTGAATCTCAAGGGCTGTGACTAGTAACGCCTAGCTGAAGGCACCAGCGCACAAATAAAGGTCCGCAAATGCGGATACACATCTGATTTCTGGGATTTGTTCAATATATACGCCGAAACGTCGAGTTAAAGACACAGCAATTTTCGCGCCGGCTGTCGGCGTGCGGCGCAGCCGTATGCAGTAGGGAATTATTGGGAACTAATATTGGCGTTCCTTTATTTTCGCGAATGAAACATATCCATGTAAATTTCATTGATCTTAGTGGTTCTTGTGATGGTGTTTCATGCCTAAATTTTGGAAAAAATCATCAGTTACCAATCTACAAAGTTGGCGGAGCTTTATTCGCGAGAGCCTGTTTATTTCCAAAATATGCATTTTTTCAAACTCTGTGAGATTCCTGGTATTACTCACGTCTGTGCAAGCCAGTTCTGCCAATTTCTACCCATTTCGAGTAATTCATCGTCGATTTTGATGGTGGTACATTTTGGCTCACTACAGTTATTCGTAACCTGACCTCAGGTCAATGGCTGGAAGTCATTGATACTTTATCCAAGGGCGGTAACTAGATGTCTGCTTTACTCGACACTAGAAATGTTATGAAATATTCCGTCAATTTCCGAAAAAAACACGACATGTCTTAAAAATGGGCTTGACCTTAAGTCAATGACCCGGAAAATTCCGAGAAATCTGAGATAGCATATTTGTTGCATCTATCAAGATCACTAATCCCTGAAAGTATTATTGTGATATCTTGTTTTCCGAAAAAAAGTTGCAGTGCGCTAAACTTTTTTGGACATAGGTCCGTTTGACCTGGCCCAGGTCAAGCACCTGACCTGACCTGAGATCAAAACTTTCACACAAGGTGTAAAAATAATGAAGCAAAAGGTACACAAACTTTCGTGACTCTGTGTTTGTTCGTTCTCTCGCAACCCCAGAAAAAACCTCGAGGGGGGGCGGTTAACTGCCCCCAGTCGGGGACGAGTTAAAGAGACGACTGGCAGGTACCTCTTGAGTATGTTTCACGGTGACACCAGTAACCACCGACGAGTATTATTTTGACCTCGCGCATGCGTGAAGTATGTGCACGTGTGTTTTCAAGCATTGTTTCTGCGCCACAAATGTTTGACGCGGGATCCAGCATAGCCCCATTGACTCCAGCCATAGTTTGGGGAGGATGTCACGAAGTGCAAAAAATCAATAAGTGGTTATAGCTTCGCTAATAAAATTGTTGCCATATGTATGTAAAATTACAGCTCCACTATGTCGGAAAGTTGTATCGTCTGCTGACGTGGCTATCATTTTGTTGCATGGTCGTTTAGCTGAAGATAGCATTGCACAAAATAAAAAGCTGAAGAAAAGCTCTGCTTTCTAAAAAAAATTAAGCAATCACCCAAGAAGGTTGGCAGATGTATAGTGTTAAGTGTGGTACATTTTCACTCCAGAATTTGATGAGACTGGAAGGGGGCGATGGCATTCCCATAAAGTGCGAACGAAAACAGAACAAAGGTGGGCATGTAGAAATTAAACAAGAGGCCTCTCGAATTTCGCTTTGCCTGCGATTCCATTGTACTGCGCCCCCACACTGGAAAATTTCTGGGTGCTCCCTGCGTGCAACCGTCAATGCCACTCAGTGGCTCCGGATGAAGCCGCTCGACAACTTTCCTGAATCGCCACGTGGACGATGCCGAGCTGACCACGGCGCTCTTGAGTCACGGCGACCCAGAGGCGTGACGTGGCCGGTCGGCTCCAGCGGTGGCGGGCGGGGTATACCGGTTCCCGCCGCCCAGTCAAGTCCAGCGCGCCCCCACTCGCAGTGCATGGGCGCCGCCACGGATCCCCCGGTAGTCGGGACTGAATGGTGCTCCCATCAGACCGGCCGGCGTCATCCCATCACACCATCAGACCGGCCGGCGTCAGTGCGAGCGACGTCACACGGCCGCGAGTGGCCCTGAGCGGAGCGCGGTGGAGGGCTCCTCTGGGGCGCGGCTCCTCTCCAGGCCTCCCAGTGCAGCCTCTGGTATCGCCCCTGATAGTTCCTCTCCACGGTTACAGCGCGAGGGAGCGACGCGCCGGCCCGTGGGTCATGCCAGCTCACAGTCTGAGCGGCAGACAGTCGAGTCTGTGCAACCCGCTCGGGCGGAAGGCGCTCTGACGTCACGGTGAACAGCAAGTTTCAAGACGTCATGCGGTACTCCGTGGTTCTCTCTGCCTTTCAGCTGGTGCTGCTGGTAAGCAGGCTTGGTTTCAGAAACTGGGAAATCAGTAGTGTGCATGTGCCGTTAGCATCCTCGATAAGCTGCGTCTTTGTATATATGCGATTTGAAGTTGGAATAAGAGATATGAAAGACTAAAAAAGGAGCGTACGTCATTGCTTTTCGACGCTGGTTTCAGTGCTTGCTTCCAGGCCTTGCCAGATATGTCAAGGACCGTGACCAGGCAAATCGTCAAAGCTTCCACAAAAACATGTCTTGTTCAGGTCTAGGAATTCATCTTTTGGGAAGAACGTGCCAAATCGTTCCCGTCCTTGGTCTAAGTTTTCAGAAATTCTTGCGGGTACCCAGGAGAGCTAGCGAATGACATCCATTCAAATTTTAGCCAAATAGGGCAGACAATTAGGTACTGCAATATGCTAACTACTCCGAGTATTGTATATTGTAAGTATAGTGTATACTCCGAGTACATCCGAGTAACTACTCCGCTCTTTCCCGAGTATTGTAAAGAAATTCCGTGTAAGGAGATTCGATGTTTTCCGCAACTGTGGTCAGTGGATTATAAAAAGGCATTTCTGATTGACGGCTGCAGGATATTAAAGTAACGGTACGCAATCTAGCAACCGCTTAAGTGGGCAAATAGCAATAATCGCACAAAGGGATACTTGGCCGACATCCCCCCCCCCACCCCCCCGACGCCAAACTGCAAGCAGCAGCAGGCTCCGACCTGATCAGATTTGAAGAAACGTCAAAGCCAGCTTTGAAAGTCGGAAAATCTCTCCAACCTACCGCTCAAATTAAGCACTATCGAGTTCAAAACAACGCCTGATTCCTGTTTCAGGTGGCCTCTGTTGACCAGTCCAACGCGTTTCCCGCGGGCACGTCCGGCGTGACCGTCCACAAGTGGAGCGCCTTCCTGCGGCCGCCGCAGCAGGGCCCTCTGCGTCCCGACGACGGAAATATCAATGGCATCAGTAGCATCGGCATCGGCGACGGCTGCGGCGAGCTCGGCTCGTGCGGGAGCACGTGCTGCGTGCGTCCGGGGACGCCGGCGAGTGACAACGTGACGAGGCGCTGTCCCGGCCTGCGGCAGTTCGTGGCGGCGGCCGGCGGCTGCGTCGACTGCTTCTTCGACCCACACCCGCTCTGCCCGAGCTCCGGATTCAGCGCCGCTTTCAGGCGGCCGACAGTCACCGTCTGACCTCGGTCGGCCCAGTCCTCTGCAAACGTCGCTGCGGGAGTGGTGGGAGAAACTGGAGAAGAGTTTGGGAGTGACAGAAGCGCGACCGGCTGAGGCCGGCGGATACGGCACCACGGACTGCTATGTTGTTTAGTCACCCAGAGTCCATCGGTCTGGGCTGCTGCGGGAGGTGGCGATTAACTGCTGGGTAGGTCAGTGCGCAGGTGACGGTCAAGAAAAATTGTTGTGTTATATTGAAACTGCGCTGTTGTAAGCGAATGGATGCCAGGGCTTGATGACAAATAAATTTTGCAAGACGAGGAATAGGTTTCCGGCAGTCATATGCTAACAAAAGTTCGATATATTTCATATGTAGCACAACTGATTAAAAGAGAAACTAGCGTTTAGTTTAGTTTCAGCTTAGTTCCTACTCAAAAAAGCGATTCTAGGTCTCATGAGTGAGACCTGGGACAATGAAGTTCGAATGCACTTCATTTGTATCAAACCAGGAAATTTCGCTTTGTGGAAGAAAGATATTCTAAGTCAGGCGAGCTGGTACCTAGCCAAACAAAACTGCACAATGATTTGAATTCCGGTGTACCATGGGATCTATATATCAAACCATATATATACTAACGTTGTAATAACTGCGTTCGAACGCCGAGCTGATATGGCTCCAAGACAAAATTACAAACCGTAAACAACTCTTTGGTTTCGAAGTTTGTGGACGTTAGTAGCCTGTGCATAGTCCGCAGACATCAGAGCGAAACATTTCTTCATTTGCTGGTGCAATGTGGTGAAGTGAATTTGCTGTGGAATTCGGTTAGGGACATGGTAAGAGATCGCCTTAACATGTTAGTGCAACTAGACAGCAAAGAAATAGTTTTTGGACTTGACCCAGAAAAATATGATTACGCTCAAGAAAACATGATTGCATTGCAACGACTTGTACATTCATTCAAGTGGTATGTGTACAGAAATAAAGTGAGACAGGAGCGAGGTAGTCATGCCAACCTGTGAGACTTGCTAAAACATACCTCCGATGCAGCATTTGTACGAGATGCCAGCTTTTTGCTTTGCCATGACCCTGTAACGATCGACCATACATGAGTCTAAGTTCGTTTCGTAGAATGTTGAGGCTGGTGATAATGTGGTAGTTGATGGCTGCACTTATTGAGATATTACTACGCGCAAACTGAACGAAATATATGAACCCCTTAAGCGGGGAAAAAACACTGTTAACGACCCGAAAAACCGCCAGGGTTTAAATGACGCCAGACCCACCGTAAACCACGCCGGAGTTGGACCGTACGGAACACGCGGCTTGATGCAGAAGGGCGCAGCTGTCCGCATCACCCTTCCCTGCATCACCCATCACCCATCCTGGCCCGTGGGCACCCGTCACCGCACTAGTGCGACGACTGTCCCCACCCGAGACTGGCTTCGTGCCCGAGCTGCAGTGGCACGTCTGCCCTCGCCTCGGCTGTTCCGGTTTGCATGTTGACCGTTTGGAACCGGTCTCGCTATGGAGGTGCGCTCGCGAACATGAGCGCTCTGTGGCCATGGGGTCTCTTGTGGTCATTCATCTGGCCAATCTCTGTGACCGTTCGGAGATTGGCCTCGGGCACTCATTACGTACATTAACGAACTGCTACCGCGAAAGGTGTGTGTGCATGTGAAAACCTCATATTGTGATGTGATGTTCCTTGCAAACAGTAGCAGTGATGAACAATGCACTGATAAGCGTAAGTCGATGATCCTTGCAGACATTACCTATAAATAGAGCGCCTCAAATCATAAGATGTCAGTGCAGCTCAATTGTGAATACGAACATCAAAGTGATATGTATGGAGTGCAGGGTATATGCCGTGCACTCCATACATAAGAAAAGACAAGAAAAAAAATCACGTCAGTTTCGGGTGCATGTGCGGCTTTCAGCGAAACGGTGTACATGTTCAGTTTATTTCGAATCTTTCCACCGCGTGGATTACTGTTTGATTCAAGCACATACAATACAGTACATATGCAACAGACATGCAGATAAAACCAGGCAGTCAGACATGTCAGGCGATAAGAAAAAGTTGGTCAGGTTTATGCACAAGCTCTGCACGGGTTCGAGAGGCGGTGACGTCTGGCGGCAGTCGGTTCCAGGACGAGTCCACGCGATACGAAAAAAACCGGCGGGCCACAGACAGACAAAAAGTCGACGGCTCTAAGGCGCTACCCGCCGACGCCCGGGTGACACGCTGGAACACAGCGGTACGTGGAATGAACAGGGACCGGATCGCCACCGGAGCACGCGAATCGTTCACGGCTCGGAAGACACCAATGCTGTCGCGCCTCGCAACTAGGTCTTGTACGGCGCGCCAGCCTAGCGCCCTCAAGGTCGCCGACACCGACTCTCGCTTACGGGCCCCGGAGACGACCAGGGACATACCACGAGTGGAAACCAGGGACATAAGTTTGTACACCTTTGGTATGGAACTTTCCATACGGAAAACAATCATTGGTATAAAATTTCAAGGCAAGATTTTGACCCATTCATGCGTTTCCTTGCTTTATAAAATAAATTTCTGTGAATGCGTTATTAATGCCACATTTCAGGGTGTGATAATTTACTTTTCCGTACCAAAATTTGCCCCAATTCTACACCCATGAGCAAAAGTAAACACGCAAGATTACGCCAGCTCCAAGTTAGTGGGGTGCAGGTTTGGAGGCCGGGCAGATCCTCTTTCCACACCCATTCATGAAATCGGTGTTATCAATATCAGATTTTAAAAGGTTGGGGTAGCTGTTCCCTTCTGCCCCCACCTCACCCCGTCTTCTGCGTCCCTGCCGCGAAGAGTAGTGAATCGTGCGTTCCGTGTCAGGTAGATGCCGCGCAAGCGTTTCAGTATAGCGGACAAGACGTTGATGGCAATATAACAGTCACCAAGTCCTCGTTTCCGACGTTCTGGTTTTTGCACGTCGTAGAAATGTCGGGAATGATTAATTCGCGACAGCGCCATGATGATTAGCATTGACCGGCCGTCAGAAAGTGAATCGAACATAGAAAATACACTGGCGTAGGAAACGGTCACAAACGGCCAACAGATGTCGCCACAGGCAACACAGGGGTCCCGCACAAAGGTTACGCTCGCGCATGGCTGGAGACTTCCGAAAATTATTCGGGAGGGGGTCCACATAGGATTTCAGCCCGTTTCTCTCCGATCATCGCCATTTAATGGGCCTAGTATTAAAATCCCTGAATATTGATGGGGTGTGGACTCCCCCTCCCAATGCCCGGGGATCGCCAGCCATGCGCAACCGGCACCGACCCCGAACGGCTGACCCATCACCATCCCTTCATACATGGCATACATAGCACATGTCTCATCAGCCCTTCTCTCGGTTACGATCAGCCACGTGCGTCTTTGCAACACGGCTGAAACGAAAGGGAGTCGAGCCGAACACCAATCGGCAGACGCAGGACGTCACGCAACAACCAGGCGTGACCCGCACGAGGCGCGGAAAATGCCGTCTGTTTTGGCGCGCTTGGCGGCAGCGAAGGCAAGGAATAACAATAAATTCCTATCCAGCAGAAATATGCACGTGAGGTAGCACGCGCTGGAGGCATTGTTGCTGAGACGCCTTCGGTTTAAGTCTCCGCGACTGTTGTGCGGCCATTGTTGACGGATGCTTTGCGGACCGCGAATCAAATATTTGTGATGGACTAATTCCGAACTAAAGTCGGCATCGCCATGTCGAAAACGGGAAAATTCAAGCAGTGAAGGGTGCTTCCGTTTTGGAGACGAGTTTCTCGCGATTTGGATTCAACTGTGACGGTAAATACAGTGACGGTCTAATTTAGGATGAGCTTGGGGTTGCACGAGCGCCATGTGATCAAAATTATTGATGAGACCCATGAGGATCTTCGGCAGTTTCTCTTTATAGTCTATATAAGCGCTATGCTAAAATCTCAGAGCACTGACGGGGTTCGCGTGTCCGACCAGAGGCGAATACATCCAGATTCACGGGAGGCGTGGGATGCTATGACCTTTCTTTCCGTGGAACTGTCACGTGGGTAGCTGAAATTCGTCGGAGAAATGGACCTGGTATTCCTGGCGGAGCCATGAACGTAACCGCCGGCATACTCAGGAAGGAAGGATCGTCTGGAAAAGTCTGGAGTCTGGAAAGGAAAGAAAAGTCTGATCGAGAGGAAGAAATCGGTTAAAGTGCTTAAAATATCTGCCACTTCACAGCTTCGTTCCTGCTGTGGCTTGTTATTATTTTCGTAGCGTTTTGTTTTTCCTATTGTTTTTCACTTCAGGTTTCTAGTTTACCTTGCCTATGAGTACTGGTTACAAATGTTAACTTGCTCGGAATCCTCATACGAATGGGCTGCTTGCAAGTGTTGCTATTCACCTAATGTCGGAGTGAGCCGTAATCAAGGGTTCCGCCATGGGAGGTGCAAAGCGTGTAAGAGGAGTGTATTGCAATATATGAGTGTCACGATTAATAGCGATATATTACGTTTCTTACCATATGAAGCGACCGAAAAAAAACTGAAACGCGTCACCATATTTGAGAAATAAATACGTTTTGTTCCCGTACAAAGTCTCCGAAATGTGACAAAAACGACGGGATTTTAGGTGGCTGCGTCTCTCCCTGTATCTGAAATGTCCTTCCTGTATCTGGCCCAGGAGACCCTCTACCCCCTCGTAGTTTCTGAAGACATTTTGCCAGAATATGATAGGTTTCCTCTTGCATTTACAGGGCGCTCTTCGTGATCTCGGGCTGCCTGCCGTGTCAGGGCCCTTTAGTGGTCTCAGGTTTCGTATACAATTTCATGTGTCCCTTGAGACATTTCAGGCGCTTCTTGGGCACTTTCCAGGAGCACCTCAGACGGTTTCAGGGATCCATCTGGCAGTTTCAAGGATGCTCAAGGCACCTGGGGTTCCCTCCTGTCGTCCCTGGAACATTTTTGTCATCTAAAGAGCCCTTCAGTCAGCAACAAGGGCCCTCTGTAAGTCTCTCTCTCTCTCTCTCTCTCTCTCTGCCGTGACAGAAGCGTCTCTCGCAGTGCTCTAGGTCCTTTGGCCGTTTCAGGAACTGTCTGGACGTCTCAAGGTTTAGTAGCTTCAGGGGCCCGTCTGGTCGTCTTAGGGGCCCCTACTGCTAGAGACTGCTAGTTAGCAGTCTCAAAAGCCCCTCTCTAGCAGTTCCAGTGAACTCCCTGTTGTCTTAGGTGCCCATGTTGTTGTCTCTTGGGAACATGTTTGTCTTCTCAGGGGCCCTCTGGCAAAAAACAAAAACATTTACAAAAAACATTTTACCGATTTCAGGGCTGCTGTTCAGTGCCATGGGCCCTCTGAACGTCTCCGTTGGTCTCCATGGCTGCATCAGGGGTCGTCCTCGGTTACATGGGTATATCCGGCAATCTCAGAACCCCTCTAGCCGTATCAGGGGCCTTTATTGGCACTTCAGGGACCTCACTGGCAGTCTCAGGGGACCTTTCCGTGCCAGGAGGCCTTCTAACACAGTAAAGGACTCTCTGGCCATCCAGGGCCCCATACAGTCTTAGAAGCCCTCTTATCGTCTCTGCCTCGCAGGACCCTCAGACCTTTTTGGCGGTCTCAGGAGCCATCTGCCGTGTGGGGATCCATCTAACCGTCTCGGGATCCACTTAACCTTCCCAGTGTCCCCTGACTGCATCAAGAACCCCCCGAGTTTTTAAAAAAGACCAGTGTACTTCATTTGGGACTCTTCTCGAGGTTGAGAAGGTCACTGATGAATCCTCGTTCACGGGGCTCCTCTGGCTGGCCAGGGTCTTCTCATGCCGTGCTAGACACCCTCTTAAGCTCTTGCCATCTCAGCGACCTCTCTGGCACTTTTAGCGGTCTCGTGGACCCTCTTGCCGTGTTGACACCTCTTACCGTCCCAGGGACTCTTAGAGGGTTTGAGGGACCCCTCTATCCATCTTGTCTTCCCATGGTCTCACTAATCCTCCGGGGGCCTTCTGCTTCAGGAACATTCAGCTTTTCACACAGGCCCGTGAAACCCATTGGGGGCCTCCATGACATCCCAGGGACCCTTGTGCCGGCCCAGAGACTCAGTCCTCATCTTGGCCGTCTCAGGGGCACTCTGCCGTGTCGAGGCCCTGTTGTGGTCCCTGGGGCCCTTTAGGAGCTTCAGGGACCCTTCTATCTGTCTCAGGGGCCATCCAAACTCCACACGCGCGGGGCCCCCCTCAAGGCTCGGGAGGGGGATAACACCATATGTCCACCCAGTTCTTCGGATAGAGGGCAGCTACCCTCGCTGCCCCTCATATCTGCCGCCCTTGATTTGCGTTGACAAAGTTCGGGCACCTACTCGCTCGTCGCCGTCTGTGCGTACTGTTTGTCGTGGACGATTGTTGAAACCCAGCCGTGCGAGATGCCCATGAACGTGGCTGTTTCGCTCAGCATGATTTTCCTATCGGCGGTTGCCAGTCCCTGGACGGCGGCCTCTCGGCGGTGACTGAATTCCGTCCGTTCAGACTGACAGTAGTCAGGGATGGCAACTCACAGAAAAATAATAGTAATGTCTCTGAACTGGATTTTCTCCATTTCCAGAAAGACGATTGGGTTCATGATCTTAAAACGAGCACTGTGGAAAAACAAGAGCTCCAGTGGCAATAACACTGCGCCAATGCAACGAGCAATGTTCAGAATATGATGAGGCAGTGATGTTCCAAATGCGTTTGCCTTGTTGGATCAAGTCGGGAACTTTTTGGTCCCTCCGGTGCGTTTCTACCCTCTTCCGTCTCAGGCAGGATGCTCCGCGACTATCCGCCATGCCAGGCTGCCCGTTTTCCGTGTTCGCAGAGGCTTGACCGGAACCGTTCGGTACCGTGGCGGGCTCGCAGCCTCCGCGGCTCGTTCGGCCGGGCTCGCGTTTCGGCGGACCCGCCGTGCGCACGGCAGCGGGCCGGCGTTGAGCGGTGACGCGGCGGCGCTGCAGCCAGGCTGCTGCCGTACGTGGTGGGCCCGCTCGGCGGTCCGGAGAGCGGCGCGGCGCCCGCGCCGGCCGCCGGCCCGGAGCACGCGGCCGGCAGCGGCAGCCCAGCCTCCCCGCACGCCTTCCCGCTGGCCGTGGAGGGCCGGCCGGAGCGCGCCTACCCCGGCGACGCCGAGACGGCCGGCAAGATCACCGCCGCCTACAAGATCCGGCGCCCGCCGAACGCGTTCATGGTGTTCGCGAACGAGCACAGGTGAGCCGCCAGTATCATGACTGGCCGAAATCTGCCTGGACATGTTGATGGTCCATCCGGAACTAATCAGTCCGCTTTTGTTTTTAAGTGAACCTCTGAATAGATACCTGCATGAACACGATACTCCGTTGCTGCGGGTCTGAAGCACGGAAAGTACGGAAAGAGCAAAGCCATTCGTGCATCGTCTGACAACCGTACCGCTGTCTGGCCACGAGCATGTAAGCCGAGTATTGTACACAGACTCCGTTACTGACGACTCTCCGTTATTGCGAGTCTTAAGTATACAAAGGACGGGGCCATTCGTGCATCGCCTGACAACCGTACCGTTGTTTGGCCGCAAGCGTATAAGCCACGTATCGTACACAGCCTTTCCAGCAATTTACTGTTAGGCTGTGGACGTAGCGTGGCTTCCTACGAGCCGTGCTGCAGATCGAGCATTGACATGGCGCTCAGCTGTCTGAGCCCGTCTCAGGAAGCTGCTGGCGCGGGCGTTTCCGAACGAGAACAACCAGGCCATTTCTGTGCGTGTGACAGACCGAAAAAACGAACAAAAAACTCATCAAAGCGAACAACGTACACGTCTTTAACAAAACATATATATATATATATATATATATATATATATATATATATAAACGTATATATATATATATCATAAACATATATTTGCATATACATATATATATATATATATATATATATATATATATATATATATATATATACGGCCAGCAGCGCCAGTCATTAAGCAAACAGAGCTGTTACGGCGCAACTGTTCCTAGCTATCGCCAGGAACGCTGGTGAGGCGCAGCCCAGTACGGAGACCAGAGCCAAACTGCTGGAGGTGGCGCAGCTCCTGGATTCTCTGTCCTCCACCAGACTGCTGCACCAGGTTCGTAAACTCGGTATTATCGGTATTATCGGTATCGTGACGAACTGGTTCGGTGCTGATGCAGTACACTGAAGTCTATGCCCCCCGTTCCGAGGATTTTGCTCGATATGTGCGAAGTCATCATTTTTTTGCTGCCTTTTTCCGCAGAAAAATGGTGACTGAAATTTAGCAACGGAATTCGCTACATGTTTGCGACTACGGCAAGTGGTGACTAAAAACGGACTTTTGCATTAACTTTCAAGTGCATAACTCACTAAAGATCGGATTTGTTTTGTTGCTACTGACTTGACATATTCTCACATTGGCGTCTTGTACTGGGCAGCAATCGGTGTATAGCTTACTCGTTTTAAAGACCTTGGCGAGAGAGTAACGCTCGAGAAATGCTGAAGTCGGACAGATGAGACTAGCCATGTCGACTGCGTGAGGGACCGATGCAGGGACGGTGACGCGGCTCCGGTGCCGGCAGACGCCGAGCCGGCTGGCTGGGGTTGAGCCTGCCGCCGTCGCCGCGCCGGCCGTCGCCCGGCCGGTCGGCCAGCACCCGGTCCAGACAGCGGCGCCGCCGGGGCCGCTCCAGCTGGCCCGGCCTGCCTGCGGGCCCGGCCAGCTCGCCCGCCGGCCGTTCGGCCCCGACGTCCCGGGCGCGGCCGGCCGTGGCGGCCGCCAGCTCTGCGACCAGTCGGCCCGCGGGGAGCACCAGGCCTGTGGCGCGGTGGTCAGGACCGACCGCCAGGGCTGCGACCAGTCGGCCCGCGGGGAGCACCAGGCCTGTGGCGCAGTGGTCAGGACCGACCGCCAGGGCTGCGAGCAGGTGGTGAACGGACACGACCAGTACGTCCTGAGCGACCTCGGCCCGGGCGTTCCAGCCGTCCACGGCGACTTCAACGCGTTCGACCCGGTCTTCCGCGGCCAGCACCTCCAGCACGATCCGTCGGCTCGCGGCGACCTGATCGGCCACAGCCAGGGTGTCCATCTCGAGCAGATGGCGCACGAGCCGCCGATGTTTCTGGCTCACTGCCCGTCGCCACACGTCCTGGCCGGCGGTTTTGACCACGGCCCGCTCGGCCAGGGCCAGCCCGGACTCGACGACCAGGGCACTCACTGCCCGGCGCTGCCCGCCGAGAGGCTCACCTGGGGACAGGGCGGCCGCGGCGGCCGGCGAGTCTGCGGCGCCGCCAGCCTCGCCGGCCACCTGATCCACACTTCAGGAGGCCACAGCGACCACGTGGTCCAGGGCGTGGCGGCTGGCACGGACCACAACCCGCTCTGCCATGGCGACCAGCTCGGGTCACAGTTTTGGATCCCAGGTGAGTTGGATCTCTGGCATGATTAACCGCCGTTTTGCAAGGTGTGGCTACCTGACCGAACACATATTAAAGCCCTCGAACGGAGAAGGCGTCTTCCATAAATTGCGCAACGGTCAGGGGATCATGACCAACGCTACGTCAATAAATACTGCGCCTAAGAAAGGTATTTCAGGAGAAAGTAATGTGCGAAATCAGAGAGCAAAGTGTCGTAATTTTTGGAGGGCCACCTACCGTCATTACGCAAACCGCTGCCCGTTGAGGTCGAGTTGCTGAGTGCGAGGCGCTGAGTGTTCCTTGAGTGGCGCCGAGTGTCACTGCTGGCGTTGTAAGTGTACTAGGTGAGATACTGAGCGGGCCGGTAATGTGTTTTGAATGTCGTGAATGATGATGAGATGATGATGTGATGTGATGTGAATGTGAATGTGCATGTGAATGTGACCGGTGATATGCTGTGATATGCTGTGAATGCGTTCGGGTAGGTGATGAGCGGCCAGTGATGTGTTCTCGGTCTCGCCCGGTGAGGTGCTGTGAATTCGTTGGCGCTGAGGTTCTGAGCGGGCCGGTGCCTACGGCAGTGGGCAGCGGTCGCGCCGGTCCACTGCCGATGCAGCGCCACCCTGCCGGCTGTCAGGCGGCGGCCGAGGCGGACGGCTCCGGGACGACGACCTTCCTGACCAGGACGGCGGCTGTTACAGGTCAATCACCGCCCGCTCAGGGCGTCACAGGTCAGTTATCGTCCGCTCAGGGCGTCACAGGTCAGTTACCGTCCGCTCAGGGCGTCACAGGTCAGTCACCGCCCGCTCAGGGCGTCACAGGTCAGTCACTGCCCGCTCAGGGCGTCACAGGTCAATTACCGTCCGCTCAGGGCGTCACGGGTCAGTCACCGCCCGCTCAGGGCGTCGCAGGTCAGTCACCGCCCGCTCAGGGCGTCACAGGTCAGTCACTGCCCGCTCAGGGCGTCACAGGTCAGTCACTGCCCGCTCAGGGCGTCACAGGTCAGTCACCGCCTGTTCAGGCCGCCATAGGTCAGTCGCCGCCCACTCGGGACGTCACAGGTCAGTCACTGCCCGCTCCGGCAGTGACTGACTGACACCTGTGACGGCCTGGGCCGCCACAGGTGGCCCAGGCCGTCATGAGCCCATCACCGCCCGCTCTGGACCGCCACAGGTCATCCAGGCCGTCATATGCCAGTCACCACCCGCACAGGGCGTCACTGGTCAGTTACCATTCGCTCAGGGCGTCACAGGTCAGTCGCCGTCCGCTCAGGGTCATCATAGAGCATTTCACAGCCCAGTCGCCGCTCACTGAGGGCTGTCACAGGTCAGTCGCCGCTCACTGAGGGCTGTCACAGGTCAGTCGCCGCTCACTGAGGGCTGTCACAGGTCAGTCGCCGCTCACTGAGGGCTGTCACAGGTCAGTCGCCACTCACTGAGGATCGTCACAGGTCAGTCGCCGCTCACTGAGGGCCGTCACAGGTCAGTCGCCGTTCACTGAGGGCCGTCACAAGTCAGTCGCCGCCGACTACATCAGCGACTGGTCTACTCTTACCAGGATAGTGCCTGCTGGGATAGTGTTCGGTTGCGGATATGCACCTCACGCGGTAATTTTCCAATAATCCATGTCCATGGCTTACGTACGATATGGGTCGATTTCCATTCAAATCAAAGGTAAGTAACTTTCTTACATGACTGGATCTTGATCTGTTCTAATGATCATGATGAGGCGTCCCTCATACGTCTTTTGTATGCCGTTGTTGAAAGACCAATCACCTGCCAATTTCCATGCAGGTCAAATGCGTTCGTATTGCATGACCTGGAACTTGAACCTGTATCAACACTAAGCACATGTCTTACGTCCCGCGACTATGGTGGTTACAAGGTCAGCATCGGTCTTTGAACGGCTTTCCACGTGAATCAAATGAGTCCGCGAAAATTATTGTAAATGCGAATGCCAGTCTGCCGCTCGGCTGACAGACGTGACGCTGCTGACAGTCGGGGGTCGTTCTGCGGACAGTGGCGCCTCCGGTCCCGGCGATGCAGATGGTGCGGAGCCCGCTGCTCCCCGGCAGCGCCCTGGCTCGTCAGCAGGCCTTCTGCGCCGCCGAAATGAGACCTCTGTACGGCCGCGGCGGCCTGGTGCGACCCCCCGGCCTTCCAGGTCCGTTCACCGCTGGGCCTGGCCGCCTTTCGGCTAGTGCCGGCGCGGATGCCGGGCCGGGCGACGCCACCAGATGCGACGTCTCCGCGTCGAGAGGGGCACCTGCCGACGCCCGTGCGAGGGGATGATGCCAACCGCTCGGGTGCGGCCGCGTTGAAGAACGGCGTCTGCTGCGGAGTTCTTATAAATCAATTTCCGGCCCACTGCAGGTAGATCTCACCTGGCATCGGAAGCGCATCCTCTTGTCCTGTCGCCTGTGTGACAGCTCTGTGAAGGCAAGTGTCCTGCCACTTGTGTGACAGCTGTGTTGTCCGGTCTCCTGTCCTCTGTGCGGAGGTTCTGTGAAAGCTAGTGTCCTGTCCTCTGTGTGACAGCGCTGTAAGGGCCGATCTCCAGCTCTCTGTTTGACAGAGCTGTCAGAGCTCTCTGTGAGAGCAGACCTCCATCTGAGTGATGTCTCTGCCCGCCACCAGGCGGCGCTGTTCCCGCCGGCGATGGTGCACGGCGTCGGCCCAGTGTCAGACTGCTACCGACGGATGCCGATGTCGCTGTCAGCTGGCGTCGGCCTGTCACCGCAGCCCGTCTGCTGTCCGACGCCTGCCGACACCAGGTCAGAGGTCAATTACAGGTCTGCCCGGCGCTGATCGACACCAGGTCAGAGGACAAGTACATACAGGTGTGTTAGGAGGTGCCGATATACGAGGAAACAGGGGAAGCGGCTCCATCGCTGGCCAAAGAAGGTTTGACATTGCTTCTATGGAGTGGTTTGGAGGCGAATTACGCAAAGAATGCCGCTGCTGTCTCCTCGTCACCAGAAAACGTTTGGCCGCCAGTGGTTGTGTGGACAGACAACAGGTCTGGTTAGTCTGTCGGAGGTGATACAACGAGAGGACGACAGGTCCGCAGCATCGCTTCAGTCATAATAAGCATGAAATATTTTGCCGAGAGTCGTGACTGCGGTGGGGATTCGGCTGTCGAGAGCGGGTCGACGCACGAAGACGAAGTTGTCGACAGCTCGCTGAGCCCTCGCTCACCACGGCAGACGCAGTGCACAGAACTATTCCCGCTGCTGATCGATTTTCTGACAAACAGTTTGATTGCAGCTCTGCCCAGAGAGCTAGGCACTAGAGATCCATACCTGCAGCTCCTGAACTAGTTGCGAAATTTGGTAAGGAAACTTCCTTTTTTACAACGCTATGGGTGACTAAGAAATGTAACGGTTCTGACTCTTGGATGAGAACGAAGGAAGAAATATGGAAAAAAGATAAAGATTTACACAATAATACCTTGCTAGATGTAAGGAAATCAGGCCCCTGAAACGCGTTAACTTTTTTGTTCGATTGTTGTCCCCGCAGTCCACGGTTTGGTACAGCTCTGTGACGTCTAAGACTCCTGTCTATGTTGTGCTGTGCGTAACCGCAGTCTGCGCTGCCTACAGCCGCAGTCTGCAGTATCTGCGGCTGATCTGCGCGGCCTACAGCCGCAGTCTATGGCGTGTGCAGTCAGTCTGTGCTGTCTGCAGCTTCAGTCTGTGGTGTCTGCGGACAGTCTGCGCTGTCTGCAGCCCCAGCCTGTGGTGTGGGCGGCCGGTCTGCGCTGCCTGCAGTGGTCCCCTGCGGTGCCTCTGCTGACCCCTGACTGGGGCTGCAGGTCCGACTGGAGGGCGGAGGCCCCGGCCCGGCTGGGCACGCCCCCCGCCGGCCCGCTCTGGGCCTCTCCGACCGTGTACCTGAGAGCGGCGCGCAGCCCCAACATCGAGGACCTGGTCAACCCCGCCGACGACCCGCTCTACGCCTGAATCGGCCGAGGCCGCACGGCAGGGATCAGAGAGACCACTCCAGAGGGTGTCAACACGGCGCCGACCCACCGGGGATCTGAACGGTCGAGGCTGCGCGGTAGCCTCCGCAGAGAGATTGCTCGAGAAAGCGCCAACATGGCGCCGACCTGCACAGGGCGGGAGTAAGCGGCAGTCGTACCCAGAGCGAAACCATGAAAATAAGCCATTTACGGCGTCGTGATGTCTCCTGACACGTGGACCAAATGTGCCAACGTGACCCGTAGACGGAGACCAAAAAGAAATCGAGTTCGCTGTGTTTTATTGGCTACACATGAAAGCTAGCAGCCACGGATGGAATACTTTTGTGTTATGTTACCTCCTCTAGTCCAGTGTTTTGTGCAATATGCGCTAAAACAGTCGAGAATATTGTGAACACTGTGACTGCACGCGCTTCGATGAATGCTTATTTTCGTTTGCATAGCTTTCGCCGGTTTGACAGTTTCCATGCATGACACGATGATTTCGGGTTTGTTTTGTGTTGCACTTATCAATTTGCATGTTAGTAATGACGATTCCGCTTCTTTCGTCCCAAAACACACATTTCAAAGCCCGGATGCAGTTCGACGTGGTGCTTTTGTGAAGTTGTTGATATCCTCGAATTCCGCGCAATGAAACATGGATCACTATTGGAAAAGACCTCGTATCTCTCTGACTGCGCCAGGGGCGAATCCAGCGGACGATCTCAGGCCGGGGTGGGGATCATGATTTGGATTCTGTTTTAGATTCACCGAAACATAACGGAGAATCATCATGCAAAATGTGTACAACCTGTTCATTATCACATGTATTTACTATACAGACATTACTAGACATTGCTTCTTACATTGCTGCTTTTGTATTTTGTCTCCCCTTTTTCACTACAGTTTGCATCACCACAATTTGTATCATTCGGTATGTGTGGCACCCGGTCAGATGGCAGAAATTACTGTTCCGGTGATTCGTCTGACCAGAATTTATGAAAAATCAAATGAACAAAAAAACACGGTTGTACCTACCACCTATGAATGCTACCGCGACAAGCAGCGAAACATTACATCCCACGTAACGGGGTTTTTCCAGAGCCGACAACCTTGGAAGTCGCCCTTGTGATTTCACAATGAGTAAAACGGGTTCATGTATTGAACATTCAAAATGATGTGCGATGACCTCAAAGAACAGTATTTTCTGTATGGCTGGAGATTTCCAAAAATGATTGGGGATTAGGGTAGTGTCTGAGTATGATATCAGACCGTTCTAATTTTCAGTCACTGCCACAGGTGCAGTGTTAGATCCTCCAAAAATCGAGGTCCAGTTTTCCCAACGCCCTAAGAATCTCCAGCTATACTTTCCTGAGCCTAAACGCGCCGTGTGGAATGCCACGCATTAAGCGGTTTACGCACGGTGCAGCAGGTGCGTCCGCTTATTTAGAAACAAGCTTTTGTGAAAAAACGCTACTTTGTGCAATTTTTACGATCGAACATTGATGAGTTATTTTTTATCGTCAACACTACAGGATTATAACGTTAAATTTTGGTCTTCGAGGAAGGGCGCAACACCCCATCGTCTCCATAGCTCCGCCGTCCCTGGATGACCTACAAGTTGGTCTATAGACAGGATTTTGACAAGAGGGGCATGAAAACGATATTGATAATCGTAATCGTTGAGCCGGCAACATCGCTCCGACAGGGCATCAAAATTGCATCGAAAGGGCGCCAAACTTTATCGTTGTAGCGCTGAAGCCACGAGAAATATTCAGTTGTATGTAATACGCGGTTTCAAAACGACTCATGAGGGCGTTTTGACCCACACACACTTCAAAGCGGGATGGTCATATCATATATGGACATACAATGCTACACATGTATGTCGGCCGATCCCTCGATATTACAAGTGAAGCTTTTTAACAAAAGGGCGCCCACGTCCTATCAAAAAAGTGAACGATGTCACACCTGCACTCCTTTACGATAGGACACCTTTCATCCACGGACCAAATTCGTTCGTGAAAAACCGAATCAAACAAGCTTGCTCGGTGCCTCTGTGTTACATTCTTGCAAGAGAATGTCTGTTACTAAGACGTTGGTGACACTTGTATTTTACTAGGGCGTTATTTCAACGAATAAGATGCCATGGTCCTTCACCAGCGTGCGTTTGTGTCCTAGGGGCGCCTTTAGGGGCGCCTTTTGCGCCGATTAAACCAGCGCAAGAAAAGACACTTTTGTGTAAAACCCTGTGAGCAATAATGTTTTCCCATGCCATTAACTACTTTAAGATGTTTGTGGGAATATTTCAATCCGGGTCATGTTGGCCCGGTTTCTGCGTTAAATCCTCCGCTAGAATAACATGGAAAATAAAAAGATAACATCTCAGTTAGCACATACAGCATTTTGTAGACTATATTTTTGTATACAGCGTTTTGTAGACTATATATTTTGTATACTATATACAACATTATGTAGACTGCTGCATGTCGATTCAGGGTAAACGGAAGACTAAATACGGCGTAGGTTTATTGCTACCTATCCTCCTGAATGTCGGTATCGAGTGGGCCCCGAGTTCGAATCCCATCACATTCCTCACACCAAACCAACCGAGTTTGTTTTCGACAGTTTACCCAAATATGCGACCGACATCTTGATATTCTCGACATAAATGGCACCCGCAGCACTGTAAGCAATATCAAAGCATGGGTGCTTATATCTGGTCCTCCTAAAGAGCAAACTATGCTCGTGTCATTACCTACGCGCGACCTCATACGCAGACCTCAGTACCCATTCACATGATGCCTTCACTGATTCGTTTACACGGTCCCTCATCTGCATCTCGGCACGACAAAATCAGACCTCGTCCGGATGCCACAACGAAAAATTACATCACAGCACTCTTTTCGGCGGAAAGACCCATCACTGATGGGCTCATCACGCACCATCTGATGCCCATCACCAGCACCCAGCATTGTCACGGTTAGCTGGTGATGGGCATCGGATGCTGGCGCCTGACGCAAACCATCACACCAGATGGATAGCTTCAGTGCTGTACGCTTTCAAGAGACCTGCGTGGAGTGGGCAGATGGGTTATGGTGATGAAACCATGCGCCGGCCGGACTCGTTCTGCACCGTTGCAGCTTTGGTGTGCGTGCCGTACTGGCTGAAAGTAGCCAGTGCAGCGGACGCCCCCGTCCATGATCTCGCTCTGCACCATACGCTGATGCGGTACGCGGAGCTACCTCTGAGAGGTGCGGCAGTGACAGCTGAAGCTGCCCGGGCAGCCCTTACACGCCGCCTATGATAACTAATTGAGGAAACGGACCCACTCAGCCTAAACAGTCCCACTCCAACAGACCAAGTGGGAGGAAAGGTCGCAAAAACCGTCAGCCAAACCGAGCGCCCAGCTGACTATGCTACCGACCGACCTCAGTTCCCCGTTCTGTCGACAAACACAGAGGTTTGGGATCTAGTCGGTTCCCGACCCTGGGCCATGTTTCACATCCTGAATATCGAAGCAACATGACTGCGGGTGAAGCCAGCCCAGTGACAATCACATGCCGGTCACCGCGAGCTGGCGACTTTCGTCTTGACTGTGAAATGTGCCAATGACCTGACGGAAAGGCTATCAGGCTGATCCAGGACTCTGCCAGTCGTACGAAGGATGAGGGCCAGCTTCAGGCCCTCTTGCAGACAGTCGATTATCACCGCAGGACGTACGTTTTCACCGAAGTGGGTGCCGTGATGTGATACTGTAATGATGCCGTGACGTGGCGTTATATATAACGATGTAATACGCATATCTGGGTAAAATGTCGAAAACAATGCGGCCAGTGGTGGGATTCGGGCTCGGGACCCACTCGATACCGATATCCAGAAGAAGGATAGGTGGTAATAAAACAACATCGCATCTAGTCCTCCGCTTATCATGAATGAAAATCCTGCGAGTATAGTCTATAAGACAATGGCTGTTCCAATGGTGTTGTTATTTTCATCATAATTATCACCATCATGTATTTTAGCAACACCCACTGTGCATGGAGTATTCTTGGTTCTTGGTTTTTCCTGTTGCAGTTACATGCATCATTGATTATTAAAGTAACATCGGTAAGACTGCGGAAACACCTGGTAAATAGTATGCGTTAAAACCAGCATATACGCATTGCCACTTCCCCTCCCCCCACGCAATACGTTGTCAGCTTAGTTTAAAGTCACCCAATGGACAGTCTGACACCCACCCAGCAGCGGGCCCCTGCAGTACACGCCGCCACAGAGCGGGCGCACCGAACGTCCGCAGGCACGCGACTGCCGCACGGTATCTGAAGGACCATCTGGCGAACTCCGTCCTTACCTGCGGTGGCCTGAGCTGTCCCCGGCGTGTCCCCGTCAGCACTTCCCCGGGTTTGGACAGACGGCTCGTTATTATCCAGGGTGAATATACCGCGCACTGCCGACGGATCGGCATCTTTCTGTTTCTCACGCTGTTGCAATGGAGACTTTGACGCGGAAATCGGGCCAACATGCCCAGTTACTAACCGCTTGCACTTCATTGATTTTTATATGTTTCTGGATTGAAACCTTCACCAAACGTCTGAAGATAGATCATAACATGAGAAATCGCCGTTGCTCGCAGGTTTTTGAACGAAGGTGATTTTTTGCACCGGTCAAGTGTCCATACTTAATCACAGGAGAGCCTCCTTGGTACCACAGCGAGGCCCTCTGAATGACAGACCACCAATACGCCATTACATCGACGCCTGTTCGATGTTAAGGGATGCTTTTCGAACGGCAGGGCGCCTTAACTCCTTCATAAAGGCCTGTCCTTGGCGCCATAGAACAGTTTTTCTTAACGGCAACACAACCATACTCAATCGCAGGGACATCTCCTTAGTGTCGCAGGGGTGCCTTTCGATCGACAAGTTGGGCAGAAAACATCACAGGGGCGCCCTCCTGATGTAACATGGGCCTTTGAAATGAAATGGTACTCATACCTCATCACATGGACGCATTCTCGGTGTGACGGGACATCTTTGAACGACGAGGCACCCATGCACCATCCCAGGGACTTCTCCTTGGTGTCAAGGGACGCTTTTTAAACGGCAGGGCGCCCAAACTCCATCAAAAAGGCGCCTTCTTGCTGTCACAGAGCCGCTCTTTGACCAACAGGGCACCCATACACCTTCATAGGGACGTCTCCTTGGTGTCACAGGGACGCCTTTGAACGACAGGGCGCGCAAACCCTATCACAAGATAGGAGCGTAGGAGCATCCAGAAAAAGGTGGCGGAGGGGGCACGGGTATTTTTTCCCATAGGGTTAATGTCAAATTTCCCTAAAGGGGAGCATGGCCCCCTGGCTCATTTCTCGTTCCTAAGTCCTTGACACAGAGGCGCCCCCTTGGTGTCACAGGAGCTGGAGTGTCACAGGAGCTCACGAGCAAGCATTCTTGAATGACGGCGGATCCATATGCTGTCGTAGAGGCGGCTCCTTAGTGTCGCCGGGGTGCTTGTTGATCGACAGCACCGGCACAGCCAAAGGGGGCCCCGCCCCTCTCACAGGCCCGCATTTTTGTAAAAACCATTGCACATCGCTTTCCCAGATAGCGGTTTTCATGTGATTTCAGTTGACAATGAGCTCCACACCCCCCCCCCCTTAAGAAAACCCTGGCTGTGTCCCTGATCAACAAATTGACCATAAACCATCACAAAAGTGCTCTCTTGATGTGACAGGTATAGTGCAGTTGCGTCGCCGTACAGCCTCAGGCTGTACGGCGTACAGTGTTTGGCATACTTGTGCGGGCGTTGTGCAGTTGAGAATATACCTTTGTTGAGGAAGGACGTGTTGTGCGGAGCGAGGCCGGCAACACACAACATGGACCTTTAGAATGACAGTGAGCCCATGCTCCATCCAAGGGGCGTCTCTTCGGTGTCAAGAGGCGCCTTTTTAACAACAGGGGGTCTGTACTCCATATCATAAAGACGCCTCCTTGGTCCCAAGGAGACGCCTTTTTACCGACAGGGCACCCGTCACCATCGCACAGGAATCTTCTTGGTGTCACAGGTACCATGGACGGGACGTGTTCCGGCCGTGCAACGGTTTAGGGTCAATGTTAACTTTCACCAAAATTAAGGGGGGCATGGTGACCCCGTGCCCCCGGTCCGCCGCTTTTGGTCGGCGGGGCGCCTTTGAAAGACAGGGCTTCCATAGAGCATCACGGAGGTGTTTCTTTGCCGTTATATGTGCCCCTTTAAATAACGGGGCGCCCATTCTCCATCATTGGAGCGCCATACCGCATCGCCGTCTGCGGTAGGTGAGTTCTCTGCATTTGGCGCTCTTGCCCATCTTACCCGCCATGAAGTGATATGGTAGCGTGTAGTCTTTTCAAATATGACGCAGAAGAGACATAACACGCTTCCGGAACAAGGCGCGAAAACGAGTCAACATCTACCCGCGAGTTGGGTTGAAATGCGCGATCGTAAACCACTGCTGTATCCGTAGGAAGTATCGCAACCATCCAAGGTTTCTATGATGTGTGGCCAACATTTGCATTACACCGTTGGGATGACATTTCTCAGCGTTCCTGGATATTCCACGATTGTTCCACGTCTCCCAGACTGCAAACCGTAGCAGGTTTCGAGCTGATTTCGTTGTCTTTCTGTGCTCGTTTTCTTGCTTTGTTGGACACATTAGCACGATATATATCGATATACTAGTACACAAGTTTTGTGACTCATAACAGGAAAGTATCATTTAGTTGCGCAAGTTTGATTTCTATTTCCTTTTTTTTTGGGGGGGGGCAGTTGCAGTGAAAAAGGTTTCTCTTAAACACATGCCTATTTCAGTATAAATCAATGTGCTTTCCTCAATTTGATGAAGAGTTAAGTTAGTAGGTAAACAGAGGCACTGTTTATGAAAGTAAGCTTGTAATCATTGTTACGTGTTTAAAAGCATGACGATTTTGCAATGAAAACTTGTTTTATTTACATTTTCGCCAATAGAGAGTAAAGCACATGCATTGGAGAATGCAAGAGCCGAGATAAACAATGATCTATGAGGAAACTGGCAAATTAGAAGGGAAGTCACATTGCAATGGAAATAGGCATGTTAAAGCAGTCTCCCAGATGTGACTGATAGAGACCACTGTGGTTTCTTTGCTGATTGCATTCTTCCTGATTTCCATCACGTCCTGAATGACCAGTCTTTGCCATGCAATGGACAGTCAGAATTGTGACTTCAAGGTGATTTATGTATCTTCATTACCAGTCAGAGTGATTGTATAGGGATGGGTAATATGAATGGATGCCATCAAAATTTTAGGTCCTCAGCATGTTCTTCTCAGAGGTAAATGCCAATAGGCCAGCTTGTTTCACCAATGTAGTTGGTGCTGCTTTGGCAAGGAAACTGGGACATAATGGACTCTGATCTTTTCTGTAGGCACAGGATCCTTGGGCTGACAACTGATGGCAAACTGCTAAATTTGTGTGCTACTGAAAGGTCATGAAGCTAGAAGAAACTGCATATTGTTTCAGTGTTTTCTTTGCTAGATGGAATGAAGGTGTACATTTTTGTTGTTCTGATTGTTGTTGCTGCTGGTGTTGATGATGATGCTGTCTGTATTGATGGTAATGGTATTTTCATCAAGTAGTCATTACGAGTCATTTTACACATCCGTTCACAGGAACATGTGAGCTGCATGTTTGTGGGCTCTTCCTTGTTTCTGGGGAACCTGGGAGCCCTGTTCCTTAAATAGATAACCCTCTGACCACCAAAATGATTTCTTTTTTGTGTCCAGGGAGTTACTTTTAATCCCAGTTAACAGCCTTGGCCCCAGATTGATCTAGACTTCCCATGAGCACTTCTACATTGATTCAATGTTGAATCAGTTGGATGTGAAACATTGAATCTAAGCCAAGAATGTTGCCCACTTTAGCATTGCTATGCCAGAGAAATTTAGCATTCAGTCAGTGTTCCTGTCATACACCACATGTTTCTCTTTCTTGCTATCTCAAGGAATTTTAGCATTATCCCTATGGATACAGATGGAAAGAAACAACCTAAAAATGTCATCTGCCCTCCTTGTTGAATACCTTATACAGTCTCAGATATCAGACAACATATTAATTGTTCCAGCATGTTGGACCTATGTGTTACATTTTTATTCTGTTTCCAGGTTTATTTCCAATACCAACCTTTGCTGAATCTAATCAAAAGCCAATAATGGATCAACATAGATCTACCTTCAGCCAACAGTGATTCATAGTTAAAGTGCATTGTTCTGTTTCAGCATTTGTGAGACCAATAATGAATGCTGAACAAATATGGTGTGCTACTTGGGTTTATAATAACTAAAAGGCTATTGAATTTATTCTGTTGCAGAAGCTTCAGGATGAGTGACGACGATGAGGCCGGTCTGCCTGACGCAGCAACATGCCAGCAGAGATGTACCGAGTTTGCGCAGATATCGGGTACCGATGAGGCTTGTGCTCAATTTTTTCTACAGGACCATGATTGGGATCTTTCGGTGGGTTTAAACAGCTGCGTGTGTGCGTCCTCAACTTGAAAGTTTGTCCCGGATCGACCAAAGCGTTTCACAAAATGGACATTCGTGGTCGGTTCCGAAACGCCTTTTTAAAACTATAAGCATTAAATCGGGTTATCCCGCATATTTCACTGCAAAGAATCTTACTGATGATAAGTATTTTGAGCAACAAAAACCCGTGTGATGCGAGAACATGCACACTCTTCCTTGCCGCTCTGTCAGTTCCGTAACCTGTTACCGATGCTCTGGGCTGTTTTAGCGTTCGTTGAACTCGTATTTCGAGGCGCGGACATCCGGACCCGGAGTCAGCCTGCTGCCCGGCGGCCAGGAGACGTCGGCCATCGTCAACATCGAGTGAGGATGCGGGGCGACGGACAGGGCGCGCGCGTCGTGTCACCTCGCAGCTGAGCCGCGGAAGGTGGCGGTGGGTCGCGTGCTCAGCTCGCTGCCGCAGGAGTCGTGCCTCAGCACCTGCTCAAACGCGCTGGTCAATTTCACGGCTCCGTGTTGAAGGGAGGATGCGCGCAGGCCCGATTTTCATGGAATTCGTGTGACATGCAGTGGGCTTTGCTTAGTGATTCCGGGCATGGCCAGTGCTTGCATAATGTTAGCGGATGCGTATGGTTTGTTGGTAGACGTTATGCGGGCTTGTCGCTTTTCCCGTGCTGAACGTTTGCGCTGCGCATGGCAGCGAAGTGGCGGCGTCAGCTCTGGGCGGCCAGAAGCGGCGGCACGACTCCGACTCTGATGACGCCGACGGAGCCGACGGAACCGACGGGGCCGACGGGGCCGCCGCTGACGATAGAGCCGACGGAGCCAGGCCCAGGCTCACCGCCGCGCCGCCCAGAAAGTTTAGTTTCATCACGTGGAACCTGGACGGTCTGGATCAGCGGAATCTGAAGATCAGGACCAAGACGGTGTGCAAAATAATCGAAATGTGAGTTTCGTCGAATGTAATGCGGGTGTTTGCTCTGGTTCAAGTGGCTTCCGGCGTAAGGACTGGGCTGATAATGTGGCACGGTTGCTTCTGCTTGGTGGCACGGGTAACTGTGTTTAGCGTGGAAATGAATACTCCCAGTTCTCGGGCGTTGCTCATTGGATACTTCCCAGTTTATGAAGGTGGAATATGCGGGTTTTGCGGCGTTTGTGGCCCTGTGGGTCGCTTCAAAACGACGGCTCGTTGCGCGCATGCTTTGGTAATGACGGCATTGTAGTGTCAGTTGGTGGCCCAGTACCAGGAGCGCTCAGCGTCTGACGCCCTTTTCCAGGGAGGCGCCGGACATCGTGTTCCTGCAGGAGCTGATCCCGGCCACGTGCAGCTACATTGAGGCCAAGCTGCCGCAGTACCAGTTGCTCTCGGCCGGCGCCGACCGCGACTACTTCACGGCCACGCTGCTGCGCAAATACCGGGTCTATTGCGACAGCCACCGTGTCATCGATTTCGCCAACACGTGCATGGGCCGCGATCTGCTCTGCGTGGAGGTAGGCCGTGACAGGTTTTTGGCCAGCATTGTGCATGCCAAGCCAAGGGTCAAATGTCGGAGTTCCGGGGAAGTGTGAAGGAGGCGACGCTGCTTTCACGGGCCCCCATTTCTAATGCCGATGTGGGAACTTGCTGGTCGGTACTTTAGCGGTCCAGTTACAAAACAACGATCTACGTTTAGCTGCCGGTTGTCCTGAATGGTCTGTAGCGTGAGTCACATCAGGAGTTTTGATTAAGAACCAACAGGGAACGCTGGCCTCGAAAAGCCACTACATGCTGAAGGTAAGTTTCCATTTAATTTATGTGGTTGTTAGCTTAAAACAAAATCTTTTGGGAACGCTGGCTTCGGAAACGCTGGCTTTAGCAGTTGATCTTGGCGCATCGCTAAGAGCAAATACCACTGCTGAAAGTTGCTTCAGCCATCTCACGCGTCGTAGCTAGTGTGCCCCTCACATGATTTTGTGGTGACGATCCCCTGCAACCCCTCTCAACGCAGGCCCACATCGGCCCGCTGCAGCTGACCCTGCTGAACACGCACCTGGAGTCCACCAAGGAGCACGCGGCCGCGCGGCAGGAGCAGCTGCTTGACTGTTTCTCTCACGTGCAGTCGGCCGGCGAGGACCGCACGGTCCTGCTGGCAGGCGACCTCAACCTGCGGGACAGCGAGGTGAGGCTCCGGGGGAGAGGGCGAAGGTCAGGGGAGGACTCGAACGTAACAGAGCGTGCTGGCGTTGCACGGTTTCCCTCCCGGTCGCGACCGCTCCGGGTGTCCGGCGCGCTGCTAGCCGTTCTGCTCAATGCCGGCAGCTGAGGGCGGTCGGCGGTCTGCCGCCGGGCGTGGTCGACCTCTGGGAGCACTGCGGCCGCCGCAAGGAGGCCGAGTTCACCTGGGACATGCAGCGCAACACCAACCTCGAGTTTCCGGGCCGCTACAAGCCGCGCCTGCGCTTCGACCGCGTGTACCTGCGCTCGGCCGGCCGCGTGGCGGCCGACCACTTCGGCCTGATCGGCCTGGAGAAGGTGCCGCGCACGGAGAGCTTCCCCAGCGACCACTGGGGCGTGCGGGTGTTCTTCCGGATCGCCCCTGCTGCGGGCCGCGAGCACACGGGCGCGGAGGGTGCCGGCCGCCGCCCGGACCGGCTGTGATTGCGTGTGGGAGCCGTGTAAGGTCAGAGTTTTGGGTACGTTTAAAGTTTTTAGACGACGTTTGTTCTCAAAGCTTTTGCAGTGGGTGAAATCAGTTCTGTTCTCAGACTGGCAAAAAGTCATTCTGACACACAAATCCAACTCTCCATTGAAATAATGTTCATTTTTTATTTTCGTGGTTTATCACACATGAAGATTATAAATGTATTGTCTGTTCCAACATAGAAATGTAATCTATGCAAAGCCTCGGTTCTCCAGACCCCTTCCCCGAAACCAGCTCCCCATTATAAAAATGATCACTATTGATTTTCATGGTTTGCCACGCATGAGGGTTATCATCGCACTGTTCATTTCGGCAAAACAATTTGATGTTTGTGAAGGCTCAGTTGAGATTGTAATTGTTCAAGAAGATTTGAATGTGCGCCCTGTGAACATTGTTTGCAATAACCCCATGCACATAACACAAAAGTGAAAAATCTACTTCGGTTTTGTCCTCATGTTTTTTTTCATTTTGTTCTCATCATCCTCAGGTCGCGAAAGCGAAATTCTAATCATGGGGTGGACGCGGGTCGCAAGCTGCGCCGTCCGGGCCGGCGTGACCGGGAACGCTACGTCCTGCAATCGGTGATATTCACGGGGACCGCCTGAGCTGGGCGTCCCGTATGCGTTATTTTTGTTTCGCCGGTCGGTGTGATTTCTGCGATTTGCATCAGTCCGAATAGACTGGGTCGGCGTCGTTCAGACTGTGTGACGAAGTCCGGTTTAGCTCAGACATCGGTGTTGGTCGTTTCGTTTTTTTCTCTAATATGTCTCGCGAAAGGAAACGATCACTGAGCATCTGCTTCGCTGCAAATGACTTGTCATCTTGTTCATGTGTGCGCTTACATCGCTTGAACTGATATTTAGCAACCGTTAAACTGCTGAATGTCAAAGACGCGCAGCAGTATGTATGGTAAAACGCAACTGCTGTTTGAGTTTTGTATAAAGAATGCACGACATGAAAATCTATGCGAACATTGACGAAGCTCGGAAGTTTGGGTATAACCGTTGTTTAATCCACTCAGTTCAGGAGTGTGCTGCTGCACTTCGATGGTCGTCATCAACAAGATTTCTCCGATCGTCCAGTGATCTTATTCACTTTGTTCTTTCTCGAAGGATTGACATTACCATGCCCGGAAGGTTCGCTTGATGCATATCGGTCTCTCCGATATCTGTACTGGTAGGTACTGCAATCTACATGATCACGCGTTCATTCTTCAATAGTAGTTCACATTGCCACAGCGAGGCTTGCTTCCTTGGGTTCGGCAGTCTCGCGTCGCTGATGGAAGCAGACAGTTCTTCATTTTCTGTGCAGAATACATTGATCAGCGGTGATCACTGAGAGCGCTATTTCAAGATTTTGCCACCAAACCGATGATCAATACGTCACCGAGACATGTGTTAGGTGTGCGTGACGGCAGAGGCGTTGGTCCTCTTCACTGCTTGTATGCACAGTCCGTTCACGGCGGTGGCCCTTGGAGACAAGGATTTCATGACTCTCCGGGCCGCACTGACCCCGGTGGCGTCCACTCGCCCGACCTGCGGCCAAGGTCAGCCTGGACTGTCTCCCATGACGTCACCTGTGACGTCCCGGCCGGCCGCGCGGGGAAGGGGCCGGCGGAGACGAGACCGTCGGACGGCGAACGATACCTCATGCACCGGCGAAGCCAAAGGGGGCCGGGCCCCCGTTAGACCTGCATTTTTTGCGAAAACTATTGCATATCGTCTTCCCAGCGGCGGTTTTTGTACGGTTTCAGGTCACACTGAACTCCGGGCCCCTCCCGTAAGAAAATCGTGGAGTGCCCCTGAACACGTGCATCCTTACATGTGCATGACGCAGCGAAACAAAAATGTTATTCATGTCTTTTTGATCACCTGAAGACCAAGATCAACACGACAGCGAATATCAGTAAGAGACAAAAGTTATCACAATGACCGGCTGGATGCATCAGTGGCTTGTAATAACATTGTCTCGCGTTGCAAACTAGCGCGCGCCAACACTCGATGAAAGAGTGTCGGTTAAGACCGCGAATGTCCAGTTAAGAAGAACTTCAACTCCAAATAACAGGAAAAACGCAAAAAATACCGAGAAACATCCCAACATGTCCTACTCCGTCAGTTCGGCCAGGTACAGCCGGGCTCCACTGCGCGGTTTTTCAATTTTTCATCTCGGTTTTGCTCTTCTCCGTCGCCGGAATAACGTCAGGCCCACGAGAATACACGGGATTAGCTCCACCACCCAACACCGTGATAGAAAAAAAAAAAAACAAATCCATGACGAGAAATCGCAAAAACGAATTCAAAAGCAGAAATTCATAACGAAAAGAAATAGTGCGAACGTTTACATGAAAGAATCATTTGCGATGTTGTTGCCACTCCGACTTTGCCGTCAATATCTCTAGCGCTATATATTCTTGAGCTATTTGGAACGTTTCCTTTCGATGTTAAGAGATGCGTGACTGTTGTGCGTCACCGTCGCAACCCATGAAACCGTTTAAAGGAAACACTTTATCTACGAAGGGAAAGCTGAGCAAAAATGAAGGATATATTTCCACGTGAGGATCGTTCTAGAATTCGGGAACTATAGAGCAAGACGTAGCTTGCGCGAATGGGGCGACATAACTGGAGCTTCTTGTTGAAAAGCATGAGTTATTGGTGATTTGGTAACGTTGTATTGGTCTCATAAGATACATATAACCAAATTGTGTGGACTCCCGGCTTCGATCCAAGCCCTCTCTTGAAACGTGCGGCACTCATCACTGCCTGTCGGACGCCGCGCCCTGGCAATTATAACTTTCGGCAGGCACTTCATATTAGTCCTGAATTAGTTTTGTGGTTGCTAGTTGGCTGTGACCGTAACATTCAAGGATAGACGTTTGCAAAGATGTTTGGGGCTCCCCGATCCCAGCCTATTCTTGTGTTAAGTGAGTATTGGTTTCATACAATTTATTCTCTGATCTCATCCGGATTTTGGAGTTTGCGCTGATGTTTGACAAAAACTGCTTTAGTTTTTATGCAGTCAAGGTGTGCTGAAGACAATACTGCAAGTCACAAGTGTTGTGTGCTGCAGGAGCTGCTTGTCTGAAGTCATAAGGCTCTATGTATGCCATAATTTAGTGATATTGGGAATTGATGTTGTCATAAGCGTGTGCATGTGCATGACCCAGGCCTTTAAATTGGCTGTACATTACATCAAACAATATTCGTTAAAATAATGTTGACATGGTGGATCATAACAAAGCATTCTTGCATTGGCAGGTATCACTCATCCCATATACAAAATTACATTGGTGTTTAATGTCAGTACTTGATATTCACCTTTGATGTAACTTGGCCTCTGATGATCTGTCCTTTCCCATGCATTGAAATTAGTTCATTGGTGCCAGCAGTTATAATATGTTACCATAGGTGGGCACTGGTCCGTTACTCCGTTACTCCGTTTCTAACGAAGTTACTTTTTTGAGTGACGGAGTAACGGACCCGTTACTTTTATCTTACTGTAACGGACTGAGTAACCGAAGTTACTTTTGTGGTCCGTTACTCCGTTACTTTTTGGTCCGTTACTCCGTTACTCCGTTACTTTTTAAACTCCTTACAGACACCGCTCGGCTTTATTTGCATCGGCACACGCCATTGGCTACTTGAATAGCCAACACCCAATAGCGTGCGGCGATACAAGCGAGGCTGGGCGCGCACTCAGCTGACAATCGCGGAGTCAACTTGTTGACAATATTCGTCAACTGATAAACGTTGACGGCAAGCTGGCGGCAATGGTTCAGTATAAAGGCCAGCTGACTTTGGTCTCTTTTGGGACAAAAGTATTAAATTATGCGTAAGTTTGATGACTTAAAATTATAAATTAACCAGTCGTCATTTTCCAGGCTAAAAGATATCAAAGTTATTGTCATTTATACTGGAACAGCCAGCTGACGGCAGTTTTCAATGTTGTCTCAAGTTAGTCACGGATTGCTTACCACCGGCCACACGGTTCCCAGCCAAGATCACTCAAGGCTGTTGAGCACGATTACTGCCGCCATGGCCTTGGATCTGTGATGTCCATGGGGCGATGGAGTAGTGATTGATTCTTGACTGACCTGAAATTTTAACTACCTGACACTAAAATGTCCCATCAAGGCATCTTTACGCCGCCAATGGAGGTCGAAAACCTTGACTCCGAGTCCGACGGTGCCTCAGCTTCGGAGGCCGAGGACGAGCCCGGTCCGGGTCACCCATGGCCACATCTAGAAACGTACTTTGAGTTTAAAGAGGAGGGGAAAAACGTCATTTTTACGTATGTCCTGTGCCGACCGAAAGAGGTTATAATCAAGGGTCACAAGAGTAGCCTTTCAAACCTAAAGGCACATATCAAGAGGAAGCATTATTTACAGTATTTCCAGGTGAGAACAGAATGTGCACAATAAGTTGTCAGTACTGAAGCATAATTATGAAGCTTGTCGACTATTACTTGGACTATTTGCCTTAACCATATTCTCTGCAGGCAGTGAGATTCACATTACCCTGGGGGGGGGCAGATCTGCGGTAATCTACCTTTCGGCTGACGCTTACGCGTCATTTTTGGAGACGCGGAAGTGGCAACACAAGTTGTGTGAACTATTTAGCCCATTCAGGTACTTTTCTAAGCACTGGCCCCTACTGGATGTGTAAACTGACTTGGTTAGGTAACTCTTGAATTTTGATTCAGTTGACACATGTTTGCCTTCAGCCGATACGAGCTAACCAAACCAAAAAACAGGCAAATTGAACCTAACAAAAAATTAGTTTTACATGCCCATCTAGGGCAATCCCTGCAACCATACAGTAGGTTTTAGGTTAGGTTAGGTTAAATCATTTTTAACTTGGAGGACAGGCTACATTGTCCGTGCGATTCGAGTTACCACTCCTGCGTTCCCGAAAAAAGATATCGACTGGCCGAAACACCTTTCGGCTGACACATTATTTTTTGTAGATGCAGAAGCGAGGACCCAAACTCAAATATGATATGAGCCGTTGCCACTTTTGCACCTTCGAAAAATATGCATTGGCCGAAAGGTGAAGATTACCAATTCTGCCCCCTCCCCTTCCCGCCCTTCCAGAGATCTTGAGGTGCATTCGTCCAATGTTGATGGGATGAATGCCATTTAATATGTTTCAACAAAATCTCCAATTCCAGACCCCAAAAATTCAAAAATTGCGAAAATAGGGTGTGGGGGCAAACAAACTCCAAAATTTGGGGATTTTTGAAATGTCACTGCGGCCGTGTTTACCAACCAATTTTCATGGGAATAACACGGTTCAGCTTGGAATGTCCAAGTCTTTTATATACCGAAAGCTGAAATTTTAAATAGAAAACCATAGGCAGTTCTAGGGAGGGCAAGAAGGGTGATTTTTGAAATAAGAAATTTCCTTTGTTTTTGTTTGTTTTGGGTGATATAAACATCAGATGTACAACTAGCAAGCCAGTTTAAGTTTATATGTAGTGCAGAGGTGGATCCAGGTAAACAAAATTGGGAGGGCACCATAAGCACAATAGTGTGCTCCCCCATTTTTTCAGTACCTGGGTGTGAGTTCGCCTGAAAATGTGTGTGCATACGCATTGTGTAGGATGTGTATGACTATATAAATGAGTCAGTGATCTTTATTTCTACTCAGAATGTCACGATAGTGAACACAACTTTGCTGCACAACAAGCTGCACAACTTTGCAGCTTCACGCACAGCACATTACCGCCGAAAACGGGGGCTTGGAACCGCTTCTGCGGGACCGATTTTTTTTAAATGTTGACAAAACACGTGTGTATCAATTCCATGAAATGCCAGAAAATCTTGTGGCGCTGCGGCAAACAGTGTGGGAGCGACAAGCAAACAGACACGGGTAGCAGAATCTGCCCCCCCCCCACAGGGAATAGGGTTAAATGAAGTGTTTTTAACCCGTCTCCGGCCGGGCTCAGAATGCCCTTTGCCCGGCCGGAGGGGGAGCGCGGATTTCCGCACCTCCCAGGATCTCGGCTCCCATATATCGCACGGAAAAAGGAAAACACCGGCGGAAAGGTTTTGTCAAACCGAGACGAAAACATTCAAGAGTTTGGCCTCAGGTCAATTTTGAGGCCACCAGACGCCATGACAGGTCAAAACACGTCCTTGGAATTAGGTAAATAGACACAATACCTTGTCCCTGAAAAGCTGAACTAAAGCGACATATACTGAACCGTAAGACAATAGCGAGTTGATTGATATCAATTTTGGCCTCTCACAGGGGTCATGTCAGGTAACGTCATCGTTCCAAAATGTTCCACTTGTGAACGGCTAACATCCTCCGTTGCATCTTACTTATGACCATGTTTTTATAGCTAATTTATCTTTTCAAGGGTGCTGAAGAGGTACTAAAGCACCTTTTTTTAGTCTTTTATTTCACAATAATAAAGTCCACATCAGTCATGTTGTTTTGAGTCCTTCGTCGTTTGGTATTAAAAAACCGTCAGGGGTATCAAGAATCTTACCTCCACGCACGCGCTCGTACACAAACTAATACACACACATAATTCCAAAACAAAACAAGAATTTCGCGAGACCGAAACGAGCTCTGAACGGAGACCATTATGTTCAGGGCGGATACTTCGAGAGGCATTGTTGATCAAACCCAGTCGATAGATGTCCGCTGTTTGTCGTATTTTGCATGCGTCCGCTCCAGCGCCGGTTGTTCCCGCTCCGTCGGCGCCGCGGGCAATGAACAGGAATTCGTTGGTTTGAACATTGTGGCTAACACAGTGGTAGAATACCCGCCGCGGCTGTTGTCCCGGCGCCGCCGACTCTACAACGGCTGGTGAGGGCAGTGGGCAGCTAGCGGAGTGTTTTGGGTAAGCGCTTTTTGTTTCTTCCCTTTGTATATGGAACGCGTTTTACAACCACAAAGCAGCATAAAAGACTTAAAACCCGCGTTCGCTTGGTTTTCACTGCATTTAAAAAAGTAACGGAATAACGGAGTAACGGTAACTTCCGTTACTTTTTAAGGCAGAGTAACGGAGTAACGAGTAACGGACTGGCTTTTTTGAGTAACGGAGTAACGAGTAACGAAGTTACATTTTTTAGTAACGATGCCCACCTATGTATGTTACACAGCATTGTAATATCCAGTTTCCAACAAATGAAATGTTTTGCTAAGTTTGGCTAAAAAGATAACTGACATGGCCTTGGCAAAATGTCAGAGTTTATGACCAATTGCATGAAGAATTCAGAGAATTTTGCTTCAGGTGTATAATTGTTAAAAACCATGCTACCAAAAAATCAGCACTCTGTCTTTCATCACTGAAAAGCTATTTAACAAAACCCACCTGGGGTCTTAAAATGGGCAATGGTTGGGAAGGCATCAACTCACCCTAATTTTCCATCACCCACGACAGCGGCATTGTTGATGGCGACTGCTGAAAACATGAAATGGTCTGTTTGCTAGTGCAATGAACTCATACCATTGGTGTGTAAAAAAGAGAATAGGGTGACAGAATAAGTATGTAAGCTGATGAACAGCATCAGATGGCCTTAAAAAGTTGCCAGGAAAGATCCAAATTATGGTGAAAAAACATTTTGGTTGACAGGAAAGATACAAAATACCGTGAAAAACATTTTGTCTGGCAAGGAAGTTGAAATGGCATAAGAATCAGATGCAGATCCATGGGGGAGCATTGCCTGGGGCCCCTCTCAAGCTGGCTCCAAATGGGCCCCTGTCAGACTCATAGAGGGCACCAAAGGGGCTCTGCATGAGATTCATGGATCCGTGAAAACGTGATGCATTCTAGGTGCAGTTGGGGGTCTCTGAGAGGATTACACATCCCTTGAGGTGCATGGAAGGGCCCCTAAAGCTCCCAAAGAACCCCTGAAGCCACAATAGGGTCCCAACATGGCAGATTGCCTCTGAGACTGCCAAAAGACCCCTTACCTCGCCTCCTGACTGGGGGGTCAGGTGGCCGTCCCTCCTGAGTTTTTTTTTCTGGGATTGCGAGAGAACAAACGAACACAGCACCATAAGAAACTTTGTGTACCTTTTGCTTGATCACTTTTACACCTTGTGTCAAAGTTCCGACCTCAGGTCAGGCCAAACAGATCTATATTCAAAAAAAGTTACGTGCCCGGCAACTTTTTCGGAAAACAAGATATCACAATAATACTTTCAGGAATTAGTGGTCTTGATAGATGCAAGAAATCGGCTATCTCAGAATTTTCACAATTTTCCGGGTCTTTGACCTAAGGTCAAGCCCGTTTTAAGACGTTGTCATTTTTTTGGAAATTGACAGGATATTTCATAATATTTTTAGTGTGGAGTGAAGCAAACATCTAGTTACTGTCATTATGCAAAGTATCAATGACTTCCAGCCATTGACCTGAGGTCATGTCACAAATAACTGTAGTGAGCCAAAATGTACCACCGTCAAAATCAGCGATGAATTACTCAGAGTGGGTAGAAAATGGCAGAACTGGCTTGCACAGACATAATACCCAGAACCTCAAAAAGTTTGGAAAAGTAGCATATTTTGGGAATAAACAGGCTCTTACAAATAAAGCTCCGCTAGTGGTGTAGGTTGGTAACTAATGAATTTTTCCAAAATTTGAACATGAAAAACCACCACAAGAACCACTAAGATCAATGAAGTTTACATGGATAGGCTTTTTTTCACAGAAATAAAAGAATGCTAAAGTTAGTTCCTGTTAATTTCTTACTACGTGCGGCAGCGGCGCACGCCGACGGCCGGCGCGAAAATTGCCGTGTCTTTAACTCAACGTTTCGGCGCATATATTGAAGAAATCCCAGAAATTAGATGTGTATCGCCATTTGCGGACCTTTACTTTTGCGCTGGTGTCTTTCACCCATGTGCTATTAGTCACAGCCCTTGAGATTCAGGCCATTTCTCGGTCTCATGGAGTCGGCTATGAGAAAACACATGTAGGACGTAAATTGCGTACATATTATCTAAAGCTAAAAAATGAGATGAGTTGACCTCTACTCGTCACAAGCTTTCCAACGTTGTGCTTATTTTTACCGTGCGACCAACCGTTCATGAGTTAGAGGGGGGACCAACTGCCCCCCCCCCCCAGTCGGGCATGATCGTAACTGACCGACGGTCGTGCGCGGGTTAAATGGCCAAGATGAGGATTCAGTCCCTGGGATGGCATAGGGGTCCCTGAAATGTTGTAGGGGCCCCAAATGGGTTTCACGGACTTGTGTGAAAAACCGGAGGTTTCTGCTGGAATCAGAAGGCCTCTGAAATGGTTAAAGAGACCATGCAAAGGCAAGATGGACCCTAAGATGAATAGAAGGGGTCCTGAAACTCCAAGGTTTCCCTGGATCACAAAAGGGGTCCCAATGCGGCAAAAGGTCCATGAGATTGCTTAAAGTGCCTGAGATGCCCCTGAGACAGCAAGAAGTTATGAGGTTTCCTAGCATGGTGAAAGAAGACCTTAGCCAGCCAAAGGGGCATCTTGAACAGGGACTCATCAGTGACCTTCTGAACTTCAGGAGGGGCCCCAGATAGACTACACTAGTCTTTTGACAATCTGAGGGTTTTATATTGCAGCTAGGGCCCTGGAAAGGTCAGGTGGGTCCTGAGATGGCAAGATAGCCCCCATGCAACAGCTAGTCCCTGAGACCACCAGAAAGGTCGGAGGGGCCCGTGCGAGGGCAAAGACGACAAGAAGGCCTCTAGTCATGGAGGCCCTGGACTTCCAAAGAGCCCCCGAGTATGTTAGGTGTTCTCCTGGCTTGAAAAAGGTCCCCATGAGACTGTTAATGAGGCCCCTGGTATGGTTGGAGGGGCCCTATGGCTGTTAAATATGCCCCATGTGAGAGAGGAAGATTCCTGATACAGCCACGGAGACCACTGGAGACCAGAGGACGCATGTCACTGCGTAGGGGCCTTGAAATCATAAAAGGTCTTTTGTAACTGTCAGAGGACCTCTGAGATGGCAAAAACGTTCCCCAGAGTTGACAAGAGGGGCACCTAGGACAATGGGAGGTCCACTAGAATTGCTATAAAGGAACCTTTGAGACTGCAAACTAGCAGTCTCTAGCAATAGTGGCCCCTGAGACGACGACGACCAGAAGGGCCCCTGAAACTGCTAAACCTTGGGTCATCCAGACAGCTCCTGAAACAGTCAAAGGACCAAGAGCATTGCCATAGACGCTTCTGTCATGGCAGAGATAGAGGGTCTTTGTTGCTGGCTGAATGGCTCCTGAGATGGCAGAAATTTCCCAGGGGCAACAGGAGGGAGCCCAAGATGGCTTAAGTGTCCCTGAAATTGCCAGATAGGTCCATGAAACTGCCCGAAGTGTCCTGAAGCTGCCAAAAGAGCACCCGAGACGTCCCGAGGGACAGGTGAAACTGTAAAAGTAACCTGAGACCATTAGAGGGCCTTGACACGGCCAGATGACCTAAGACCACCAAAAGTGCCCCTGTAAGTGGCAAGAGGAAGCCTAACCTAAGCTAACAAAAAAGCCTCCAGAAACTATGAAGGGGCAGAGCCCTATCTGAGTTCCTGGACCACATACAGGCAAGCCATTTCAAACAGCAGGAGAGACACTGCTGCCTAAGATCCTGCCATTGTGGTCATATTTTGGTCAATTGGTAGGGGAACAAAACACAAAATTTTCTCAAATAAGGTGATGTATTGTAGTTTTCAGCTATTTTACGATGTAGAAACATCGCACAAAATAACATCAGATATTCTCCCTGGGCCTGAACCAACTGGAGTTTTTTCGTATCTCAAGACTAAAAATGGAGAGGCGGCCTGGGGGGGGGGGGGCCTGCGCTGACCATTTGTCCCCTCCCCCTTGTCAAAGTCCTGGATCTGCCCCTGATTAGAATTATATGAAAGGGTATGAAATGAGTCATCAGTTTGAGGTCACACACATGGTTTTACAAGGGGTTGTCCACTGGTGAATGCAGGGGTGTTGGGGCCATGGCCTCTCCTTTCAGTGGAAAACCTAGGGACAACATGTGTTTTGCCCCCATCCGTTTACTGATAGAAATTGTAAACATTTTGTTTTTGAACAAAAATATGTACATACAGATGTCACTTTTCAAAAAATGTCAAAGCAAAGTAGCTGAACTCCGAGGAGAAGTAAACATATGTGGACAGGTTTAGTAACACAGCTGGAGACTGTTTCCTTTGCTTAACGCATTGTCTGGATCCAAACATCGATATGTTGATATGTCATGGGCTTTCAACCAGTTTTGGAAAACTGTCGTTTTCTGGTGTCAAGGAGCACCAAAAAATTTACACTCCAATCCAAAATGGCCATTTGTCCTCCCCCCAGACATGGGCATTTGTACTCAACCTGAGTTTGAAGTTGCCCAGTGCCCCCCCCCCCCCTGCTTGGTGGTTTACCATCCGTACTCGGCTGCTGAAGTACACTCCGAACACACGGTCAGCCGCCTCCCCCCTCAGTCAACCACTCTGCTGACCTACCAGCACCTAGTTAGTCCTTGTTTCTCACATACATGCATAACATTTTATACTCCAAAAGAGAACTTGTACTCTGACGTCAGGAAGGAAAACCAGGTTTCCAGCGCTGCTTTCAACTGTTTGAGCCAGCTCTGCACTCAAGAGCTTCTGGCTTTACAGCTGGGATTGTGTTTTTTAGTTTCAGGAGTGATTTAACAACTGTTTCTCAGATATTCCGCTGTCTGAAGATGGCAGTCTGTAATGTGTAGTTCATGTTTCTTCATTGTTGTCTTGACACCATGTCTTCTTTGTGTATTCTGTTCACCTTATTCAGTTGGTGCATACTAGTGAATGGGGATGGAATGTGAAACCATTGTGGTAGTATTGAATGAGTTGTTTTCTATCTGTTTGCAGGCCAGAACACAAAAAGAGACAGTGGTAAGAAGGTACAATTAGGAAATATTGCTGCTGCTAAGGTGAGACATTGTTGTTTTAATTTCTATGCTTACTTTTGGTTATTGTGGCATTTTCGTTGTGTGGTGTAAGCTGTTACTTGGTGCAACATTAGAGATATTTCAGGTGATTTCTTTGCATATTGACGTGCATGTTAACATCAAATTTGATATCAGTTACGCACCCGTGTGCCGAGGAAGATTCACCATACTAGCGTTTTGGTTTCAATAAGTCTTTTTTGTACACTGTACTTGATTAAGTTTTGTTGTTGTCTTCTGTGCAGTAATGGGTTTGTGACACCACAGGCTTGCTCTCACCAATCTGCAGCTGTGCGTGCCCACTGTTGCCACCGGCGTGTCTCCCCGTCCGCAGACGATCGCCGATGTGATCCGGACCTGTCTGGGCCCGCGGGCCATGCTCAAGATGCTGATGGACCCGATGGGCGGCATCGTCATGACCAACGACGGCAACGCGATCCTGCGCGAGATCACCGTGCAGCACCCGGCCGCCAAGTCGCTGATCGAGGTGGCCCGCACCCAGGACGAGGAGGTGGGTGCGGCCGCGCGCTGCCGCTGTCGGCCGGTCCTGGTACGGCGGCTCTGCCCGTACGCGGAGGCCGAGGGCTGTTAGTGGTGATCTGGTGGGAAGCAGCACGGAACTTCTCATCGTGCGGTGACTGGCCGACTGTGTGTGCGGCTGACAACGCTGGTGGCCTTTTCTCAGGTGGCATCACATCTGCGATTTTGCTGATTGGTTGGCTCTTTGTGTGTGTGGGGGGGGATGGGGGGGCTGACGCCGCTGGTGACGTGCCATCAGCTGGTCGATGGCGCCATGCCAGCGATCTTACCGACTGCAGGGTCCTGACACCAATGGTGACCTGCCTTCAGGTGGGAGACGGCACCACGTCCGTGATCGTGCTGACTGGTGAGATGCTGGCGGTGGCCGAGCCGTTCCTGGCGCAGCAGATGCACCCGACAGTCATCATCAAGGCGTACCGACGTGCCCTAGAGGACCTGGTGCACATTCTGGAGGACAAACTGAGGTAGGAGCGTGCGCTGCCACCGTCTGACCTGCCTTGGTCGGTTTGCGCCTCACGGAGAACAGGACTGCTTAGTTCGGTTCAAATTTTAGATGTTTGCGGTCTTCCGTGTTATGGATGTCTTGGGTTGAATGGTTATGTTGTGGACCATTTCCTTGTGGTGAAGTCAAGCTGCCCTTCTGCTGTTAAACATAACAGTGTATATTGTGGCCAGAGCATAAGACGATCTCTTCAGTTGGTAAATCTTGATGTTGGCCTGTTGCTCAGTGCTGATACCACTGACGTCCGTATGGTTTCTCTCCGAACTCTATGATTAGTCGTCGTATGCAGTCGCCATATATTTCTCCACAGAACGTTCCTGTTTGTGACCCTTGCCATGTACCACTTCATGCAGGATAGCTCCATGACCTGCTACCTCTTCTCCATTCCAGTGTGCGGTTGTCTTTCGGCCCTGCAATCTGTTGTGTTACAGTATGCCAGGGTCAGACCATGTGTCTGAGTCCTGCCCTGCTCTGCTGTTGCAGTGTGCCGGGGCCGGACCATATGTCTGACTCTTGTCCTGTTCTGCCGCTGCAGTGTGCCGGAGCCAGACCATATGCCTGAGTCCTGTCCTGTTCTGCCGTTGCAGTGTGCCGGAGTCAGACCGTATGGCTGAGTCCTGTCCTGTTCTGCCGTTGCAGTGTGCCGGAGCCAGACCATATGCCTGAGTTCTGTCCTGTTCTGCCGTTGCAGTGTGCCGGAGCCAGACCATATGCCTGAGTCCTGTCCTGTTCTGCCGCTGCAGTGTGCCACCAACCATATGCCTGAGTCCTGTCCTGTTCTGCCGCTGCAGTGTGCCGGAGCCAGACCATATGCCTGAGTCCTGTCCTGTTCTGCCGCTGCAGTGTGCCGGAGCCAGACCATATGCCTGAGTCCTGTCCTGTTCTGCCGTTGCAGTGTGCCGGAGTCAGACCATATGCCTGAGTCCTGTCCTGTTCTGCCGTTGCAGTGTGCCGGAGCCAGACCATATGCCTGAGTCCTGTCCTGTTCTGCCGTTGCAGTGTGCCGGAGTCAGACCGTATGGCTGAGTCCTGTCCTGTTCTGCCGTTGCAGTGTGCCGATCGACACGGAAGACCGTGAGGCGGTGCTGGCGATTGTGCGCTCCTGCCTGGGCACCAAGTTCCTGGGCAAGTGGTCCGACCTGGCCTGCAACATGGCGCTGGACGCCGTGCGCACGGTGCAGCTCCAGGAGGACGGACGAAACGAGATCGACATCAAGCGCTACGCCAAGGTGGAAAAGGTACGCGCCGCTCGGGTTGGTTCGGTCTCGGTGCCCGGGCAGCCCGGGCGAGCGGTTGGAAATCGCGGTGGGGAATTCAGCTGCCTGAAGAGCTGGATGGTCGTCGAAGGAACTGATGGCCTGTGCGACCTTGATGTTGTTTTTGCTCCTGCTGGTCGTCTCAGGGTACGTTTCCAATAATTATCTGGGTAATGCACCTGGCTTGTTGCGTCTTGAAAACGTTTTTGACAGTATGACGACTTAGCGGTGTTGCTTGCCGTGAGGACGGCTTGCTGTCAAGCGCGGTTTCCAAATTATCAACTGGGTAAATTGGGAGTCATCCTCGAAGCGTCCTCCGTTCCTTGTCGTTGAGACTGGTGTCTCTTCCTGTCCCACTAGTGTTGAAGTGTTCCCCGGTGTCTTTCTGTTCCACTAGTGGTGAAGTGTTCTCTGGTGTCTTCCTGTCCCATTAGTGGTGAATTGTTCCCTGGTGTATGTCCCTGTCCCACTGGTGGTGAAGTGTTCTGTGATGTATATCCCTCTCCTGCTAGTGATGGATCATTCCCTGCTGTACATCTCTGTCCTGCTAATGATGCGGTGTTTCCTGATGTCTGTCCCTGTCTCGCTGTCGATGCAGTGTTTCCCGATGTATGTCCGCCGCCGCTGACCGAGAGCTGCGGCCTGGCGCCGCCGGCAGATCCCCGGGTGGCACGATCGAGGAGTCGTGCGTGCTGCGCGGCGTGCTGCTCAACAAGGACGTGACCCACCCCAAGATGAGGCGGCGCATCGAGAACCCGCGCATCCTGCTGCTCGACTGCACGCTCGAGTACAAGAAGGGCGAGAGCCAGGTGAGCCGGCCGGCAACAGGGGTCCGCCGTTCGCCGGCGGGCCGTCGGCTCGCGCGGTTTGGCGCGCCTCGGGCTGTGTTGGCCAGAGAGGTGTCGGTGCGGTAAGCCGTTTGGTTTCAGGCGTTGTGGTGCGGTTTGTGCGGTGTTGGTGCCGTGCGATGTCTCTGTGACCCAGGGAGACGTCCGTTTCAGACGAACATTGAAATGATGAAGGAAGAGGACTTCACCAAGATTTTGGAGCTGGAGGAGCAGTATATCCAGAAGGTCTGCAACGAGATTATTCGCATGAAGCCCGACGTGGTGTTCACGGAGAAGGGCATCTCTGATCTCGCTCAGCATTATCTTGTGAAGGTAAAGTTTTAATTGTTTGCAGTGACGCTACACGCTCACAAGTAACGTTACTTTTTACCAGCTTTGTCCTGGCTGTACTTGTCGTGGAACACATTGCGCAATCTACTGAACAACCTGTGCGTTCAGTTTGCGCGAAGTGTCATTCTTGGGTCAACTAGCTGGAGCAAAACTTATAAAATGACGGCATTGGCAATGACTCGTATTTGTGTCGCTCGCCGTCTCCCGGTGCAAGGGTCGCTGAGTTCGCCCCTCGCGCTGTGCGCTCCCCCCCCCCCCTTCCCTCCGCTGACCGGCCGCCGTCCGCTGCCAGGCCGGCATCACGGCCATCCGGCGCGTCCGCAAGTCGGACAACAACCGGATCGGCCGCGCCTGCGGGGCCACCGTGGTGAACCGGACCGACGAGCTGCGTGAGGACGACATCGGCACCGGCGCCGGCCTCTTCGAGATTAAGAAGGTGAGAGGGGGCCGGACGCTGCCGCCGGCCAGTGGCAGCTCTGCCCGGCCGGACAGGGCAGCTCTGCCCGGCCGGGCAGTGGCAGCTCTGCCCGGCCGGACAGGGCAGCGAGTGCGGCGAGAGGGGTAGTCTAGCGCCCGGAACGGGCCGGGGACGTTGCCGAAGAGTCTGGGCTCCGGTGAGCGATTGTGGGAGGCATGTCGCAGTCGTCACAACTCTTCTCATTGTCCTCTCTGTCACGCACAACACATGGCCTTGGCCTTTGTGAGTAACGTGGTCCCCGTTCGCCGCGGCACAGCCGTGTTTTCGTAATGCCGTGTGCGCCGTTGCAGTCCGCCTTGCCTTGCGTAGTTTCCTCACGCCACTTGAACTGCCAACTCATTGGCTCCTCGGTAAGTGTGTCGTGGCGTCACGTGGCCCACTTCCTGAGCGACCTTCCCTCGGTCTGTCCTCGCCGCCTGACCGTGCGCTCGGTCGCGCCAGATCGGCGACGAGTACTACACGTTCGTCACCGAGTGCAAGGAGCCCAAGGCGTGCACCGTCATGCTGCGCGGCGCCAGCAAGGACATCCTGAACGAGGTGGAGCGGAACCTGCAGGACGCGATGCACGTGGCGCGCAACATCATCGCCAAGCCGCGGCTGGTGCCCGGCGGCGGCGCCACCGAGATGGCGGCCGCCGCGCTGCTGACGCGCCAGGCCAGCGCCATCAAGGGCGTGCAGCAGTGGCCGTACCGGGCGCTCTCGCAGGCGCTCGAGGTGATCCCGCGCACGCTGGCGCAGAACTGCGGCGCCAGCACCATCCGCACGCTGACCGCGCTCCGGGCCAAGCACGCAGCAGGTGAGCGGCGGCGGCCGGGCAGGCCGGTCAGCGGCCGCGATTTTTCCGGTCATTCCGCAGGTGATGCTGGGACTGGAAGCCGTACGTGAGGTCGTATTCTCGTTTTGTCGGAGATGGAGCAAAATGGGTTGAAAGTGTCAGCTGCACTGGAATTAGTGGAGCGGACAACTGACTAGTCGGCTGTCCCTGCGTCCCGTTCATGGCTGAGTGTTGTACTTTTAAGTGCGCTGAAATGCCTGCGGGAAGTACCGGGCCGTTTTTGGCGTTGCCACAACCTCGTAATAGCCTGAAATCGATAGAATGAAGCATGCACGACATCAAAAGCTGCTTTTTGCGCTTCACCATAAAATATTGAACTTATATATGTGATAGAGTCGGATGTCAGCGTGTGTTTGTATCTTGCAGAGGGCAATTCTACCTGGGGAGTAAACGGTGAGACTGGAGAGCTGGTCGACATGAAGGAGTTGAAAGTATGGGAGCCTTTGGCCGTCAAACTTCAGACCTTCAAAACTGCTGTTGAGGTAGGCGGCCATCGTTTTTCCTTGTGATCTACCTACCCTCACGTTTGTCGGAATAGCTATGCAAGGATTGCTTCGGAATCCCCATTTGACAGTCAACGTATGATCGCGCAGTTGTCTTGGTGTTAACCCGCGCCCGACCGTCGGTCCGTCCCGAACATCGGAGACTGGGGGGGGGAGCAGTTGACTGCGCCCCTCTAACTCACGAACGGTTGGTCGCTCGATAAAAATAAGCATACCGTTGGAAAGCCTGTGACGAGTAGAGCTCGAAACTGCTCTCATTTTTAGTTTTAGATAATATGTAAGCCAATTTACGCCCTATATATGTTTTCTCATAGCCGACTGCATGAGACCGAGGAATGGCCTGAATCTCAAGGGCTGTGACTAATAACGCATAGGTAAAGGCACCAGCGCACAAGTAAATGTCCGCGGATGCCGATACACGTGTAATTTCCTCAGATTTGTTCAAAATATACGCCGAAACGTTGAGTTAAAGACACCGTAATTCTCCCGTCAGCCGTCAGTGTGCGCCGCTGCCGTATGCTGTACCAAATTGACGGGAACTGATTTTAGCGTTCCTTTATTTTCGCGAAAAAAGACGATCTATGTATATTTTATTCATTTTTTTGGTTCCTGTGATGGTTTTTCATGCTTAAATTTTGGAAAAATTGATTAGTTGCCAATCTAGAAAGTTGGCGAAGCTTTATTCGCGAGAGCCTGTTTATTTGCAAAATATGCTGCTTTTTCAAAGTTTTTGAGGTTCCTGGCATTAATTACGTCTGTGCAAGCTATGTCTGCCATTTTCTACCCATTCTGAGTAATTCATGGTCGATTTTGACGGTGGTACATTTTGGCCCACTACAGTTATTCGTGACCTGACCTCAGGTCAGTAGCTGGAAGTCACTGATACTGTGCCCAATGACGGTAACTAGATGTCTGCTTCACTCCACACTAAAAATGTTATGGAATATTCCGTCAATTTCCGAAAAAAACTGCGAAATGTCTTAAAAATGGGCTTGACCTTAGGTTAATGACCCGTAAAATTCCGAAAAATCTGAGATAGCAGATTTCTTGCATCTATCAGGATCACTAATCCCTGAAAGTATTATTGAGATATCTTGTTTTGCGAAAAAGTTGAGGGCGCTTAACTTTTTTGGACATAGGTCTGTTTGACCTGACCTAGGTCAGGCACCTGACGTGACCTGAGGTCAAAATTTTGACACGAGACGTAAAATTGATGGAGCAAAAGGTACACAAGGTTTCGTGCCTCTGTGTTTGTTGGTTCTCTCGCAATGCCAGAAAAACCTCAGGGGGGGCAGTCAACTGCCCCCCCCAGTCGGGGACGGGTTAAAATAGTGTCCCATTCATTCGTGCCCAGGATGTCTGATCGAGGGGCCTCCTTGTTTCTGTTGCGCAGTATGCTCCGTGATCCAGTTGGTCACTGAACAGCTCCACCCAGTTTCCTCCGTCCAGTTATCGTCATGTAACTCATCTCGCCTGTTCACGCCTGCGCAGACGGCTATCCTTCTGCTGCGCATCGACGACATCGTATCGGGCCTGAAGAAGAAGGGCGACGCCGGCTCGGCGCCGCCGCCGGACGCTGCGGGACCTCAGGAGTGACGTCATCGTCCCCCCTCCCCGCCAGCCCCCGCCTGACGTCACGTCACGGGCGCGGACGGACGCCATGCGCTTGCGTTTCTACCGTAATGATTTCAACTGCATTAATGTTTCGCCCAATAAACACAGTAACACGCGCTGTGTTTGCTTGGTTGCCTCCTAGGTGCAACGATGAAGTTGGCAGGTGAGGAGACAACCCGGATGAGGCCGCTGCGACCAGCTTACGTTTGGCTCAATGCCCTCCTTCAGACCTTTTCCACCACTCTTTGGTAAATGAGCGTACAAGTTGTCAATATTGCAAGGTAGTTATAGAAATACATATTTCTAGAACAAGCCTGAGCAATCTCATTTAGGAATGTGCGATTGGCCGTGGAACGTATTCGGGGAGTGTGGAACAATTATTCTAGATATTTTTTTCTCGTGCAACGCCACAACACTAGAGCTGTTGCTTTCCTTAGAGTATGGATTGCCTGTCCCTCCTGTCCTGACCTCAGTAGCGGCAGAACGTGTTGTAACGGAAGGGGGGGGGGAATACCGGCTACTTCTTTCCATGCGTCGGTCATTTCTTTTCATGCAACGCCTCAGCCATAACATGGTTAATGGTAAATTTGGCTGTTTAAGGAGGGAGGGGGCATTTTGACCCACCCCGTTTCCGTTGCCGCTGCTTGACGTCTTCACTGAGCTGAACAAGTAATATGAACACCTATTCGAGGAGTAGACTAATCACTTCGTGAGGTGGGCGCGCAACACTCGTGCAAAATAAACAGTGCATATTTGTGCTGGCGCCGCTAACGAGCGAGGAACAAATTTTTATACAAGCACGAGGCACTAGGCATTTTTATACACACCATGTATGCACTAGGCATCCTTATACATGCTTAGGTGTAACCCAAAAGATTCCCAAGACTGAGGCTCTGAGGTTAAGTTTTCCCGGGTCGCGTATGTAAACTGCCATTTGTTAATGGATTGGCTTCGTGACATGCACATTGTTCCGACCCGTATTACACGCCGTTTGTCAATGCTGCCGACCCGTTTCGCAAACCGCACAGACCGGGACAGTTGCCACTTACATCGCGAGCGCGGGCCACAACTTGGCTGCAGTCGAATGGTGCCGTCCGTGTCTGGCAGCGTTGCGTGGACTGAGGTCAGTCTCAGCCGTGTTCCCGCGAAAGTCTCTTTTTCTTTTTTCCCCCCCCCCCCCGCCCCCCCCCCCTCCCCCGTGTTGGGGCTGGCCTTTTTCGGGGGACGGTCCTATTAATGCTCTTTTATACCCTTGCTGACATTAAGCCCATCTGTGACGTTCGACTCGTTCTCTGAGCGCCAGTGACGGCTGGTGACCGACGTCTTCCAGTCGTGTTCAAGGCATGTACTCGAGCTGCTTCACTGTTTCTACTTCACTGGTAGGGCACCAATTTCTTTGATACTTTGACACTGACGAATTTAGGGGTCCATCTCGGCCACGGCCCCCAACCGCGATTGTGAATGGCGACAAACAACCATTTGCCCTCTCCCCAGGGGCGTCGGTTTCTATTCTTTTGGGGGTCCTGGCCCACCCAATGTTGATTTTGGCCCCTCCGATGTTGGTTTGGACCCCTCCATTATTTTCTGCCAGTTGTAAAGGGAATTGGGCGAAAATAATGAAAGAAACGTCTTCAACAGATAAAAGATAGGCAGAAAGTGTAGAACAAGGTAAAAAGTGATGTATCTATCTATCTTTCTAACTTTTATACATAGGTGGGCATCGTTACTAAAAAATGTAACTTCGTTACTCGTTACTCCGTTACTCAGAAAAGCCATTCCGTTACTCGTTACTCCGTTACTCTGCCTTAAAAAGTAACGGAAGTTACCGTTACTCCGTTATTCCGTTACTTTTGAAATGCAGTGAAAACCGAGCGAACGCGGGTTTTAAGTCTTTTATGCTGCTTTGTGGTTGTAAAACGCATTCCATATACAAAGGGAAGAAACAAAAAGCGCTTACCCCAAACACTCCGCTAGCTGCCCACTGCCCTCACCAGCCGTTGTAGAGTCGGCGGCGCCGGGACAACAGCCGCGGCGGGTATTCTACCACTGTGTTAGCCACAGTGTTCAAACCAACGAATTCCTTTCATTGCCCGCGGCGCCGACGGAGCGGGAACAACCGGCGCTGGAGCGGACGCATGCAAAATGCGACGAACAGCGGACATCTATCGACTGGGTTTGATCAACAATGCCTCTCGAAGTATCCGCCCTGAACATAATGGTCTCCGTACAGAGCTCGTTTCGGTCTCGCGAACTTCTTGTTTTGTTTTGAAATTATGTGTGTGTATTAGTTTGTGTACGTGCGCGTGCGTGGAGGTAAGATTCCTGATACCCCTGACGTTTTTTTAATACCACACGACGAAGGACTCAAAAAAACGTGACTGATATGGATTTTATTATTGTGAAATAAAAGACAAAAAAGGTGCTTTAGTACCTCTTCAGCACCCTTGAAAAGACAAATTAGCTATAAAAACATGGTCATAAGTAAGATGCAACGGAGGATGTTAGCCGTTCACAAGTGGAACATTTTGGAACGATGACGTGACCTGACCTGACCCCTGTGAAAAAACAAAATTGATATCAATGAATTCGCTATTGTCTTACGGTTCAGTATATGTCGCTTAAGTTCAGCTTTTTAGGGACAAGGTACTGTGTCTATTTACCTAATTTCAAGGACGTGTTTTGACCTTTCATGGCGTCTGGTGGCCTCAAAATTGATCTGAGGTCAAAACTCTTGAATGTTTTCGTCTCAGTTTGACAAAACCTTTCCGCCGGTGTTTTCCTTTTTTCCGTGCGATATATGGGAGCCGAGATCCTGGGAGGTGCGGAAATCCGCGCCCCCCACCTCCGACCGGGCAAAGGGCATTCTGAGCCCGGCCGGAGAAGGGTTAAAAACACTTCATTTAACCCTATTCCCTGTGGAGGGGGGGGCAGATTCTGCTACCCGTGTCTTTTTGCTTGTCGCTCCCACACTGTTTGCCGCAGCGCCACAAGATTTTCTGGCATTTCATGGAATTGATACACACGTGTTTTGTCAACATTTCAAAAAAAATCGGTCCCGAAGAGGCGGTTCCAAGCCCCCGTTTTCGGCGGTAATGTGCTGTACGTGAAGCTGCAAAGTTGTGCGGTTCACTATCGTGACATTTTTAGTAGAAATAAAGATCACTGACTGATTTATAAAGTCATACACATCCTAAACAATGCGTATGCACACACATTTTCAGGCGAACGCACACTCAGGTACTGAAAAAATGGGGGAGCACACTATTGTGCTTATGGTGCCCTCCCAATTTTGTTTACCTGGATCCACCTCTGCGCTACATATAAACTTAAACTGGGTTGTTAGTTGTACATCTGATGTTTATATCACCCAAAACAAACAAAAACAAAGGAAATTTCTTATTTCAAAAATCACCCTTCTTGCCCTCCCTGGAACTACCTATGGTTTTGTATTTTAAATTTCAGCTTTCGGTATATAAAAGACTTGACATTCCAAGCTGAACCGTGTTATTCCCATGAAAATTGGTTGGTAAACACGGCCGCAGTGACCTTTCAAAAATCCCCAAATTTTGGAGTTTGTTTGCCCCACGTCCTATTTTCGCAATTTTTGAGTTTTTGGGGTCCGGAATTGGAGATCTCGTTGAAACATATTAAATGGCATTCATCCCATCAACATTGGACGAATGAATCTCGAGATCCCTGGGAGGGCGGGGAGGGGAGGGGGCAGAATTGGTAATCTTCACCTTTCGGCCAATGCATATTTTTCGAAGGTGCAAAAGTGGCAACGGCTCATATCATGTTTGAGTTTGGGTCCTCACTTCTGCGTCTACAAAAAACAATGTGTCAGCCGAAAGGTGTTTCGGCCAGTTGATATTTTTTTCGGGAACGCAGAAGTGGTAACTCGAATCGCATGGACCATGTAGCCTGTCCTCCAAGTTAAAAATGATTTAACCTAACCTAACCTAAAACCTACTGTATGGTTGCAGGGATTGCCCTAGATGGGCATGTAAAACTAATTTTTTGTTAGATTCAATTTGCCTGTTTTTTGGTTTAGTTAGCTCGTATCGGCTGAAGGCAAACATGTGTCAACTGAATCAAAATTCAAGAGTTACCTAACCAAGTCAGTTTACAAACCCAGTAGGGGCCAGTGCTTAGAAAAATACCTGAATGGGCTTAATTGTTCACACAACTTGTGTTGCCACTTCCGCGTCTCCAAAAATTACGCGTAAGCGTCGGCCGAAAGGTAGATTACCGTAGATCTGCCCCCAAGGTAATGTGAATCTCACTGCCTGCAGAGAATATGATTAAGGCAAATAGTCCAAGCAATAGTCGACAAGCTTCATAATTATGCTTCACTACTGACAACTTATTGTGCACATTCTGTTCTCACCCGGAAATACCGTAAATAATGCTTCCTCTTGATATGTGCCTTTAGTTTGAAAGGCTACTCTTGTGACTCTTTCTTTCGGCCGGCACAGGACATACGTAAAGATGACGTTTTTCCCCTCCTCCTTAAACTGAAAGTACGTTTCTAGATGTGGCCATGGATGACCCAGACCGGGCTCGTCTTCTACCTCCGAAGCTGAGGCACCGTCGGACTCGGAGTAAAAGTTTTCGACCTCCAGTGGCGGCGTAAAGACACCTTGATGGGACATTTTAGTGTCAGGTAGTTAAAATTTCAGGCCAGTCAAGAATCAGTCACCACTCCATCGCCCCATGGACATCACAGATCCAAGGCCATGGCGGCAGTAATCATGTGCTCAACAGCCTTGAGTGATCTTGGCGGGGAACCGTGTGGCGGTGGTAAGCAATCCGTGACTGACTTGAGACAACATCGAAAACTGCCGTCAGCTGGCTGATCCAGTATAAATGACAATAACTTTGATATCTTTTAGCCTGAAAAATGACGACTGGTTAATTTCTCATTTTAAGTCATATCAAACTTACGCATAATTTAATACTTTTGTCCCAAAAGAGACCAAAGTCAGGCTGGCCTTTACACTGAACCATTGCCGCCAGCTTGCCGTCAACGTTTATCAGCTGACGAATATTGTCAACAAGTCGACTCCGCGATTGTCAGCTGAGTGCGCGCCCAGCCGCGCTTGTATCGCCGCACGCTATTGGGTGTTGGCTATTCAAGTAGCCAATGGGTGTGCCGATGCAAATAAAGCCGGACGTTGTCTATAAGGAGTTTAAAAAGTAACGGAGTAACGGAGTAACGGACCAAAAAGTAACGGAGTAACGGACCACAAAAGTAACTTCCGCTACTCAGTCCGTTACAGTAAAATAAAAGTAACGGGTCCGTTACTCCGTTACTCAAAAAAGTAACTTCGTTAGTAACGGAGTAACGGAGTAACGGACCAGTGCCCACCTATGCTTTTATACATATATATCTGTATCTATATACATGGGATATATACATTTTTTAATGCGAAAAATAGTAACTAAGTGGGATCTCAAAACTTTATTTTGATTGACGGAAACTCAAAAATTTCTATTGATCAAAATAAAGTGGGCTAAATCCATTGATAAACTCACATTTGGGGGAGGTTAGGTTGTCGGGCCCACGGCTCGGTCCACCCAATCATTTACAAAAATTGACACCCCTGCTCCGAACCCATGACAAGTGTTCTCCCCCAGTCGCCTGAGCTGCAGTCCATACCCAGAAATTCTGGTTCGGCCCCTTCCCCCAAAAGCCGTCGTCTAAGGAATTAGCAGATCAAAACCTCCAAGTTACACGCACAATATGCTTGTTTATACAAATTACAATACCACTGTATGTAAGTTACAGATTAGTTCCTGCGATGGGCCAAATATAAGGCTCCGTGATATTGTTCACTTCGAAAATCGGCAAAACAAGCAAAAGCACCATAAAGGTGTAGCAAGACTCAGCAGCAGTAGTGCACCATGGTTGGATTGCACTGGCCAGCCCAGCAACCGTACTTGTACGTCCATCTTGCCCGCGTTTTAGTGAAGGCTACCAGGCGGCTAATTTGAAAGATTGCTCGACGCAACCGTTGTGTGGTGCGTCAGTTTCCGGTCCCCCTGGTTAAGTTAGTGGGCAGAGATTCTGACTCATAATGGCAAGGTTGTGGGTTCAAAACTCGACGCCGCGATCTCTCGATCGGTGACACGTTTAGTGTGGATTGGATACCTGGCGCTTCAGCCGAAGTGGCTGTGCGCCATAACCCAAACCAACCAACCAAACAGCGTCAGTTTCGTCACTTTGAACGTGTGCGTGGCGGATGGTGGTCGTGGGCGTAGTTTAGCATGGTACTTCCAGGCAGCGACGGCGGAAAGGGGGGGGCAGGAGGGGCAGTCGCCCCCCCAGCCGTCAGGCTGGGGGGCGAAACTATGTTTTTGCCTCCCCAGAAATTTCGGTCACTGCACTAAACAAAATCGCAAAAAATCAACCTTTTGCTCTTAAAAAAATGATTGTGGGAGCAGGGGCGACAGACGATAACTGTTTCGCGAAATTTAGTATAAATCCGGAGGTTTTTCGGATATGGAAGTCATCAAATTTGATGGCACTCGGCGCCCCTTCCAAGACGCGACATTCTGGCGATGATTTCAGGAGTAATCAGCACAAATGTACTCGACAGCTTTCTGTACCAGACGTGACGTCAGTAGGGAGCAATATAACCGTTTTTATGAACATTAATACGTGGGTGTAGGAACAGGGGAAAAGGGCGAGGGCGGGGCCATGGCCCCACTTTTTGGAGATTTAACATTAGCCCTGTGGGGAAAATTATACTAGATTTACCATACATTAGCCCTATGTGTTTTTAGCGTCACACAGCTTGATATATGTTGAGATTCTTTTTTTTGTATACTATGCATAGTCGTGTTGTGCATGGTACCGACTTTTCATGTCCTTGACCTATGCGTCATTTTTCATCTTGCAGATGAGATTTTGAGAACACTTGATAGCTTGAGGGTAAATGAGGGCGGTACACGCATCTTTTCGCGTATTTTCAGTAAAGGTAACCTACATCAGTACATTTGATCACTTCCAGCCTTTATATTTATGTATGTACATATATATATATACACATATATATATATATATATATACACATATGAATATCAATGTGCCCAACGTGTTTTTAGTAGGGTCTTTGAATACATGTTTAAACAACTCGACATACTGCAAAGCAAATCTGAACCAGGTCACAAAATAGTTACTCTCGATCTTTGATAACCTTGACCTGCACTGACCCTGTTATATATAAGCGTATCCATGTGTGCATGCTTGTTTCTGTTGGGGTCTTTGAATGCATATTTAATACAAATCGACATGTCACAAAGTAAATCTGGCCCAGATTACAAGATATTTGACTTTGACCTTTGATGAGCTTGACCTTCACTGGCCGCCTTATATGTAAAGGTATCAGTGTGTGCACACGTGTTTTTTATTGGGGTCTCTGAATGCATATTTCCTACAAACCAACATGTTGCAAAACAAATCTGGATCAGGTCACAAGCTGTTTGACCTTGATGTTTGATGACTTTGATGTTTGATGACCTTGACTCTTATTGACCCTGGCTTTGGTCTTGGTTCATCCATCATTTATGCCCGAATGACGTCGCCTGATTGTGTTCAAACGGTAATCTTAAGCAGAACGCTAGTCCTTTCACAAAGTTCCCATTTGTCAGCGACAACCGCTGTTTTCGTTACGTTTGCCCGACTTCAAATGTTTGAAACTTAAAATTTCGGGCTGATTTCCGGTTTTTCTGCGTCAGTCAACGACTTATTCAGTTGCCATAAATGTCACAAATTAGCAGCGACCAGTTCCCATCGTTCTCGAGATTTTCAAGAAAAACAGATGGGTGTGGGGCACAAAAAGACCCCCGTTCTAGTGCGCGTGTTAACATAGCGTAATTTGAAGCAGTGGGAAAAAAACAGGGTGCAGAAAAATGCATTCTCCTCCTGTCATATAAAAGCCATCGGCAAGCAGATAATAGCAATCGATAGTCAATGAATTGCGCTTTACGGCGTGATACAAAATCACATCATAACTTGTGAACTTTTGGAGTGACAGGAGTTTGTACAGACACAGTGTGAATTCAGCATTTTTTTTTTTTTACCTGAAAAAATAGGTTGTCACATTTGTTCCCCGTGACAAAGTTATTGCCAGTGAATGCAGGAAGACGAGTCCAAACGAAAATACTCATTAATATGGGATGTTTTATCCAAAATTCTGACCCAAAGTTTTTCAAAGTTTTTGAACCCTAAACTTTGTTTTTAGCCACTTAAACCCAGAATTCTTGTATAGAATTGTCTGAGATTTTCAACGGCATCCTCGGTTTCGTCGTAACTCGGGAGAAAAGTGGATTTAATGGTGGTCAAAGTTGAGAATTCCTACAGATTGCCGGTCGGTCGTCGGTCCAACCCCGAAATTTTCTTCAGTCCGTAATGTTAAATCAGTGGGAGTTATTAGGTCTTCAGACCAATTTTTTCCTAAATAATAGAAGGTACTGGCAAGTGGTTTGCGCCATCTGATCCAGGGCCACAATTCTTTCGAACTGACTTTCTCCTGACTCCCAAAGCTACGGAGTTTTGGAAGTGTGAAAAAAAATGGAGTAAGCCACACCTTTTAGCATTGTGCAATGTTGAAGCAGCGGGAAAAACAGGGTCTTAGTGACTTTCTATCGGAAACTGCAAGTTATTGACTAGCTTTTTTCAGCAAGCGATAGCTAATAGATGTGGCCTTGTCAAGCAGTCAAGTATGACATAACTTACTAACTGACTGAGTGACGTGAGTTAGTACAAATATAGAATGAGTTCAGCAAATCTTATTGTCTTAAGAAATAGATTGTCACACATGTTTCCGATAACAAAATTGCTTCTAATGAATGGAGCAATAGAAATCAAAATGAAAATGCTCACAAACTGGAATATTTTTTTTGTTGAAAATTCTGATCTAACTTTGTCAAGGTCTCCAATTTTCAGTCTTTGGTCTTCAGACAACTAAACCAAAAGTCGTCCAGAGAATTGTTTGAGCTTTCCAAAGTTGCCCTTGATTTTGTCCTCACTTTACGGGAAAGCGGATTTATAGGCGGTCAAAGTTGAGATATCCTGCAGAGTGCCGGTCGACGGACGCCTGAAGTTTTTCCAGTCCATAATGTTAAAGGAATGGGAGGAACTAGGTACACTTGTGACCTTTTTACTCCCAAAATGGTGCAGGCTACTGGCAATCGGTTTGGACCACCGGATAGCCATGACACAGGGCTACAAATCATAACGCAGAAACTTTCTCCTAAATTACCAAGATTCTGAGTTATGTGAGTTTGAAGAGAAAAGAAAAGGTGCACCTTATTCCGCTTCCTTATGTTAACCCACGGAGAGTAGAGGGTGTACAAAAGCGTATTTTTCTCTTGAACAGCAACAGAGAGAAGAGAAAAACAGTTGGTATCACACGGTAGCCAACGCCTGCGGCTACATTCTGTGTTGGAAGACTCACGTTAACTCAATAACTCACCAAGTGAGGTGAATTTATACGGACATGCCATAAGATAGGCCGTTTTTGACAGTTCGGAAACTTTTTTAGACACGAATTCCAGTGACCTGTATTTAGAATTTATGTCAAGGTATGTTCAAAAAGGAAAAATTCAGAAATTCGGATATTTTTTCAAAAATATGGTCAAAGTAGCTTTCTTATTTTTGCATCAAATCTGGACCCGGGTTTTCACAGTTGGTTCTTTTTGGCCTGTTGTCTGGCAAGGAATTGTCTGCATTTTCCAGCTGTGTCTTTACCTTTGCAATAACCGGGCGGGAAGATATTTTTATACTTTTCTGAGAGCTGAAAATCCATTTTGCTTCCTTTTTACGGATTCCGAAAGGGATAATCGTCTCTTTGTGCACAAAGTCATAAAATTGACCTCAAATTCGGATTTCCCGCTCCATTTTACGTCTAGCATACTGTCCTACACACTAGTTAGATTTTTTTTTTATCATTTTGCTATCAGTCAGCCTTGAACCACTCAGACTACCAAAATTTTGGCCTTTGATTTCGTTTTCAACCCTCTTGCGTTCGTTTTAGAGGCCAATATTGCATTACAAAGTTGTTCAGAATGGTCAGTTTACCGTTCAGCTAAACCGCCTTCAGAATGACCATTTCCAAGAAAAAGAAAGTTTCGGGCCGCCTCCAAAAACCGAAGGTCATCCAGACATTTCAACCAATCTTGGCCATTTTAAGCTGAGTGCGGTTTTAGACGTAAAATGGCATGGCGAACGATTTTGCAGTGAATCTGTGTCACGAAAAACCAAAAACAAAAATGTTACCGCCAAAATTTAGACATGAGCAGTTTGGGAGACCGAAAAATTTTTGACTGAATATTTCACGGTATCATCGTATACAGTACAGAAACATCTATTTAATGGTATTCCTAGTTTGTCTCTAGCTGTCTAACTTTTTGAGTTATAGGCTGTCAAAAATTCGGGGGACAGTAACAGTACAATAAATAGGGCACTCAGTAGTAGCAAAGTCGTGCAGCAGTAGTGCCAGTAGCAGTAGTGTAGTGTCAGTGGTACTGTTGGTAACACTAGTGTCGGGTAGCAGTAGTTTCGGTACCGGTAATGTCGTGTAGCAGTAATGTCAGTAGCAGTAATGTCAGTAGCAGTACTGTCATTAGCAGTAGTGTCGTGTAGCAGTAATGTCGTATAGCAGTGAGGTCGGTAGCAGTAGGGTCTGTAGCGGTCGTGTCGTGTAGCAGTGGTGTGTAGAGGTATCGTCTGTAGCCGTAGTTTCGGGTAGCAGTAATATCGGTAGCAGTAGTGTTGTGTAGCAGTGGTGTCGTGTAGAGGTGCTGTCGGAAATAGGTGTGTCATTAGCAAGAGTGTTGTGTAGTACTGTTGTCGTTACCAATAGTGTCGTGTAATAGTGCTGTCGTTAGCAGTAGTGTCTTGTAACAGAGCTGTCGTTAGCAGTAGTTTCGTGTAGAACTATTGTCATTAGCAGTGGTGTCGTTAGCGGTTATGTCATTAGCAGCACTGTCGAAACAGTAATGTCGTTAGCAGTATTGGAGTAGCAGTAATGTCGTGCTACCCTTGCAGATAAACCTGACAGACCTGCCTCTGATTAACTGATTCATGCTATGGCGACCGTAATACGGCACCATTGTCTCGTCAATGGAAAGGGTCTTCGGCATGTCCAAGAGCTTGTTTCAGTTAGCGATGTCAAAAAGAGACCATATCTTGAAAAGTGCATCAGGGTTCGTTTTGTCGGTTTTGTCGTTTTGTCGATTTGTCCATTTCCTGTCTAAGACTTTCCGGCACTTTACTGTTTTTTTTTCTTTTGCAGAATTTTCACCGGCGCGCACATGCTCTGTGGCTGACGTTGCTGCCTCAGTAGACGCCGGCAGCTCTCTTTCATCGTCACTTTCTCCGTCTGTGGCAACATTCAGCTCTGAGCCAGTCGACAGGATTGTACGAGGAAGATGATCAAGATTGTTTTGAGCCTCTGTCACAGGCATCCGAATCTTTATCGGTCTCAGCCTGTGGCGTTTGAAATAGCGGCTGAACGATTATGGCATGATCTACTTCAGCATCATCTGCGTCCGATTCATATAAGGTTTGCAGTATCTCATTCAAGGGTAGTCTGAGAGAAGAAGGGAAATGTTTAGAAACTTCAGTTTAAACATGTGAAAGCCTTAATTGTCTCCATTTCATGGCAGCCAATTCGAAATTACAGAGTGGTGAAAGAGAAAGAGTAAGAGAGTGGGGGGGGGGATTCACTGCGTAGGAGAAAGTCTAAGAGCTAAAGAGAGGTGGAGGTGGGTAAATTCCCGATTCAACGGCGCATCCAAGCTTTCTGTAAGGGGGCTAGCCTCAAGGAGGACCTTCATATATTGTATATATATATATATATATATATATATATATATATCATCATATATAACCTTAAGATAGACCTCCTCCGAAAGCCTTTACAAATATATTATATATATATATATATATATCATCATATATAACCTTAAGATAGACCTCCTCCGACAAAGCCTTGTCTAAGGAGGGGGGGGGGGGGGAGTGTGCGCTCCGGCGGTCAACGGTGGCCTCCTGTCCTAGTCAGACTTTGGTTACGTACCCTGAGAGGGGCAGGCGTGCGTTCGGGTGGTCGGCGGGGGTCTCCCCCATCAAGGTTATCTCCACCCAGAGTGACCTCCTGCCTCAGAAGGGGGCTTTAGCCATCCGGAGCCCCCTTATCTGCGCCGCTTCCTTGATTTATCCCTCTCTGTCATGGGCTGCTGGCTCTGATAGTGTTTTGGTGCTATGCACGATAACGACTTGCAAAGTGAAGCGATGAACACATGTAAAGATTAGAGAAAATTGGACGATGTAAATGGATGGTCGGGTTTACCCGTCTGGTCGTCCGAAGTACGGCTTTCATTAGGTGGGCACACGATGAAAGTTTTCGTGGAATATGAACACTTTGGGATGAGGTGTCCTTAGGGAAAAGGGAGGCTCTCAAGATCAAGGGTCCTCGAAATTTTGTTTTTTCCCCCTTGATCAAATACCATCCACCACCACTGTCCCTGAGGATATAGCGGGCCTTCCATTTAGTGTTACTATAGGAAGCCTATAGAAGATTTAGTGTTACTATAGGAGGCCTATAGAAGGCCTCTCCAGACTATAGAACGTCCCCTTCATGCTATAGCAGTCCCCTTTGAAGCTATATGAGACTATCCTTAGGAGGATACCCACCCTTAGCAGACTCCTAACTTTTGAGGTCCGTGTTTTTCTTCAGGACTATGTGAATGGCATATGACTTCGAAATCCCAAATGATTTATCCAGGGTAAAAAAGGCAGTGTTTTACAGTTTTCATTTAGGTAGTAGGTTAATTGACGCGCCTCAGACAAACATGAACCTTGAAATTCTCCCGCACTACACGAATGCTTGAGCCCATGAGGCTGTGCGTACCCACAACAAACTAACACTGCCGCGCAAGATCGCGCGTGGTGAATACCGAGGCGGTGCCGGCAAATCAGAGTCTGTAAAGTCTGTAAAAGTCGTCTCTCGAGGTAAGTATTACCAAAAAAGAAGCCGTGAAGGGGAAAGTCGGAAGATTTAAGACTGTTTTCTTCGTGAAATCCAGAAAGATAAATGCGTAAAATAGACGCCTGTTTGCAATGGCCGAGGCTTGTTGTTTATTGGTGTTTCCAGGCGCACCGACTACTGAGGTCATTTTGCGCCCAATGGCCGAGGTTGCCCCTAGGTCTTACACAGACAACTTATGGATGCTTGACAGGACACAGGGCTTGACACAAGACTTCAGACACCAGAGTCCAGAAGGCTGTGTGTCCTAATCCACTAACAAACAAATACAGATTTCCAGGTTTTACGCCATAAATGTACATTTCAGGTGTCAAGCCAGCACTCTGGTATATTGTTCCCATGCATTTTCAGATTTTGCTAGCTATGACCATTTAGATATTGTCCACAACCATTAGGAATGATACACCCCACCAGGAAATGTGTCTGAAAGCCATAGAATCTGTTTTTGGGATGGGCTAATACTTGTGGCAGAACACAGTTCACTGGAAAAATGGAGGGCTGTATGAAAACAGACCTAGACCAAATGCTACATTCAAGGAGAATAGGATGACAAGCTGCAAAACATGGTCCAAAACAATGTTTGGAACTTAGAAATTGCATCATTTTGCACCCATTTTCACCATTATTTGATTATTACTGATGATGTGTGGTAAGATGGCTGCGTACTAGTATCTAATGCACCTTTTTAATGCATAAGGGAGAGGTTAGAGTGACATATATATATATATATATATATATATTTGTGTGTATTTCTATCTGTATGTATAGATGGCTAATTGTTCTTTACATTCACAGGTATAATTGAATAATTATGTTTTATAGTATTCATTGGAATTGAGCCAAAATTCAGAATCAGACATTTCCAACCACATTGGAATTGGATTCAGAATCAGTTCTGTTAATAAGTTCTTGCTTGGAATAAGGTTCATATCTAGAGCTGTCTGCCATGGTATGGATCTGGAATTGATTTGGTCAAGCAATATCAAACAAGTCTGGTGGGCCCCATTAAAAAGCTTGTCCCCCAGAAAATTTTTACCTCCAGGATGGGTGTTTTTGCTTTAACTGTGCCTGATGAAGATCTTGAAACCAGCAGTTTTATTCACAGATGTATCTTAATGACAGTACTGAGTTACAATGAACATCTGACAGATGAAGAATACATATGTGATATTTTCCAAAAAAAGCTCCTGATTTTCAGTTTCTTCAGATACCAAAGACATGGCCAGCTAAAAAATAGGTGTCAGATCACAAATTTTGGATGAGTTTGCATCAACTTAAGCAGGTAGGGTTTGTGACTGGAAATACGTGGCCACAAATGCAGGATTGGTCCAACTTACCTTTGATGTTCTAACTGAAGAAACAACTGGAGGAGAAGGTAAATATTACAAAGGATAGGGAAGAAAAAGGTCCGGAACAGTCAAAGTTAGTCAAAAGTCAGGGCTGATCAGGAAGATTATGGAATAATGAAAGACAGAAAAAAGTTAGAAGAAAGGTGAAGTCCAACCTCACTGATCACTCCTTGATCACTTAACCTACTTCACAAAAGAACCTATTTTGAAATGCCACTCGGAGATCACGAGGCCAAGTGACATTGGTCTGGAATGCTCAGTTAGAGGCAAACTCAGGTCAAGGTCGGGTCAAGGTCAGACAGCCACAGACCAAAATCACACTTTCCATTATGAAAAGGAACATAAGGGATCCAAATCGAACTGTAAATGAATTGCTTTAACAATTATCTTATTCAGTATTATTTTTTGAAACTTAAAATTCAACTTTCATTTTACCATTGTATTCCTCTAAACAGATCAACAAAAAATACAAATGTGATGCACCTCACCAACCCACTACTAAATTAAAGCCATTACGAATCTAACTTCCAGGGCACCTGATGGTTCTGCCACTTCTTGTCTGCCATTGTCTACAGCATGCAAAGTTGCAGTGTGGACCATTCATGGGTACATTAAGAAAAACAGCAGTGTCTACTGTATGGTGTGGTGGTTAGGTACTCCTTCTCATTTGGGGAAGGGAAGCACAAAAGCATTTTGGGCCAATCCTTTGTGGTCTTTGCCCATAGGGTCAGTGTGAAATTTCAGAAAAGTTGTTGGTCATCTGTCCCTGCCCCCCCCCCCTTCCTGTGCCTTACTGGGACTTACTGGGCCATGGATCTTCTGCTTGTTGCTATCCTGGTGCTGGGCATGAAGGCCAGGAGCATAAGGAAATAAGCAACACCCCAAACACATGGTTACCATGACAGCAAACAGTTTTTAGCCAGTTGGATAAATAGTCCAACACACTTTTGCCTGACAGGTGCTTGCATTTAGGGAGAATTCAAATGCATCTCGCAGTCATGGCATCACAGTTCCTCAGTGTTGCATGGCATGGTGAGGATTTTATGGTGGCCATGGTGCAATTACATTTGGAAACTTGTGATAGGTAGACTCTACTAGCCAGCTGGCTTTAGTAGGGACATATAGTATGCTTAATAAACCCAACTATGGCCAAATTCATTAAAAATGTCATTATGCACACATTGCCAGACATCTTTTACCTTACTGAAATGTAAAATTTCCTTAGATCATGGCAGATAAATGGGTTACACATATCAATACTTTAAATATAGTTGCAGTGTTATGCATAAGTTAAATGTGAAAAATTGTTATTTTTTACCATTATTGTATGTCGTGCTGTTTTCTTTGCTGTGTGTTCATTCATTTTCATTTGTAAATACAACTGCCTCATATTCCTTTGCCTTCCCCTTTACTGCTCCTGCTCCTGCACCAGCTCCAGCTCATGGTTCTTCTACTCCTTTGCTTTTCCTGTTCTTGTCAAATGAAAGGAGGCATTTTTCATCAAGAAGGGACAACTGAACCAGTACAGCATCTTGTGTGATATATAGCGTGCAAGATCTGCCACATCTACACAAAAGTCAGGAAATGTTTTTGAAAAACATTGTTTGGTACATTTTTTGTGCTCCTTTGATGTTATTTCATGGATATTTTTCAGTGTTTACAAGAAGTGCGCCATTTTAACGTGAGAAAATGCACATGTTTTGCCATTTAATTCAAGTGTTTTGTTAACTGAAATTGGTTACAAAACCTTACTGAATATTTAACAATCGATTTCTTCCTGAGGAAGGATCATTAAAAAAGCATGTTGTAGGATTTTGTAGTACGGATGTGAAACCGATATTAACCCGCCCCATACCGCGTGTCGTATCGTTCCATCCCTTAGCGGGGGGGATGTTTGAACACCCCCTCTAATTCCCGCACCGTAGGTCCGAGGAAGATGAAACGTACGGCAGAGAAAGAGATTGATGAGTAACATGCAGGGGCTCCGCCACATCATTTTGATTGAGGGTATAGCAAAGGTGGCCCCAGGCGGGACGGATCCAGCGGCACGGTTTGGGGGATCAAACCGGAATTTGATGGGTGTGGATAGGAGTTCAGCGAGTCAGCGACGGGGAGGAGGGGGGATGGAAGACGCTGGCCATAGGTTCGGAATGTCCAGTGACTTCAACGCTGGTTGCGTGGTAATAGCCATGCTTGGGGGGGGGGGACAAATTGCTGTTTGCTCCCCTATCGCGGTTGGGGGGACATGGCCGAGATGGCCCCCTCTGGAGCCACCAGTGGCCCCAAAAACCAATTCGAGCAAATTGGAAAAGCATATTTCGGCCAAAGCTCATGGGATTTGCATTTCTGCAGGCACCAGGTCGTTTTTACAGTATTGCATGAATAAAATGAGTGTATTTTTCGATAAAGTTGCAGTGTAGCTTCTGTGCTTCAAAATCGTCCATTGCGGGCGAGGGCCGGGACTGTGATATATATATATATATATATATATATATATATATATATATATATATATGCCGGGTATGGGCGATTTTGCACCAGGCACAGGACCAGATGGCACTGGAGGATCTCTGCCTTATTGTGCAGTCGTGCAACCGGCCCGTGCCTGAATGACCCTTCCGGTGTCTGGCCAAATACAGGTGGCCACTCTGAGTCTCTAACCCAGTTTTGCCCCACACCGGATCTGTTGTCCGGCTCCTCGTCCATCAGGCTACCACGGCGCTTGATCCAACCCGACACCAAAGGGTGATTGGAGTCGGTGGTTACTCAGACACGTTGTGCGCTTCCGTATCCGATTTCGAAAATTGCAAATTGAACAAGTTAACTAATGTCATGCATGTGTTCGTCCTGCATCATTTGTACAACGGAAGCGATAGAACATTGCACAATTCCATCTATCACAAAATGCCAAGAACTGTCCCCAGACATCGAACGCCCACCCAAACTGCGGATTCGTTCCACTATTGTCCCAAATAGGTTTTATCCAGATATGCCGCGGTCGGAGTCTGGGGGTGAGACAAACGTTAATTTTCGGCTCATGATTTACTGTGCGATGTCATACAGGGCTAATGCTAAAATTATTGAACTGCTGGGAGACAAGACTATCGAGGCTATTATTAATTAGCTTCGATGGGTAAAGCCACGAATTGGTTCCATCCAGGTACGAAGCCAGGGGGCCATGGGAACCATGCTCCCCCCCCCCTGAGCCAAGCGATCTATACTAGACATTAGGCGATTTCGCAGGAATGGGAATAGTGATCATATATGTGGTGCAAAGGCAAACAGGGTTTTCTTGCATGTTAAATATGAGCTTAATTGAATAAAATCGCTGTTGCTCTATAAATTTTATTATATACCAGTGGCATATGACAAAATTTGACATTTGCCCCCCCTCTCCTTGAGGAAATTCTGGCTACGTACCTAGCTTCACTTCACAAAAGGAAAAGGACACCTGACGGTGGCGCTACCAATGACAGCTGAGAAAACCACCACTCACTGGCCAGATTACGTAGAATCGGTGCCTGTTGGCAGCCTTTAAATGCATATGAAACCAAATAATACCTTGTCTGACCAACCTAACCTGTCCTACAACTGCTGCTTCCACACCTACTCCGGTCCCTTCGCTTAAGTTCTCCGAAAGCTGAGCTTTAGTTTTGAAAAGTGAGGAAGGTTTGTCCGCCATGACAAGATTATTGTAATTCTGTGCAAGATTGGTTGCACCATCGCTACTTGTGGTGCCACTGCCACGGGCAGTGGTCTTGAATGGTGGGGTGATGCCAACTCGTAGATTACCCAAAACCTGCCCCTTGGCTCCGTCGCTGTCTTCCTGTTCCATTTTTAGCGAACGATATAAAAATAAGAACACAAGCTTCAGTATTTTACCGCATGTTAATTTATTACTATTAGATAACACACAAAATACGAGTACGTTGTTATTGAAGACATCTCTTCTATCCATTCTGATCATGCAGCCATCGCACAAGCGCTGGTATGCAGGTGCCCATGGTTAGTCCTACCTCGTGTTGCGTCGTTTTTGAATATCAGTATAATTGCCATTGACTGCCAGCTTCAGTGGCAGGAAGCAAAGACGCCAAATAGAGTAGGTATTTTTCTTTGCAATATCCAGGAAATGCAGCATAGGTTTTCCGGGTATAAATATTGTAGCCTACCTTCGGCAGTTATTGGGAGTATAATCCCCCCAGTCACATGGACGCATCTCCGGTCCCCCCCCCTGGGGGCCCATGGTAACAGGTGACCACTTATTATCCGGACGGAATTCAGTGCCGTATAACTCAGTTGTAATAAAACATATTGAATCCAAATGTAGGACCGAGTAATATGAACACGTCATCTATCATCCGACACTCAGTGAAGCAGGTGGGTGGCAACAAAGCGGCTTACGGTCCTCAGAAGGGCCTCACAGAGTGAATGGACCCCGCTAGCCTACCCTGACACAGAGTTCAGACCCTGCTAGGGGGCCGGGCGTCCATCCAACAGAGGACCTCATGCCTGTTGCACTCAGAGGTGGCCCAGTGACCAGGATCTCACAGTTTTCCGGGGGTCTTACAGAATTGATGGACCGGCGTGGCTTGCGCTAAACTGGGGCTCGAACCCTGCTAGGGGGCCCGGCTTAAGTCCGCGAGAGGGTCTCGTACCGATTTCACTCAAAGGTGGTCCAGCGACCAGGACCCCACAATGTCCAACGACCGGAAACTAGAAGTTTTTCGAGGAGCCTCACAGAATGGACCCAGGCGGCTTTCGCTGCGCCAGAGTCCTGCTCTCGGGGGCGCCTCATTATCCGTGCGTAAGAGGGCCTCGTGCCAGTTACACTCAAAAGTGACGCAGAGATCGGGAACATGCAGGTTTTAAGATGCCTCGCGGGATGGACTCGGCAGGCCAGCCCTGACAAGGAGTTCGAACCATCCTAGGGGCCCCGGCGTCGATCCGAGAGAGGTTTTCTCGTCGATTGTATCCAGAAGTGTTCCAGAGACCAGGAACTGACAGTTTTTTCAGAGAGCCTCACGAAATGGACATGGTTGGCCTAGGCTAAACTAAGGTTCAGATCTTGAAACTTTCTGTGTGCTGTGTTCTGCGTTCGAACTCCCGTCCGCAGGAAGGCCTCGTACCAATCATTCTCAGAAGTAACGAGGTGCTGGAGATTTAAATTTTTAGGTCGCTGTCTACCTTTGCGCTGAATATGAATCAACCCCACGCTGCTGGAGGGCCCCGACTTTCGTTCGTGAGAGGGCCTCACAGATGAACCCGGTTGCCCTGGGTCCATTCTATTACTGGACCGTGGTCCCGACCCTGCCTCGGGGCCTCGGTGTCTGTTCGAAAGAGGGTTGGGTTGTCTACTGGGTAAGTTAACTGCAAGGCCTCGTGTAAGGAATTATGACGGGGGGGGGGAGCTGCAGCTGGTCTTCCAACCCGGTATTCCAGTAGCACCTACCTACTGCAGTGGTGTAAAACCACAGAGAATCCGCGAATGCCTTGCTCTAGCCCCAAGGAGCAAGATGTTTGTTATTTGATTTGAGTGTCTTGTTACCGGGAACTGACCTTTTTCAAACTACACATTTTTGCCATGAAAACGATCGTTTTTTCCGATTGTGAACCTTCTCATGAGCCATATCCTCGTTTCAACAACACCAACCCTATGTTTTAACCGCAGCCAGTCACAAAGTGGTCTTGGATTTTTGGTCGGCGGCATGTTCTACGGTTCTTGTGCCCGAGATGCTGGGTAAACATTTCATAGTCCAGTGTCGTGCGTTGTTACCAGGCGGGAGAGGCGTGGCAACAGCAGTCACAGCTTATCCTCAGAAGACCACTGGGATAGGGAAAGGGTTGTTTTGACGCCCATGACTCGAGCCCTGCATACCTTATGACATAAATGTCAGTGTTAAGCGGCCACACTGTCACGTCCGTTGATGCAGCCAGGACATTTATCGGTTGGGTTCAGTTCAGCAACCACTTGAGACAACCGGAACATTCATTTGAAGAAATTTTAGTTGAATGGCGAATACAACTGAAATAAACTCCCCGACAGCGTTGATGGCGTTCCTGTTGGATTGTCCCCGTACAGTTTTCGGGAGAAGTCAGTACCCGTGCCCACCATGTTGCGCTACTAGTTGTCTGGCGATATTCGTCACTTAAATATTTATCTGGTGCGTTGTTGATCGCTGCCCCGGTATTTTGTCATGCAGTCATGTATCATTTGCATAGTCAATTGATATTGATGCTGTTTCGATATTTCTGTTGAACATTTTGCATCCGATGTGCTTTTATTTCATGTTTTGTTCGACAGAATAATTGCTGCTCCATATCAATCCCAGGCTGATATCTGACATCCCACATCCCGTACAAGATAAATAACAACAGTACGCCCATCGTCATTTATCGTGTTCGATATTTTGTGTTTGTGGGCTTGCCTTCGACATTTTCCATTTGATACCATACAGTATTATGCGTTGTTTTGTAATCGAACGACGAATACCAAAGACTTTGGTTGCACGTCTGAGAAAATGGCTGATTTTGTTTCATTATGTCTTAAAGACTGCGCTTAGATTGCCACAGGACATTGGGCTCAAATATTAGGTCATTTTGTCTCCAGATTTTTTGTCATTTGTTGTTTGTCATTTGTTGCTTGTAACCAGAAATATACGTCATTTCAGTGAGTTTTAACTGCACTGTGTTGGTGGGGTTAAACGAACGTATGCATCACGACAAGGCAAGCAGTTGCAAAAATTGATCATTTTCAATGCAAAAATGCGTGCTCTAAAAAAGACAAATCCTTCGGAAGTAGATCACTTAGAAATAGGACAGTCCTGGTTTTCGGAGTAGAACGGCATAAAATATAACAAAGTTTTTATCTAAACTTCATTTTTTCTTTGCTTCTAACCTATGATCTATGTTGTCATTTGCCACGCATTTCAACCGCATTGTTTTGAGCTCTTTCCTTTCATTGCCATCGCACACAGGCGCAGCCAAGGGGGCCCAGGGGGCCCCCTTGGGCCCACATTTTTGTGAAAACCAGTGCACATCGTCTTCCCGGCAGGCGGTTTTCGTAAGTTTCAGTTCACACTGAGCTCCCCCTCAAGAAAATCTTGGCTGTGCCCCTGCTATCGCTGCACAAGAAATGTTATCAGCATATGTCGTTTGCGTATACTACCACTGGTGCTTCAGGCGAACGAAGTGACTTGGCATTTAGAAAAATATTATCTCCGCAGAAAATCACGAATTTATTGCGTTAGCGTGCATATTTATTTTGCACATTTGTTTTATTACCAGACATAACCCTGTGAATGTATACACTACCACTAGTGATGCAAGCATCGCCGAAAAATGGAGGGACCAGACATTTTTGCAGTGACTTGGCATTCAAAGAAAATGTTGCTTATGCACAGAAAACCTTGTACTAGATTTCATGATTTCGAGTATTCCGACTAGCCTCCCCCCCCCCCAGTTACCCAACTTTGCCTTCACTGGGGGCTGGCGACTCTACAGCGGGGCTGAGACACCCTTCCCCCCCCCAGTACGTTAGACGAGGTCCTGGTTAACGGTGTTCTGGATCAGCATTGTAGATTTGCATCTCCTGAAGGGGCTTCATCCCCCCGGTGGTTTTGAAACTTAGAATACGTCTTTGGTTGACGCATGGTAAGCAGTACACTGAAAACACGTTTATCCCCACCCCCGAGTTATTTTTGTTATTCAGAGGCGACTTGTAAAGGAATAAATAAGGAGAATCAGGCCGATTGTCGAGGCCGGGGGGGGGGATATTGCAGGTCACTGGGAAAGTCAGCTTCTCTCCGCGCACCATCTGCCTACAACTGGACAGATAACAACCACTCTGTGGCAGCATCGTACCACGATAGCTTGGTAAGTCCGTAATCTGTTCGGTGAGTCGGCGCACCCAGTGGTCCAACTTGTATCGCGATGAGCTGGCGTGTTCGGGTGCTAGACGGTCGAAAGCAACACACACAAACACCTCGATCTGAACTTTTCCAAGCGACCGCCATGTATGAAGTCCCACTCGTTAAAAGCGTATAAAACACTTTCATTCCCATGGATTTTGAATTAGATGCAAATAATTGCGGTTCAGCAATGATTTTTGGTCAGAATCGAAATTCCGTACATTCCTTTTTCATGTTGTCTGTTGCATGGCTGAGACAGCAGGGATTCTCGTTTGTCGAACTGATTCTCGCCCGTCATGACCGCTTCCTCGACATGCAGGTCATATGGGGTACCGTTGGATAGCCGTAGTGTTGGTTAATGTACCCACCAAATTTCAGCCGTCTTGGTCTCTGCGTCTGGCACTTGGAGGCCCCGAGTCCAGACGGGAGCACCAGCCTGTAGATTGCCACGTGTGTTGCACGTTGGTGCCGACCACAAATCGAGTACCCGCAAGAGGCTCATGTCACCCAGTGTTGAGTCCACAGCACCTGCCATATGACCTGCATCCGTGATTAATTGAATTCTGCAGGGGTCTGGCTTGCGTCACGTGGGACGTGCCACACATCACGAATCGCCTCGAAACGTACACTACGAATTGTCCGCCCAATCAACATCGCACACGGTGGATCCCAACCCCAACAAGCTGCACACTTACGTGGATAGCATCTTGCCACTCATGCCCCAAACCCTGCTTGTCCTGGATGGCATTTGTGACTTTGCAGCCCAACACAAAATATGGCGTTTCCAGTGTCAGCAGTTCCTAAACCAAATGCCTCCGTGACGAAGAGGCACACTTCAGCACGTGCGTCCCATACACACCCGGCCGAAGCTGTTGACATGCAAAGCAACCACATAAATGGACTGTCACGGATCACGTGCTCCTGTCCGCCGGTTTTTCAGTATCCCAGCATAGGTACTGTTGTGGCAATGAAGAACGGGTGTTATTCTTGGGCACCTTACGCTTCACCTGCAGGCTGCATCCCCATGTCGACCTGAATCCACCGACATTGATTGTCCAGCTGCCCGCCCGCCTTTACAAGCCATCATCGCGCCAGACTGCGCCGCTTGCGACCCGATAGTTTGCCCGTAAAAAAGGGGTGTAAAAGAGGTGCACGTGCGCTGCACGTGACCCGTTGCACCCTGCCCATTATGTGGGATATGGATGAAGAGCCCTAATGCTGATCTATCTGCTCACCAAATTTCAACCGCCTAAGTCACTTCTGACGGCACTCGGAGGCCTCCGAGTCCAAATCGAAACACGCTTGTGGATCGCACGTGGATGCCGACCAAAAAAGCGAGCACCAGCACGCGGGGCCCATGTTTGCACCAAGTTTCGAAGTCAACAGCACACGCCGTTTGACCTGTACCCGTGATTAACTAAATTCTGCAGATGTTCGGTTCGCGCCACGTGGCACGTGCCACACGCCACGAATCGTTTCGAAACCTGCATCACAATATGTCCGCCGAGTCGGCGCATCCGATGGTGCCATTTGTATTGCGATCGGCTGACGCATTCGGACGCTAGACGCCTGGAAGTTTGGACACATTGACTGACAGGCACCTCGATATGAACCTTTTTAAAGTCCCTTTCCTGTATGACATCTTACTCGCTAAAAGCGTGCAAATCGTTCTTTCAGCTGCCTTCGATTTTGCATGAACATAAAACTCAGTCAGACGTTTCAGTCAGGGGAATATCCTACAGCCGTAGGGAATATGACCATAACGAGTGTAATTTGAACATATGTGCTTTGTGTGTAAATTTTAGTTTCTCCTGACAAAAAAGAAGGTCGTTTATTTCCTTCATTATGTCTAAGGTCTGGGAGGGTGTAAAGACCATTTTGGACTTTGTTAACTGTGCAAAATGTAAATATTTCAAGACAGGCAACCACAACGAATACAAATGGCCATTTCCGGGGTGACTTACCCGGCGAACATGTGTCTGCTTAGGAGGTACTCGGTGGACAATTGTCTGGTTAGCAGGGAAACAGCTGTTCGAATCATCCGGCGATCTCTCCCGCTGAGCTTCCAGATACGGAGCGCAGGCAGGGTCAGCACCGCCTGATCACGACTGTAACGCCGAACTGTTTGGACTGCGGTACAGTCTACCAGTTCAGGCCTCGTCACGGGTGGGCCTTCATTTCAACACCAGTGGCACCCAGGAAAATGTCTCGGAACTGCTCCTTGCTTGAGCTTGATTTAAACCTACACCATTAACTCTCACCCTGCGAAGCTTTGCCAGTACCGCGGCCCACGAGGGGCCGTTTCGGCCGCCCATGGCCATTCGAAACGCAAGAGCGATAGGGCGTGGAGGTGAACCACATGCGATGCTTCGTTTGTTCTTCATTGTAGCTCGGAATATCTTTATATGCAGCTCGTACCGATGACGTTGCAGCGTGTACTCGGGGTGTTGTTAAATCTGTACGGCCAAAAGTAATCATTTTCCGGTTCTTGTATAAATGGAAGGATTGATGTGCCAATCATACGTTAGTGTGATTGTTAGTGCAATTGCTGGGAGGGGGTTTAACGTCGCCCATTGTTTTACTGCTCTGCAGCTTTGGTTTGGCGCGACTCAGTCGCCAGTATATCTCGGTACAGTATATCGTATATCCCAAACACAGTATATCTCGGTACGTCTATTCCGCACATTTTGGCAAAAAACTGAGCGAGGTCATCCGAGGTCATGTTAAGGTGACGTCATAGACAGCCATGTTTTAGAATTTTGGCGTTTTTTCGACGTCTCTTGATCTCCATTGATACTCGTGAACAATACGTGGACAGTTTGAAGGACAGGTCATATTGTCATGAGATGTCATCGTAGGCTGCCTATGACCTCAGTCAGGTTATCATGGGGCATATCTTACAAAGTACGATTTCTTCAAGTACTTTGTCATTGTGCGCGTTGTGACAGCCATTTGAGGACTTTCTGGTACACGTATAAATGTTTATTGGCAAATTAGTGTGATCACATTGTCATGACAGGTTAATGTACACCAGCCATAACCTTACTCAAGACCATAAATAGGTCACATTTTACACTCACGATTTTTCAAAGACATTGGGAATGTACTCGTGACGACCATTTGAAGGTTTTCTGGTGTGCGCATGAATATTTCTGGACATGTTGGGAATGTGCACGTTGTGACGACCATTTGAAGGCTTTCTGGTGTGCGCATGAATATTTCTGGACATGTTAGTATGGGTGTAGTGTCATGAGTACTCAGTGTAGACTACCCGTGAATTCAGTAAAGGTCATCTTAGGTCATATTTTACAGTCACGATCATTTTTCAAACATGGTGGCAATGTACGCGTTGCGACAGCTATGTGAAGATTATCTGGTGCTGGTATGGACGTTTAAGCGCGTTTGTGAAGTTCTCAGCCCAAATAGGCCCAGGAAACATGTGTCGTAGAACTGCATGTTGAAAAAAATCAATTTGAGTCGGACCTGAACTTAACCTTGAATGGCCGTCGGTGTTTTTTACTGTAAATAAACACTATCTACAACATGCCAGTAGGTGTAGTTCCTAGACCGGTCGCTTTGCAGTTGTAATTGAGCAAGTTTGAAAACTATCGACATTATGAGGACTGACTTCGATCTGTGATGTCATCCGTGAACCCAGTCTAAAGAAATACACTTATCGGGATCATATGATCACAAACAGTCGATTGCTGCTTAGAGCAGTACAATTGGTCCATTGGTTCCGGAGTTAAGGGGTGACGGGTGATCTACCGGGATGTGAGCAAGTTGGTACCCCAGGAGAACTTCCGGCAAAATTAGTAAAAAAATTGCTTACCAGTTAGCAAAACCCACGTTAATATTCAGTCAGTTACTCTCACTTAAAGAGTGCTAGCAGGGTGGAAACGCGCTTGGGTCGCTCTTTTGCCCGATAACTTGAGTGTGACAATCCTGATTGGTCTCCGACCCATTTTAATCAATCCTCATTTTGAGAATCTCAGAATCCTTTATTTGCAGATGAGCTTTGGAACTTATGTCGTCAATGATTGGACCTGCCGAACACAGGCAGTTTCGGGCAGCTCAACCACGCATTATGTGGTGACCATGTTAAGAAAATTGAGTCCCGTTGCGCTTCTGCTGCCTTATTCATATTCCATTTCAGCAGAGTCTTTGACACAATAAACCATGCAAGGCTCATTTTCATCCGTGCTCAGGTGTCTGGCTTTGTCGTGAAAAAAAAAACATAAGCGGCTTTCTGTCTGGCACACAAGACGTCCGCCTGCAGACCGGCAGGGAAACCGATCGGCGACAAAATTATGTTCGCAGCCCCACTGAAACAGAAAGGGAAACTGTGGCGTGGAGCGCGACGGGACACTTTTGGACCACTCTTCTTTTTATGTCAGCGATTGTTAAAACGGTTTCGACGATGTTTTGGAATACGTCGATGACCTTACTGCGGCTGCTGCCGGTCCCCAGTCTCAGTCGCAATTGCAGGAAATAGGAGACGAGACTGCGGCTTGACCCCGGCTTATGACGTTATAATCAAAGTAGCCAAGTCACACGTTTCCAACGTCATTTTCAGAAATGCCTGCAATACCAGTTGCAAAAATGGACGGCCAGAGTTTACAAAACAAAAAGCAGTGCTGTGTACGGGGTTTAAATCTGGTATTTAGTCGTTTGAAGAGTGGCTGTGTTACTGATTCTGTCTGGGGAGCATCGTGGCGGCTGCATGTTGCGCCACAGTTCCGAACACTGCCGCCGCACGCCACACCGCAGCGCGCTCAGTCTACCAGTTTCTGTTTCTGTCCTCTTCCAAACCCGTCAGCCGAGGGCACCACGCACCTCCCGGCCCCGTTCTAGGTCAGGCTGTCCCCGCCTGGGACGCAACAGGTAACCGACCGGCAGCCAATCAGCGGCCAGCTCGGAACAAACGGACGCGGACACCACGCCTAACGTGCTGCAACAGCTACGGCAGATGACGGACTGACGCCTGACAGACAGGACACGAGACTTGACACAAGACTACCACGCGTTAGTCAAGTCTGAGTGATGCGTCAACAAGAAGGCAGAAAACAAGCAGAACAGCCAAGCAGAGCGGGAGCCTCCAGGGCCAATCTGCTCACGGTCTATACGGCCTGTGTCCGCTCAGTTTAGAATACGCAACACTGATGTTTGAATCTGACTCACGTTTTCTTTGTCTGACGTGCTAAAACATGTGCAAAAAACATTATCGGGCTATTTGTGGGAAATGTTACGTTAGCTATCAATCAGCCTTGGATGCTTTCGGTTTGATTAGGCACGGCACGAGACGTCGCTCCACGTTTGAGAGCGTCGCCGTCGGTGTGAACAAGGTGGATCGGTGGACAAGGTGGACAAGGTGGACAACGCAGTGGCATTTTGCCGCCGTTCGTTGCCCTGCTTGGTGCCGTGACGTCTGCGGCGCGGCCTGGTCGGCCGATGTCTTTTGTGAGCAACAAACTTTAAAATATCCGCCGTACCCGACCTGATTCGCGTCTTTGCTTTTAATAGTCAGTGACTGTCGATGTTTCTCTGTGTCTGTATAATATTTCAGCACGTGTGACTCAACAGCGTTTTCGTTATATCCTTGTCATTGCTGATGGCACGAAGTAACCTGCACACCAGACCAAAACCAAACGGACTAGTCACAATTTCATGGCGTGATTATTTGCAATTTCTCCACGAAATGTCGTCATCAAACTTGGCTGTCACAGAGAATTTGGGGAATAAATTTGTATTTTGCTCCAGTCAGTCGGACGGGGTTGTTCTTTCACTTGTTGTTAAAGGATTGTGTGGTCTTTGTTGGTGAGCGGGGCCGCCCTGTCGTCGCCACGTGTGCCGACCCTGGATTCAGTCAGGGCCGTCCCCGCCATCATTTAGTTTTAGCCTTCAAAGTGTTATTTTAACGTCGGGGCTGAGGAGCCGACCCGGCGGCGGATCGGGTTTCAGGCCGACATGTGCGGCGGTGTCGGGGGGCAGTCGGCGTCGGCGGCAGTCGGAAATAAAGCGTGGAGACGTTGGGACGCGTGTGTGAGCCTGGCGGGCGAAGGGTCGTCGAGACGCAGCCAGACGAGGCGGATGCCCAATCATACCACAGATTGTTAAAATGTATTCAGACGCATGTATTTGCTTACTTCGTGATTGACACACGGACTATGTTCTGACAGTGACAGTATTTTCGACGAGATGGTACGATTTGAGTTCCAGGCATGGTGTTTGGACCCAGCGGGCTGCTGTGGCAGTGACCCTCCGACTTTTGGGAATTACCGCAGAAGTCCGATGGTGTTGCGTACAAAGAAACGTCTTCTGAAGAAGCGAGTCCGTGCCGATTTAAAAACGCCCCAACGCACGTGGCGCTAATTGTATGAGGCGGCGCGAAACAGACATCTGCTTATCATTTATCAAAGGCAGATAAAGCACGTGGAGGGTCGGCTACGGGTGATGTGTGTGAGTCTCAGGGGAACCGTAACGGTTTGGTGTGTGACGCCGCCATGTTTCTGTTTGCGGCGTATGGGACAGTGTATGGTCGGAGACGGCAGTTGCTATCTGGTGTGAAATCTTCGTGCCGTTTTTTCCCCGTTCTGTGCGAAGGTGGCGATTGGTGTAAGCGGCTGTGCGTCGATGTCGTTGCTGTGTCTGCCCTGCCGTCTGTTAAGACGGTAACGGCCGGCAGCTGCGTGAGGCCGTCAGTCCACCCATTACTCGTCAAAGCCGGCTGTCGCTGCCTGAAGTCTGACGCCATCTTCTGTTTCTACTCCTCCTCAACTGACGCGGTTACCGTTGTCGGCAGGCGGTCGCACGGACACCTCTGTACCAGCCGGCGGGATGGACGTTGTCCGCCGCGCCGCGGGCGCCGCGCGCGACGTCGCCTCGTGCGTCACGGTCGAGCCGGTGCTGTTCCTCTTCATGGTTGGCTCGTACATGGAGTACACGGCCTTCCAGTCGCTCGTTTACGCCAAGGTAGGACTCCTTCGCCTGGTGTCTACCCACCCTGTTGCCGACCGTTACACTGAGCTGTCGTTTTTTTTTGTGAATACGATCATGTGCGAATAGTAGGATTCGGATCCAGAATACGGGGATTCAAAAACCTCAGTGACTCCGGTCATATCCTGGGGTGAATCCCTTGAAGTGAAATAAATAAGTAACTTAGTAAGATTATTTTCATTACATTTTATGACAGATTTTATGTTTTCGAGGCATTGGTAGGGGTTGCTCATTTGTACACAAGAAATATGTACGGCACCGAAATATGTGTCATGCCAGTGTGTGCCAGATGACCTGTGAACAGAGGGAACGGTGCCTGAATTTGTGTGGGCCGTGGTGTGGCGAAAAATGTTTGTTTCTCCAGCAGTCGTGCGCGCATAGTTGTTTGGCAAGAACTTGCAGACTCGTGACTGTGAGACGTTCGTCCTGATTGCATGCGCCGTGACCTATGCGTGCAGTTTGAACGTCATCAGTGTTTTTATGGGAAGGGGTCGGTGCGTCAGCAGCTTGAGTAGCACGCTGATTAATCAATATGTATGGTTGGTTGACAGGTTTGTCAGATGTAGGACATTAATTAATCTTTGTATATGGCTGGTTGACAGGTTTGTCAGCTGTCGTACAGTCAGTTTGTTTGCGACAACCTGAACGCACCGGAGTACAAATCGCAGCTGGACGAGGTGCAAGATCAGTCCTCCTACTGGATGCTGTACTCGAACGTGGCCCTGGCGCTCCCGTCAGTTCTCAGCGCCATCTACATCGGCACTTGGAGTGACCTGTTCGGCCGCAAGGTGCCGCTGCTGCTGCCGCCATTGGGCCAGATTCTGTCCGCCCTGGTCTTCATGATGACGTCGGCCTACCAGTCCGCTCCTGTCGGCCTCGTTGTGTTGGCCAACGGCGTGGCAGGTCAGTGACCGGTGGGGACGGCGTGCTGGGGCTCCACGGGCTCGACTAGGTCGAATAGGCTCATGTTATATGTAGTTCATCGTCATTGTGACGCCTTTTTCGATTTTCGTCGTTTTTTTATGCCAGAGGAAACCTTATCATCCAAATGTGATTATTGATAGAATACGCACAGAACCTGTTGGGAACGGACAGTGGTTTTGTTTTCGTTTCTTGATGTGCGCTCTTCAGAAATGTGGTCAGTATTGTTATAGATCACTCCTTTGTACGTTCCCAGTCCTTTGTCTACTGTCCCAGGGCTGTTGTGTCACCAAACCCCCCTTTGGCTGGGAATCAGCGTCATGGCAGAATTCGCACGTACGCGTGCCACACCACCTGGACCAGGCTCACGGACAACGGCCAGAAGCATCGAAAAATCGACGCTATCAATTGGAAGGGCGTGCGCAATTATTCAGGTCACAGAGAAACAATTCGAGACCTAGTTACACTACGGCGCACGGTGAATAGGGGCATGGGTCACAACAAGGAATCACAGCCGCTCTGAACTGGTGCAAGAAAGATCTGGTCCGGACTCTGGCTCAGGTAGCCGGCGTAAAGCCTCCCGAATCAAATGGAAATCGTTCATCAAATCAAGTCACCAAAATCGTTCGTAGCTCATGGGTATCGCACCGCCAACGTGGGTCGAGAGATGAGAGTTCCACTGTGACCCTGGAGGCAGCGAGAAGCGTACGCGAGATACGGTGCCCCATGCAGTACGCACATACGTAATTGATGTTTGAAAGTAAACCAGCAAGACGCCTTTGTGGCGCGCATGACATCCGAGGTGGACTTCGTATGTGCTGGCATCATTGCTTTCCCTTTATGCATTTCGCAGTGCAAAAGGCTATGTATCGATCTACTTCAGTATTTCCATCCCCAAGAATTGCCAATATAGACTACACGCGCGGCCTTGATGTTGTTCGCTGCCATTTGTAAACGGTTCAAAAACACGCATAGAAGAACAGGTCGAAACATGTGTGTGGAAACATGACTTCCGGAATAGCTACGCATTGCGAATGCAGCTAGGTAAAATTTAAAGAACTGAGCCATTTTCTGGCGAAAATGTCATGATTTTTTACCGACTGACTGCAAAGTTGTTCACCTGTACAACTGATGGCCGGGCCGGACCAGGTTGCCCGGTTTGATTTTTTTTGGCGCAGTTGAGGTAAGGCGCACTGAAAAAAATAGGAAGAACTATCGCAGATTTTTTCAAAAGCTCATTTTCTTTCAGCGCCGAAATGATTTCGTGACCTGGATTCAAATGGGATTTGTGACATGGCTACTTTTACTGAAGTAAATTGACGTTCAGCATAAAAAACCAGTTGTCCCTCCATATGTTTCAGTCTGCCTTCACGAGCGGTTGTAATTTGAGCGCTTTAAGGAAATGGGCTGAAAAAGACGAACTGTAGCATGCTGGCCAGCTGGACGAATTTTTGCGGAAAATTCTAGCTTCCAAACAGAAGCCGTGTAGCATTTAATCAAGCCAGTACCAGTGGCTTTGGTGTCATTTCTCCCTTATTGTTCCCGCGTTTGGTTCCGTATTTGCGTGACTGTATCAGCAGTGTATTTCCAGGCGTCCTCTAAGGCTTTAACACGCCGCATCGATCGGTTTCTGTCGCCAGGTTTGCTTGGCGGCTTCACGTGTATGATCCTGGGCGTGATGTCGTATCTGGCGTCGGTGACGGCCACCGGACAGCGGACGGCCCGTGTCGGCATGCTCGAGTCCATGTCGTTCCTGGGTGGCTTCGTCGGCCCTTTTATCGGCTCGGCGGTGTTCGAGCGTGCTGGTCGCACGTGGACCTTCTGCGCGCTGGTGATGGTGAACGCAGCCATCGTGGTGTACGTGGTGCTGGTGGTGCGCGACGTGCCGCCGCCCAAACGGCCTCCGAGAGCCGGCGCCTGCTGCCAGAAGTTGGCCCAGGTGAGGGTTTAGGGTTTCCGCTGCGTCTCGGACACAACGTGGCTGTGGCGAAGAGGGAAGGAACAGGTGGAGGTTGGAGGTGTCTTATCTGAAATTCCATGTATTATGTTAGGGCTGGAGGGATTGGTTCAAGGAGGGATACACCTGGCCCCTTGGTTCCGTGTCTCCTTGTAATGTTGCGTCACTGATCGGCAGAACCTTCCAGAACTCTGCAGGCGTCAGTGGTGTTTTGCGAATGGTTTTCAGTGATGTGGAAGGAAGAACACGCCTTCACAAGCGATGTGAAAGGAGGAGCAAATGGTATCTCTTTTGCGCGCAGTGTATTTTCAGTGTTTTCTGTTGCCCAGTCGGCTCGTTTGACGTGAGCTGACCTGGCCGTGCCGTAGCTGTTCAGTCTGCGTTACCTGGTGGACGCGGTGCTCACTGCTCTGAAGTCACGGTCCGGCCACCGGCGGGCGTACATACTGGCGCTGTTCGCTGCCAGCTTCGTCATCATGCTCAACACTTCAGGTCAGACTTTTGCACTGACGTCGTATCAGAATTCATTTTTGCAGCTGAAGTTCAGATCTGGAATTCGGAAGTCGAGTTCAAACAGACCTACAGATACATTCATTCTTTTTATGTTAAACTTCTTTGCTTGACATTCGCGCTCCTTGTTTTTTTATGGAAGAAGTGTGATTTACTTTTGTACATGAAATGCGTTGTGTTTCCGTGGCATGCGTTACGCTACAGCGAGTCACATGAGTGAACGCACATACATGTATGTTTCGCCAGTTGTTTTTCCTTTAGGAAGGGGCCCTCAGTTTTGTTATTCCGTGCAGTGTTGTTCAGTGTTTTTCCTTGCGACCGTCGTGGTCCCTGGTCGCGTTCATTCAGATAGATAGGGATGTAGTTTTCATCTACATGACGCAAGCTCCATTTGTGATACCGATCTTTCCTTTAGCGCGTTTAAAAACGCATTCGTTTCTTTCTTCTTCATGACAGTCAACGTGGATTCCGGTGTTTCCTCTGGTGCGTTTATTTCGTATATATGCCGTCAGTTATGAAATTTATCATCTTTGTTCTTGTCTGTGTGAAAGGGATATGGCTTTATGTTTTTTGTCATATTCCTCATAATATAATAGTTATATGCGTAATATGTATATAATTATTATTATATATATAAAATAGGCATGCCAATTTTTTCTATTGGACATTGATGTCCAGGGACTTATTAATATCGACACTGCACAACCCGTTTCCTTATGGCTCTGGTTTCAGGTAAAATGCCCCGAGGCATGTCCGTTTCATAGACGACCCAGTCACTAGACTTGTGCTTTGATTCCGAGTTATCCCTCTTTGTCACGCCACTCGCCGCTTCATCTTGCCACGGGTCAGCCCGTCTAACGAATATGGATACGGGGGAAAGTTTATGGGACCAGTTCTTTCATGTTATCTGTTCAAGCGACCGTTTTCGAGAAGGTGGTAAAGGGCTGTTAAAATGCCTGATGAATGCCATTAAGAATATCATCGAAAATGGCTGCTTGAACTGTACTCCAGAGGACTTACACAGCATTAATCCCCACCCTGTATTCGCCGCCTTTGGGAGGAGTGGCTTGCCGGAAGGTCGGGCGACGAGTGGTGTGACAAACGGGGATAATTCGGGATAAGAGCACAAGTCTGGTCACGACAACCGTTCAACATTGCATCAGTCCAGGCGAAACTGACATATCTCTTGACATCAGGGACACTGGACGGGCCCATTGACGTTTGCTCACAAGTGTACACTCGAGTTCTGTTCATTCCTATTGCTTGCGTAACATGACGAATGTTAGGCGAGAATGGCGTTACCCAAGAACATGGTGGGCAGATTCCAGCCAGCGCCTCGTTTAAACTGGCTGGTCTAAATTGATTTAAGTCACCTAGCGGTTTAAACCAGACAGCACAACAAAGTTTCAGCCACCTACGACTTCTTGTTGCGAAATCATGAAATTAACTATTAAGGTTAGCTTATATTCTGAAGAATGACTACATTCCTACATTCCTCACAGTGCTTTTGGAACTTACTGATATAGACCAAGAGCTATCATTTCCAAAACTGAGGCCTAACACTACATCAATTACCATCTCAAATTGAGCGTCCATAACATCCAGTCACAGCCAAGCATAAATGCTGAGATAAAGGAATGTAGGAACGCAGTCATTATTTCAGAACATAACTCTCTTTTGGGAGGTTTTTTCGTCCATTAATCAAATTCCTGGTCTTGTTCGATGTTGGGAACGTGTACCTACAAGTAGGTGGAAATCCAAAGTGTGAAATATGTCAGTGGAACAGAAATGGTATCACTATGAGCTGACATTTATCTCTTGCCTTAAAGAACAGAGTGCTTCCAAAAAAGGAAGAAGAAATGCAAAATGTTAAACAGAAGAATATTTAGCTAGTTAGGTGGGATGTACAATACAGACAGCTTGAACCGTGACAGCGATGGTTCTTTAAGATGGCAAGTTTAGGCCAAACAGCCAAAAAGGCAATGTGTGCTAGATCAGCAGCTCTTCCACAGTACCAGGCTAGCTGCTGATCTACCACACATTCCTGGGTAGGTACTACCTACCCAGGAGTCCTTGCACCTGCCTATCTATGTTGTTACCTATCTGAGCTCTGCAGTGCTGCGCCTGTCACCACCTGTCACAGCAGTGTTTGTTTGTTTGTTTGTGAGTTAGAACTCAGAGCCGCTTGGGCTCAGGCGAGTCTTATATTAAGTCAAGTATCTCGTAGTTCGGTTTCAGGTTGTTTGACGTGCCATGAAGCCGTGTTTGTCGTGTGGATGAAATATGGTTTGGTTACTGGAATAATGGTTTCATTACTGCCACATTGCTACCACATTGCAGCGAAAAGACTTCTCGCCCAGAAAAGAATTCCCAGAAATGATGACGATGGTGCCAATTTTGAAGTCAGTATGCGTACTGAAATTGTTTTATGCCCACATAACTGCCTCTTCTCAGACCCTCTTACGGATTGTGAATTACTAATCAGGCAGTAAATAACTTTTCAGGTTTTTTTTGTAGGGGTTAGTTTTTCTGGAGGGTAATTTAATCAGGCTATTTACTTGAGCCGTTTTCAATCGGGGTAACTAAGAAAAGCCACTGGCTGGCATAAATTTAGTTTAAATCAGCTTTTTTCCAACCCTGCCCATTTATTTATCGGGAGCATTCTACGGTCCTGCTAACTCTGAAATGGCCACCGTTCAGGCGAGAATGACGTCACTTACCTCTACATCAAGGACGCGCCTCTTCAGCTGGACGACAGGTTGTACAACTACTACTATAGCTTTAAGTACTCCGTGGGCTCCGTGGCCCTTTTGAGTGAGTGACGATGCCTGTTTATTGTGGGTGTTCTGCGTTGGGTGTTGGCCTCTAGCTGTGAGTGTGATTGCTAGGTGTCGTAACCCTCGTCCGGCGGGGCTCCTATTACGATTCCCCTACTTATCTTTGAACCACGAGAGATGGAGCAACGCGACTTCCCATGTCACGGTAATGGCCTCAAAGTGACCGTGTGAAAATGTATCGAATTTTGCTTAGCGACATAATTTCTGAAGTGTTGGCAATAATTCGACTCTGTAAGTACCAGCGTCTCGACTGTTGTCTTAGCTATCGGAAAATGTACGATTTTTTGGGTCTCAGTCGATGTATGACCTCTCCACGTCACGCAAACGTCATCACCTCTGAAATTTGCACTGGGAAGCGTGATAGTCCCGTTACACTTTAGTCGGGTCACGGTCATACGAGCAATAACACGCGTGCCAACCTTGGTACTCCGGTTCCCCTCGGGCTGGGAGGGGTTCGCCTGTTTGGGGCTGCAGCTGCTTTGGTTCTTACTGTCGCCGCCAAACGTGATCTTGTCGTTTATCGGAAACTGCTCCCTGTCGAAAACCACTCGAGCTAGAGCCACCAAATGTGGGATGCAGGTAGGTGGGCACACGGTCTTATTCTAGGATATCTTCATTCATTCTTCATCCTTAGCATATGACACTTCTGTCTTAGTAGCAACATTATGCCACTTCCTGGTAGTTCGGCATTAGGCCAGGTACATGAGCGTGAGTCGAATACAGGTCAGCTTGTAGGTGGGTGTAACTTGTAAACCACGGGTCCTACGAACTTGACAAGGACATGACACGACCTAAATATGGCTACATGACCAATTATCTCAATTCTGTAAGAAGTTCTTAATGGGCCCAACTTGACCAAAAACTAACATTTTGCGCGACCCCTAAATATTGTTCACTTTTGTAAACAAAAAAAATCGCCGTGCATGCATATAATGAACCATATCATGGCAAAGCTTAAGTCAGCTACAGTTGTCGAAAAATTACCAAAATGGGCCACCCTAGTGAACAAATGTTAAAAAACTCAATTACAGGCAAAGTCAGCGCTCTGTGTCCCGTCACGAAAAAGTGTTTGAAGAAAACCGCAAGGGATCCTAAAAGAACGTCGATGAAAGTTGTAAGGGCCAAACTATATATCATCAGAATGAGGAAGAAACAGAGAATGTGTTTCCTTAAATGTTGACCCTCTCAGGTCAGACTTGTATATTTTACCTCGTGACCTTTTTTTAAAGATCGAGGTTAAACAGATTTTGCCCGTTGAGATTTCTTTTAAATTCACACACAAATAGGTTGCATTGTTGGTAACATACTGACAAGATTTCATTTAGTAATGGGAACTCCTTGGGGGGGGGGGGGGGGGGAACGACTAGAGTCGTGTGTCAAGACCTTTTTTGAACCGTAAGTTTATTAACCTTGATTCATCCGCAAATATAAGCAATATGGGTATCATTTGAAAGTATTTGTCATGTGGGTGTTTTACCTCTCGCCAGTGTACAGCATTTCGGCAACTTCGATGGTGCATGTGGAGGTTAAGAATCCCCCTGGCTTTTCTCCCCTAATTGAGATAGAGCGGCAAAACAAAAACAAACGTAATGCTCGTCGCGAGAGGAAGCTAGTGGTATCGCGTTTTAGGGCTTTAAGTCAACTGGTGACATCCCAGGTCACGTCATTGACCAGAAATTGGTGAAAATCGCGAATCATTTTCCTTGGAGGGCCAGTGAACGAAAAGTTAAGTTCAAAGAAACCGGGGAAGAAGCATAGAACTCATTGGAGCCTTTCAGATCTGATGGTACCATTCATGACACTTCCGGGCAATTGCACAGGTCATTTCAGGTCAGGTTAAATCCCGTGACCGCCTGGAACGGCGGGGATCTTAAGTCCTCTGGTGGTCATGAAATGGACATGAATGAGTCGGCATGGTTGGAAATGGTTGACGATTTCGTGATCAGCGCCTCAGAATGCCCTAGAGTCGACCCAAGGTCAAATACGTCATCCTGTCATCATAGGTCATCCCAAGTCATTAACCTCGGATGACCACAAAAGTGTCACGAACTTAATGAAACCGATAGTTGTGGTTTGTATTTTGACCCCAACTTGCTGCTTGAATGTCATTTGATTTCGTAAATTTGCGACTTCCCGACATTTTGACAACATTGGCCGTGTAGAGATCTAAAAATGACGTCGTAGGTCAGTGACCTGACATGATTCGGACTTAATTGGTACCAAAATGTCCGAAACGAATGCCCACAGGGGTGGCACAGACTTTGGGACGATACCCCGCCCCGTTTTTCCGTGGCCGTGGAAAAGCCCGAGGAGATCCATCATTCCCTCCTTCACACTGGACCCTGGCTGAGGCTAACGATGGCGAACATCCCTTAGTCACTATTCCGTAAATAATCTCAGATGTCGCACCACCCGGAGAGCAGCGGCTTGACAGCGGTCATACACGGACTGTGAGACGGCCAGATCCCGACCCCAGGGTCGTCCTTCAATTCCTCCTTGATGCACTTGAACTAAAAGGTCACGTTTTTATGTGTCGGGGAAGATATCGCATTGAAGACAAACGGTCCGGCAGGTAGGTTTGAGACTGCTGTGGTGGTGGAAGGCATTAAAGAGTACCACCGGTTCCTATCTGTTGATGAGGTGCGGATCAAAACACACAGACTGTCCGCAGATGCTGAACTTTTGTACTAATTTTGTGTCACTAACTCCATTGTAAGGGGCACGGCTCATGTAACGCTCCAGATCATCATTTGGCATAAACTGTAACTACCTATTCCTGTTATGTCGGTAGTTATGTCATCGGTGTATGTAAACGAGTAAGAGGTATGTAAACAATTCCCAACCTGTAAATTAATGCCGTGAATGTACTGCATATAAAAATGTTTTCAGATGATGCCCGTGCTGCTTATATTTTGGAATAAATCGAAGTTAGGAAGCACGCGGTCATAATCAGGTCATGACTCATGACTCCCGTTGCCCCAAAGGAGTTTCCATTACAAAATGAAATTTTGTCAGCATGTTGCCAACAGTGTCGCCTATTTTGTGTGTAAATCCCAATCGAAACAGGCAAAAACTGCTCACCTTGGCTTGATAAATAGGTCATCAGGTCAAATCTATAAACTTGACCTGAGAAAGTCAACTTCTACGGGACCATATTCCATGGTTCTTCTTCTTCCCAATGATTTGAAGTTTCGTCATTGTGAACCTTTTTGACGATGGGCATATACTGGGATACGTAGTTGGGTGTGGGCCTTAACCTTTCAATTACGTATGTCGTGACCTCTTGACCTTTGACGTTATAAACGCGAAAATCACATTCAGATCTCAGAACAACCCCATATACCAATTTTGAAAGAAATCTGAGGTGTGTGGTAAGCTTCTGTACCCTTATCGTAATGGTTTGTCCTGGAGTTGCCCATGTGAAGTACGCGGGGCGGGGCTTAACAGTTGGTATCCCAGCGACGGCACACACCTACCTGTCTTTGTGCTTTTTCGTGTCGCGTTGACTTGTGGTGGCTTTTCCTCTGTCCCGTGATGATGTCGTCTTGTATGGCAGATTTCCCCATTGTCGAGAGGTGCCCTGCTGGGGTTTTATTGCAACGTCTACTTGCGCTGCAGTGCTGGTCCGTCATCGGCAGTTCCAGGACTGCTACAGCTGCGGTATTGCCAGGCTGTGGGTGACGCTAGACGCTGTTTGTTTGCGTGTCTTCCCAGGGGAAATGGATGTCACTTATCTGTTTGTGAAAGACGCTCCTCTCTCTTTGGAAGATTCTGAGTACTTCGCGTATTTTGCGTTTCGCTATGCAAGCTCGTCTGCAGCGCTGCTCGGTAAGCACTGCCAGAAACGGCATCACTGCGTTTTGCAGTGACGTTACGTGTTTAGCATGGTTATCACTGATGGCATTGTCAGCAAGGTCTGACCCAAACCGACAGTCGGTGACTTCTTGGTGTTGACAACTTTTGCCGTGTTTACTCTGAGGGGCCGAAAATATGTTTAATTAAAGGGCACGTCATAGCTGCATGATGTGCAGGTGCCTGTGTTTCAGTCCCGACTGCGTAAAGCGACGCACAGTTCGCGTGGTTTGATTGGTGTCCTGAACGCGGCGTCGTTTCAGTCGGGATGCCTCTTCTCCGTCGTTTCTTCGATCTGAGTGACACGGCTCTGTGCGGGCTTGGCCTGGTCTCGAAAGTACTCGGCCTCATCTGGCTCGGGTTTGCCGTCAACGAAGCCATGCTGTTTATTGGTAAGCACGCGTAATTTCTCGTTGGTCCTTCAGCTGCACGGCAGTTTGGTATCCGTCCGCGTTATGCGAGGCACGTTAGCGAAATATGCTTCTGATGTTGGTTTTGTTAGACTGGAAGGCTATGTATACCTGTCATTGATCACGAATGATTTTCGCCAAAAGCTCTTGCCGGAAAAGAAGAGATACCGAGTCTGTGATATTTAAAGCTACAGGCTCAAGGCGTAAATGCGAATCCGAGAATTCTGCCTTTCACTGCTGCTACGTGATACAGAATGTTAGTGTCACCGCTGCGCGTTAACGCCCGGCATTTTCGCGGCAGCTCCGCTGGTGATGATACTCAACACGTTCTGCATCCCGCCAATCCGCTCCATGCTCTCGAAACTGGTGGAAAGCGACGAACAGGGTATGTAGGCCAGCACTGTGAACGGTTCGAGGCGCACCGCGGCGGCTGCCGCCATCTGACCCTGCCGAGCCGAGTATTTACGAAACGTCCTACTTGCGGGCCGTCCTTCTGAACAGGACGCCCTTTGCTCCGAAGCAGGACGCCGGAGGGCTGACCGTCGTGTGGTCACAAATTGCCGAGTTCTCGATGGCACACGGCTATCCGTTTTCGTGCGACCGGTCGCCAGTCCAGGCGTTGCGGGTCATTGGGCCATCTCGGAAGCTGCTATATCCTGTCGGAACGGCGCGGTGCCCTGGTCACGAAATGCACACCCGGGCCATCTCAGCTGGGCGCAAAACGTAGAGGGGCTGCGTTCCATCGGGATCCGGACAGGCGACTGGTTGTCGTGCCGTTGCGTGCGCGATGGCAGCCCGCCTGACGGCGTCCGGTGCCGCCGCAGGGCGCATCTTCTCGCTGCTGACGGTGATCGAGAGTCTGTGCACGCTGTTCGGCTCCCTGGTCTACAACAGCGTGTACCCGGCCACGCGCCGCGGCCTGCACGGCGCGGTCTTCCTCCTGGGCGCGGCCACGCTGCTGGTGCCGGCCGTGCTGCTGGTCGGGCTGCGCTCCCACCTGCGCCGCGGCGGCCAGCTGCACCAGCTGGCCACCGCCGCCCCCTCCCCGCACGGAGAGGAGGAGGAGGAACAGGAGGAGCCGGCGCCGTCTTCTGAGCCGTCCGAGGTCCAGCGTGCCAAACAGGCGCCGGATCGGGTGTCAGAGTCCGGCGAGTCACGCTAGCTGAGGCAGGTGGGAGAGGGGCGTCCGAGGTCCGAGACCCAGTGGAGGCAGCACGGTCTGGTCTGTGACGCCGACGCAGCTTAGAATGCATGGCCGCTACTCAGGGCCGGGTCCCTCGGGCCGGGCAGGGTCAGGTCGTCTGCCGCCAGCCAGTGTTGGGCTTGCCAGCGTCACTGAGCTGGCCGGGAGCAGTGCCAGTGAAGTGATATGGTACCTTTTATGAGAGAGGTGAGTATTTTGCTCAGCAGGATATTTGAGATTGATATATGTGAGTTTATAGATCCCACAACGCATTATGTGCTCAGTAGCTTGGAGCGTTTTCAGAAGACATGCCAGATGATGCACGTCAGAGAAATGTATTGTGATGTTATTTGCTGTGCTTTATCGCCGAACGTTTTAACGTGTCCTGTTTTGCGGTCAGTGGGTCATTAGTTGTATCCTAGTTAACGTATCACAATTTTGGGTTTTCTCTTAGACTGCTGTCTAACTCTTGTTCACATGCGCTCTGGTGGAGGATCAGTTTGATCCCCTGAGGTTTTCCGAAACAGGTCCCAAACTGTGCGTTGCAGCCGCACCAGATGTGACACGGCCATAGAAATTGGATAGCAGGTCTTTTGATGTTATAAAATTGTCATTGCCCCTGAGACGACCGCGCTAGAGCGGATCAAAGTCGGGTCATGGTTTCAGAAATGAACATTTTTAATACAGACTTCAGCTGCAGTCACGAATAGTTTTAAATCCGGACTTTTAGATTTTTTTATGGATGCACAGATATCCAGCTGGGAAAACTTTGAAACGGTTTGGTTGATCTGAGATCAGGTCACGAGGTCAGATTAAGGTCAAAAGGCAAAAATTATTCCCGATGATTAATTTCCGATGAAAATGCAGAAGTTCCGTTCCAATGACACGAGGCGGAAAACCGAGACATATGTAAAAGGGCACCTCCTCTTCTACCGATATGTCAGGTTTGGGGGCGATGTCATGTCAGGTCACGGGCAGATGATCAAAAATGTGCTCGCGTCTCTCTGTTTTCTGTAGAGGCTAAATGATGAAAAGCAGCCAGTGTCTTGTTCAATCCCTAATTTAAGACCACAATTTTACAAAATAGTGCAGGAAATGATGGAAAACACATTCTTATGGTTTTGACCCCTTATAAGTCATTTGCGATCGCTGGCCGGAGCTAGATTTTATTGGCCTTTGTTCATCTTTGGCAAAATCTTGTTTTTCAGGGTGTTTTTGACGATGATTCCGAATTCAGCGCCCAAAATTGGCTAGGGATGGCAAACGTTGATTTCATACCTTATTGATAAATTGGGGTCAAGGAGAAACGAGTCATACGGGCTTCTGACTTTGGTCTAGCATTTCGTCCCATGCTCGCGTATTATTCCGACGGAACGGGAGGACGCTGTGAAGTTGTTATTGATGGGTGTTAAATACCTGACTTAGCTATAAACGTCTACCTAATGACGGTAGTCGGCTCTGTGGCACACATTTTCGCGATGTTCCCTTTTTCGAGGTAATGTAAGTCAGTGAGCTAGGTTGACTGTAGATGGCCTTGAGCGACCTTTGTGACGGAAACGTGACTTGGGTGTTTTTGGCCGCCAAATTCGAATTCATTGCCGTATTGTACCTTAGAACAGCCTCAAAACAAGGTGTATGACATTTCGTTAAATTGTGGCCGTATGGCCTAAGTGGAGCTGAAGTATAATTTAAGTATAAGTACTGAGCCAAGCGTCCCAAAATTTTATTTCATGTGTTGCACTTCTGTGGGCCCTATGAATATGGCTCCAACATCTTAGCGCTGCGATGAACGGTTTCCCGTTACAAACGAGTCACACCGAATTTAACCCTCTTTGACCCATTTGGCCTTGAATGTCACACTCTAGAAACATCAGACTTCATTACAAGAGAGGCCCTCTAGGGCCTGCAAATTTGGCTGCTCGGAACTGGTCAGTTTTTTAGATCTTAGTGTGTCAAAGTGCCTCGTATCCCAACCCAAACTGACTGCGTTATGTTTGATCGGCCGCCCGCGTGACTGTTAGAAGGCCCCATTCTTAGTTTTGTGATGATCCTGTTGGAGTAACACTCCAAAACGAAAACAGATGCCTTCATCGTGACTAGCCGTAGCCACGGTAACGACTGTGGCGTGGTTGAAAGGCGGGGACGTCCCAGGCCTGTGCCGCCGTTGAAACCTGATATTTTGTGTCAGGACGCCGCATGGTTTGTCATGGTGTCATGTATCTTTGGTTTTTTTCGTGTTGGGTTTTCTTTGGGACTGTTTTGTCGTTTCGGATGTCTTTTCGGGGAGACGTGCCCGAAACGAGCGCTTACGGTGTGCTGTGGTTTTTGTCTCATAGCCTGGAAATTACGTGGTAAATAAAGTACGGCTGCGTCGCTTGCTAGTAACGGTCGATTCCTGTGAAGCCTGCCGCCACGCCGTGAACGGAAGCGGTTCGATTGTCGATATTCTGATACACAGCTCGTGTGTAGGGCTTGGCCACTAACGCAGATGTTGGTAGATATTTTATTACGAGGTCTGAAAGGTACCAGATAAGTTTTGGAGGTCGATTTAATACATACTTAAAGCTTTTCACCGGTGTTTGGTTCGTAAATCGCAAAATTCGTTGCCAGCGCGCGACTTCTCCGTGGCCTTCGCCTCGGACGCTGGCTTCGAGCATTGTTGTTTATTGGTGTTTTCGGGCGCGCCGACTATGGAGGTCATTATGCGCCCATGGCTTCGAGCATACCGCCAACAGTTGTTTCAGCTGTTCGCCTCCCTGGAAATCAGCTGTTTTGTCTGGACTCTGACAGCTCCGGAGTGCAGACTCGCCGCAGTTCCTGTCCAGGCAAGATTCCATTTGTACCATCGTTAGGGCAGCAAGCGACACTTTTAGATCACGTCACACCTGAATGCCATAGATGACATGTTGCATACCGTTGGTTTCGGTAATTCTGTCCGCTTAATCATACCTTATTATTGGTACTGACGGCATGGGGGGTTTGCTGTTCGTCGGCGTCAGGCATTCACAAACTTGAGCTACGTCCAGAAATTTACCATGATCACCTACAAGTTTACCACGTGCTTACTTGCCGTGGTTTGCAAGGTCGCATTTCCGTTTATATCTATTGCATCGGCCCCCAATGATGCTGCGACGCACTAGGGTACCTTGGTAAGTGACTAGTCAGTTTGTGAACGGGGCCCTGAAGTCAGCACCAGTGTTGGAAAGCCGGTTTTTCTCCCTGGTGTCGGAGTACAAATTCAGTTTTGGAGTATAAAATGTCATGCGTTTGTCAGAAACATGGACTAACTAGGTGCTCTGCAAGTCTATGTTGCCAGCGGGGGCGGATCCAGTGGCTCCGTTTGGGGGACAAACCACTTTTCTGGGTTGCCCCCAACTCTGCTGACCTACCATCTACATGGTAGGTTTGCAGAAATGTTGACCGAAGGGGGGGGGGGGTGGAAGGCAGTTAGCCGTGGGTTGAGTGCACTTCAGCGGCCGAGTATGAATGGTAAACCGTCAACGGGGGAGGGGGAGGGGATGCTAGGCAACGTCAAACTCTGGTTGAGTAGGAATACCCATGTATTTTGGGGAGGGGGCAAATGACATTTTGGAGTTCAAATTTTTTCTTGGTGTAAATCTTTTTTGGTCCTCCTTGACACCAGAAAACGGCAATTTTTCCAACAATGGTCAGCACGCGCAAAAACTGGATGCAGGTCAAAGATGTTCAAAACGGTTCGTATTTCGGTGGCCATGGTGAATGCGTTTTGCCAGTTTCCCGTCCAACAGTTCTATAAGCAGGTCAGGTGGTTCGTTTCCGATATTGTTACAATATACAAAGTTTCGTGATATTCAGCTTGAAGATCCCAAGAGAGCTCTACCACGCTATAAAAATCCTTCCGTGACCAATGCGTTTCACGGCAGACTGGATCATTCGTAACACAAATTTCAGAGAAGTACAGAGTATTTCTGTATCTTGGTCAACCGGGACTAAAGATGCTCTGAAAATCATTTCTAGTGACAAACGACATGGTTTGCGATGCTGCCGACACCAATACTCCGGCTCCCGTAACACCTTGGTCAAAATACCAACAGAATTTCACACCCATCACACTGGCTACGGCTATCGGATTCAGGCCAGCTTTCTAGCTACCACCGCAGTAACTGGGCTCCCGAACCAGTCGCCGCTACAGCAGGCGCTTGCTATCGTACAGCCAGTCACACGTAGCAGCTGTCGCGAACCGGCTGCGTCCTGCCGCCCCGGAGGTGAGGGGGCGCGCCACCCGCCGATCCTCGCCCTGGCCGCCCGGCGCCCGGTCACGGTGGCAGTGACCGGCCCCGGGGAGGCCGGCGCCGGGCCCCCGGCGAACCGCGCCGCCGGCTCCGGCGGCCGCGGCGCGTCCGGAGACGGCCGCGGCCGACCGGCGGCGCGGCTACAGGGCGCTGAGGACCCGGCCGCGGCTTCAGGCGCAGGCGGCGATCGCCTCCTCGCGCTCCTCGACCAGCTCCTTGCCGGTGGCGTCCAGCTTCTCGCGCGCGAAGTCGTCCACCTCCAGGCCCTGAACGATCTTCCACTGGCCGTTCTCGATGGTGACCGGGAAGGAGAACATGACGCCCTCGGGCGTCTTGTACGAGCCGTCCGAGAACACGGCCATGCTGACGAAGCGGCCGGCCGGCGTGCCGGCGAACCAGTCGTGCATGTGGTCGCAGGCCGCCTTGGCCGCCGACATGGCCGACGACAGCTTGCGCGCGGCGATGATGGCCGCGCCCCGCTTCCGCACGGTGGTGATGAACTCGCCGCGCAGGTACTGCTGGTCGCCGATGGCGTCCGGCACCTTCACCCACTTGCCGTCCATCTCGACCTCGGCGTGCGCCACGTCCGGGTACTGCGTCGACGAGTGGTTGCCCCAGACGATGCAGTTCTTGACGGCGCCGTTGGGGACGCCCAGCTTGGCGGCGATCTGCGCCTGCGAGCGGTTCTGGTCGAGCCGCGTCATCGCCGAGAAGTTCTCGCGCGGGATCGACGGCGCGTACTTCGAGCAGATGAGCGCGTTCGTGTTGGCCGGGTTGCCGACAACCAGCACCTTCACAGACTTCTTCGCCACCTTGTCCATGGCGTCGCCCTGCTCCTTGAAGATCTTGACGTTGGCGGCCAGCAGGTCCTTGCGCTCCATGCCCTCGCGACGCGGCATGGCGCCCACCAGGAAGGCGGCGTCGATGTCCTTGAAGGCGACCAGCGGGTCGGCCGTGCCGACCACGTCCCGGATGAGCGGCAGCGCGCAGTCCTGCAGCTCCATGACGACGCCGTTCAGCGCCGGCAGGCACGGCGCGATGTCGAGCAGCAGCAGGATCAGCGGCTGGTCGGCGCCGAACACGTTGCCCTCGGCCAGCTGGAAGAGCAGCGAGTAGGCGATCTGGCCGGCGGCGCCAGTTACGCACACGCGCATAGGCTCCTTACCCATGGTGGCGACGAGCTGCAGAGATGGACCTGATGGCACACACACACAAACTGATTAATGAAATGCGCAGTCCAACTGAACCTGACACAAAAGCAACAACTCACAGCTAAATGAGACAAATATGGAGGCAGCACTTTTGAGTCAGTGCACCTTGTATGCCCTGAACATCTGCTTTTTCTGTGCGCGGGGGAGGAATACTGCATCTATTTTCATTTTTATTTATTTTCTCCCAAGCTAAACCGGAAGGAACACAGAGGCATTTTCCCAATCACATGCTGAACCGCAGAGGTGATGCTTTTCTCCATCGATCTCAAAGCTGTGTCATACCGAGCTCGCGCCACATTCCCCACGCCCCCATGCCTACTCGGCATGTTAGTAAAATCCGTTTTTGGTCGTATTAAAGCACCACATCGTTCAGCCCTATACCGCGACAAAGTCCCATGAGAAAAAGCTGAGAATTCGGATACATTTTTGGATTCGAGCATAAGGGCCGAACATTCCAGCCTATTGAAGTTGGTTCCAGTCCACCCCGAAAGGTGCGATCGGAACCTTAGTACAAAGCAGGCTGATTCGCAATTGCATGGACAAGTCACAAACCACAGTTTCGGCCAGCGCCGGACACTCGGTGAACGGCGGCCGGGCTCTACCGGGTGGGGGGGGGCATGACGTCACGGGCAGAAAGCGCTCTCACTGGGAGTGAAGCTTCTGTGACATCCGAGGGCAAACCGCCAAGCCCCTCCGACGGCAGAGCTTTGGATTTCGGACTGATTAGCATGAGAATACGAAATCAAATCAGCTCAGAGGAACATGGGAAAACAACCGTCTCAAAAACAACTGTACGCCACAGAATACGTGACTACATTAAGCTCAGTATTCGAAACTTTTTGTTACAAAGTCAGTAAGTTTTTTTTTGTTGTATCTTACTCGCCTTTAGGGGAGTAGGTGAGGGGACAGCCAGCTGTGCCGCTACCGTATCGCTCATGTCAATGCGTCCAACTTTCGTCACAAAGTCGTACCGTTTGTGAGGAATTGCGTAACCGGGTGCCGAGATAAACGTCTGTGCAGCTATTTGTTTCGGTCTGGCTTGGGTTCGATGACACCGTAACAAAAGGCTAGAATCAGGTTTGTAAAATAAATATTCACCCGAAATGAATGCACATTCACCACATTCAATCACACAATTATTAACCGCAATGCTATTCAAAGTGGCGTTGTCCAACTTGAAATCAAGTTCTGGGATGAGCACATAGTTAAAATTAGCGTCGAGAAGGAAAAGCTCACCAGGCTGAGGCTGTATCGTCCCTTCCAGCCTCGAATGCAATATTTCGCTGCCACAGGATATTCCTGCCAGATGTTTTGTATTTGAAGCATTTTTAGCATGGAGAATGCAAAAGCTTACCACTGCTTATAACGTGTGTGGCGCCCACACCGAATACAATTCATGCGAAAAATTAGTATCTCGTTATCCCCTTGCGCAGCAAGGCATACAACGCTGAAGTGGCGACTGATTACTGAACACATTTGAACGGATTTGCACGGAAGTTCAAACTGCGAGAATCTTTTCACATACCGATTTTGCAAGTGCTGACAAAAATTTGTAAATCAAGTTGGGTCACGTAGAAATGACTTCATAATGGCGAACATGTTTTATGACGCGACGTTCATTTTCACTTTCCCCTCTCGCTTTTAGTTTGCATCACGACTGTGATATGTACCGCATACTAGCATGACCTGAGCGTCCAATATGGAGCACCCCTTATTTCATGCTAGGTTATTCAAAGATAAAATATGCATTTTCTACTTTCCAGGCGCACTGAAAATACGTATTACAAAAGGAACCAACCTGAAGTGTGGCTACGGACAGATAGATGAACGGATTTTCTTAGGACATAGGCAGGCACGACTTAAGTAGCAGGTTCCTGTAACAATGTAACAGTTTCTGTAGTTCAACCTTTGGCAGCTTTATACAAAGTTCAGCCTTAGTGAGTAAACTGGTGGCATCCATTTGCTGCTATGGCTTTCAATCTGTGTGACTCTAAAATATAAATCTTTGCAACACCATGCAACATGTTCAACATAAACAATTTGACTTGCAGGATCATCCAGAGACCTCAGACACAGGCAACGAGCGCGCTTGTGATATTCCGAGTTCGAAAACCCAGCATGTCACAATATTGCACGAGAATGATAAATGAAGCCATTTCAAGGGTATATTTGTGCAAGCAGCCATTTGAAACTACATTTTTAAAGTCTCTGTGCCTATTAGGCCTGCAGACATGCCCTGCACAGCCTGCTGGTACAGAATTCACAATTTATCCAGCCTATGACCTTGACCTTTCATGACCTTAGGCCAGGCAGCACTCAGTATTAAGTCAAGCTTTCTGAAATATATCACCATGCAAACTTCGGTTTTGATCCACTTTTTATTGTGATAACGCGACTATGGAAAAAGGGGTTTGACCAAGGTCAGGTCAAAAGGGTCAGGTCAAACCCCCAGACTGGAGAACTGAACTGATTATGACATAACCAGCTAGCCAAAAGAAATGTATATGCCACAAGACTGCAAGGCCAGGTGCTACTGACTGTTGCTTAGCCCTCGCCCGTATGGGGGCGCACCCCCCCCAAGATTTTCCGAGGATGACTTCTTAATGGTTTGTCTGATCCACTTAAAACTTGGCGTGCCCTCGGGGCGTCATAATGAAAATGGTGCGAAAGTCGCGCTAGCCAAGACCTGGGCCGTGATTACAGCGTTGGGATGGTTGCACGTGGAATGGTCTTGCAATGGATTGATGTTGGTTGCTGATGGTCATAGTGTTGCATGAAATTTTGCTTCAATGCTGTGGAGAATATCAGTGATCACACTGAAGTATAACACTACATTCAGTGGAACAGGAGCCCTTAAGGTTTCCAATCTCTTGAAATTAAATGCTGATCTCAGGCCATGGGTATCATCTGGAAGGAAATGCTTCAAAACCCAGACCCATGCAAATCCTCCCACTTTCAAGATCATGTGGCTCTGACCAGTTTGCCAACTGTGCATTAAGTCAATGACATGTCAGGGACAGCAGGGGGGGGGGGGCTAGGTGGCTAGTCTCCCACTGTGGTTTGGGAGGCAACCTCAGATCCAACAAACCTAGAAAGGCAATTTTGGCAGTTAGCCCTCCCATCACAAAATCCTGGCTCCATCACTGGAGGCAGCCTCAAATGTACCTCCAATGGGGTAAGATCCTCTGTGTCTGGGGACCATCGGAGATGTTCAGAGGGTCCATGACACTGCACAAGGGCCCTGTGATATCGACTGAAGGTCTTTCGCACCTGCCAGAGGGCCCCTGAAATGGCAAAAATGTTCCCCACAGATGGCAAGATGGTCACCTTACACAACAGAGCATCCACAGACTGTCAGAAAGGGTTCTTCAGACTAACAACTAGCCATCTTTAGCAATCAAAACCCACGAGATGACCAGAGGAACCCCTAAAATGTATAAATCATGAGGCATCCAGTCAGCTCCTCAAATCGACAAACACGACCAATACTGCCCGCACCTTTTCCACAGTGTCCAAGGATCAAAGGACCACTAGCTCTGCCAGAGGCGCCTCTCTCCAGAACTAGGTGGGTCGCTGAGACTGATGTGTCCCTGAATCTACCAATTAAGTGCCTGAAACGTCCCCAAGGACACATGAAACTCTATGAAGAACCTGAGATCACCTCTGACACGGTAGACAGGCTCACAACCAGCGTGCCTCTGTAACTGCCAGAGGGAACCTAACCTTTGCCTGACTAATCTGGCACTCTCCCAAAACTACTGGGAGGGGGGGGGGGCGCAGAAAGGCTCCTGTACAGTCCCTGATGGATATACAAATTGAAATACAGACACCGGATGTGAAAAAGAAGTATGCACGCAGCTGTCAAAAATCCCGCTGTTTCTTGTCATATTCTGGCCACTCTGTTCCGGCAAGGGAACAGAAAATGTTTCCAAATTGGTGACACGCTTGGATTTTCTTTGGTTCCTTTCCATGTTAAAAAAGCAAAATTACATCAGATATTTCCCCTGAGCTGGTGCAGGTCCATGCTTTTTTATATTTGCAGAAGAGGAAAAACTGGGGAGGGGGATGGCTGGGAAGAGGGCCAGGCTGACCATCCATTCCCTCCCCCCTCCAGCAAAATCCTAGATTTGCCCTGGTGCAAAGCTCTAGAAATCACCCATTAAAATGCATAAGACTGGCTCTGATACAAGGATACACCAGATTCCCATGATGCTTAAAGGCAATCTAGCTTTCCTGAAGAATGATCTATGGAAAGCTGTAAGCTTAACAAAATATGAGGAACTCATGTTTTTTGACAGTTGTGTTAATCAATAGTACTGGTGAGTGCACAACCTTCAATCACAAGGCTCTGGGGCCTGGGGCTCTTGCAAGTGCAATATATATGTATGTGTACTTGACTGGGGCCCTCTTTCAATTACATAGGGGCCTATATTAAAAAAAAACTAGCATCTCCCCTCCTCTCATCACAATATCCTGGCCATGCTACTAAGCATGAATATGAACTTTCAATCAAAAGTATGCAAGGCATACTTTTGAGTACAACAACTTGACTTCAAACTGCTTGCTTTTTGCTCTCGGACATACCACAGTAAACCTTGCCATAGTCCCAAAATGATGGGCCCTACCCCAGCCTTTGTCCGATGACAGGAAGCCCAGGCCCTGCCCATGCCGTAACAGTTCAATGTAAATGAAAACCTAGTCCAGAGCACTGCTGTTTTAATCCACCAGTCAGTGACTATGCTGTTTTATTTCCCTGAGTCAGTTTTTTAGTGATGGCATATAAAGCACACACCTGAACATCTAAATGCATCCCAGAACCACTTAGTATATGCCTGAACATCTGGATGCATGCCAGTACCATTCAGTGCATGCCCAAGGATAGAAAAAGAGTACCTGAGCTGGCATGAACTGTCCTGTGCATGCAAACAAGATCTCACTACAACTTGCTGCAGCCTGAAGTCTGGATTTCCAAAAGAATAGTAATCAGTTTGATATACACATGACAACTGGTTTGCAGGTGAAGTAATCCATTTGCCAGGGTGCAGTAAGCAATTTGCCAAAAGCAAAGTAATAAGTTTGCCATAGATGCAGTCATCAGTCTACCACAGGCTAAGTTGTTAATTTACCAAAAGCTATAATTTGCTTGTTTAGGTAGGGTGTTATTACATTGACTGGCAATCTGAATCTATGGCAGCAAAAAATCTACACATGTCCAGAGCTGTATGGACCGGTGACAGTCTTGCTAGAAACCATGGATTCTGGCCAGGGTGGTACACTTCATAAAGATCATCATGCTGCACTCCTAGACATACCATAGAGCGTGGAATTAACACTATTTTATAACTGTAATAGCAGCTGGCAACCGTGTACCTTCAATACCGTTATGGCAATCTGAGCAGTTTTCCCTGCTACCAGTACTACCACCACGTCCAAGAACATCAAGCAATGTTTTAGCGAAACCCAGAATGGTTCCAGGAAATAAGAAGCGCATTCCATGACGAAAAGAAACGAAAATTGTTTCCAATTACACGGTACAAGCTGACGCGGCTGCTCTATAACTTACACGCCAACAAATATGTATGCCTATGCGTTATCCGAGCGACCCGGCGAGTTCACCTTCTGCGACCTTTGAAGAAAATCCCCAATCACTATAAATAAAACACCCTGTTGGAGAATTGATTTGTGTTTCATGAAGGAAATCAAATGGCTGCTACTTCAGGCTAAGAAATAAAAATATATTTGCATCCCTATTATTTGAACATTTCTAAAACGTATAGAAAACAATATAATATTATTGGATGCCTAGAAATAAAATACGCCTTGATGAATAGCATGAGTCGTATATGGCTCATTGGTGCCAAATTGTACTGGACGATCACGTTGCACTCAAGAAGACCTTGTTGCACCGGAGTGGTTTGTCGGTATATAGGACCTTGGGCTTGTCCTTAATTCAGTGAGCTGAGTGGATACAAACCAAAGGCCTTATAACAGTCAGACTGGATAGACACTGGGGCTCATCTTCGCAGAAGTTTCGGACTCTAATGTCAACGCCTCCTGCAGCTCTCGATCGGTGACACGTGCGGTATGAATTGGACACCGCACGCCCGAGTCCAAATGGCTAGGCGCCTTTTAGTTCCTAATCCAAACCAACCAATCAGCCATCTGGGTGGCATCTGTTTAGGTAGCATCAGCAGGTGTTGGAAATCGTATGCAGTGCACAGTTTTGGTATGGTGAACAATTGTGTGGAATGGGGATGTGTGGATGTGACATCGGTGGGTGGATGGTTAAAAACTTCCTTTTGGAATGCATTTTATTGCCCAGGAGGCTGCGACTTATCATCGTAAATATGATCTTGCATGATCTACTCTTGCACATCTATTTTGTTCAGGCATTTGCTATGATCAGAAGGTAAGATATTAAGATATGCCAACATAGGCCAACAACATGTCTTAGGCAAGTGCTGTCTGTATTGAACACAGAATTGCAGTTGCACATCTGACACATGCCTTACACCTTTCCATCTGCCAAGGACTAAATGTCCTCAGGTACTAGGAACAAAAACTGGGTGGTTTGTGGCATTAGATAGATCAAGGAGCCATTAACTGTTATGCCACCACACATTAATTTTGAAACTACACTGTGAGCATTTGGCCACATATGGAAAACTATATGGAAAAGATGAATATAGGTCATCTGAGGTCATATCAGATCAAATAAGGTCAAGTATTACAACACTGGGACCTCAAGATTGGGTGAAGATGGAATGTCAAACAAACATTGTTTGACCCCTATAATCATGCTGATGTGTTCTTGACTGATGTTGAAGTCAGGAGCAGGTCAGTTTAGGTCAGATCAAAGATGATAGCAGGTTAAATATCTGTCTTGTTATGAAAATCATGGTGCAGTGGTGCCCGGTTTCAGATGGAACAGGCACATTTTGTCTGCTGTCATCTTCAGCCTGACATGACCTCACCTGCCCTTGGCAACTCCCATATCATTCAAGAACACATCATCATGATTATAGCAATCAAATGACATTGATTTGACATGTACATCATTACCTGTTATCAGCATACAAATGTTGTGGTTTTTGACATCCTTTTTCTTATCATGTTTTCATGCATAACCAAACATCTGTAAAAGTGAACCCAAAATATATGCTTGAAGTAACTTTGCTCAAGTGCCAGTTTTGACAGAAACCAGTGTTGTGTCCCATTGACTTTTGATCTGACCATATCTGACTTGAGGAGTAGAAAGTATCTTTGTGACAATGGAAAAATGCTTTTGGCCCTTTCTAGGACTGCAAGCACTGGAAGCACTTAAGATGAATTTATAGGACTGTCATGTGTGCTTTTATTGCCCACAGATTTTGGATGTCATAACATGACCTTGCTTGACCTACTGTTTCTACAATATTAAGTCATAAGCAATAAATATGCATTCATTCTTTATAAAATTTGACAAGCTTTCAGATAGCATCACCCTCATCTCCATAGCTTACATAGTTTTTGAGACTTGGTGCTGGGTCTTGAAAACTTTTGAATGTGGTAAAATTTGCTCTCTCAAAATTAGCATTTGTAACAAAGATGCTATTTTTTATTTGATATATGTGTATATATATATATATATATATATATATATATATATATGTATATATCAGTATTCTGGCTAAACAAGATACAACCTTTTTGTTGACATTGCAGTCACTGAAGACCATGTGACTAGAGGTTATTGAGCAACCTTTTAGTTATTTGTCATATGTAAAAAGTCTGGCCAGGAACAGCTTGTTTGAACCTTTGCATTCACAAAAACATCTAGATGTTTAAATTCAAAATAATATTTTGTATAGTTATCACCTTTGGAACATGACCTCACAGAAATGGCAGAGGCTATAACTCCTGAATCATTGACCTGACCAAACTAAAACTTGCACAAGTAGATTAAAGGCATAAGAAAACTTTATAAACTGGTTTTGATCAAAGTCTCAGACATTAGGGTAGACATTCAACCATTTGCTGTTGATTTGTCATGAAATATCTTTGCTGGCAAAATTTCTTGTATTGCAAGTAACTTTTTCAATGAATATGCAGAATTCTGAGAGAACAATGATGTCTTAACCCTATTCCCTGCAGGGGAGTGCAGATTCTGCTCCATCCAGTGGTTGTTTACTTGCTGCTCACAAATCGCTTGCCACTGTGGCACAAATTTTTTTAATCTTTTAAAGAACTGATGCACAGGTGTTGTGTCAAAATTTCAAAAAACCAATCAGACAGAGATGGTTCTTTGTCCTTGTTTTGGGAGGCAGGCTGCTGCACATGAAGGGCAAAAACCTAAGGTTGTGTGGCACATTTCTGTTGTATTATGGGGTACAATATAAATTGCAGATTCATTTATATGGTGTTGTACATGAGCACAAGATATGCATCCCATTTTTCTGGCAGTGGTGAGTCGGATAATGGAAAAGGGAAAAGGATTAACACAGTGATGCCTTATTTGGTGATTTTTTTGCATGTTCATCTGGCATGTTTTGAATTTTTTTTCCTTTGTGTGTGGCATATTCAACTTTGGAAAAAGACAGATTATGAGAGGTGGCTCTTGTTTTCTTTTTTTGGGGGGAGCATCTGCATTTTCTGAGGCTAAATGAAAGCAGAGATAAGCACCTACACGGTCCCTTAATATAATGGAGGTGTACTGCAAAATGCTAAAAAATGAAAGACTCATGAAGGATATTGCTGCACACTTTGCAGTATTGTTGTTGTATTTAGGGGTAAAATGAAGATGGGAAATGTATTTATACAGTTCTATACATATACACTGAATATGTATAATAAATATTTGATAGAAATGCACATGGATACTGAAAGATGGGTGCAGGCTGGTTGGTAACATGTTGATTTTTGCCCAGTTATTGACATCATTTGTTCAAATTTGCTTTCATAAAATGCTATTGCATGTAACAAAACACAATTGTTGTAATAGCATAATTCACAGTGCCAGAGGTGTGCCAAATGTAAGCATCATATGTTGTGTATCCATCAGTTTGACAGAGACCTGTAGGTTGGCAACCAGCAACATGCTCCCTGCACTTGTGCAAAGAGAGAGCCTCCTGCTGTGGCACACAGTCTTAGATCACTTGGACATGTAGAGTCTGTGGTTTCTTGACTTACCAGGTGATCAGTTGACAAAGAAAAATGACTTATAATGCCCACCCCTTATTGTTTGCCTGGATTTATATTTTTCACCCTGCTCAGTATATTAAACCGTGCAAGCCGACATGCAAAATATTCATCCTACATCTACATTGCCCAAAATAAACACAAACAGGTTTCAGATAGTACCCATTTTGGCCCCTCGTGAACCTCCTATGATTTTTCATTCCAGATTTCAATTTGAGATTTACAAAAGGCCAGTACATTCCAAGCTGAACTGCATTTGTCCCATGCAAAGTGTTTGCTAAACATGGGCACAATAGTCCTTCAAAAAATATCCCAAATTTTGGAGTTTATTTCCCCTGGCCCCTGTTCTCATTTTTGCTTTACTTTCGAAGTCCACAAATAAACAGACTGAGGTAAATCAAATGGCATTTGTCCCATCAGAATTGGACAAGGGGTTCTCAAGTTCTCTAAGGTGGATTTGCCCTTCCCCAAAGGTTAATGTAAATATCATTACCCATAGGAAATAGGGTTAATATGAAATGCTGTCTTTTGCATGGAACAGTGTGTTCATATTTTTTTGTACATTGCTTGTGGCTTCTGACCAGTTTCTGCTTAGGAGAATTCCTCACTGGATTCTGTGTATGAAGGAAAATAATGAATATGAACTGAAGGAGGCATGTTGTGTTGTTATGGTAGCCATTATGTAAGTTCTGTAATTCCATTAAATTGTCCTTTTTGTCAGCCTTGATCATTATATTATTGTCACATGAACTTATAGTATCTATGTTACCTTGCAGCAAACCAGGAGTGCAGCAAAAAAAAAGTGAAAAATGGAATTTTGGGTACAGAATAAGGTTCGCTGTCATTGTGGTTGGGAGCACCCTTAACTTTTCAGTATTTGTTGTTCATCCTGAAGCCAAATGTTTACCTGTACAAGATTTGACAAATGTTTTCTGAACTGGAAAGTCCATCAGCCACCACCAAAACTCTCATCAATGCCCTTGCAAGTTCCACTGTTGATGCCCAGCTTAAATGTTTTTAGAAAAGCTGTGCAAGATGGGATCAGCCAGTTTCACTTAAACACTCCCTTGTAGCCCCACCACAGGCCCCTGGGTTTTTTGCATCTTGCCCAAAAATGACTGGTACAATATACCAGAAATTTTGCATAGTTGAGCATTGAACCTTCTGCACATTGTCCAAAAACTTGTTGTCCATATCTTGATAGGTTACTAGCTGTTGACATTTTCTAGAGGAAATATCGGAGGAATCACAGTACTGTGACGGTCGTCATCAGACAGCAGATATTTCAAATGGTTATATATATGGTCGGAATTTTGTGTGCTTCTCATAGTTTTCCGATCTTAAGATGTCTGGTCCTCAAAGTTTTTGGACTAGATGAAATCATTTTTTTTTCGTTCCTTGACAGAGAAACAGTTCTGACCTGCACATACATCCAATGCCCTCATATAATGTGCTCATTGAAATTATTTTCATGGTTTATCATCCATCATGATTATCAGTGTTCCTTAAGATTTTTGTGTTGTTTCTGAAGCCACAGCTCAGGCTGTAATTGTACAAATAATAGATCTGATTGTGCACTGCATGAACTTTGCTGCCAGGTTTGGTGTATGCACAATTACACAAACATACACATTATGTTCGTTCTGTTCTCATTTTCTGATATTGTTGTCAGAGCCTCAGGATGTAGAAGAAGAATTTTACCATGATTTTAGGGTACTCGGTCTTATTGATATTTATAAGTGAGTGTGACCCATGTTGTCAGTGGCTACTACACTTTAGTCCCCAATCACTGATCTTTTTTGACCTCTTGTCGACCTCAGAGTGTCCATGATGTAATCAGAAATGCTTATTTGCCTAGAGACGGTAATTTGAGATGGTTTTTATCATTAAGAGGTGTTTGGGGTAAGACCTTCCTGTTGGTTATGTTCATGAGTACCCAATGAAAACCGGAATCTACTGATACAACCTCATTTCAGATTACCTGGAAGATCACTGTGGGTCCTAAAAGCGTCAGACAGGGCATCATCAGGGACTTAAAAGATTAAACTGTGTGTTAGTTTTTGCTTAGTTGCTCTGTCACGTCAGATTTGGAAATGGCTTGGGGGTCATGCCCTCCCCCTCTCATGTAGTGTTGAAGGTAACCAAATGGCGAGTACTGGCGAGGCTTGATGAAATGTCATGTTACATCCGACAGGACGAGCAAAATGAAACCAAAGAAAGACAGAAATGCGTTTGGCTTTGATGAGGATCAGCCGGATGACCTTGTCTTTGATGCTGGTGAAGTGGACACCCGCCGCCTGGTGGCAAAGCAGAACAGGAAGAAGAAAAAGTCCGGCGGATTTCAGTCCATGGGCTTCAGCAACGCTGTGTACAAAGGCGTGGTGAAGCGAGGATACAAAGTCCCGACACCAATTCAGAGAAAGGTAGGGAAGAGGAAACTTTGTGATGAAATGTGCACATGGCGTTCTGAATTAGAAACTCCTAATGCTCTGAATTCCTTTGGTTTGTTGAACCAGTGATCCTCACTGTCTGATGTTCGCAGTGCTCATTTTCATTGTTCATTGCATGAAGATCACCCTATTGTACTACATTACAGTGTATACCGGTGATATTGGAGGGTAAGGATGTGGTCGCCATGGCCCGCACGGGCAGCGGCAAGACGGCCTGCTTCCTGTTGCCCATGTTGGAGAAGCTCCAGGTGGCGTCGGCCAAGTCGGGAGCGCGTGCTCTGATCCTGTCACCAACCAGGGAGCTGGCTCTGCAGGTCAGTTGGCAGGCAGGAGTGCAGACAGGACTAGAACAGACTCCAGCGGTAGATTCGCCAATAGCACCAGTTAGCGGTAGAGCCCGCAGTAGAGCCACGAACAGCACCAGTACAGACTTTTTCGCTATAGCGAGTGCAGATGCCTCTGTTTGGGGCTTGTGGAAAATGTGATTGTGTTTTACACCACTAAACCCAGATTGCTGTGAATGCGGGGGACACTCGATGGATGCAGTAAGATGATGCGCATTTTACGTGGATGTCATTGCTGACCTGATTTAGCAGCATTTCTTGGTGTGGGCTTTTGCAACGTAGTCATGGCTCGCTATCATTTTATGCAACTCTGTCGTGTGCCTTTCATGGTGTATGAATACGGAAGATGTTTCTGATATCGTTGAAAATGTAGTACCATATTTCTTGCAACTTTCTTTGGTATTTGGTTTAAGGCAGTAGGTTAGGCTGTTGCGCAAATCACCAGGCAGTTGTACTGATTTCCGTACGATTTGTACTCGAGTTACAGCACGTTTTCTGGGGGGGGGGGGAGGGAAGCGACGCACGGCGTTTTTCCGTTGTATCATTTGTCCGAGAAGCTGACCATCCTGCCTCCCGGTGTCCTCAGACGCTGCGCTTCACCAAGGAGCTGGGCCGCTTCTCCAGCCTGCGGGCTGCCGCCGTGCTCGGAGGCGACTCAATGGAGGGACAGTTCTCCGCGCTGCACGAGAAGCCGGACATCATCATTGCCACTCCTGGCAGGTGCGGCCCCCAGATACAGACCTGTTCTGCCATCCGCGCAGTCAGTCCAGGCAACACATCATTTATGCCATTTTAAAGGGCCAGATAATCCCTGTTGCCACTTGCGTATGAGACCTACTGTCCGCCAGGCAGGTCTGACGCGGCCCTGTCGGTCGGTACTGCAGGTGTGACACGGCCCTGTTGGCCGGTACTGCAGGTGTGACACGGCCCTGTCGGTCGATACTGCAGGTCTGACACGGCCCTGTCGGCCGGTACTGCAGGTGTGACACGGCCCTGTCGGTCGGTACTGCAGGTGTGACACGGCCCTATCCGCCGGTACTGCAGGTGTGACACGGCCCTGTCGGCCGGTACTGCAGGTGTGACACGGCCCTGTCGGTCGGTACTGCAGGTGTGACACGGCCCTGTCGGCCGGTGCTGCAGGTGTGACACGGCCCTGTCCGCCGGTACTGCAGGTCTGACACGGCCCTGTCGGCCGTCACTGCAGGTCAGATGCAGCCGTGTCCGCCTGTTCTGCAGGTTCGTGCACGTGTGTGTGGAGATGGAGCTGCGGCTGGACTCGGTCGAGTACGTCGTGTTCGACGAGGCGGACCGGCTGTTCGAGATGGGGTTCGCCGAGCAGCTGCGCGAGATCGTGGCCCGGCTGCCGGACGCCCGCCAGACGCTGCTCTTCTCGGCCACCCTGCCCGGCCTGCTGGTGGAGTTCGCCCGCGCCGGCCTCACCGACCCCGTCCTGGTCAGGTCAGTGCGGCTTCTCCCGCCCTGGTCAGGTCGGTGGAGCTGCGCGGCCGTTCTGTTCAGGTCCAAGTCTTTGTCGGGCCCACAAGTCCTGGTCATGTCATATATAGTACCGACTGGTCATGTCATAATACCGGCTGGTGCGTGTGGGACCGTTGCCGTCAGTTTCTTCTTTCACGCATGATGCTTGTTCAATCGTAAACGATTGTGCTGTTTCGCGCTCGGCCCGGAGTCTGCCCGGTCCGTCGCCGTCAGCGCGGCCGGTGGGCCGGGTCGGGGACCGTTCGGAGCGGCCGGGCGCCGACACCGCCGCTCGCCCGGCAGGCTGGACGTCGAGTCGAAGCTGTCGGAGCAGCTGCGTCTGGCGTACCTGCGCTGTCGTGAGGAGGAGCGCGCCATGCTGCTGCTGCACCTGCTGGAGAACGTGGTGCCCTGCGGCCAGCAGACGGTCGTGTTCGCCGCCACTAAACACCACGTGGAGTACATCCGGCTGGTACGGAACGCCGTGCTTCGTCTCAGCCTATATATATATATATATAACATTATATATATATAGTAATATTGTATATATTATATATAAATAACATTATATACATAATATATTATATATATTATGTATATCTGTTATATACATAAACATATATATATATATATATATATATATATATATATATATATATATGTAATGTTATGTTAATTGACAACTAAGTATGGGTTGTATTCCGTCATGAAAACAACGTAATGCATGCTCAGGTATCTTCGGCTTATAAAATTCTGCGACATACCCTACTGTGGCAACCTTAGCAGAAATGTGCAGTATGTGCTTTGTACATATATTTTTTTAACTGGTTTCGAACGATGATAGATTTTGGTACCCAAAATTTCATCTGTTTGGGGTTCTGCCATTAGGGCTGGCTGGTATATTGTGACTTGGTTCATGTCCAGCAGCAGTTGGTGAGGGCCCTGCCAGAGTGGATCGCCACAGTCTGGCTGTGGCGTGTTTCAGCTGCTGCAGCAGTGGCGGGGCCCTGGTGGAGCGGACTGACGCCGGTCTGTGGCGTGTTTCAGCAGCTGCAGCAGTGGCGGGGCCCTGGTGGAGCGGACTGACGCCTGTCTGTGGCGTGTTTCAGCAGCTGCAGCAGTGGCGGGGCCCTGGTGGAGCGGACTGACGCCGGGCTGTGGCGTGTTTCAGCTGCTGCAGCAGTGGCGGGGCCCTGGTGGAGCGGACTGACGCCGAGCTGTGGCGTGTTTCAGCCGCTGCAGCAGTGGCGGGGCCCTGGTGGAGGCGGACTGACGCCGAGCTGTGGTGTTTTTCAGCTGCTGGAGAGGGCGCGGATCAGCTGCACGTTCCTGTACTCTGACCTGGACCCGGCCGCCCGCAGAATCAACACAGACAAATTCCGTCACAAGAAGGTGAGTGCAGTGCCGCGGGCAGCGGCAGTGCCAGGCGCCCTCCGTCCTGTGCGGGTATTCGACCACGCTGGGGCTCTGGTTAACGCTAGGAAGCCACGACCTTTGAAAGACGTGGCAACTCAGTCGCGATACTTGGTTTCCGGTCGGTTCTCTTCGGACGTTGTCACGATCGTTGCTAAGCATGAGAGAGGAACTCAAACACGCTCGTGTCGTGTATCGAACTTGTGCTAACGTTCTGCTCTAATGTAGTCTTGAGTTTGTGTCCTGCTGACACGCCCTGTTGTCTCACCAAGGCGGGGCGCAGTGTTGTTTGTGACCCGTTGTTTGCACAGTTGTGTTTGTGAAGCGCCCTCTGCCTGGCCATTTGGGCGTGCCGGCGGTGACTAATGAGTGACTTTCTGATGTGCCCCCTACCTGACCTGGTGATGACGAGTTTGTGACCCTTTGCCTATCCAGATGGTGTGGTGACTAGTTTCTAACGCTCTAAGTCCCCGCTGCTTGGTCAGGTGGACGTGCTGGTTGTGACTAGTTTATAACGCTCTGACGTGCCCCGTTGCCCGGTCAGGTGGACGTGCTGGTCGTGACGGACGTGGCTGCCCGCGGTATAGACATCCCGCACCTGGACAACGTCATCAACTACAACTTCCCGGCCAAGCCCAAGCTGTTCGTACACAGAGTCGGTGAGTGTCCGGCCGACCAGCTCCCTCGACGGCCGCAGTTAGCGCCTCTGACCCCCGCCTGTGCCCCGGGGGAATCTTCCCCGGCTTGCACTCGCTGGTGAATGAGGGAACAGAAATACAGGTTATTATATGCGTGTTTCGCCTGTTTTTTTCGGTCCTGTGGTATTTACTCAAATGGTGCGCCGTTTTTCCCAATCGTATGAATGGGTGGGCCAGTAAACCAAGGTACAAAAAAACGTCTAACTCACGTACGATAGTGTATGACATAATACGGGCCTGTGAAGCACAACTTTTTTAACAAGCTGAGAATTTTCATTATTTTGCGGTGGATGAACAGTTACAGAAAATATCGCCGTACGAAATTGCCTTCAAAATCAGGGCTAGTTTTTATCTGTCAGTGACATACCAGCACTTTGTTTTACTAACTGTTCGTACTAACGACACCCATTATGTAGGTCTGGTCGGTGAAAGGCCCGCTTCAAAAAACTCTCCCTTTTTGCCAACTCTGCTATGCATTCAACAAGAGCAGTTGGCAACCGCCGTGCAACTGCTGCCGTGTTTGTGACACGTTTGTGATACATTTCGCCGAAGCAGATTTGGTTTGTGGCAGGCTAGCATTTTTTTCGCCCGTGTGCATGACCCCAGGCCATTGGTCACCTTTGCCTTATTTTATTGTTTACCACAGACATAGCTTCTTTGACAGCGTGGTCGGTAGAATGTGGGGTGACGTCCTATGTTGGAAAGTTGTGTAGGTTCGATCCCCGTCACTTGATGGCGATGTTGTCTGCTACGTAAAATTTATTGGTGTATTGGGCGTGAGGTAGCCGCCACCGTTCATGGTCTTAGCGTTTGGTGATTGTAGTCAGTTTGTTCTCGTTTAGTACCCAATGCAATAAACCAGTGTCACACAAAGCAGGACGTTTAGAACCAGTTCTGTACGCTCAGCTTGTTCCCTGCTGGTTTGTTGGCCCCAACGAACAACAAATAGGCCTGTGGTGCCGAAATGACAGTCAGCGGAATTTACTTCTGTAAATTATTATGCGGCTTGGTTTCATGACGTTTGCCATGGCCGAGTTTGCGAAGCAGCGGGCCGTCTGTCGCTGGAGCCACTGCGCCGTAGTCAGACCGTGTTGTCTCTGGTTTTAGGTCGCGTCGCCCGCGCTGGCCGGCCGGGAACGGCCTACTCCATACTGACCCACAGCGAACTGCCCTATCTCCTCGACCTCTACCTGTTTCTGGGCTCCAAGCTGACGTTTGTGCCGAACGCCGGCTGGAGTGAAGTGAGTTTGATGGGACGTGACTCTTGGACGTCTTCCGCCTCGTAGGCTTGGTTCCGCTCGAAGACTTTTCGCTGTGGAAAACGCACAACCTTCATTGATATGTTGAAAGTCATGAGTGTGAGACTTTGAAGAAAGTGCTTATCCATAGACTACTGAGTATCTTTTTCTTGCACAAATCATCAAAGGCGACACCTTGGTTTGCTGGTGTTTATGCAAGTTTTGAGGCTTTTGACGATTTTGCTGTTATTTGCGGTCCGTCGGAGATTAGTCTGGTTGGCGTGCCATTTCAGTAGGCCGGTCTGCACCGCCCCTGTGTGTGGCCCGTTCTCCGGTAACGGCCTGTCCTTGAGCCTGCTAGTCCGACACGCGCCGATCACTCCCGGCCGACAGGACGCCAGCTGGCACGGCTGCCTGGGCTCGATCCCGCAGGAGCTGGTGGACGCCGACTCGGACCGGGTCCGGCTCTGGCACGAGTCGTCCAGCGACCTGGTGAGTCCGTCGGAGCGGCGCTCGGGGCGGCGCGGGCTGGCGGGCGGGACGGGAGGCGGGGCTGGGGCGGCCGGCAGCGGGCTGCTGGTCTCTCCTCGCCGCGTGACTGCTCCCCGTGCTGGGAACGACGGACGTGAATGTTTTCGCGGCGTTTGCTGTGCGATTGGTGACCGGTGACGTCACCGGTGACGTCAGAGGTCGGGGCTTTCGATCGGTCGCCTGTGGCTGAACCGTGGGCCGGGGTGAGAGACCTGATACGGAAAGTCGAGACCGGACCTCTGGCTGGAAGACACTGTCCTCCACTGGTTCTGGTCGCGTGGCCGGCTCGTCTCGTCTCGTCCTGTCCGGCCTGGCCCAGACCGGCCCGGCCCGACACGGCCCGGCCGACGGACGCTGGCTGACCTGTCGTAACCTGTCCTCACCTGTCTGACCCCTGACAGCTGGCCTGCGTGGCCCAGCCGGCTGACCTGGAACCACCTGTCGGATCCCTGACGGCTGACCTGTGTGGCCCGGCCGGCTGACCCCGGAACCACCTGTCGGATCCCCGACAGCCGACCTGTGATGAGCCTTACCGGCCGACGTGTGGTGACCTTGCCCGGCTGACCCTGCTCTGGTTTCCGCAGCGTGCAGCGCTCACCAGCAGTCGGAACGCGTTCAAGCAGTACCTGCGGTCGCGGCCGGCGGCCAGTGCGGCCAGCGTGCGCCGCATGAAGGAGGAATCGTCCCGGCCGCTGGGCGTGCACTCCGTGCTGCGCGCGGCCGGCGCCACCGCCGGCGCCGACGAACGGGCCCGGCTCATCGACGCCGTGCGGGGCTACAAGGCCTCCCGGGTCAGTGCCAGCGAGATTCTGGCCGTATGAACGGACGGCGCAGACAGATGTGCTTCTGGTGTGGGAGATGATGTAGGGCAGGGATTTATGGCGGCGTGTTTTGGCGGATGGGGTGTGTTGATTTCAACGCAGCGAGACATTGTGCAGTTTAGAAGGTTCATCGAAAACAATGTGAGGCGTATTTGCCGTTTGTTCATGGGCTTAGCCAGTGTACTGGTGCATCGTTCGCCATTGTCACATACAGCTAGCCTCGACGTCCTCTCAGTTTGATCCACATAGCAAAACGAAACGTGAGAATGCCAGCGCCGAGCGCTGCGGTGCCATAACGCCGCTGCCGGCGGCGGCTCGCCGGACCAGGCGTCTCACGGTCTGCCTGCCGCCTCAGACCATCTTCGAGGTGGGCGTCACCTCGCACCAGAACGGCGCCAGGGTGATGAAGGCCAAGCGGAACAGGGACGAACGCGTCATCGAGCGCGCCGCTGCCAAACGGAAGGCCGACAGAGAGGACGGAGATGACCCCGACCAACAACGTGAGTCCGGCTGGAGTCACGCAACAGGAGCAGTCGTGTGTCTTATGATATGGGTATCGATTTGCTCTTGGCCCCCGATGGCAGCAGCAGAATGCTTTTATGCGTGCTTTGGTAGCGTTTCGTATTACTTTTTTCAAATTTTCCATATGGTACGTGATGATGTGCTACGCTTTTGTCTAACTGTTGTGAAGTGTGTTCGAAATGTATTACATGCTGCTTACATGGCCATGTTGTGTATGAAGGGTTCCAAAAACACTCGCTATTGCACAAGAAAACGTGGCGAACGAATGGCCATGAATCACGAGACGTTTGGAGATGACATTTCTGGTCACTCATTGCGCCATGTGACTAGGAAAACGTCGTGGTAGGATTTCCAGTAGGTAGATCGCTCTGCTTGTACTGAAAAACAGTGCTACACATCGTCAGTAGGAGCTGAGGTGCCCTGACAGGTGTCGTTGAAGCTGCAAATGGTGTATGTTTGCGAGACTGGTGGAAACATGCCCAGGCAAAAAAACTGTTGATGTCGAAAAGCGGTCGCGTAACGTCGAGGACCTCGCTGATTTATCTCTGAAATTCGGCTGCGGGAACGAGACGGCGGCCAGCCTGTTGCAGCTGCGGACTGTGGCGTGGTGTCATGACAACACTCCCGTAGCCGCAGAGGCAGAGCTGCCGCGCCCAGTGCTTTGTTGACGGTGGTGCTGTGATGACGTGCTCTTTCTGTCCTGCGCTGCTGCGGTGACGCCCGGTCCGCCGTGTCCTGTAGCCGGCGCGCCGGAGCCGGAGCGGCTGCCTCTCGCCGCCTCCTCGGAGGACGCCATCAGCGAGACGTTCCAGCGCGTGGTGCAGGACCGGCAGAAGTACGACCCGAGACGCGAGCGGCGCGCCAAGAAGCCGCGCAAGGCGCCGCCCGGCCGCGACGAGCAGAACTATATCCCGTACCAGGCGAAGGACCACCACACCGAGGCCGGGTCAGTAGCGCGGCCGGCCGGCGCCGGCTCCGCACGGCGTGGCTGCCGTCGGGCGAGCACGAAGTCAGGCGGTTTGCGTGAAGCGTGAGGCCGTGTGCTGCGGCCGAACACGGTGCGGGTCTGCTGATGGCCGTTATTGGGTGCCAGGCTCCTCAGACATCTTGTCGCGCGGAAGGGGAGTGCTCTTTTTGGAGGGGGATGGGAAAGCCTTGTCAGTTTCCATGTAGTCCTTGTTTCCAGTTTCATAAAGACGACTGGCTTAACGACTTGATGACCGAAAACAACGGTGTTGCGTGGTGAGCTGTGCGCATTGACATCAGCGAACGCGTCGAGCTGAAAGCGTTCTGACCTTCCTTTTCGTGCGTGATTCCCGTCTCCTGTGGCCGAGGGAGTGGTACGTAGGACATGCCAGGGACCACGCAGAGGCGCGTACTTCTCCCGCAGCCGGAGGTGGACGGTCGGGTCCTGCCGTGGGGCGGCCGCTGTTGTGATGTACGTCGGCGAAACTGCTGTAACCGTGTGCTGGCTTACGCCCCGCCAGGTACTCGGTGACGAGTGCTTTCGAGCGAGACGCCAGCAGTGCCGTGCTGGACCTGACCATGGACGACGACACCCGCCACCGGCGGCAAGCCAACGCCAAACACTGGGACCCCAAGAAGAAGAAGTTCGTGGGCAACTCAAACGTGAGAGCTCCTGGCCAGCGAGCATGCGATGTGTTTCGCGTTCAGGTTAACCTCCATTGGCATGCTGTTGAGGTGTCCTGTGCTTTGAAGGGCGTGCGCCTCTTCCAAGGCGTGAAAGTGACGTAAACTTGCGACGGATGTCCGACTTAATTTATGTACATCGTTCTGATCGAGACTTTCGCAAAGGAACTCTCACTTTCGGGCATCGTCATTGTTTTGAAGGTTTTCGCTTCTGCTTACGTCCGAACCGGACACCAGTGTCGCCGTCTGTTCGCTGAAAGGTTGCTGACTGATGGTTTGAGTGATCTTTGACACTACGGGGTCGATCCTGCGGCGAGGCTTGGTCGACCAGGGTCGATTGTCTTCTCGGTCTCGCGGGTGCTCGTGCGATGTCTGTGTACATATTCGCCTCCCAGGACGGCAAGAACCGGAAAATCAAGACCGAGTCGGGCGTGTGGATCCCAGCTACGTTCCAGAAGGCGGGGAAGTACGACGAGTGGAAGAAGAAGACCCAGGTCGACGCTCAGGAGGACGAGGAAGACGGCGCCGGACCCCAGAAGGGCGGTCGCGGTGTCAAAGGTCGGTCAGGTCTAGGTCGACCTTCGGTCACTGAGCACCGGGACCTCAGGGCTGAGGGATGGGGGAGCAGTCTCAATAAAGAGGGGTTAGTAGACCCCGTTTTTACAGGTGGTTGCACGGTTGGTAAAATGTGCAAGTGTCGCAAACATTACATTGGTATTTAGCTGTTTTATTTTTTCCTAGCAAAATGCATCGGATGCAGAAATCCAGAGAAGGCAACGGGACGTGGAATATATTGACTGTCGTTAGTGCCGGGTAAAATTAGTGTAAAATTTGTATAAAATACAATTTGTGTGGGCTGACCAACATTCTGTTCGGCCAGTGAGTCGTGAAATGATAAACGATGAATTTTGTGTGTTATCCGTTACCGCATCACGCTCTTGTTGACTTCATTTGTTTTGCTGTGTTATCTTTGTTTTGTTTTGTTTTGTTTTGTTTTGGCGGAGCCCTCGTGTCTCCCGGTTCCCTGCGCCGGCCCGCGGTTAACCTGTTTCCGCCGCTCCGACAGTGATCCGGCACCGCAGGAACCAGGCGGGCCCGGCGCTGGGCTCGGCAGCGCCGCGCTCCAAGCGGCCCGAGATGCGCTCCTCGGACCAGATCCTGCGACAGCGCGAGCTCGCTGAGAGGAGGCGCAAGAGGAGCACCGTCGGCGTCGGCAAGGCGCGCGGACGCCAGCCCGCCAGAGGCGCCGGCGCCGGCGTCGGCGGCAGAGGGGCCAGCCGCGGTGGCAGAGGCGGTGGGCGCGGCGGCAGAGGGGGCGGCGTGGATGGAAAGGCTGGGGGTGCGCCGCGTAGGGGCGCTGGTCGCGGGGGAGGGCGCGGCCGGGGTAAAGGAAAACGGTAACGGAAAGTGAAGTGTTTTCTGGCGTGTTTGTTGCTGTGTGTCTTTTGCAGCACACAGTGCCGAATAATACATATTGCTCGCAATGCAGTGGTCTTGAGGGAGGGAAACATTGCGATACGCGCGTGTTGAAAGGATATAGAAGCGATCACATTCCAACGGTGCCCCAGACACAGTCATCAGATCGCTTTGTTTTTCCCATGTGTTAACACAATTTCTGTCCCGGTGCCGTAACGAGGTTGCTCTTGCAAATATTTTCCGCTCAAATCGGCGTAGTATCTGCCATTTCTCTGCGAGTTGCTACTCGCGTAGTTAAAAACGCTCCTGGCATTCACTGCCGCTCATTTCGTCGCCGCACGAAGGCGCTGGCAGTCGGGCAAACCCCATGGCCTTTTGAATGCAATGAAGACTTCTCCAAACCACACTGAGTGTGGTATGAAGTAAGAAGTAAGTCCCTTGAAACGCATTATGCTTACGGCTCCGGCGCTGAGGGTTCTGTGGTTCGGGTTCCGCGGTTCCCCGTCAGGTTCCGTGGCGTGACCAATGACCTTGTGATCAACAAAGAGAAATACTCTGGTATTCAGTGTGACACGCTGTCAGTTGCCGTCCGAATCATCAAAATCGGACCAATGGTTCTAGAGTTACGCAGGGGAAGGGGACGTTATAAATGTCAGCGAAACATGGAATTCGACTGAACCGGACTACGATAATGGGTTACATGAGCTGTAGCTTACCGTACAGGGGGCCTGGGGCACGACCCCCTCCGCTTAGGCCCGCATTTTTGTGAAAACCATTGCACATGGACTTCCCAGCAGGCGGTTTTTGTACGATTTTAGTGCATTCTGTGCTCTGTCCCCTCCCCCATTAAGAAAATCCTGGCTTCGCCCCTGCGAATTTGAATACCAATCTTGAGAAGATGTCTACCAAGCCAGACTCAAGCTGCTTAAATACAAGCCGGCTACGTTAGGAGCTTAGTTGTTTCCCGCAGTGAGCATGCAACGTTGTGCTCTGCATGTATTCAGAACAAAGAGCTTGTCTTGCCGTCAGAACTTGGCCAGAGATCTAGAGCACTGATACTTTGGAGAAGCTGCCAGTCACTCTGGCCCTCATAAGAAGACATTCCGACCTCTCTTTGGTGTGCTGTCGTACCTAGCACCGCCATTCTGTGACCCTCTTTTTTCTTTGCCAGTTACATTTACTTCCCGCCAATTTTCGTCTCAGACTCCGTTTAATTCTGGAGCTCGAGGTGACAAGAGCTGCGACGTTTTCACCTAGTCATTTCCAGAAGAAAGATAATAGCGCATTGTGTTCTGCCTTTTCCATGAGCTGCAGGTTAGCTTGGTGGCGGCCGCAGCAAGAGAGAGAAAGTGAGAGAGAGATTATGTGCAGAATGTCACGAAGAAACGTTCTGCATCGAAACCAAGCTGAAGGTCAGGGGCTCGCCCAGAACCGTCCTAGCGGTCGGAGTCGGAATTCGGTCCTTTGGATAAAATTACTCGGCCTGACGTGGCGGGACCGGACTTTCCGATGTTTCCCAAATTTTAAAGGAGGGCTCCCGGATATGTCCGTGGCTGGCCTGAACGAAGGCCGTTCACAAGCCCAACAAGCCTGGTGCAACATAGTTATTGCCGGTGATGTAGGTCTCAAGTGCAAACATTGCTTCTGAAGGTTGGTTTAATTCCAGAGCAGTTACAAAAGCTCGGATTCGCTGTATTTTTAAGCTGCTCTTGCTCGCATTGTCCTGTAGACGTAAGGTGGAATTCATCGATTGTCAAGCCGCGCCGATAGTGCGTAGATTTACATGCGGCAAAGGAGCCGAAACAGAGCTGAGGACGGATAGTGACGGCTCGTAATGCGACCACGGTAACGGTTGGAACTCTGAAACATCTGCGTCCAGCCTCAGCGGAGTCGTGGCTGACACTTTGCGTCACCGTCCGGAGAATCTTCGAATCAGTGACGGGTGACAGTGAGGCTGGATGCGATCGCTCGACAAGGCTGGGCGGAGGCACGCCAGCCGGGCCGAGCCACCGCCGACAACCGACATGCCGGCTGCGGGGTTGCGAGCAAGTGACGGGTTCAAATAGCGAAAGTTATTTGACGCCAGCCGGGGACTTGTAGTCTTTTGACCGCTGGAACGGTTTGTCGCAGCCCACAGCCTCCTCGTTTCAATGTTGTGATTTCGGAGGTAGTGGTGGTGATGACTGCAGAAGATGAATTCGCCACAGAAGACGGAATCTCGGAAATTCATGCATTTTCGTGATATGAGTTGAATATATGGAGTGATCCGACTTGATTCAAGTTCCGACTTGATCAAGGCCGCGCTGTTCACCTATAGATCTACAATTAAAAATCAGCACGAATTCGCAAAAGATTTATTTTAGGACAGGAACCACGTTTAAACATCAAAGACGCGTTGACGAAACCGAAATTCTCTTCTTTTCCCGTGTGCATAGGCGCAGCAGCTCGCTGTGGACGCCTTTGGCCACACAGCGGACGTTGGGTCTTCACTAGCGCCATAAACAGTGGTGGCGGAAGCGGCGAAGCAACGGGGATAAAGTGCCCCCCCCCCATCCAAAGACAGAGGGCGGACATCTCTTTTTGTTCCCGCAAAAATGGCCTCATACAAGTTTTCGGCAGCCGAGTCTTGAAATAAGAAATGGTTATGGCATTGCCCGGTTTCAAACTTTGATTCCTTATACCGTTGAGCTACTAAGCTCCTTGAGCAATTCTGTCAATGAAGGGCACTTGTCTGTGCATGTCTGTGAAAATAATTGGTCCTGTTTCTTTGAGGTTGATGCAAATGAAAGCGTATAAAAAATGTCGCGTTCTGCGTGTTTTTGTCGATCACGATCCAAAGCAACTGGTTTTGTTTATAGCCGAAAATGACATTGTTCGATAGTGCTGGGTTTCAGGTACCCTCCGATTTCGGGATTTTAGAAACGGTATTAAAAAAACTGCGTCTAGACAGAGATGGACAGAGACAGATCAGGTACAGTAGAGACAGAGACAGCCTCTGGACCAGGACAAAATCACAAGATGGTTTCGTTAGTGACTGTGCCAGTATCACTCACTGTGCACAAGCACCTGAACCAGTAGCGTAGCCAGGAAGCTCCTAGAGGTCCCAGCCTCCCAGTATCCCCATTTTTCGTGGCACACGAAGGGCCCTTGGCAAGTGCCCAAAGGGGCTCCCCTGGCCGGGAAAGGTAAACTCTCTCAGGATGCACCGGTTTGAAACGGTTCGAAACCTCGCTCAGCGTGGAAGTAAGTCATACATGGTCACACATGGAATTCATACGTAGGTCGATGTACGTCGTACGTCATACATGGAATCCCTATATTGTCGGTGTCGGGCACACTTATTCTTAATAATGACACTGAAAAACAAGTACCGCGTGCCCCTGATCAGTGGCGTAGCCAAGGGGGGCCAAAGGGGCCATGGCCAAGCGGGGTCCCCTGGCGGCCGAGCGGCACCCCTGAGGCCGAAGGCCCCAGTTCCTTGGATAGCGTGAGGCGCCTGCAGGACGTCTTACACTGTCAGAGACAGGAGAAAGCAAAATAAGAATATTTAAAAATAAGAGTAAGGGCATTAAAGTAAAATAAGAGTATATTAAGCATTAAAGAAGGCTTACGAACCTAAAGAAAACGTACTCCGGATATCCAAAAAGGCTTTGTGTTCTATGAACAGAGGCCCGTGGTCTGAATGAGCGTTTAGGGGCCCCTGCTAGCTTGTAGGGGAGTCCATTGCTTGTCTGGGAAGGGCCCCATCTCGGCCCATGAAAGGCCCCTGCCACCCTCTGAAGGGACCTCCTTTCGGGCTTGAATAAGGCCCCTGCCTCTGTCTTCAGAGGTCGACAGGGGCCCTTTACAGGCGGATAGGGTGCCCTCTACAGAGAGGCAGTGACCCCCCTGACCAACAGGGTCCCTAAACGATCATTCAGGCGTCCCTGCTTTCCTATAAAGATGTCCCTGCTGACCTGTAAGAGGCATCCGCCAGGTCGGCAGGAACGTCCTTACGGGCGAACATGGTTCCCTTTACACTTCAGCGGGACCTTGTTACAAACCGACAGTAATTTTACTCACATGGGGCCCCGCTTGATTACGAGGGCCAGGCGCGGATCCAAAGGGGAGCAATTGGGGCGATCGTCCCCCCCCCCCGTGGCCTGAGAAGGGGCCCCTGTCAGACTTAAAAGGAGCCCCGAAGGGGTCCCATGTGAGCTTCATGGGGTCTCTGTAAGAACCTGACGGGATCTTGATGCAGTCAGGGAGGTCTTCTAGAAGGCTAGACGACCTCTGAGACGCCTAGAGAGCCCCTGAAGCTCCCAAAGGACCCCTGAGACCTCAAAAGGGCCCCATCACGGCAGAGTGTCCCCGAGACCGCCACATGGCTCATAAGGCCTCTGAGACGGCCAAGATGAGGACTGAGTCCTTAGGAGGCCACTGTGAGTGAAAAGCTGAAGGTTCTCGATGTAGTCAGAGGGTCTCCGGGAGTGTTAATGAGACAATGGCATGGTAAGATGGCCCCTAAGATGGAAAGAAGGCTCCTTGAAACTCCTCAAGGGCCCCTGGGACCGCTAGGGTCCATGAGACCACTAAAAATGCCAGAGAGGCACCTGAGACGGAAAGAACTTAAGAGGGTGCCTAGCACGGCATAAGAAGACCCTGGCCAGCCAGAGGCCCCCTGAACGGGGATTCGTGGGCGGCTTCCTCAACCTCGAGAGGAGCCACAAATTACAGTTACACTGGCCTTTTTGAAATCTTGAGGGGTTCTTGATGCTGTCAGGGGCCCCCAGGAAGATCAGGTGGTTTCTTAGACGGTAAGATTGGCCCGTACATCGCAGATAACCCCTGAGACCGTCAAAAAGGTCGCAGGGCCCCTGCAAGGCACAGACGACAAGAGGGCCTCTGAGACAGTATCTGGGTTTTTGACGTCTGGCGTTCTGCTTCAGTTTTTGTGTCTCGGTAGCACCGGAGACTTTTTTTCCAGCGATGATACTTCAGGGCTGTCTTTAGCCGCAAATCTTTGACGCATATTGCTGAAAGATGTTAATTTTTTTCGAAACGCGTGCCTGAAAGCGGCGAACTTTTCCGACAATGTACTCCTTCAGAGCCTGAACCCTATGGAGTGATGAACCCTATATTTTCACCCCTGGGCGGCCATTGCCGGACTTTCTCACCAATAGGATTCCGTCATCACGCTTAAGTAATAGGGCGTGTTGCGTTCTCCTCGAACTTTCATGGTAAAAAAATGCATGACGGTGTATGCTTTGCCTTTGCTTCAGTGATCTCTATAATATTTGTGAATAACGTTTCTACGGACCTCTTCAGTCAGTTGTCGTAGCGCCGACATTCTGAGCAGAAATAAAAACGGATGGATGTCATTGCAACAAAGAAACAATGGTCACGAGCCGAAAATTTCTTGTACTTAAGACCACCGTGTCAAGAGATGGAACAGTCTAAACTTTGTGCAGATTTTTAGTTGTGGACCTTTATTTCAATTACTTATGTTGGCTCGCACAGTGCATAACAGAACAAAGTAAGAGGAAATTCATCTTGCTTTCTAAACCACACCTTGATGGGCAGACATCCGCATTCACAGACTGGAACATGTGCTTTTCCAAGCAGACAATCGGGACAGCGGGACGACGCGGTATTATCTGCTCATTAAATCGGACTGGCGTTTCCAGAAACAGAATGCCTAATCCTGCCTACGCGTGGCTTGACGGGTCATTTTTTCTTAAGCAAATTAATCTATTTAGTGATAAGAAGGCCGGTAACACTTATAAATGTACTGGTAGAGTAGGCATCGGCGTCTTCTCCAAGTCATTTCAGAGCGAAAGCAGTGCGTGCTTTTTGGCCGTAACGGCGAAAAAACTTGGAAGTCACTCCCAGCTTAGTGCGAGGGTACGTGGTGGTACCTGCACTGCGACCGTAACCGACAAGACCTTGGCGGATTTCTCCTACTTCCCAACCGCAGCCGCACGGCGGGTGTCGGAGATGGTCTCCACGGCCGGAAAAATGCCAGGTAGAGTCGAGTCCGTGCCGACATCCTAATCCCGTGCCTTCGCCAGGACGGCGGGGCCGCGCGGGGGCGCCAGGCACGGATTTTTCTGCCGCGCCGTCCCTCGGAGACTGCCGCCGGCTGGCACGCCGCGAGCCGCCCGGTCCGGCGAGCCGCGCCGCCGCAGCTGCGGACCGGCGGGCCGCCTCTCGGGGCGGCGTGCGGTCGTCGGCGGAGCGCGGCAGTCAAGGTCCGCAGCTGTCGTTTGTCTCGGGCGAACAGAAAAATTCGTGAAGAGCTTGCGCACGCTGGGCAACGTTTTCCCTGCGGCTTTCCTTACAGCTGACACAATCAAAACTATTCGGCTTAAGACGTCGTCATTGAACGGAGTCCAGAGGAACGTATTTGCCTCCAAAAAGCTGTTAGGAGGCATCGTAAAGTGGCATCTCCAGTTTCAAGTCGACATCTGACACCGAAACTTATCGTTTCATCTACCCTTGACAACCCATAAATCCTTGAGTTGTTCAGTGCGCAGCAGGGATGGGTTATTCAGTGAGCAGCAGGGCTGGGCTGTTCAGTGAGCAGCATGGCTGCGTTGTTCGGTACCAGGCTGAAATGAGCGGGAGGTCTGGGTGGTTCAGTAAGCATCTGGGCTGGGCTGTTCGGTGAATAGGAGGGCTGAGTTGTTCAGTGAGCAGCCTTGTTAAGTTGTGAGTGAGCAGCAGGGCTGGTTTGTCCAGTCACTGTTGGGCCGAGTCCCGCGGCCCGTCCACGTGATCTGAGCCTCCGTTATGCAACGCCCATGGACGGGCGATGTTCCGGCGTAGGTCGGACCGAGAACTTTCACTCGGGCAACGAACGGCAGCCGCCGGCGGCCCGGCCCGACCCGTCTTCTCTCCGCCATCACGCGTCAGACGTTACCTGGCTGGTTGTCTGAGGTTGGGAACGCCCGGCCACTTTTGTTAGGGAAAATGCATCATCCGAAGGTATCTGATGCAAAATAAATAATGAAATAGTCACCAGAGCACGTCAGTGGGGTGCCTGAGTGACACCGCCATGCTCTCTGCTGGTCCGAAAGGTCGACTCACGACTTGCTCACGGCGACATTTCCCGGTTCGTGACAACTGGCGAGAGGAGATGTCACTGGCACTAGAGAGCGGCCTCGAAAGTGATGATGAAGAGTCGACTTCGAGGGTCGACTGCCGACGGAAAGTCGGCAGCTGACAGCGTGCAGATCGTGTCCGGTCAGACAGAACTCAAGAACCAGTCCCGGAACTCTCGCCCGGCGAGGGAGGGTGACCCCCCCCCCCTGTCAAGCCAGTTTTTCGTAACATGAAAAGTGCTGGGTAATTTTAGCTCTGGCGCTGAAATTTTAGGTATCTGAGTTTTCAGTCATAACGCATCTTTTGGAGAAAATAGTTTGTTGACTTCAGATCAGGTCACGAAGATATGACATTATTCTCAAAGGTCTGCTGACCAGTTTTGTGCAGAATGGTAACATTTTTATGGTAACGCTCTGATATCAGCACATTTGAGGTCTCCACGGGTTGAACAACTAACACCACAGTCACATAACCTGGCAAAAGCTAAAATAGTCACATTGGAAGGCTACGTCAGGTCAGTGACTTTAATATGGCAGTGGCCGATTATTCGTGCTAATCCAATGTGATTGCAGACGATGGTAACAAAAAAATCATTCGAACTGCTGTGAACGACGTCTAGTTCACGAGATATTCGCGCCCGAAAGGCACAGTGGCCATGAAATACGCCCGAGGCTGCGTGACGTCATGAAACCCCCGGAGCCGGCGAGCTTCGCTGGCGGCCGCCCAATTCGGGTGATATTTCGGTCAGGTGCACTTTGACGGTTTCCGAGATCCCGGTCCAACGGTTCCTTAACGAAGCGGCATTGTTTTTGACGGTTTTGGGTGCTACGGCGACCGCAGGCATTTCACATATGCCCATCTGGACCGCATTCACTTCCTTCCCCGTAGTCCCTGGCTCCCCGGCCGGCTAACGGCGCGTAGGCACGCATTGACGGAAGGTGGCGAGCACTGGAACGCAGCGCCATCGATTAAATCCCCACAACAAATCGTTTTTCATATCATTTGTAGCAAACTGCTGTTCCGCGATGGTGTCCCCGTTGATGGAAGGCGTTCCGCCGCTGGTGAGCACAATGCATGGTGCCGTGCACGCCGTCAGTCGGCGTTGATGTAGTCCAGCTTCACGGACTCGGTCAACGATCAGTGCGTTCAAAAAGGCCGAGTAAGGAAATTTGCCGCATATGACTAATGTTGGCAATTACGATTAATGCCACTGATTTATGTTGAAGACTGCTCATAAGTAACCAATCTACCAATTCAAAAATCGCACGTTTTTTACGTTGAGCTCATCGTGTTAGGACATTTAGATATGTGGAAAGACCATGAAATTATTTTGCTTTCACACGTCAGCAACATGGAAAAGACACACTCGGATGGAAAGAAGTGGGAAAGTGCCAAAAAAAGAAATGTTTGATGAAGGTAAAATATGAATGTCCGTGTTCCAGGCCAGCTGAGAGTACCTACGGAGACGATGAGGTGGATTATATTGAGCTGAGCAGGAGTAGTATGGCTGTCACTGTGCCATGTAAAATGACGCTGCGGCACAAAAACCTCCTCAAGCCAGGTGCCACTGAAGCCGTTATCGACGAAAACAGTGACAGCGTGGTCAAATTCAACTGTTCAGTCTGCGCCGCTGGACGGGGATACTGCGGACGCGCCGCGGCGTTTGTCGCGAGGTTGCACAAGAGGAAAAAGGACCACTCTTTCACGGGAGTGAATTGCTAATGGAGAAAACCGACACTGCCCGGTCTCGGTCACACACTGGAACCGGCTTCGGAGGCTACGAAGAGTAAGTCGGGCGGAACTGAGGAGACCCAGGGGCGAGCCGCCACTGCTAGGAAGAAGTCGTTCCAGGACTCAGTACCAGCGAAGGGTATAGCTTTCGGCATTGCTGTCAGGGCGTCGCCAAGGATTTTCGATGGGGAACGAATTCTGGTCTAACGCAGTGCAGAGTGGGGGAAGGGCAGTTGACCGCCCCCCTAGGGTTTTTCAAGACTGTATATGTTTGCGTGTGATTGGGGCTTTGGGGCGCTCCGACAACGTGGTCATATGGCGACCAGTTTTTCCAAGATTACGAGAGAACAAAGGAATGCAGCGCAACGGAATTCAGTATCCTTTTTGCTTAATTATTTTTACATTTTGTGTCAAGGTTTCGAACCCAGGTCAAATCAATGGTTTGACCAAGGTCAGGGCAAATGTACCTATGTTTAAAAACGTTTTGCGCCTTGTAACATTTTTCGAAAACATGGCATCAAAATAAAATTTCTGGGGATTAGAAATATGGTTATGTATGTTGTATGTATGTCATATATATGTATGTATGTGATATCTATGTATGTATGTAATACACTGCATAGATGATGTATATGCATACAACATCTATGCAGGTCTGTTACATAGATACAACAAACCAGCTATCTCAGATTTTTGAGAACTTCTGGGTCAGTGACCTAAGGTCAAGCCCATTTTCAAGACATGTCGTCGTTTTTCGGAAATTGGAACTCTTTTATAACATTTTGAGTATGCTGTGATGCAGACATCCCATTGCCGTCCATGGGAAAGTATCAGTGGCCTCCAACCATTGACCTGACGTCAGGCCACGAATAATTGTCGTGAGCAAAAATGCGTCGCCGTCAAAATCGGTGATGAATGGCATGGAGCGCATACAAAATGTCAACTGGCTCTCACAGTTGCAAATAATACAAAGGAATCCAAAAAGTTTTCATGTTGCCGATTTTGGAAATTAAAAGGCTTTCGCGAATAAAGCCCCGCCAGTTGTTCTGATAGATTATACTCAATTTTTCCGCGGAAAATCATCACAAGAACCACTGGGTTCAAGAAATACTACTTGGGAAGGCGTGAGTAACCAAAATAGAAGAATGCTTAACCCTATTTCGGGCAGGGTGGGCTGAATCTGCCCCTCCTCGGGTTATTTGCTTGCCAATTCCAGGCTTTTTAACGTAGCTTCACGAAACTTGGTGACTTTTCCTAGCTGTTCTTTCTAGGTGCTGCGACAAAATTTCAAATTTTTTTTTTGCTCAGGGGCGAAGCCAGGCAACGTTTTTAGGAGGCACCTCAAACCATTTTTGGCCTTGTTGAGGGTAAAAGGAAAATGTCTGCCAAAACAGCGTTTTTAAGATAGAACTAAAAACTTTATATGGATGTATAGCTAAATGAAATTCGGCAATGTGCAGATAAAATTTTGTTCATCTGAGGTCACCTTACAAGGTCAGGTCAAGGTCAAAACTCAAAATTTGGTTTTATAGCAATAATTTCGGCGCTGTTTTTTGATATGCCAAACCTGGAATACATATGCCGTAGAAAGGTGCCCTCTACTTGTGTATCAAGTTTCAGCTTGATATGAGGTCGGGTCACGGAGCTATGACCAAAATGTCAGTGCGCGTATCCTATATTGCAATAGCCATAAAACGGAATTTTTGAAACAGAGTGAATTCAAATGATTGAAAATGTTTACAGATAATACTAAATGCACACGAGATCATTTGAAATGACCCCAAGGTCACTGGAGGTCACTTAAGGTCAAAGGTCACAAGTTGATCTGAGGAGCATATGATCATGACATTTCTCCCTTTTTCATGTCCCTGACACCGCCCATGACACTATGCAAACATTGTAATGCAATTTGTACTTCTTTAGCATAACATGACTAGCAGAAGCCAAAAAAGTGTTTTCGCTTTTTTTGCTTTTTCAGTTATTGGAAAACTAATCCTCCTGTTTTGGAAACCCTGTGAACACCTATGAATTTTCTCAAAATTTCAGATGTGTGTACCAATGGTAAAAGTCCTATCCATGATCTCTCGATTCATGCCAGTTTCATCGAAATTGGTCCAAAAACAAAGTTATAAGAAGTCCAAAAATACCCCTGATTTTGACACTTTTGCCCTCTTGTATCCACACGTTTCCAAATTTTGAAGATCTCTTTTTCTCAAAACGTAGTTCACGTCATTGCAAATCGATTGCCGTTTGTTGCGATGAAATCAGATGTATAGTTCTCGAGATCTCAAGGGGGGGGGGGCGAATCCTTCCCCCTTCCGCGAACTGACCATATCGTCTACCGTCTAATTTAACCCTATTCCTCCGGGAATAGGGTTAAATTAGTACCCGCTAATTCCACACCGCGTTCGCACCGGCGCTCGTCGTGCAGTGGTGCGAAAATCGCTGTCTTTAGTTCAACGTTCCTGCGTATTCGTCGAACAGATCAGAGAAATTAGAAGTGTATCGACATCTGCGGCTTTTCGACTTTTCGTTGGTGCCTTTAACTAGCCGTTTTCAATCAGCCCTTGAGAATCAGACCGTTTTTCAGTTTCATGTAGTCGGATGTGAGAAAACATATGTAGTGCCTCAATGGCTTACATATTATTCAATACTAAAAATGGGGCCAGTTTCCGCTAATTTCATCAACATTTTCCTTCATGATATATGTGTGAGAAAACAATTTTGTACGCAAAAGCTTATTGCCAAGCTGATCTTGGAATGCCGATGAATGAAAAAGCGAACAAAACATGATTATTTACATCCAACATGTAGCTTTATTTCCCTTACGGGTCCTTTATTATCCAAACTGGACATTTGGACACATTGGCACTGATGCCACCATGGAGATACCATCCATTCAGCATGCCAATTTGGCCTCACTATGGTCAATGGAAGAGGCTTCAGTAGTCACAGTTCGTTTAAAAAGGAACTTGGAACCACCACCGTTCAACTACGTCTACGCAGCCCCACAAATTTAAGTCTTAATGTTGAATGGGATGCCACAATGACTGTTTTTTTCCACGGAAATTTGGCAGTGGTAACAGGCCGTAGTTATAACCAGCAGTTACTACATATTACAGCAGCACATCAAAAGATGACTATAACTGGGACAAAAGCATGGTGCTCAATTCTACACCCCCATTATGACAAAACTGCCCCCTCTCTCTATCAAGTAAAAATATGAGTTTTTTTTTCCATCATCCATACAACAAAGGAGTCTAACAAAATTTGACAGTATGACTGACTTGCATTGGCCACAATGGGCTGAGATTCTGACCTCCCAGTCATGCGGCCTCAGAAGTTGGGAGTTCACCTTGCATAGGAAGGGGTCCCAGTCATGACTAGGAACCTGTTCCCCTCGTCCACACCTACGCCCTGTTAAGGGAGGCCCTGTTGTAGCCATTAGCCATAGGCACGCATTCGGAGAGAAGGAAATCATTGCCTAAATGTACATAAACCTCAACCATCCTTCGGCTTCCACGACTTCAGCTATTTTATAGTCTGTTTTGTGCGCACTGCCTTCGTCAGCTATGAACTTTTTACAGTCTTGGTACTTAGTCGATAACCAACGAAGCGTCCGTAGACCCGATGCAAACAACAGAATGGCATATGGTCTAACTGTTGCGCATGCGCGTCTGCCGTGTATTTGGGTCCACGCGCCATCTTAACGAAAGGCTGTTGCCGAACTAAGGTGCACAGTGGAGCTTTCGGAGATTCGGAGATATTTTTTTATTCGAATATTCGGACCGAATGTTCTAATCTTTCATAGCCGGCGTCGTTTAATCGCGAAAGGAAGGGTCGGAACCATAAATAAAAATCGGACTGGTTCACAGTTGAATGAACAAGTTATAGAGCATTGCAGTTCCGGCCGGTGCCAGGCATACGGCGGGCGGCGGCCGAGCACTGCCAAGAAGCCGGGGCATGATGTCATCGGCAGAGGCCGCCTGGATTACCAACCTCACGACAGCAGCGCTTTAGACTTCGGAGTGAGTAATAGGATAAAAATCGAATAAAAGCGACCGAATGTGGGAAAACTTCAGTCTTGTAATTAATGGAATCCTCCCGTCTTGCTCCACACCATCGATTTCGCTCGGTTCTTGGTATTGCTCGTTACCGAGGTAACAAGTTGTCCACACGTTATGACTGGCCTTCAGAAGTGTACACTCAAGCGTTTCTATGCCGTTCATGTCGGCGCCTTTGACTTTTGCCATGAAATCAAGCCGTTTATGCAGAATCGCGTAATCGCATTTAGGGAATAGGGGCTATGTTACAATCTTTATTTATGTCGCTTTCCTTTTCCATGGCAGCATAGCCAACGCTGGGATCAAGTTCAGAAAAATGACCTCGTATTCGGAATTAATACAGTCACGTTCACCACCGTATTGATATTCATCCTGATTATTAATCGGGATTTTCTCCAGGTTTGTGTTACCAGTCCTGAAGTCAAGCCCTTCCTGAGATTATTGTTATAATTAGCATCGAGAAGGGAGTGCTGACGAGGCTAAAGTGGTATCTTTCCTCCCCGCCTCGAACGCAGTATTCCCTGCCACAGTACATTTGTACTAAATTGTTCTTTGCTTTCTAGGCAAAACATTTTTGGCATGGGAATAAGCATGGGCGTCAAAGCTCATTTCATCCGCATACCATTTAATTCATTGAGAGGCCAACCATTTCCTTATCTTCGCCTCAATCAACAACAGTAACAGTACACATGGTAGGATGGAAACAGTCTCATAATTCCCGCTAGGTCCAGCTTCACTCACCGACATATTCCGGTCAGGCGTTTCTGCCTGTCGTGGCCAGAAACGGAACAAACGACAGAATACTCGAGGCGTTACGAATTGCTCCGCGGAACTTGATGTGCAGATCATTGCCGCAGGGGGAGGGACGGAACGTGTTTCGGTGGCACTGCCGCGTATTGCTGTCAGGCGTACTAACGTTCAAAAAACAACGCTGGTCACATGCCCAAATTAGTTTTCTGCATAATTAATGTTAGATATATCTGCAGATTCTGCGACGAAATGCAAAATAATATTCGAATGCTCGGTTAACATTCGAATATTCGGCGAATATTCGGTTGCAGAAACGGCCAACTAAATATTTGCCCATTATTCGAATCTTGAAATCTAGATTCGAACGTTCGTCAAATCCGAATATTTGGTGACATATTCAAATCATTCGAATCGGAATTCTCGACCCTAGCGCATAGCCTTCAGGGCTCGAGCGTCCATCTTCAAGAAATCTGTGACTGCTTTCTTCCTAACTGCTGTACATGTCCTTTCCAGATTGCCATGCAACATATTCGCATCATACCCAGAATCTTCCATTTATACCACCGACAAAACTAAGGGAAGAGTAAGAGTGCGTGCCTGGGGCAGGTACATGAAACATTCTGTCAATGTGGTTAGATTCATCTCTTTTCAGTTAAATTCCTATAACTACCATCTAAAAAAAGAAAATAAAATAAAATCCCATCGAGGGAAAAATACACACGGAATTCAGAGACAATCATTTCTTGACATACCCCTTGAAAGTACATTACTGGACACAGAACCCCAACATCACCTATCAAATTCTCTTTATCAATAGATACATTAGCAATCTGACGCACGGATACAAACATCCATGTCGGTACTGTAAATGAACGAAGGTAAATGTCGCCTGTGCGGCAATCTTAAGCTAGTCCAAAACTTCCATGATGAATCGTGTGCAAACAAATTCCATCCATTTTGTTCCGTTCCGTCGTGAAAGGAAAGACAAAAATGACTGAAGTGCGGTAATTTTAGTGAAATATGCTTGTGTGCTCGCAGTCAGTGATAATGGCCGACGATTTCATAGAGTTCAGTCCTGCATGCTGAATACCGTGGTTTTTTGGGGCATTTCCACTCCTGATAGGAGGGGACGATTACCCCATGGTTGAGAAAAAGGGGACGTGTCCTCCCCGTCGATGTCACGCTCTGTTACAAAGTTACGTTTCCGCAACTGACGTGCGATAATATAGTATATACTGCATCCAACTGACATGCAGTAGACAGTCCTGACCATTCTCTACAACCTCTTCTACGTCATTGTAAGATACCTCTTACCAGGAGCGCTCGAAACGGTGGTGTGGGGAGGGGGCCAACTGCCCCCAACTTTGGGCAACAGTAAGCATTAACCCTATGGCGTTGCATGAAAAGAAACGAGGTAAAAATCGCGTCCGCCCCGATCTTCACAGAGGTTCCATCTCTCCTGCCTCTTACGGTTGACCCGTGAAAATAGGTCAAACGATGTCAGATCCAATTTTTGCGTAATTTGCACGGCTATTTCACGCATTTGCAACGCAACGCTTTACAAGGTCCACGTAGACTATGAGGTGTCCAAGTGGTTGAGGAAAGGCACATGAGATCTACAAGGTCACCTCGACCTTGACTTTGAATGGCCTTGGCCCGAACTTGCACTGAACCGCAGCAGTTTCGTTGTTCGGTAAAAGATCGAGTTCCATCACTTGAGGCGAATTCCGGAACTTGACTTGACATATCCTTGACCTTGAACGACCTCGTGTCCGCTACAGACATAAACTATACTCCCATAGAACCACATGATGCCTCTAAACACGCTTGGAAAGGAGGGTCGCAGCAGACCAATTTTCACGGAATGTCACCCGAAGTGACCTTAACTTAGGTGACCTGGTTCTTGCAATGGGTATAAAAGGTCACATCATAACCGGTGATGTCTCCAGAACGATTGGAAAACAACAATCCGATCTGAAACCACCTCGAAAACACTTTTAAGTACGGTATGATTCAGATTTTCGTTATTTGTGGCCTGCAGGCCATCGAGAACGAGGTCACAGCTTAATGACTTGGGACGATATCAACCTAAAGCATTGAGGACTCATGTAAAAAGGTCCAAAACTCAGGTGGCAAAAATGTCTGCCCATTCAGCTGACCGTTTCAGCATCTGTCCCGGTAAAAAAGCGGTGGGGGGGGGGGCTGCGCCAACGCTCCCTGGACTGACGAAGGTTAATATAGCGTTTGCGCTCCGAGGTAACTGGGGATGGCTTTGTGTCGGTTCTGAGGCAATTGGAGGGTCTACAGGATAATCAGCTTTCCCAATGAGGCGGCAATTTGGCCACTACTTGACATATTTAGTTTGTACTCCCGGACTATGAAACTACGTCTGATTTTTACTATGTACCTGCCTTAAACCCCTTTTAATATAGGCGGCAAGTAAGAAGGGAGGTAAGAAGGGAGTGGCAGGAAGGCAAGCTGTCCCCATTCGAAAGTTTGGGGGGAACATATGTTTTACCCCTCCCCAGAGCCTCAGAAGTGGCCCCGAGTTTGCAGAGGGGCCCCGCACAATGGGATCGAATAAACTCGTCAGAGTACGTATTAAATAAATGCAGGCTTAAAAATGTGACAAAAGCCCCTGTCTCCTCGTCCCCAAAGTTCATGAACATACTTGGAGGATCTTTGAACCTACCATAGGACCAGGGGCCACCTATATATTTGGGGCCCTTTGAAGGTCACGGGCCCCAACGCGACCTAACAGCAGTCACAGGCCCCTTGACTCACTGTGGCCCCCGAAAATCGAGTGCCCTTGATCAAGACCAAAGCCAATCCAGAAATAAAGAGTTTATTCCAAAGAGGTCCAGAGACCCTCGGTGTGTCTGGGGGCCTTTTGTAATTCCGTGGAGTCCCAATGAACCCCTAACAGCCACAGTAGTGCCTGGCTTCCAATGAGTCCCCAAATACATAGAGATCCCCTGGTCAAGCCTGAAGACCTCCAGATGTGTACAAGACGTTCTGGAGAGGGACGGAAGCCCAAGGTGTGCCTGCGGGCCCTTCGAAAATCAGGGGTACCAACGGACCTTAAGCAGCCACAGAGACTCCGTCCTTCCAATGGGAAGCCAAATACAAAAGGACCCCTGGTCCTCACCAGAACACCTTGTGTATGTTCATCTAAAGTCTCTGGACCTGGTTAAGGTTGGGGGCCCTTGGCGTGGCCATTGTCCTTTGAAAGGCAATGGCACTAATGGGCTCCAAATAAGGAAGAGAGTTAAGATTTAGGAGCATCAGGGGCTCCTGAATTTCAACAATAACCCAAATACCTAGGCCCTTAGGCCTGGCCGGGGACCTCACCACATCCAAATATCCCAAATACGCCCATATCCCCTGGTCAAGTCCAGAGGCCCTCCAGGCACGTTTAGACTAGTCTGGAGAGTGGGAAGGGCCTTTGGTGAATCGAAGGTCCCACTGGACCTTTGACAATAGTCACAGGCACCTCTGACCTCCAGTGGACCCTCAGATACAATGGGGCCCCTGCAGCGGCGTACCCAGGATTCCTGGCAGGTGAGGGTCAGACTTCCATTTCAAATTCAAAGGGCTTAGAGGGCCCTTTTTAGGTTAGATGTCCTGTTTTGATGCCTTGGAGGTCCGTTTTTGACGTCTTGGGCGCTCTACGGGCGACTTAAAGTTAAAAATACAGAAAAGTAGTGGAGCTTTTGGTCCCAGGGGTTGCCTTCAACCTCCAGGAGGGCATGGCCCCTTGGGTACGCCACTGGGACCCTGTTCAAGTCTCGAGACTCTTCACATATGTGCATGGACCTCGAGAGGTCTTTTACATTCCTGCCAATGTCAAGTGGAACGAAGCGCCGCGTTAATTGCAGAACATCGATACGGTGCCGGGCTTCGAAAGCTGATGCGAGAGGGGTTGGAATCGAGCTGCTAGATATGACGGAAACCACTGTCTCGGGTTGAAGTGCTCTTTAAGAGCCAGGACTTTGGCGTTGTATTCTTTTAACTGTATACTTTTAATTTTGACAGGTATAACCACAATGTACGTAAACCAACGCTCGTCTTGAAAAACCGTGTTTTGCAGATGGCATACGAATATGTGTAACTGGAGCTTTAAGGCGTTCTGAGTACTAGGTCATATGGCGCCCATGCATACAAATAAATGATGATGATAATTGTGGTGACGTTAGACCCTGACTCTGGCTATCTTTTGGCGCATTTTTTGGCAACGTTTGTTGGTAACTTTTGACGTTCTAGCGTTTTCCTGCGTTCGCCCTCGAATCTGACCTCGAAAATGAACCCCTACCGCCGAAACTGATATCAGATCTTGACAATGTCTATATTTTGGCGCCATTTCTTGGCGATTTTTGCTGGTAGCTTTAGGCGTTCTAGCATTTTCCTTCATTCGAATGGAACCATTCAATTGACCTCGAATGTCAACCGCTACCGAACTGGAACACGAAACTGACCTTACATCTAGACACTGGCTATCTTCCGATTTGTCGCCAACTCCCGTAGGCTGAAGCCGCAGCAACTCGCCCGAGCCAAGGTGCTGGGATGCAGGGTCTGGTGTCCTGATGTCCGAAACCGTGGCCTGGGTTCTGGTGCCCGAACTGTGACCTTGGCCTGGGTTCTGGTGCCCGAAGCCGCGGCCTCGATTTCGGCGCCTGTAGCCATGGCCTGGAGTCTGCTGTCCGGAGAAGGTGTCATCACGCGCCTGTCTTCGAGGGTGGTGTCTTGTTCTTCGTCCGAAGCCGAGACGCTGTTGTGGATGAAGTGCTCCTCGTCCTCGAGGACTCTGTCCGCATTGTGATGTTTGTCATGTCATGTGTGTCCGAAATGTCAAATTTCATCACATGCGACTGGCACACGACAAAAAAGTTATAGAAAAAGCAACAATTTCATGTAATTATCCCCATATTTAACGTACAGGAAAAGTATATAATGTTTGCTTTGTAGGCTTGAACAATGGGAAAGGTCAGCGGCAACCACTTCTCTCTCCCACACTGCAAATCAGTCCAATTGTCACCATACATATGACCTCTACTTGTGACGTGCAACGGTTAGATTTTTTTTGAGGACCATGTCCTAGGTAAATCCAAATAATCCATGCATAATATTCACGGGCGTTATAGAAAAACAAAGACGGAAAAGAAGCATGCTCCCGCTACCGTCCACACTGGTGAAAACACGCATGCAGTGGTTCACCTATGACGTCATACCTCCGTGACCTGACCTAGCATAAAAATGCTCTAGTGACAACATATGTAAAAGTGGGTGATGAATAGGTACTGAAAGTTTGGTTAGGCTTGCTCTAACGGCTCACGAAAAGCCGAAGGGGACGTTCTATTTGACACCCCCAGACGATCCCGGGTGGAGTCAGTATGACACATTTTAATTCTTCTCGTGCAGGTATCCACCTTTATCCCGAAGGATGAGGACACAGGATGAGGAACGAGACCATTCCGGAATCGAAATGGTTACATGGCCATTGGGAACGCCGACGCACCGGAAGCAGTTACATGCCCGGAACAAGGCGTACACGATATATCGACATGGCTAACGCCCCCTTTCCATCCTTAGGCCGCATCGTATTCTGCTAGTACATCTATGAACACCACCGCTGATTTCTGTTACTAAATTATTACGATGTTTCAACAACGCGATCATTGCTCAAAACTGGTGTCGTTTTACTGAAGTTCTACAACACACCATGTCGGTGGTCTATACTACAAGTTTTGCACTATTGTGTTGCACCATGTTTAATTGAACCAGTCCTTGCTGGTACTGGTACCCTAGCTCTAAATTCTCTCAATGCAAAATGGCGTCACCACAGAACGACACCACGGCAGCGCGCGCTGCGTCAGAATTTATGTACAAGGTTCGAGGAAAGGATGCCTCGTTGTGTGACAAAGGATGTTCAAGGTTTGTACAAAGAGAGTCTGAGAAGGTCTTGTACAAAGCTAGTGACGTCGTGATGTCCTGCACGACGGCGTTAGGACAGACCTAGCACATCACCAACATGATATGTTTACTAACCTCAAAGAACAGCAGCACCATTGTTTTACACAAGCGCAGACCTAGCACACCAGTAACATAATACGTTTAGTAGCCTTGAACCGTGGTAGGACTATACCTCTTCACTAAAAAGCCGCCTTTTAAGGTAGAATCCTTGTCCAAAATATTTTCTGTGTTCACTGCAAACTGAAAGAATCTTTAATCATCACGACACCATCGAGGACGACCGAAAGACTTCAATGAGCGAGGAGACGAGAAAGGCGAGGCTCACAATCGCTGTCACGGAGTGGGGGCAGCGAGCTACGACCCTCGGCCTGCAGTCCTGCGGTTCATGAATGCGCATGAGCGCCATTGTCGCGATCCAGATCCTGCGACATACTGCGGCCTTGAGGATGTGAAGGAGTTTTTCAGGGAGAAGGACGGTGGCCTATGAAGTACATGACGGTGTGAATAATGGAAGGACCAGTGTATGACTAAGAACTCTAGTACACATAAAAAGTGCTGTCTGCTCATAATGCGGCATTTTTACTACCGCGAGCCGTGCCACTGCAGTCGTCAAGATCAAGAAGCTTCAGGGTCACAGTTTCTTTACAGCAGATCCCCCGAGAGGCAAGTTCCACTGGTAGCCTTCGCCATTTAACTGTGAACTGTGGCAATACTTTTCCCACTCATACGACATACACCGCACACGAACTGAAAACTGAATGACGGGACGAGGAATGAGGGCTACGTGGCCTTTCCTTCCTCAAACGTGCGTTTTTATCATTCTCTTAACTTTCTTATCAAAAGGTCTGAAACAGAGCCAACTGTGCGCCAGGAGACGTTTAAACCTCTTAATGTTTTTCAGCTGACTGTTTTAGCGCCGAGGCTGAACATGGCCGGAGTATTTCCAACGAAAAATTTGGCTGAACATTTCTTGTGGAATAAGTTCATGATGTCTGGTGGTTAATGGCATAAAGAAACCTTACGGCCCGGACGGCGTTGATTTTGAACGTCTGTACTCTGTGGCAGCTTTTTCGCGCTTCATCCGGAGGTAGAGTTGAGTACTAGCCCCCATTTACCTGCATACCTCCTTTTGACCCGTTCTTCCCAACCTCCTCCTGACAACCTTTCTTCGGAAAGCCAAGTCGTGGTCCTTTCCCGTCTTGGCCGAGCAGCCCGATCAGAAAGCCGACCTCGCGACGTAACAGTTTGTACAGACTGATCTTGGGCACAACCACCTCTCAAGTCACCACTGTCGCAGACCCGGAAGTCGGGCGAAGGATTTGTGCAGCTTTGATAATTCTACCCTATTTACGCAATAAACTAGAGATAAACTTGCGAAATAACAGACATTCATGACACCTTTTGTGGGTGTCATGAAAGTGAGCATCATACGGCCGTCATCGGGAGCTCAGTTGGTTAGAGCGCTGGTATCCCCGTCATGTCAAGACGGGTTCCAGACGCCCCTCAGCGATGGTAATTTGCCCGCGGATCAGCTAGCAACAAATAACACACGCTCATGTTGCACTTTTGCAACACGTTAAACTTTCGCCACAAAATCCGTTGTTACCTGAAATTACTCGATCGGGTATAGGGGTCAGTTTACCGTGCTATGCTTAACACGGACTCCGATCCGTAGCATCAATCCATCATCAATGCGGGTCAGATTTGTAAAGAAAATCAGTTACCTTACTTTGCATTTTCCTCATTTTTAACGTAATTGTTTTCATGTATTTGAGTGTTGGTGCTCATGTTTCCCATTGAAGCTGCGAGCTGGGATTATCTGCAAACGTTCGGTGTTCAAGCCAACGGTGAGCACGAACAATCTGCTGGAATTTCTGCGTCACACGAGCCGAATGGGACAGCTGGACGGAAAAGAAACGCCGCGTAAATATCCCTGTAGAATGTTTGGCAAATCCACACTGCTTCATTTTGTGAGTGCATGTTCTTTTTATAATGCCATTTCGACTCATTGGCTCTACCAGGTGCAAATGTACTCGATGTGCCCTGTAAGTGCCGTGTATTTATGCCATTCTGTCTGTTCATACGAGTTTTTACGGGACCACTTTCCAATTTCGTCCAATTTCGGCGCCCTTATCCTTTTCTTATGATCTGTTCCACTTTCTCGTGGTTTTACGAATGTTGTCATTTTCTGTAGCAGAAGACGTGTAATGATGTTAACAGTGAAAAGCAGAAAATGTCCGTGATACTATATATGTACGTTCAGACGTCCATTTTCAGATGTATGTACATTCATACTCCCATACTCCCATACGCAAGGCAGATAGAAAAAAGATTCGCTTTGGTAGTAGTATAAAACATGTCTGTCGGTTTCATAATTATTAAATTAGGGAAAAAAAGAGAACGACTGTTTCGAGAAGCCAAAAATTGTCAACCAGAAAGGACTCGTGGCACAAAGGAGCCAGTAACACAAAATATCACGTCTCGGTTATTTCATCCACTGTTCAATCAGAATACCTGCACGTTACGAGGACCACTGGGCGGAATTTTTAGGGGGCCGCTTGCACAGCTTATTGGAATTTCAACTAGTGTTGGAACACCCAACACAGCTTACCACTCTCTACACACACAGCCACCTCGAACGAGGGAGGTCCGTCCCTGCGCTGTAAAACTCGCAGTCCGATTCATCTTTTATTCCGAGAGCAACCGCCTCGGCGCGGAGGTTGGCGAGGCTCAGCATGTAACAATGGACAGCGCGGTCTGCTGTCGGGTCTGCTGGTCGGGTCTAGTCTCGAGGCAACGGACCACCGGTCTCCCGCATTCCAGCCGCACAGTGGGATCAGGCGCGGCGCACAGCTGGCCACGCGAGAAGTAATTCAGAAAAGCTAGGGCCTGAGATGGACAGCCGTAGCATACCCCGACACGATTTTCATGTGCAACTGGTTCCATCCAGATCGTTTTCTTCGTGACAAGGCGATCCAACGTCCAAAAGGGTTTCGTGACGCAAATAAAGACGTGACGTTCCCCTTTGTTGACTAGAATTCACAAAAGCAGAGGAAGACGGTTGTTCGGTCAGCTGACGTCAGCAAGGGATTCCGCTATGGGTCATGCAAGTTTTTAACTCACCCTAAAAGGACAACAATTCCGGGGAGAGGATTTTCTTGCGGCCTAACTCTATGATGCTTGTTCTGCAGAATGCAGCACGACCGACGAAGGCCTTCAAGTAGTCGCAGGCTTTTGGTGGCCATTTCGAAGTTTTGACGTGTCTCGCCCCGGACGATCTGAACGCGAAAGCGGCGTCGATTCGGCCATATTTTAACTCCGCTGAGCACAGATCAACAACAAAATAACGGAGATATGCGACGAGGAAGGGGCGACTGCTCAGGATTGGGAGCGATCACAGCAGCTATCCCAGTCACAGCTCAAAACAACGACGAGCGCGCCGTCCGGGGAAGCATGACCCACTGCACCCCCAGCAGGGGCGGTCTGCTGACGCCTGCTGGCCGAGTGCAGCGACTGAGGGCAGCCCTGCCCGCGGCCGAATTAGAGAGCGAATCCGTTGCCTGTGTAGTCCTCGATCCAGGGGTAGTTCTTGGGACATTCCATGCAGGTGTTCAGGTAGAAGTTCTCCCCTGGCAGTTCCCTGCGAACGGAATCCATTTATTACGACTCGGAGGACCCACACGGTTAATGAAGCAGACCACGGAACAGGGTAACGAGGGTGACGCTGCTAAATCTGCTCTTCCCAGAACAATTAATGTCACGAATGCCACCGGCAGTATACAAATAAAAGTGATCACTTTCCGGTTTCTAGGGAATGATAAATTTCATTTACGGTGGGAAGCAAAACCATCTCACATTTAGGGCTTCTAGACGCGTGTCGAGAAACGGAGGGGTAACGAGGGTCATATTTAGAGGGAACTCACCGGGTGGTCAGCGGGCAGGGGTTGGGCAGCGAGCAGTAGGGCAGTCCCTTGACGTCGCACTTGTCCTTCCACGGCAGGAAGTCGCGGATGCCGTTGCTTTCGGTCGGGCTCTGCATCCAGTTGAGCACCTGCAGGTGGCTGACGAAGTAGACGTCGTTCTTGGCCTGCATCTCGTCGATGAACTTGTTGAGCTCCTTCTTGAAGTCCTTGTTGCTGCTGAGCCACCCGGCAGTCAGGTGGAGTCCCAGAGGCGCCCGGTTGGTCGTGTAGTGGCGTTCGAAGTTGCTGCGCAGCACGGATGCGAACTGTTCGGGCGAGCTGATGCTGGAGCAGGAGGAGAGCAGGTGGCAGCCGGGCAGACGCTCGTCCACGGTCGGGTCCTCGCGCAGGTCCAGCTCGTTGATGACCACCTCCCAGAGCTGGTGCGACTGGGACGGGCAGTTCTGGGACGTGCCCAGGCACTTGTGCGGCATGCGGTAGTCGAGCGTATACGGCCAGATGGGCACACGGCCGAGCGGAGCCGTGATGGACGAGTCGTACAGGAACTGCTGGTCGGCCATCATCACGAACTGCGTGTTGCCGCCGACGCGCAGCTGCGGCGCGCGCACGCCGGCCACCGTGCCGTCGGTGATGTTTGCGTAGCGCTCGATGATGTCGCGAGCCCCGGCCATCTCGTCGCGCCATACGTCGTAGCTGCCGTACGACCAGTAGTCGGGGTCGGCCTCGTTGGTGATGGAGAAGACGCCGATCTCGTGGCCCTTGCGGTGCAGCTCCTGCACCGCTGAGTAGTTGGTGTACTTGTGCGACACGTAGAAGGTGCCCTTGGCCGTGCAGCCGTTGGGGTTCTGGCGGTCGTCGCGGAAGATGTCCTGGAAGATGCCGATGTTGTCGACGTTGACCGAGCCGTGGAAGGTGATGGCAATCATCTGCGGCGTCTGCTCCGGCTCCAGGCCGCCCGGAATCTGGGTGCCGTCCACCGAGCAGAAACACTCGGGCAGCACGCAGTCGGCCGGGTTGCAGATTTCGGCGCCGTTCGGGTCGACGCCGACCGCTGCGGGCGTCGGAGCGGACCGGTCAGACGGAGTGGGTACCGTTGCAGGGGTGCGTCAGGCTCGCGTCAGAGTGGACCGGTCAGACGGAGTGGGTACCGCTGCAGCCGTGCGTCAGGCTCGCGTCAGAGAGGGCAGGTCAGACGGAGTGGGTACCGTTACAAGGGTGCGTCAGGCTCGCGTCGGAGCGGACCGGTCAGACGGAGTGGGTCCAGCCTGACCGGGTCGCTGCACGGTCGCGGACTTGGCATTTTGCAACGGGACCACACAGGCGTGCTGCCAGGCCGGCCTAGCTGCAGCGCGCGCAGATACTGTGGTCTGCTGGTTCCATGGAAAACCTAGCGAGGCCGCAACTTTCTCTCGTGAGACCACTGGCCAAGTAATCGTCCACAGCAGTGCTGCCATAAGCGAGGGCAAACGGCGTTTGGATGATTTGATAACGTCGCTCGGTCCAAACGCAGCCCTGGGGTACGTAATGCGGTTTGCCACTGCCTCTGGCACGGGAAAATATTCAGCGGGGCGTCTGATATGACCCAGTTCTGGCTGTTGTCACGAGCCTATCGTGTGAAGCGTGTTACGCGGCCCATTGTCGTCCCACGTCACGCGGATAGGCTCCGGTAGCCTGCAGTTTGGCTCGGAATTTCCCTGGCTGTTGTTCCGTCCCCCATCACGTCAGCAGGCCATGAGAGCAGAAGCGTGACTGACGCGCCAGCGGACGGCGCGGTGGACGCCGTCGCCGGCCGGGCCACTCACTGCAAGCGTTCTCGTCCGACTCGTCGACGCAGTCGGGCTGCAAGTCGCAGAACAGCTCCTTGTCGATGCAGTCGCCGTTGCCGCAGGCCAGCTGAAGGTCGGGGCAGAGCGGCTCGTCCGTCACCAGCAGCGGCAGCACCTTCTTCGGCTCTGTGGAAGGCGACACGTCACCGTCAGCGACCAGTCGCCGTCTCGGCGGGCCTCATGGAAGGTGCATGCTCGGATGCTTCGCTCCATGCCGCGTCTGCGACACGATTTTTTTAGGAGGTCGCTGCTCCGTCCGGTGTCCCGAGACGCAAGCGGCGACGGTGACTCACTCTCCAGGAGGTCGCAGGTGTTGACGGCGCTCCTCCAGAGGCAGGTCTGCTGTCGCACCTCGAACGCCAGGCCATCAGGGCACTGAATCCGCTTCAGACCGGCCTTGGTACATCTGGAGACGAGAGGCGACGGTCAGGACGAGAGCTGGCGACGGCAGACGGTCCACAGAACGTAGACGGTCCGCATATAGCCGGCCCACAGCACGCAACGAGACATTCTGCAAAAGCGCAGCGATATTCGGCGAAACTGAGAAGCATACCGACTGAACAAAAAACAAGAGAGAAACGTGACAATAATCGCCGGATAAGCCACGACAGCTGCGTCAACGCGCGATTTTCGTGGGCAGAAACTGAGACACCTGACATCGCCGCCGCGGTCGTGTCACCTCCACCCTGCACACGGCTCCGCGCCCCCGCCGACCGGCCGCGGCCGGCAACGCCGAGCCGGAACCGACCTGAACGCCTCCTTGCAGTCGCCGTCTATCTCCAGCCGGAAGTACTCGTCGCCGCGGCCCTTGCAGAGCTCCTCGACGGCATCCTTCTTCTTGGACCGAAGCGACTGGCGTTTCTGCCGCAGGCTGGTCGCCTCCGCTGGAACGTTTCGGAGGGTCACCGTTGCGCTCGCTGACCGGGGATGGGACGAGGGGTCACGCTGTGAAAACCCCGGTAGAGCGACCGCCAGAACCCAGGACCGGGGAACAGCTTTAGAAGGTCGGGTGTCACTCCAGAGAAAGTTTTGAACTTAAATTGCGACAGGAACGGTAATCTGGCGAGTTGGCGTGGACAAGAATACATTCGAAAATTGCTGTGCAATAATAATTTAGAAGGTTTTATGTCTATTGTGCGTCCATTACTCGTAAAGTCGTTCTCCTACTCTCGCAGAGTTTATTTAACTGATCTAGACTCATGATTGCCTAAGCTCCAACTCCACTGAATTCGTGAACACTGCTACAATCAAAATCTGCAAGCGCTGAACGTACAAAATGTCTCTCGTCGAATGTCCGTATTTCGTAGCAGGAGGGATAAAATGCTGGCGAAGTTTTAATGCACGCTGAGAAGACCAGAAAGCGAGCGCAAGATTCGATCGTCTAAGCCGATGGGTTTTCAAATGAACTTTTTACGTTTTTGCAGGCATATGGACGGCTACTTACGTAATGCTGGCAAATTTCCGGATCACGACTGGTTTTTCTTTACCGGGCACTTTCCACAACTGGCGTGGGAGCGGCAAGTCGCAGTAACGACCACGCCCTTCGGGCTACTCGGCCGTAAAATCAACCTCCTGCTGGGCCTAATGCGTGATAAAAATTCTGCAACTTGGAATTTCATTCGCTTGCGCAACTCACTTTAGCGCGGACACAGCGACGGCCCCACCCAAGTGCAAGGCTAGGGCCAAAGCGCGCAAAATAGAAATATTTGAACGGGTGCAGATTTGAATGGCATTACATCTAAGCAGCCGACAGCCATGGCAACGATAATGTCTGTGGCGTCTGCAGCGACATAACACGGCGACAATTTACGGCAATGGGTAAATTTGGGAACTTTTCCTTGTCGGAAGACTGGCTTCGTTATACTTTAAAGCGCTGGATGATTAACGTAAAAAACAGCGGAAACAGATCAACCGTAAAGCGCAACAGATTATAAAGTGTTGGTCTTTAAAGCGCTGGATGATTAACGTAAAAAACAGCGGAAACAGATCAACCGTAAAGCGCAACAGATTATAAAGTGTTGGTCCCTTTGTGGACCACAGGTAATCGTGATGAGAATGTACGCAAATTCCGTTGTCGCGGAAACGACGGGGATTCGAGAACTTGCAGTGCGACTCCACTGGCCGTGACAGTTTGCTGATTACTCTGCGAAATACTCAAACACCGTTTCTGGCCGTAATTCTTGAGACGGATGTGGGGTGGCCCGCGGTGTTGCTGGGCCCAGGGACCCTCGCTGGTCTGGGCCGCTATCAGGACGGGGACACGAGCTCATGACTGAGATCACCATGAGCCTCCGACCACAGGGAAAGGTCTCAGCGCTCATGATATCACGCAATACCAGATGAAAGAGGGAGTGGCCGTCTACCGGACTGAGAGGAGACTGCCGTTCAGAATCGACCGCCTCCGTGTGCACTCAGCATGAGGTCGGCCGACGGCGGTTCGCGCCGGGCATGACAGCAGGCGCAACCGAGGGAGCCGGATCAGCCGAGAGGGATGAGGCAAAAAATGCCAGACAAGAGGGGAAAAAGGAAAAGGTGCAGAATGGGGATGAAAAAGGCACCAGAGAGAGGAAGAAAGAGATGAAGGCATAAAGTACGGAAAGCAGGGAAGGAGATCAGAGGAAATGGTCGAGATCAAGAATGCTGCTGTTCCCTGCTATAAATATAAACGAATCTTGCATTTTCCAGTTTATTTTACGCCGCGCGATATGTCTACCAGAAATTCATATTTCCCAATCAATTTCTCCGAAAATGGGCCTTTCCTGCTCAGCACTATCGCTGTTTCGCGCGACTTGGGATAATCATACGAAACTTTCATCTGGGTGGATTTGTTAGCAACTTCTAAATACATAGTTCCAAGTCCATCCAAGCTTCATGGCTAAATGAAATTGTGTGGTAAATCGTACCCGCGTGCTGGTATGCTCTGATTGGACTAAATTCCATACAGTTCCGGTATCCATGGAATTTTCCTCAAACTGTTCCATGAGGCCCAGCTGTCTTTTCAGCATTACTGACAACTTCCACAACCTGACCGGTCCGGCACGCTTCACCTCGACTGTCGAGTGCCGCTCGGGGGCGGACGATCACGCCAGCGGTGAGGTCGACGCCGACAGTAGAAAGTACCCTGGTAACTTCATTGCTCAAAAGCCGGCACACAAGGCTAGCACTAAAACCTGTTCGGTCACTGTGGTATTCGATGGTTCGCTTTTCTTTTTAATTCAGGCACATTCAGAATGAATACGTTCTAATTTACGGGTTGCAGAAAAGAGACGCTCAATCATTGCACACGTATACTTTCATTATATACACATACGTACCCAACTGCCAGTATGCGCGAATATCGGATCATTTAACTCCCGGACGCAACGCTGGAAGGCTTCTTTTTTGGCCAACCTCCCGATATCAGCGCCCTTTCCAAATGGCCACGCAGATTCGCAAAGATAAAGGTCATTTGCATCTCTGAGCACCCGCGGAATAGATCGTGACTACTTCTCCTGCCCTGTGACCTTTAACTCGGGCCAAATGTGGCGATATCGACTCGTGGCGGCGGTTCTGCACACGTATGAGTGGGGCAGCCGCGGCTCAAAACGCCCACACAGGACCCGCGAGGGGCTCTTTGGGAGGAGAAGGCGGGGAAACGTCAGCGATTATGAGTCTGGGGCAGTGTCAGCTCCTCTCCGCATTCAGCCTGCGGTGGCCTGCGGTGCCTGGCGCGATCACTTTCACTCTCCGCGCGGATTATCCAGGACCACGTCATCCGGCCGCCGGCAGGGGTGGGGGGAGGGGCCCCGACCGGTCCACCTCCAGGCACGCCCAGACGGCTGCTGGCCAGCTTAGCGTGCGACCGTGACGGCCGCTTTTTCCGCTGATTTCACATGACAAGCTGCATTCCGTGCTTTGTCACGAAAGGAGTTTGTTGTGGTGGGTTTTGCCAAATGTTCTCCGAGACGTTTTAATAGGTCAGAAATCGCATATGCTCCAAGTACTATGCCTGTATACAATCAGCCGACAAATTAACAAATCAAATTATAGCTTAGATACAAACAAAAATGGAGAACAGATGTCCGAATCCACACCAAATTAATTGTTCTTGATAAGATGACCCGAAACCGTCTGTACCAAGAAACCGATAACTCTATGGTTTTTCGCTACCGTTCACCCAGGCAAACACTCCCTCGGATGCATTGGCCAAATGAGAGGCCATTCACCTGTTTGATCAGGTATCAAAAAAGCAAAAACTAGCGCTCGGATTTCCGGCGACTGGCACGACAACGAAAACACTTCCAAATATCTACCCAGTCCCCTCAAGCATGTGTTAACCATTCTTTTCCAGCCAGCATTTGTTTCGGCAGCTCTTTCCAAAAGGCCTTAAACTCGGAGAACTGAGCAGCGGCAGTGTGCGTGCGGCGGCCGCGGTGGTGGCGGGGGTGACCCGGAAGTGCCCGGCCATGAGGGACAACCGGCCGCCCCCGCTGCCTCGCTCCCCCCTCATTACTCACCGACAGCTAGCGCCAACACCACCAGACTCAGCAGCTTCATGGCCGGCCTCTGACAGACTGCACCGTACTCAGGAGCGTTCTTATAGCCGACCCAGTGCGCATGCGCCGGCTGCAACACTTTCACTGCGCGGGACGGCCGTCCGACGGAGAGCTGACTGCTGCTCTGAGCCGGCTGGCCGGCAGACGGAGCCAGACTCAGGCGCCCCCGCGCGACGTGTTTGGACCGAGCGCTGGAGAACAGGGACGCCGACGCTGCAGAACAGAGACACCGTCACTGTAGAGCAGCGACACCGTCAATGCAGAACAGGGACGCCGGCACCGCAGAACAGGGACGCCGTCAATGCAGAACAGGGACGCCGACGCTGCAGAACAGGGACGCCGGCATCGCAGAACAGAGACACCGTCACTGTAGAACAGGGACACCGTCACTGTAGAACAGGGACGCCGACACTGCAGAACAGAGACACCGTCACCGCAGAACAGAGACACCGTCACTGTAAAACAGGGACACCGTCACTGTAGAACAGGGACACCGTCACTGCAGAACAGAGACACGTCACTGTAGAGCAGGGACACCGTCAATGCAGAACAGGGACACCGTCAATGCAGAACAGGGACACCGTCAATGCAGAACAGAGACACGTCACTGTAGAGCAGGGACACCGTCACTGCAGAACAGAGACACGTCACTGTAGAGCAGGGACACCGTCAATGCAGAACAGGGACACCGTCAATGCAGAACAGGGACACCGTCAATGCAGAACAGAGACACGTCACTGTAGAGCAGGGACACCGTCACTGCAGAACAGAGACACGTCACTGTAGAGCAGGGACACCGTCAATGCAGAACAGGGACACCGTCAATGCAGAACAGGGACACCGTCAATGCAGAACAGGGACACCGTCACTGCAGAACAGAGACACGTCACTGTAGAGCAGGGACACCGTCAATGCAGAACAGGGACACCGTCAATGCAGAACAGGGACACCGTCACCGCAGAACAGGGACGCCGTCACTGCAGAACAGAGACACGTCACTGTAGAGCAGGGACACCGTCAATGCAGAGCACGGAGAGCAGGGCAGGGTGTCGCCCCTGCAGAACATGGACTGCAGAGCACGGAGAGCAGGGCAGGGTGTCGACCCTGCAGAACATGGACTGCAGAGCACGGAGAGCAGGGCAGGGTGTCGACCCTGCAGAACATGGACTGCAGAGCACGGAGAGCAGGGCAGGGTGTCGACCCTGCAGAACATGGACTGCAGAGCACGGAGAGCAGGGCAGGGTGTCGACCCTGCAGAACATGGACTGCAGAGCACGGAGAGCAGGGCAGGGTGTCGACCCTGCAGAACATGGACTGCAGAGCACGGAGAGCAGGGCAGGGTGTCGACCCTGCAGAACATGGACTGCAGAGCACGGCCGGCGACACTGCAGAGCATGGCGGCCAGCATTGCAGAGCACGGCCGCTACTGACACTGATCTTCGAACACAGTACGGCCATTGAAGAGCATGGTCGTCGATACAGATCATCAGACAGAGCTCGGTCACCGAAACAATCACTGAACAGAGCACAACATCGACATAGACCAAACACGGCATGGCCACCGACACGGATCATCAAACAGAAAACGAGTACCTTTAAAGCTTCATTCATGCAAGGATTAGCAGTTACACAAGCAAGACGTATCCTGTGGATGACTCAATCTTCCCACGATTCGGATTTTTTGATCTAACGTTCACCATGTTCAGAAAATGTCTTGAAAGTATTGATCCTTCCGAGGTCACGTGGACAACGCATGATAGCTGATAATAAAAGTCACACCGTTCTCTCACTGCGATGATGGAACTTTGTCATCCTAGCACTATGGCAATTAAAACATGGTCATTACGCATGGCAGCATAGATGACTGCATTTGCAGCCCACGATTGCGCGCTTAATGAAGGTTAAACGCCTCATCCATGTAAAGATGCATGAAAGAGTAGGGTCATCTATTAAGTGGGCGTTGTTACGAAATACGAAAGGAATGGAGGAAACGTACAAAATGCCACAGCCTGGAAACGGAAATCTGTAGTGGTTTTAAAACCTATCTGCACCGCATTATCAACGCGGAATGTCGTTCCGGTCTCCGGAAGCAGTAACGCAAAATTTATAGCTCTGACCAGGTCCTTCGCCTTTTCACGGCCCTGGTACCAACAAAGACTTGTTTTACGTGCCAAGTTATTAGTCCCTGGCGCTATCCCGAGCTTCCAGGCTCGCCGGCGTAAGCGGCCGTCGTCGTCGCAGAGGGTGTAGGTGTGGTCCCCATCCCACACAAACTGGAGGGATCCAGACCATGTGCTGAAGGGACGGAATTCCCATCCGTATAAAGCAGACCACCCCAGATGATGACTTCACTCCGTCTTTTCGTCGTTTTGTTCCCTTATCCTTAAAATTTACAGCGATCAGTTTCGACGAATATTTATTTCGTTGTTATTTGTATTATTTCACTGTGACCTTTAAGTAACAAAACAACAATAATAATAATGAAAACAACAATTTTCGCTGAGAAATGTCCTTTAGTACGGAATCTAAGCCCGATGTTCTGGTTAGATCATCCCAACAATATTCCCCATTGTCTCATAAACTTCACGCGACCTGATTCTCAGAATTGTTTACGGGCATTATTGGCCGCTTAATGGAAACACTGTACTGGTATTAAATCGTCGGAAGGTTTTCGCTTATTCTAGGTTATCTCAAGGCTGCACAGAGGATGGCTTATTCTCAGTCATTCTGTTGTTGGAGACGGCCAAGGTTGCTTATCTTGCACACCTTTACTTTCTGAGCCCGTTTACGCCCCGCCTCCTATAAATAGGACATCTGGAAATAGTTTTGTGCATGGCGCATGCAAGGTTCTATAAACACGGAAATCCTGTAATCATCGGAAAAGGAGTGGCAATTTTTGACTAAGCTCTGACGTTTGGATGGCATTTGGATTATATTAGGCTTCAGAAACAACCATAAAACCATGCATCATCTCCATTTTGTTTTATGCCTAAGCGTTAATGGGTTAAGTACCGGGGCACCGCTGAATTCCAAAGCTAAATCTGGGTCTAATCTGACTGAAAATCTTCACAACAAACTGTGAGCGCAACAGCGTCATCCAGGTGGACAAAGGACCAGGACAGAGAACGTCATATCACACAAACAAGGAATCACGAATTCCACCATCGTTGAAACAGTTCACAAGCACGAACCCAAAGGAAACATTACGATGGACAGAGGCGCTCCGAGCGTCGACGTTGACGTCGTCGACAGGAACCGCCCGTGCGAACACAAACTCCATAACCATCTCGTGCGTTCGTTGTCATGCACCGTCACTCAGTATGAATGGCACGCACGCATTCTGTTTTTAATGGAGATTCCTTGATCCGTTTTGTGACGAAAAGGATAAAAGACCATGTATTCCACGGTCGGGGAAAAGTTTATTTTTGTAAGGCCCTCAGAAACATACCACGGGCAACATGATACCCAAGTTTCGCCTTAAACGACAGTATTGGTCTATAGCTTTGGGCTAAAGGATTGTTATTACCTTGATCAATACTCCTGTATTGCCCTTAAGACCATACATTATTCATATGGTTAATCGTGCAAAGGATGAAACTGTTCTTGTAAAACGTTCGGAAAAAGCAGCAAATAAGCTCGTAACAGTGCAGGCTTACGAGAATGAAGTTATGTACCGCGGATGGCCAAATGTCCGGGACCTTGCGTGCCCGTGGCATGTGATTGGTACAGGGAAGTGAGGCTCAGCAAAACATGACGTGCGTTTTGGCTTTGCTAATTTGGACAGACTCGTAAAACCTGAAGGCTCAACTGTTTTATTCATCTTCAGCTTTTTTCAGCGACGATTCTTCGTGGTAACAGAAAACGTAACCGCAACGTTACCGTAACGACAAGTTCCATTGGTCGCCGGTTTTAAGCTTCATTGTCTCAGTAATTTATTGCTTCGTATATATATATATATATATATATATATATATATATATATACATCCACGTTTGTGCGTGTGTGTTTGTGTGTGTGCGTTTGTCTCGTTGAAAATGACAACATATCTGGCATTAACGTGCTTCTTTGATAAGAATTCTATACCCCGAATCAATCGTTCTTCATAATCGAAAAAAAACTTTTTGGAATGGTATCTGCACTACATTGCAATGTTTCGTCGGTCCTGTTAGCACCGAAATATTCTTGGTCGTGTCGGTCCAAACTGACATTGTTCCATTCTCAACTCAAATAAGTCATATGATTTCATAAAAATATCTACAGCCATGAAGAATACATATTTGTTGGCACCTCTTATAAAGCACATCACAATTGCCATTACTCCATGCTTTTTCACGTACTCATTTTCTCCTATCTTACGTTTTACGTGCCATAGTTGGCCGTCGCAACCACAGTGTACTCCGCATGTTAGTTTGCCGGTTGATGGTGGGATAGGTATTCCAGATGTAAACAGAACATCTCGCACCTAGAATGTAAGGCAGGAGAAAGAGAGCATGTGAAAAAGCATCGAGTGATGACAATACTGGTATTAGTCTTTATCAGAGGTGCCAACGAATATGTATTGTTCATGAAATCGAATGACTTATTAGAGTTGAAAATGCAGCAATGTTATTTTGGCTCGACACGAATACGAATGTTTTCTTTGTTATTATTATGTATGGTTGTGCCTATGTTTGATAATGTTGGTAGGCCCAACAAAACGCTACAATGTTATATAGGCACCCCTCTTAACAGCTTTTCTGACGATGGAAAACGATTGATTCGGGGTGTCGACTCCTTATAAAAAAGCACATCAATGCACATCAATATCCTGCCATTTTAACGAGACATATCTAAGGGAAAATCTGCATCATATTTATATATACATGTATATATATATATATATATATATATATATATATATATATATCAATATATTACGAGTTAGGCTTAAGGCTCAGTGAGCCTTACTTCAACTAGCAGAAGAAAATCATAGTGATCAGCCCGGCCTGGCCCGGCCGTGACGTTTTCGGGAGACTCAGCTTCGTTACTACTGGTTACAAAATAATGAAACCTTCGCGAAAAGATAGCTCAATGCTTTCAATGTTATGCAGGAGCGTTTGCGATGCGGCAGCTTGCAAACTCTTCCTTCCGCGTAACTATTCTGAGAGTAATGTTTTTACTTCAATGTACCAATGGTCAAGTTGTTGCTGGGTCCAGGGCCCAAAGGTGTTGGCAGATTGGCACGTGCCGATGTGTCAGCACCTTTGGGTTGGCAGATCGACCGTTCGAAAGGTCTGGCGCCCCAGCGGTACATAGGCTAATTTTCGTTGCACTGCGACCCTCACTGGCGCGTGATGCGCGCTTCATGGGGGGTTTCTGCCCAAAAGGATAGCACGAAAAACGACGCTTATCAGCGACGTAAAACATTGTCTCGATTCCGACGAGCTTTCTCCACAACCACGTGTGGGATCGGCTCGAAACGCGTCAACTTAAAACGAAAACTGAATGGGCAATCGCGTGGTGTACAGCACGTGCTAATGCGTGTGACACAGGCCACTCGCAAGAGATGACAACGTAGAAGGCCGTTTCTAAGTGTTTTCGAGGATTGGGTGTTGTGCTGACGATCCAAAGATCGCAGCGACTTGAAAAAACTCGACGGTGTAGCTCCAGGTACCGTCTTTCGTTGCTACCGAGGCAAAAACGTCTCCGCTACACATTTTTGACGCCACACGCCTTGGAAGGGAACACCCACTCATTTTCAAACTTCCTATCGATTCCAGTTCAATATCGTACAGAATTTATTTATGGTTTTTAGCAACAAAAATTGCACCGACATGTAGCCTGCTTTTTTGTGCCTTCTTCAGTCAGAAAATGTTCGTCATTTACAGTCGTTAAATTACAGTCTATCTTTTCGTAAAGTCCTGCACGTCTTAACGCAAAGCAAGATTCACTTGCCGGTTGTAGTCGCTGGTTAAATTCACAGCCAAATCAGCTGACTGTTGCACGCACAGCCTAGTGCTTGAGATCCGCTGCTTAAACAAATTGGTCGTTTTTTTATTTTCAAAACGGTTTCCGTTCCAGTAAGCTGTGTCGGCAGCCCAGGGTCAGGAAAAGTCAAAAAGGATATCATCTCGAAAAAAACTGCACGCCCAGTCGCAAAGCATAATCCATGTGCAGCAGGAGACAGCACGTGCTACGTCCAGGAAATCTGTACTGTGAAATGCATAAAAGAAGGGTATTGTTATAAGTGGTAACGAAGTAGGCCTCGCTTACTGGTAATATATTATGGGCATTATATTGTAAACCTTATACATTATATATAAACCTCACTCGGCGCGTGGGGTAGGGGTGTCATTTTAGGACCCCCGCGGTTTATCTTTCAGTTTTTTTCTACTTTTTGTAGCAAGGCAAGAAGTACCGATTTTGCTGTAGCTGAGTTTTTAGCATTTATACGTACTGGGAAAAAATTTCAGATTTCTTCATGGGATAGGTTGTGATTTGTGACATTTTTGTCAAGGCCATGTCAGTTGTGTTTTCAAACAAATCGCACAATGCATTATATTTGTTGGATATTGGGCATTGGAATGCTGAGTTACATATTTCTGTTACAAATGTTGGTGTCAGTGACCTGATTTCGACCCCAGGTGGTTCGAGAGCTACCTGGCTGATCGGCGGCAGGTGGTGAGAGGTGGTTCTCTCTCCCCTCCTCTCTCTTACGGTGTTCCGGAGGGGTCCGTTGTTGGCCCCATCCTCTTCAGCGTCTTCACGAACGACCTTTTATCCAATCTGTCTCACGGACGTCTAGTATCCTATGCCGATGACACCCAGACTCTATACTTCGCACATCCTGATCATTTATCTATCCTAAAATCCCGGCAAGAAGAGACTCTCCTTGCCTTCCAAGCCTACATTACATCCAACTCCTTGAAAATGAATCCATCCAAAACAATCTTGCTCCTTGTCGGCACAGCTCCTTCCCTCAAGAAGACCACATCCTTCCATTTTGGGCACCGAAGGACCTTGAAGTCGGTGCGCCCCTAAGCCCAATCGCCAACCAACCAACATCCTTCCATCTAAACTTTGCCGACCACATAATAACTCTTAATCCGTCCGTGGAGATGCTGGGAGTCACCACCAACTCCTTTTCCTGGGAGAAGCACATATCCAAGGTTACCAAAAAGTGCAACCCTATCCTGCTCTGTTTGTATAAGATACGTCGCCATCTTACGACCGAGGTCCGGACATTCCTAATCCAGTCACATGCTTTCCCCTATACCCTTTACTGTGTTTCGGTCTGGAGCGGGGCCGTGTCGTGCCATCTTAACAGAGTTCAGAGAGTGGTGAACTTTGGGGCCAGGATTGTCTCCTGGGTTCGTAAGCGGGATTCGGTGTCGGCAACCTTCAGGGTGTTAGGCTGGCGCGCCGTACGTAACTTAATTGCGAGACGCGACAGCATTGGTGTTTTCCGAGCCCTGAATGACTCGCGTGCTCCGGTGGCGGTCCGGTCCCTGTTCATTCCACGTACCGCTGTGTCCCAGCGCGCCACCCGGGCGTCGGCGCCCGGCGTCTTAGAGCCGCCGACTTTCCTTCTGTCTGTGGGCCGCAGGGCTTTTTCGCATCGCGCGGCCTCGTCCTGCAACCGGATGCCGCCGGACTCCTCTCGAACCCTAGAGAACTTGCACGGAAACTTGACGAGCTGTCTTCCTATACCTTGACGTGTTCTGACTTATTTGATCTGTATGATTTTTGCGCTTGCGCTGCATTTTTTATTTCCGCCGCTGCTTCTTCCATAATGAAACGACTCGAATCAAACGTTAATCCAAGTGTTGGAAAGATTTGTCAATACACTGAACTGAACTGAGCTGAATGGAAGCGCGACTACATACACCGCACCGTGCGCCGGGCGCAGAGGCAATCTTTTGCCTGATGGTTTAGTGGGAATTTATTTTAGCGGCCTCAAGGGTTTTTATTTTGGCGGCCAAGAACAAAAGCACTAGGACAGTACAAACTGTATAGAAGGAGGGTATGGGTATAGGTCTTCTAATTTGTGGCCAAACAACGTGTGTTAGCTTTAAAAACAAGCATAATATTAAGATCAGATCAGGTCAACCTAGGTCAAATGGTATTGGATCACCCTTGGGCAATACGTTCTTATTATATGTGAGTGCTTCCGAAGCACATTGTTATTTAAGCATTTTAAGACTATAAACGAAATAATTGGACTCAGTTACGGGTCTAAAAAAGTAATAAAACTCGACCTGATCCCTGGTCAGGGGTCAAATGGTATCATTACGCGTACAGATGACGTGAGAAGCACCACTGGGTCAGGACTATCGATAAATTGTATCGGTAACTGTATAAATTTTCTTTCTTGTTTATCGATAAAACATAACACCAATATCGAGAAAAATCATGTTTTTTTACCAGAAGCATTTATGAAGTCACCGACTAACCCTATTTTTTGGAGAATATGACACTTGAACTATAAATATAAGGGCTTTATGACTGCCCAGATGCGCAGCTGAGGGGAGGTGCACCCCCTCCTCTCGTCCCCGCAGCCGCCTTAAAGATCGACAATGCGACACAACAATCGGAGGTGAGTGCCTCTCTTATTTTACGGCAAATTTAAACAACTGTTACGTCAAAACTTTGTTCTTGAACACTCTGCATAGTAGAACGAGTTAAAATCGGAAATCTGAATAAAATTCGTCGGATCAGGGCCACCATACCAAAATCTTAAGGACGTCCCTGTTATTAGGTCATCTCGCCACCAGACCGACACAGCTTTTCGTCGCCTGTCGGCCTACGGATGAACATTTCCATGACGATTTCATTGCGATATGGCGGCGATTACTGGAAACATGCCATTGGGCTGCGCAGAATACCTCGTTATTGGGGTAATAAGGGATAACACCATGGCCTCTGCTAACAAGAAAGGGCAAGTGACCAAAAGTATGGTATTATTTTGGGCGTGGAGACGACGAGGTTACTTGCAAAACGTACAAGATAATTATGGAATGCAAAAACATTGATGCAGGACTCCGTTATCATCTGTAGAGCAAACAAAAGGCTCAGATTGGTGAGACAGACAGAAAAATGTCAAGTGCCATCAAAGCGAAGACCAGAAGCAGCCAGCCTGAGGCAAAAACATTTTTAAGGAAAGAAACGTTGAAAGGGATCAAAAGAAACAGGTCGGTGACAGCATTCTGTGTCTTAAAAGCTCAGTTCAAAGAAACGATGAAACTTAAACTCTCTTTCTCTTTAAATGTAATTGGAATGCGTTTAACTTATCTTCTCAGTCTGGCTTACTGAAATGATGCAATTATATTTACACTATGAATATAAGAATCTTATTGCTGCCCAGATGTGCACCCAACGGAAGGCGCCACCCTCTCCCCACACCCTTAAGGATGGCAATACGGCACAAAAATTGGACACGTTTGCTTTGCTTATTTTACATGGAATATAAACAACTTCTACGTCAAAGGCTTTTTAATTTATTTTTAATGTACTCCGCAAAGTAAAAGGAGTTCAAATCGGAAGTTTGAATAAAATTGGTCATATCCGGGCCCCAATACCAAAATCTTGGACATGTCCCTGGTATTATGTGTATATAGTGTAAAAATGATGTCTAGAAAGGTACTCCTAAGCTCCGCATCTGTGTGCACTTTTGTTTTTTTTTGGCTAGCCCCCAGAAATGCAAGGGGGTTCTCAGGAGCCCCTGGACCGGCGAAAGTTAACAGGCGCACTGGAAAGGGGATTTTTTTGCCCCACCTGTTTTTCTTGAAAATCTCGGGAGCGGATCGAAGCTAATAGCTGTTAGTTTGTGACATTTATGGTAACTGAATAACTCGTCGATTGACGCAAAAAAGTCGAAAATCGGTCGGAAATTTCTGAAGTTTCAAGCATTTGAATATAATGCTAAAATAAATCAAGCAAACAACGAAAATAATGGTTGTGGCTGACAAACGGGAACTTTGTGAAAGGACTAGCGTTCTACCTAAGATTACCGCTTAAAAACAATCAGGCGACGTCATTCGGGCATAAGTCATGCATATACCAAGATCAAAGCCAAGGTCAATAAAGGTCAAGGTCAACCAGCTTATGACCTGGTCTAGATTTTCTTTGCAACATGTCGGTTTGTATGAAATATGTATTCAAAGGCCCTAATAAAAACACGTGTGTGCACACTGACACGCTTACATATACCAGGGTCAGTAAAGGTCAAGATCATCAAAGGTCAAGGGCAAATATACTGTGGCCTGGCCCAGATTTGCTTTGCGACACGTCGATTTGTATGAAATATGCATCCAGAGGCCCTTATAAAAACACATGTGCGCACATGGATACGCTGATACATATACCAGGGTCAGGGCAGATCAGGGTCCTCAAAGATCAAGGGTAAAAATTTTGTGGTCTGGTCCAGATTGTTTTGCAATATGTCGATTTGTATGAAATATGCATTCAAAGATCCTACTAAAAACAGCTGGCATATTGATACTCATTTGTATATACATTTACACATATACATACATACATAAATATCAACGCCAGAAGTTATCAGATGTATCGATGTTGGCTACCTTCACTGAAAATGCACGAAAAGATGCGTGTAGCGCCCTCATTTACACTCAAGTTATTCTGTGTTGCTCAAAATCTTATCTGCAAAAGATTAAAAAATGACGCCATAGGTCAATGGCCTGACATCACCTCGACCCGGGCTCCTCATTCAAGACGCCAAATGAATGGAAATTGTCATATTCCAAGTTTTAACGCTCAAACAAACATCCTTTTCCGGTTTCGTTCGAAGCGTCGTACGGAACGGCCTGTACGGGCCGAATGTGCAACGTTGACCTTTTCGACCCCATTTGACCTTGAAGATATTGGCCTAGGGCAGTGAAAGTTGCGCGCTATGTAAATCGTTATGGCCCCACCCTGTCCATATAATTTCATGTCACTAGTTCTTTCCGTTTCGGAGGCCTGAGGGGGACTCTTTTGTGTTCCCTTCCAGTGCGAGTTAGCGCGAAACCCCCTTCCACTGCACGGGTTAACAAATTCACATAAAACTACGATTGCACTAAGAGCCCTTGTTACCCTGAATTTCACCAGTCACGTTCAACCTTTTCCTTGAGGTAATGATGCGACTGCATTTCATGGTTGGTCCCACATTCACATCATAGGCATTATATCGGTGAATGAAACGCACCTATGCTGGTGGTTTTTAATGTGTCGCGGCATACCATGCGGAATTCCCCTCTGCCTGTTCTGTTTGACCTCTGGGATAGCCTTGGCCTATTTTCTGGATATTCTTCCGTGTACGTGCTGTTTTTAACTGTAAAAATATGTTAACAAACGGAGGGCAATTACTTCAAAATAGCGTAGCCTAATCTAAATAAGTCCGGCAGACCACGTTTATGAAAAGAGCGGTAAAAGTGACGAGCAACCAAGCATGAACAATTAAAGCATGAACCGACATTACGTCAGACCTCCAACCTCCACATGTAAGTTTCTGCTGGTAAATGATATCGAAGAGTGGGTGGCAGGAACAACAAGGTGCTGTCTGTTTTGTTTCGCTTGGTGGTCGTCATCGAATACAGAACTACATACTGTGACGAGTTAGAAATCAAGTAACCTTAAACAACCAACTTTGTTGGTCGCAGAGTTAAGAATTTGTGTTGACACGCGGAGTTTCTTTCGGAGGAGGTGTGGTAAAAACAAGCTACTGTGCTCCTTAGTTTTGACATTAACGACATAGGTAGAAAGTCTGACGTGCAGATTAATGTTGCGCAAAGTGCCTGAGCACGGGACTTTGAAGCTCCTCTTTCACATGACACAAAACCAGAATTGAGTAAAGAATCAGCAAAAACATCATGCAACTTATTGAGAATCTGGGAAAATAGGTTATTGGGCAATTTAGCAAGACTTCGCGTCTGGCCGTGATCAGCTGAAATAAATGGGAAAAGGAGTGACGATGAGACTGCAGACTGTCGTTGGTTATGTGCTTGAACAAAAACGGGTTTGAAGGCAATAGTGTAGCACCCGATAGATAATGCAGCTTCTTTACGAACGTTGGATGATTTTTACCCCGTGTTGGTGCATCGAATAAAATGGTCCGAAATGAAATATGAAAAAATATGTTTCTTTTCACAGCATTTTCCAAGGAGCTGAATGAACTCAGAGAGAATGAAAACAAGGATGGTCTCCATTGACATTGCCAAGAGAACTGAAATATTGAATTGTGGCCGTTTCGTGCAGATTCAAAACCAAGCAAGCTTCAGAAAAGAATGACAATGAGAACGTTCGTCCTATATTTCTCAACCACAGATTCCATAATTTTAATCGGTAGAATGGCAAGCAGATGTCTATCCCTTTTGACTCGATTCTGTTGAATGGTAAACTGAGGTCAATGGGGTGTTTTTTAAAGAACGTGAAAGCAGCTGATGGATTCGGTGTAAGGACATAGGCATAGGTGACGGATTGTAATGGACGGTGATTTGTAATGTCGTTACATGCTCTGTATGTTATAACTTTGAACCACCAAATGAGGTTGCAGGGCCGATGCAGATGAAGGCAATAAGGTAGGCAAAGCCACGATCCTAACATTTACCATTACCATTGCGCCATACCATTACCATGTGCGTATATTGATCATAGTTTTCATTTTCAATGTTCTTACGTGGATAACACCCAATGTTCAATTTAGTTTGGCGGTGAATGGAACAGTTTTTTTATGTGTGTCCTGGATGATTTTTGAAAGGGAAACATATTAGAACAAATGAGCAAATCTGATCCAGAATTGCTGCCACGAATCACTGCGCGCAGTACTCAAATTCCGAGCAGATGTCGCAACAATACACCGACATACATTGGGTAACAAAAAACATATGTGAATTCAAGCAGCTTGTGGTGTTACGAATAGCAGTGCCATTTTTCTTATTTATTTTGAACTACTAGCTTTCACACATGTTGGCATGCATTTCGTTTCCGTGTGACGCGTGATGGGTCGGAAATTGGACGGCTGCTCAGGGTCACAGATGTCAGCTGCGCTGGCCGCCACATTCTCGCCCTGTTCGGATCCGGTCCAGGAAAGGCGAACAGCCTAGTGACGTAAGGAGCCGACTTCCTGCTCGGCGGCGGCCAGTTTCCTCTCGGTGCCGCTGGCCCGGTCAGGGGCGGAGGGGGAGGGGGATTACAGCATCTGACCAAGACCACCCCCGAAGGCCGGCTGGTTCAGGTGACAGGCGCCGCTGGGGGAGTCCGCGTCGCACCGACCGCCAACTAAGCTCGTCTGTTAGGGCCCCGCATGTCAGACTCGGCACACACCGAATAACTCGGACCCGTCAGAGAGCCCCGCAGGTCAAACTCGGCACATACCGAATAACCCGGACCTGTCAGAGAGCGCCGCAGGTCAAACTCGGCACACACTGAATAACTCGGACCCGTCAGAAGACTGCAGGTCCAGCCTGAAAGGCAATAAATTACCCGAGATTGTCAGACAGTTTCCGTACAAATTCGTCCGACCCCAGAATCATAGCTTATGAAAGAGCTGTAGCGCTGACGGAGTTATAAGACAATCATAAGACTATCATGAGGCTGTTAACAGTTTGAGTAAAGTCTGCCTAACTCATGATGATCAACCGACGACATCACCGGGCTGCATCGCCGGGCACTGGTCGCAGCGGCTGGAGGTGACAGTGATGTGTGACCCAGTGCATGCATAAAATGTTAACAGTGGTTTTTACATCCTGCTGGCGTAAGATCGGACGTTGACAGCCGTCGCGTGATGCGCAGGACTCCGTTTCTGCATTGTCTAGCTGCTTGCTACCCGAGGTTCCGCTCTCCTGCGCAAAGATCATGCACCCATTAGCAAAAAATTACCGTCATTGCTTTACCGTTGGGCTTACGACCACGGATGGTTTCTCAAGCCTGACTGTGCTGCCTTTGTGTCGCTATCGCTGTCATTTGAAATCGCAACAATGTGCGCTGTTCGGGCGGTATTCCAGTAAAACCGTGCCATGTTGAGTCTTTGTGTTCGCTGTTTCCTTTGCACGAACTGCATTTTTCGTCTGGCTCTTGGCTGGTCGTTCATTACTCAAGATAGCTATTCGGTTTTCAAAGTGACAAATAAGAGGAAAATCAACACGGGAGTTGCGAAGAGCTGAAGAGTGCACTATACAGGATGAGCAGATCGCAAAACGTTGGCTTGACAAAAACGAAAGCGCTGCTCATGCAAACTCATTATTCTAGACACTAAGAGCGGGCTCACCCTGGTCTCCGCCCCCTCCCCCCACCAAAAATAAAAATAAAATAGAAAAAGGATCTCCAGGAGCTGGTCCCAGCAGCGGGCGGAGAGGCGGCGCGTGCATCTGTGCACGGCCCCAGACCTTGACTCTCCCTCCCGTGCAGCACCGCTCACCTTCGACGTATGTACGTGACCCCGACTCGTGTCTGACGCCCCTCCCCCTCTCTTTCCCCTGTCGCCGACCCTCGGCGGGGTCACCTGTCAGCGCCGGACGAGCAGATGTCGCCGGCAGATGGCGTACAGATCGCTCCGGACGGCGTCAATAGCGACACGCCGCGACGCAGTTCGACCGACCAACGCACGCGGAAACGCCGACGCCCGGCGCGTGCCGGGGCGGGGGCCGGGCGCCGCCGGTCCGCGGTCGTCGCCGACGGCGGGGGCGCGGCGCCGTGCCAGGCCGGGCGGGAACGAAGACGTCGCGAGCGCTCGAGAGCCTCTGCCGGCCGGCCTTGGACGACGGGTCGTTGCGCCACACGGCGGACGGTGAAATGGCGACCAGCGGATTCTGGACGGCGACCCGGCCGCGGGCCTGCACGCCGCGAGGATGTGGCGACTTCGCGACAGGCCGCGGCCGCCGCGCCGGGTGGCGGGGAAGCCAGACAGGAGAACTGGCCGGCCCGGATCCCGTGACGACAGCTCGCCGAGAGAACGATACCGGGAACGTCCTCAGCGTCGAGGCACGGTTGCTTGCTGCTAATGAGGGATATTGGCTCCCATAAATGAGGCCTCAATGTTTGTCGATCTGTCTTTCACCCGATTGTACCTCAGTCCGAGGGAGAGTCGGGTCCCATAGGTAAGGGATAGTCGGCCCCTGTAACTGAGGGATAATCGGCCACCATAACTGAAGGATAATCGGCCACCATAACTGAGGGACAGTCGGCTCTCATAAGTGAAGGACGGCCGGCAGCTCCATCCAGGATGAAGTCTTAGCATCAGATTTTCCAACAAAACTGTCACTTATGAACGTCTGTCGAGACAGATTACTGTTTTGACTCTTCTGAAGAAAGAACACACCATTCTTAACGTGAACCGGTCGATGTCAGAGCATTTAACCACAACCAGTGCATATGTAGGGCTGAACGCGCATCTGGCGCCTGGAGCTGGCCGTCATGTGGCCCCGGGGTCTGTGGACGCCGACCCTTGACCGGCGGCGGTCATGTGACCGAGCAGTGAGGTCGGGGCGTGGTCAGCCTTTGCCCAGAACTCAGTGCTGCAGTAATCCAAACAGAATGGGACTCAGGTCTTACACATAAAAATGGTAATTGTTTCAACAGGAGAATGAGACATCGCTGTGACAGACAAATCCAGACGTTTTCTCGGCACATGGTCTTACCCGGCTTTGTTTGCTGGGAACATTTTTAGACGTCGTACCCTATGACAGGCTTATGATAAAACTATTCTCCCAATTTTAGAACAGGACTCTAATACTGATGTCAGACGCGGAGCTCGTAGTTTAGTTACGTAATTTAGTAGTTTCGTAACCGCTCCCCCCCCCACCTTTCTGTCAATTTATTTTTTAACAGAATTTATTTACTTGAGAGCTTTAAAGACGTACATAGTCTTACCTCCCGGATCTGCACTTGAATATCTAGGCTTAGGCGAGTTACGTGCTATGAAAACATTCGCGATTCTTTGGACTGTGTTCCTCTTAAAACACAGGTAAGAGCCATTTACAAGGCACGTAAACTTAACACACGTTTGAGCAGGTGGAAGGTATCTATGCAGTGTAGAAGGTATGTAGTGTAGAATGTATCATCTAGGATCAGTGAATCCAGCCATAAGAAGACGCCAATATTCTTATGAATGGTGCCTTTTTGCTTGAAATCGCTGACCCGACTGAAAATCTGATGCCATTAGACTCCGGTATTTGTGTACAAAACCTTACAGGTGTATACGCAAAGCGGTAAAGTGATGCTAGTTATTTTACAAGAAATGTTTTGATTACAATATTATTAATCCTATTCCGTGCTCCTGCCCGCTACGTACGATTCTGAGTGAGGGGGAGGATTCTGCCCCCCCCCACGCGATCTTGAAAACTACTGGTCCGATTTCTCAGCAAAAAAAGGAAATGGTGGTCGATAGGCTGCAGCAAGATCCGCATTTCATCAACAGAAACGTTGAAAATTCTGAAAAAAGGATGGAGCAGTCAAAATTGGGGTATAAATAGGGTTTCTTCGAACGAGCTTCCTGACCGTCTTTTATGACCGATTTTGTTCTAATTCATGTCATTCTACCAACAACTGATAGGTCTATCATTATGCTAAGAAAAGATCGACTTTGAAAATTCATATGTGTATCCAGGGCACATAAAAAGAGGCATACGTTTTTCGGAAATGTTTATTCATTCCACATCATATCTTGAATCTGTCGACCTTATTTGTGCCCCGAAAATATTTCTATATGTGTCACATGTCATATTATATTCATATGACAAATGGCCATAGGCGGATTGAGCTACCAAAAAAGTGGGGCAACTTTCTACATCGTAAACTGCGTCCTAGTTTTTCAGGAACAATACCCCATTAATAACAAATGATAATGAATAAAACCCCTTTTACATTGCCCTGGCGCCGCCTCTGATCTTTCGTTTACAGAAACATATGACATTTGCTCGTGATTTATGTGAATCTTACAAAACCAATCACAAACATCCAGATGTCTGTTAGGTCCACTGATGTGCACCCTAAAACCGATACCTGGAGATGCCCCGGGCAGCATGAATAAGTGAGTTATATGATCAAATTGGGAGAAATATGTCGATATAACACGTTGGTTGTCTTTTGCTTATACAATAAGTCATATATCCTTTAGGAAGAAGAAAATATAAGTAATTTGAAATCGAAAGAACGGAATATGAAGTAAATGAATGCAATGAATGAATGGGAAAAAAATGGAAATGGAAAGAATGGAAGTGTGCTTAGCACGCTTTTAGCGAGTGAGATTTCATACATGGCGGTCTCTCGGAAAAGTTCAGATCCAGGCGCTTGCCAATTCCTTAGTTGCCTTGGTTTTTGCCATTCATTCATTCATTCAGTCAGTCAGTGAGTCAGCGTCACCAAGCTTCCGAACATCCAGCGTCCGAATGCGTCAGCCAATCGCGGCACAGGTGGGACCACCGAGTGCGCCGACTCGGCGAACAGACAGTGGCTCAGATTCCGAAGCGGCTCGTGGCGTATGGCACGTGCCACGTGGCGCGAACCGGACCTCCACAGAATTCGATTAATTACGGGTACAGGTCAAACGGCGGGTGCTGTTGACTCAAGACTTGGTGACAACATGGGCCCCACTTGCGGGGTGGCTTTTATGGTCTGTACTCATATGCGATCCATGTGGCGATCCACAGACACGTGTTCGCTTTGGAATCAGGAGCCTCCGAATACCGCCAGAAATGACCTAGACGGCTGAAATTTTGTGGGTAGATAAATCAGCACCAGAGCTATCCAGCAATATTCCACATCATGGGCATGGCCCAATGCCGCACGTGCAGCGCACGTGCGTCTCTTTCCCGCCCCAGTTTTTGTCATGGACCGATTGTCGAGACACAAACAGCTCAGGTCAGTGCGGTGATGATGACTTGGAAGGGCGGACACGCAGCTGGGCGATCAACTTCGATGGATCCAGGTCGAAACGGGGTGCCATGTACATGAAGCAAGAGGTGTCCAAGATAAACACCCCTCCTTCATTGCCGCAAAACTATTACCGCTGGGATGCTGAAGACTGGCAAGCAGGAGCATGTGATACGTGGCTGTTGACAGATGTGGCTGCTGACCCGTTAATAGCTTCAACCTGGTGTGTGCGGGGCGCACGTGCTGAGGTGCATCCCTATGTTGTCTTTGTGTCATAGACAAAGACAACAACATGTAGTTGTCTTTGTCCCTATGTAGTCAAGGCTTTTGGTTTTGGGAACCGTTGGTGCTGGTTACGCCAAATTTTGTGGTGCGCTGCAGAATGAAACGCCATCCAGAACAGGCAAGATTGAGAGCATCAATGGTCAGATGCCATCTGTATGAGCGAGCAGCTTGTTAGACTTTGGATCATCGCACCAAACTGCGTCGTTTGCGTCCAGGCAATTGGCCCATAAGAAACAGACGTGTAAAACAGGCGCACGTGCGCCGCACGTGAGCCGCTGGACCAAGCCCATCCGAATGACGTCGAAGTCGGTGCGCCCCTAAGCCTCCCCCTGGACCATGTCCATCATGAGGGATATCGTTGGATAGCCCTAGCGCTAGTTTATCTACCCACCAAAGTTCAGCCGTCTAGGTCATTTCTGACGGTATTCGGAGGCTGCTGATTCCGAATCGAAACACGTGTATGTAGATCGCTTGTGGGCGACGACCACAAAAGCACGCACCCGCAAGTGGGAACCATGTTGCCACCAAGTCTTGAGTCAACAGCCGTTTGATCTGTACCCGTAATTACTTCAACTCTGCGGGTGTCCGGCTCGCGCCACGTGGCACGTGCTGTACGCCACGAATCGCTTCGAAACCGGTACCAGAATCTGTCCACCGAGTCGGCGCGCCGGATGTTGCCATTTGTGTCGCGGTCGGGCAGCGCCCTCGGGCGCCAGACGCTCGGAAGCTTGGACTGACTGACTGACTGACCAACACCTCGATGTGAATTTTTCCGAACGACTACCATGTATGAAATCTCACTCGCCAAAAGCGTGTAAAGAGCGATCTTACTACTTTCTACTTTGATTTCACGCTTGATCGTATGCTTTTCTTCACGTAGTGGAGAAGGCTGTAGTATATAGTAATCTTAGCTAAGGTACTGCGGCAAAAATTTTAACCTAGGTTTTACTACAATGCGCGTGTTAATGCTTTCTTCTGTCCTCGAAATGTGGTAAATACCCCATTTTGTATGCCTTCGGA